>CM040125.1:361469425-362202932 GCA_022559845.1 Amorphophallus konjac | reverse complement strand
GGAGGCGAAGATTGTGGACTGGCGTACGCGCTTCCCAGCACAGTACCAGGACTGGCAGCAGGGCGGGGTCCCAGTAGTGTCCCATGTACAGGACAGCACAGATTACATGAGACGGTACCGAGCTGCGTACGGGGACCGCCTCTCCTTGGGTGGTATGGCAGGGGTAAGTGAAATGAAATTGCTCCACCTTTCTATATGTATATGCATGGGATACTAACTTATGTGTAATGCAGGATGCTCGTGATACCATGATCGCTGACCTGCGGGCCCAGTTGGCGGACGCCAGGCGACAGTTGGTGGCCATCCGACAGGAGTTGGAGATCCTGGTGAGTCTATGCAATGCATTTTTTGTGACCTGGATTTTTGATGCTTAGCGTTTGACTGATGTTCGCCCCGTGTTTCAGCGGGCCCACCAGACAGCGGCAGCCGGGATGGCTGGTGGAGCGGGTTCCAGTTCGCGGGGCCCTCCTCCGGAGGTTTCTGCCCTCCAGGAGCAGCTGGCGTATGCGGTGGCTCGGGCTGAGGAGGCCGAGCGCGACCGCGAGGCTCGAGTGAGTGCTTGCTTGGCCCTGACCCTCTTCTAGCTGCTTTCCTTCTATCACTGTTCTCTTACGGTGCAATGCGTGCTTTGACAGGTGACCGAGATTCGGGAGGCCTTAATTGGCCCGTGCTGTTCGTGCTGAGCAGGAGCGCGACGCTTGGGTGGCGGAGCGTGACGCCCGGATTGCGGAGCTGGAGGAGGAGCGTCGACGGGAGGCTGAGGAGCTCCCTCGTGACGTGCTGGATCTGCGGATCGCCCTCGAGCTGTCGAGGAGAGAGGCGATGAGGGAGAGAGAGGAGAGGGAGAGGGATAGGGAGAGCGTGGAGAGAGAGAGGGAGAGGGATAGGGAGAGAGAGAGGGAGGAGCGACAGCGGGATCAGACCGAGAGGAGGGCTCTAGAGGCCCAGCTGCTGGAGCTCCGATTGAGTCTCGGCACGGCGGAGGGGAGGCTTCGGGAGAGCGAGGAGCGGTACCAGAGGGCGAAGGAACGCGGGGCGCGACTTCGTCAGTCTGGTTCTTTTTCCATGGGCAGTTATCTGGTCTCTTCGGCCGAGGAGCGTCGTCGCGCCTTCGAGGCTGGAGTGCCACCGCAGGGTGAGGCGAGCACGGCTTCTCAGGGTTCGCAGAGGCCCCCTAGGGATCCCCGGCGGAGGAGGGAGGAGAGAGATGACCAGGAGGGTGACGGTGAGAGTTAGAGAGTTGCTTGTACGTCACCATTCTCACTGTATGATGTACTTTCGGCTATTATATGAAATGGAAATGGCTTTTTTGTGTTGTGTGTATCTTTCTCTCTCCCACACTCTCTTCTTTGTACTGAGTTGTCCCTTGAGGCACGCTTCGCGAGACCTTGCCCTGAACAGCGGGGAACTGTACTTTGCACGGGGGGATTTTGTTTCCTTTTCCCCCTTTTAGGCGCGTCCAGGCGCGAGGACGCGTCTTAATCCTTGATTTCAAATTTAAAGCGACGGGTGGTCCTTCTTCTCCCGTGCCTTACCCGCAAACGAGCCCGCCTTCTGCCGAAACTCGCTCGCCCCTTTTTCGTCTTCCTCCTCTTTTGATCGATGGAGTTCGGTGGGCCCGACCGTGGTGAAGGTGGAGAGGGACGAGGAACTCCTCGCCCAAGGAGGGACGCGCCCGAGCACGGAACGGCGTCCATGGAGGAGGAAGGGCCGCTTCGGGCCCCCGAGGGACCCGAGGGGCCCGATGGCGTGGGAGGAGGTGACCATGGTCCGGTAGGTCCTCCGATCTCTTCCTCTTTTAATTCATTTTGGGTTTTGAAGCGAGCCGCGCGAGGAGGAAAGGGTTCGGCGAGTGTTGCACTCAAATGATGGACGCGTCCTAGACAGGGGACGCGTTCCTTTTGACTGATATGGGACCCATTTCTTGGTGCAGGACATGGCAAGGACCCTGGGCCTGGCCGATGAGTGGGCGAGTGCGGACGAGCCGAGCCGCGTCAGGAGGGAGAGTCGCGGCAAGGCGAGGCTCGAGGACTGGCCCGTACGTCTCCCTGGACAGCAAGGGGGCGTACTGGTGCAGGACAGTGCCGACTTCCTGCGGCGGCAGAGAGAGAGTTACGCGGGGCTTCCCCAAGCTGGGGACACGCGTGGCATCGGCGGCTCGCGCGCCCAGCTGTCAGAGACTAGACGGCAACTGGCCGTCGCTCAACATGAGCTGTCGCTCCTGGTAAGTTACGTGCCGCCCTTTTAACTTCAGATTTTGGAGTTTCACTGACGGCCGTTGTTTACTTTGTTCCAGCGTGCCCAGCAGACAGCGACAGTGGGAGCGGCTGGCGGATCTTCTAGCTCCTCGGCCCCTTTTCTCGAGATTGCTTCCCTCCGGGAGCAACTTGCCGGTGCGGTGGCCCGTGCGACCCGGGCGGAAGAGGAGCGTGACGCCTGGGTGGCGACTGTAGCGGAGCTGCGGCATCGTGGTGAGGAGAGACCTTCCCCAGACATCCTGGAGTTAAGGGTTCTTCTGCAGATGATGAGGAGAGAGGCAGAGAGAGAGAAAGCCGAGAGAAGGTCCGAGCGACAGCGGGATCTGACCGAGAGGAGGGCCCTGGAGGCCCAAGTGAGGGAGCTCCAGCTGGGACTTCAGGCCGTCCGTGCAGAGGCTAGGAGGGATGGAGACGCGCTACGAGAGAGCGCGAGAGTTCGGGGAGCGACTCCGGCAGTCTGGTCACTTTGCCGCCAGTGGCTTCCTTGCCACGCCAGGGGAGGAGCAGCGAGTCACTGCTGCGGAGCAGGCGCCCAGAGGCGAGGCAGGTGCTACTGCACGGGGATCCTGGAGGCTTCTGAGGGACCCTCACCTCGGGGGAGAGGAGGAGAGTGCCCGGAGAGATGAGTGATGGTGAGGATTGACAGGCTAGTGGACCCGCCACCTCTTTATGTTTATGATGTTTTTGACAGCTTATGTAGAATTATGAATGGAGTGATTTGATTTTCTGATGCTTGTTTGTCCTCTTGTGCGTTCCTTCTTCCCTACACTTCTTCTGCTTTGCACTGTTCCCATGTGACGGATCTATCGAGACTCCGCCTTGAGCGGAGAATCACGTCTTGTTGTGACCATTTTCCACGGGAATCTTGCCGTCGAAGTCAATACTGACGGCCCTAGTTCCTTTTCCCGGGACGTTGTGCCAAATTTTGCGGGCGTCCTCCAAAACATGACAACATAGGGGCTATTTGTCCTATTCTTCGTCCAGTCAATCACCATGTGCGAGCGGTGAAGCGACACATGGGGCCGCTTGGCCGGTGTCTTATCGCGAGGGCTATCATCGGCAGGTGATGGAGGCAATCTTGGCCCGCACTCCTTCCATTTCTATAAATTCTTGTTCCTTTTATCCTCCCAGGTATATCGAGGAATAACTCGAGGAGCACAAGTTCTCACGGGAGAGGAGGAGTTCAAAATTCCGAGAGTTGGATGGAGGACGAATCTTCCCATTCCTCGAAGAGAAGCAGGTCCAGTGGTAGTAGTTCTAGGAGGCTTTCAGACTTTGAAGGGCACTTCAGCGAAAGGGCCCAATCACAACTCGTAAGCCAAGTTTTCTTGCCCTTCTCTCATTTTTTCTTCCTTTCTTCTGACCAAACCTCACCCCCATTCCTGGTATGTGTAGGTTGTGATGAAATCACAAGTCTTATGGGAGTTGGTAGTAGCAGCGTACAGGGGCCTCCCAGATTTTCAGAAGGCGAGGCTAGACGTGATGGGATTTGGTACCTTCCTTCGGATCGAGCCGATCCAGCTTGACCTAGTCCTGATCCAAGCCTTCTGTGAGAGATGGGACCCAGTGAACCGGGCATTTCTGATGCCCTGGGGGCACATGGTGCCCAGCTTGGAAGATGTGGTCCGAATTACGAGTCTCAAGGTGGATGGCGAGGCAGTGACCGGAGTCACTTACGCGGACTACCGAGAAGGTGCCCAGAAGTTACTGGGTCTGGACCTGGATGGTCGGAAAAATAGGTCGGTAGCTAGGGCGTCCCTGATGGATGCATTAGGGCTCACCGACACTCGTCGGCGGGACGACGAATCCTCAGAAGAGTTCATGGAAAGGGTGGAAATAGGATGCCGTGCCGTGTACTGCACAGATTTCGGCAACTGGGAAAGATGTAACATAGATTTGAGGAGATTTCTCCTCTTCCTTTTGGGGAGATTGGTACTGAGCTCGAAAGGGGACGGTATCCAATGTTGCTTCCTGGAGCTGCTGTCAGACCTTGAAAGAGTAGGGTATTATGTCTGGGGAGCTGCCATGCTGGCACACTTGTTTGCGGGCCTTTTCCAAGAAACGGATCGTGAGATGACTGTGAGTGGTTTCACACCATTCATCCAGGTATTTTTTTGGTTTTGCTTGTTTTGTATTTTTTCTGTGTTTTTGCATGGTACTGACGACCTGCGCCGAGCAGTTATGGAGCTATTATTACCTCCCCATGGGGAGAGCTCGACATTGGCGACCCGCGATGGTGCCGCTAGCCAGGCGGTGGGAACCCATCATGAGTGCGGCACCCCTAACCTACCAACTAATGGTGCTGAGGCGAGAGCTACAGGAATTCCCTGCAGCGATGGTAAACTGGAGACCCTACTCAGACATGGTCGATGCCGACCAGCCGTGGGTTCTAGCAAGTCGTGCCCGGTTCGGACGTGAACTGTGGATGCACTGCCTGAATGAAATCGAGCCGCTCCGGCTACGATTGGTTATGAGAACCTTAGGACTGGCTCAGGAATGGGTGGATACGGCTGCGCCACCTCGTGTCGGGAGAAAGACGCGAGGACCGGCGACCTGCATTGACTGGCGAGTGCGGTTCCCTGAACAGTACGAAGACTGGCAACGGGGTGGCACGATTGTAGAATCGCAGGCGCGGGACAGCGAAGACTATTTGCGTCTATATAGGACAAAGTACGCAGAACGGTTCCAACCCCGGGGACTTGTGGAGGTAGGTTTCCCCTTTTCTCTTCTCTTCTTCCTCCTTTCCTTGGTTTTCTGGTGAAAATGCTGACTTGTAAGGCCGCAGGATGTCCGGGATGCCATGATAGCGAATTTACGAACTCGCTTGGCAGAGATGGAACAACAGTTGGGCGATGCCCGCGGAGCTACGAGCGCCTTGGTAGGTGTACAGTACATTCCTAATTAAATCCCCAGATTCCAGATATTGGCTGCTAATTCACATGGTCGTAGCATGCCCAGATTGGCGCGGCTTCCCCAGCGATGGGAGTAGGTGATGCCTCTTCCAGCTTGTGGATTCCCACCTCAGAACTTGACTCGCTTCATGAGCAACTTGCTCACGCCACGCAGCGTGCTACGGAGGCAGAAGGAATGCTCCGTATACAGGTAAAAGTTTCAGCGTTGAGTTTTCTTTGTTTACGCCTTATCGCGTATCTGAGATGGTACACTCGGCAGGAAAAGGAGACGGAAGGAGCGCTTGCCCAAGCTGCGCAGAAGGAGGCTAGGATAGCAGAACTGGAGAGGGAACTGCGGCGTCATCCTGATGACGACTCATCCAGGGATGCTATGGAACTGAGGATCACTCTCCAATTGGAGAGGGAAGACCGTGAGAGAGAACGGGCAGAGAGGGAAAGAGACGCAGAGAGAGAAAGAGCCAACAGTTTGGCTGAAAGGGAGGAGCGAAGGGCCATGGAGGCCCAACTATTCGAACTCCGAATCGGCCTTGGTCTTGCTGAACAGTGGCTGAGAGATGGTGAGGAGCGCTACCGAAAAGCACGAGAGCGTGGCTTTCGTGTTGGTAGCTTCTCTGCTGCTTCCGTGGATCAACGCCGGGATGTGGGATAGGAAGAGGAGTACAGAGTGGCAGGAGTACCGCTTTTCGTAGTTGGGTAGCACCTTTGAGAGTGTTTTGCCCGGAGAGTAGTGGGACGAGTAATGCAGAGAGAGAGGGCGGAACTTGATGTAATTTTTTTTGATTTTTGGAATAAAACACAAGGTTCGGTTTGTTCGTTTTTTCACCTATGCTTCTGTTGCCTGCATACATCACTGAAGCAAACAAATCAGAATTTCTGTTCTGACTTGGCCCCTTGCTCAATAAGCAAATGGTCACTGTGACTGTCCTTGATAACTGGTCAAGGGGCCAAGCCTTTATTTAACGAAGGCAAGGGAAAGATGCGGTGATGATAAATGCGACAGGCAAGCACACGAATGCAAGCGGTATTTAAAAGTGAGATGCTGCACGCAAATGTAATCATGCAAAATTGATTTGTTTTCTTTTTTTATATTTGATATTTTTTTTTTGTTTCATCATAAAAAGATTTTTTTGTTTGCAAATATGTACATTTCTCTTTTCCATTTTTTTTGGCTTTTATCATTTCAATTTTTTTTTATTGCTGACGCCCTGCAAGCACCCAAATGGCACCTAACCTACGTGAGACAGGGGTTTCTTACTAACCTCCCGGGTATCCTAAGTGCACATCTAGGTTGATTTGGGCCTCTAGACCCCTCGAATGATGATCCCGCCGGCTAAGACTTACCCTGATGACAATACCGTCATGCCATGCTTAGGCTCCCAGTTGCTTCCGACCACAGGGATTCACTCAAAAGGTGTTTGAGGTAAAAGATTTGCCCGACCCGGGTCTGTTTCCTCACAACTCTAGATGGTATAAGATGGAACACCCTGGAACCCTAACGACCAACCGCGCGACGCTGACCCGGAATCAGACGCCGTCGCACCCATAGGTGACGCGCTTGCATTGGCCTAAGCCCGAGGTTAAACAAGAAGACATCAAGGTGGTAAACAGGGGTCTTGACCAGCCAGAAACACGGAGACTCCTTCGCGGCGATAGCTTTTACTTTTCAAAGTGGGCAACCAAATGTGTATATTAAAATAGGGTCGCAGACCTTGGGCAGTTTTCACCTTTCAGAAACTCCATCGAACCTTCATCTTTAGAGGAAGAAGGAAGAGCGTAGGGGATAAACCTCCTGAGAGGACCGGCAAAGCCGTTAACCCGGCGAGCGAATAAGGGCCCATTAACTCATTCCTTTCGGACAACTTCGGACCAAATCTCGAGCATTTACATTCCACGGCCCCCCTTTGTGGATTCAGACTTTTGCTTTGAGGGTTTCGTTTATCGCACCAGGCACGGTCACGACCAGGCTCTTCTCATGATTTTGACTTTGTATATTTATTTTTTTTGTGAGGGAGATATAGTCGTTTGACGTTTGTGGGCTCCCTTTTCGTATGCCTGCGGGGACACTGCCCTCTTCTCGTGCTCTGATCGATGCTCGAGGAAATGGATCCTACTCTTGTCCTTGGGGTTTGAGTTTCGGTTTCTCATGCTCAGCGTTTTAAGGGCGCCGACTGTCTCATTTGGTCGAAGAGAAAAGAATAGAGATTACAGCTTCTGGAGATCTTCTGGGTGAAGCCCCACCGTAGGTGATGCTACCGATTTTTTTGAATAAAATACATAAGTGAACACATGTTAGCTTCCTTTGAGCGAGCATAGGCCGACGTGGCCGGACAGGGATCTCCACGGTTCTGGCAAACCAAGACCCGGTGCCTACCAAGGCTTAATGGGCCCTATCCTAACATGAAGGTTAAATGCAGAGACTTAACTACATGGTGACTGCCAGGCATCGGCGTTTTGAATTTTTCATATTTTTAGTGGTTTTCAATATTTCTTTGTTTTTGATGTTTTTTATCTTTTCATCATTTTTTTTTGTGTTTTGTGCTAAGGGTAGTATTTCTTAAGATAAAGCCCATTCCAAGGGTGGGATAACTCGGTCCCTTCGGCGTTGACTAGCTTGTAGGCGTTGCCAGGGTACACGGCTTGAATTACAAATGGTCCTTCCCAATTGGGTTGGAGCTTAGAACGCGGCCCTCCAGGTTTGACAAAAATTCTTTTTACGACCATCTCACCGACTTTGAATTTTCTCTCAACGACTTTCTTTTGGTAAAAGCGAGCGAGTCTATTTTGATACACACGCGCGTGTTCGGCAGCGGCCAGTCGCTTCTCATCCAAGAGTTCCAACTGGGCGAGGAGTGAATTACGACGATCGTCGAGGAGAAATTCCTCGTCCAATTGTACCCTGAGAGAAGGGATTAGAGTCTCGTACGGGACTACCGCTTCCATACCATAAGTGAGGGCAAATGGAGTCTGCCCGGTGGGGGTACGGATTGAAGTGCGATAGGCCCATAGGGCTTCGATAAGCTTTTCTGGCCAGTCTGAAAACTTACTAGACTCGCAGGTTTTTTTAATGATTTTGAGCAATGTTTTATTGGTGGCCTCCGCTTGGCCGTTACCTTGTGGGTAATAAGGCGATGAATGATGTAATGCAATTGCGTACCTTTTGCAGAGGTCCTGTAGGTCCTGAGAAATGAATTGTGGCCCATTGTCGGTGACGATCGTGCTTGGGATGCCGAATCTGGCGAGGATGTTCTTCATGATGAACTTGCAGACTGTTGACGCCTTGATTTCCGCGTAAGCTTCAGCTTCGGCCCATTTGGTGAAGTATTCCGTCGCAGTAAGGATGAAAGATTTCTGCTTGGTGAGGGAATTGGGATCACCTAGGGGACCAATGATGTCGAATGCCCACATGGAGAAAGGCCATGGGGAGGATATTGGATGAAGTGAGGAAGATGGTGAATGGATTTTATCGGCGTGAAGTTGACACTTGACACACCTACGGACATAGATGGCACAATCTTCTTCCATGGTGGGCCAATAAAAGCCTTGACGAATGATCTTCTTGGCGAGCATCTGACTATTCACGTGGCCACCGCACACACCCGAGTGCGTCTCTTCTACACATTTCCAAACCTCATCGTCACCAAGACATCTTAACAGAATACCAGTAAGGCTCCTCCTATAGAGTAGACCTCCAACCAATGTGTATTTCTGAGCCACCCTTCTTATGGCTTTCTTGTCCTCTGCGGTGGCCTCTTCAGGATAAGACTGATCTTGGCAGTATTTGACAATTTCATAGAACCATGGTTTCTCTTCATCAGCGAGTTCTTCTTCGGCCTCTGCCAACATGATTTCCCTCTTCTCAAGGATATCTTCCTGCAGGATCTTCCTTGCTATCCTGTCTTTGATATTTACGTAGGAAGCATCATCGATTGCAGGGGCGTGAAGTTTGTAGATGGAAATGGACTTAAACCATCTTCCTAGAGGGAACCTTAAGGATGATGCCAACGAGGCGAGGGCATCGGCGAGAATATTCTGATGACGAGGGACATGGACAAAGATCAGTTTTGTGAACAGTTTGGCAAAGGCAGCAGTGAGTTCTTGGTATGGCTTGAGTTTGGGATCGCGAGTGCGATACTTAGTGAGCACCTGGCGAAGGATGAGTTGACTGTCACCTACAACTCGTAACTTAGTGATACGAAAAGAATGGGCGAGTCCTAGGCCGGCTAGAAGGGCTTCATATTCGGCTATATTGTTGGTAACTGGAAATTTGAGCTGGTATGCCAATGGGAATGTGAGGCCTTCAGGTGACAGGAGGGCGATGCCGATTCCTTTCCCTTGAGAATTCAGAGCTCCATCAAAATATAGTGTCCACATTGGCTCATCTGATTGGTTGATGGACATTAGTTCCTCATCTGGAAACTCTGATTGGACGGGATCGAACTTGGGAAGAGGATGGTGAGCGAGATGCTCGGCTATGGCATAGCCTTTAATCGCCTTTTGCTGGATGTAGGTGATGTCGAACTGAGAGAGAAAACTTTGCCAGCGTGCTAGCCTATCCGTAAGGACGGCTTTCTCCAGAAGGAATTTGATAGGATTCATTCGAGCAATCAAGTGGACTTCGTGAGCCAAGAAGTAGTGCTTCAACTTCTGCACTACCCAAACGAGGGCAGCACAGGTTTTCTCCATGCCGGTGTACTTCTGCTCACAGGGATTGAGAAGTTTGGACAAGTAATAGGTTGCCCGTTCCTTGCCTTCTTCATCAGCTTGTGCGAGGACGGCTCCCACGGAGTCATCCAAGACTGAGACGTAAAGGATCAGAGGTTTTTCTGGTTTGGGTGGAATGAGACCGGGTGGACTAGCCAGATATTCCTTCAACCCTTCAAAAGCTTTCTGACATTTAGAATTCCAGTGGAATTCTACTCCTGGCTTGGTCAACTCATAGAGAGGTCTACACCTTTGTGAATGTTGAGACACAAACCGATGAATAAACTGCAACCTCCCGATTAAACCTCGGACTTCCCTCAAATTCTTGGGAGGCGGCATATCCCTGATAGCCTTGGCTTTGTCGGGATCAATCTCGATCCCTCTTTTACTCACAATGAACCCCAACAATTTACCTGATGACACACCAAACACACACTTTTTCGGGTTCATTTTCAATTGGAACTCTCTGGACCTTTGCAAGACCTTAGCCAAAACTTCTGGATGTTCCATCCTGGTCCTTGATTTCACCAATAAGTCATCCACATACACTTCCAGATATATGTGCATCATGTCATGAAATATGGCCATCATCGCTCTTTGGTAAGTAGCTCCAGCATTCTTTAACCCAAACGGCATGACCACGTAACAATATGTTCCCCAAGGGGTAGTGAATGACGTCTTCTCCTGATCCTCTTCTGCCAAACGAATTTGATTGTATCCTGAAAATCCATCCATGAAAGAGAGGGTTTCGTAGCCTGCCGTGTTATCAATCAACACATCAATGTGAGGCAAGGGAAAATCATCCTTTGGACACGCGCGGTTAAGGTCCCGGAAGTCGATGCAAATCCTGACTTTCCCATCTTTTTTCATGACCGGGACAATGTTCGCCACCCATTGGGGATAAAGGACGACTCTAATGAACTTGGCTTTGTGGAGCTTATCGACCTCTTCCTTCATTTTCAAAGCCATCAGAGGGTGAAAACGCCTTAACCTTTGTTTTACCGAGATGGACCCTGGTTTTAGGGTTAAACGGTGTTCGACCAAGGTTGAATCCAGACCCGGCATATCCTCGTAGCTCCATGCAAACGTGTCCTTATATTCCTTGAGAACCTCAATTAATGCCTCTTCTTCCGAGGGTGGTAGGTTGTCACTTATGAGGATGATCCTAGGGTCTTCCTCAGTTCCCAAGTTGACTTCTTTGGTGGATTCTTCTACGGCGGTTGACGGCTCGTCGAATCTCCTCATTCCACTAGCGTATGCGCCCGCCACATCCTCATATTCTTCACCTTCATCTTCAGTGGGGCATTCTTCATTCGTGATCTCGTAGACTCCATACCCTTCATCAGATGCACAGTCGCCCTCGCATTCTATTTCGGGTAGCTGGATGGGATTTTCTAACAACTGGGGGATGGCAAGAAGGGCCTGACACCTGGCGGCCAAATCCAGAAGGAATCGACGAGGGATCTGCCTACCCTTGGATTTCTTCCTAGGTACTACCCTTGGCCTATCATTCCTAGATTGACTGACAATATTTACAGAAGAAGAGGAAGATGAGGAGGATGGTGTAGAATGTACAGGAGAAGACCCCTCAGAGGAGGGGTAGAAAAGGTCGCTCATCGGACCTTGGACGGGTGGTCCGCAAGGCGGTACGCACCCGTGGGAGATGTATGAGGTTTCCTCAACGAAGATGTGTTGTTGGAGAGTTTGAAAATTGACGTTTTTTTTTTGTTTTCATTTTTAATGACAAAGCAGTGAAAAGATATTGGAGGAGAGAAAAAAGTGGTTATGGCTAGAGGATTGTGAGGCTCATAGAGCAGATCATGGTTGAAGACCTGGCGCGGGTTGAAAAGCCCGCGCAGGTATGTAAGCAAAGAAGGGGACCTGGGAAGATCATCAGACAATTGTCTGGCCCAGGAAGAAGATATCAGCAAAGGCTGAGACGAGTGGATGGAGAGGATGGCGGCTAATGAGCCGTCGACAGCAATGTTGAGGACGGATGAAGATCCGCCGATGACAGAGTCCTTCTGGCGAGGACGAGGATAGTTTGGAACCTTGGCAAGAGTGGTAATATTCTCTGGTATTTCGGAGATCAATGGTGGTCCTTCAAGCTGTGGAGATGAGAACATCCTTTCCAGTGCAACGGAAATATCCCATATGTCGAACCATTTGTCCCATTCGCATTCCGGATCTTTGATCTTGCCTCTTTTGGTGATCCTCGGACATTTTTCAGCCAAATATACAGCATGTGATCCTCCATATGCTTCTCGTGGGTGATCTCCCATCTGAACAACGGGCCCTCTGTTGAAGTGGTTAGATAGAGTCCACGTGAGGGGCTTCCAATCTGCCTTGAATGGTCCTTTGAAGCCTAGGCCGAACCTGCGGTTCGACCTAATTTCCTTTGGCGGTTTGAGCATACCCTGTAACTGTGCGCCCAGACCTTTTCCCTGTTGATAGCCGATGTTCCTCATAATCTCCCAACCTTTGGAGTGAAAAGGGAGACGTGATGTTGCGGTTGCCCTGACCGGCTCCTTTGGTGCTAGTGGAACATGAGATGGATCACGTACGTCCAGCAGTGACAATATGGGCCGATGAGACGGCCAAACAGAAGGCAGAGAGGTGTTGATAGCATCCACTGTGTGAAGGACAGGTGTACTGACCACTTTAATAATTCTCCCATTGTAAGGAAACTTCAGGCACTGATGGTTGGTGGAAGGCACAGCGTCCATGGCTTCGATGTAAGGGCGACCCAGTATAGCCTTGAATGTGGGGTCCATGTCGAGGACATGGAATTCCGTAAGAATTGACATGGGGCCTAGTTCTGCCTTCAGAATAATCATCCCCTGCGGCGGCCTTTTGCTATTGTCATAGGCCGTGACCGTGATCGAGGAAGGTCTTATTTGTTCCTCGTCGATTCCACACAACTGAAGAGTGCACATGGAGATCACATTTATGGATGCACCCGTGTCCACAAGACACGGGTTTATGGATACCCCATTAATTTTTATTGAAATGCACAATGCATATTTCCGAGCCTCCTTGGGAGCGAGCTTGTAGTTGTGGAACATGATGGCCGGTTGTGTGTCTGTTGGGGTCAGGACGGTCGAAATCTTTTCCACAGGGAGGTCCTCGTTCACCATGACCCTTTGAAGGTACTCCATTAAGGCTGCCTGGTGGGATGTGGATCTTTGAAGTAGCTCCAGGATGGAGATCCGGGCAGGCGTCTTGTCCAAGTGTTTCAGTAGATCATACTGTGTTCCAGGGATAGCTCTTTCTGGTTGTTCTGCATCATCCTTCTCTGGCTGAGATTGCTCAAGATTCTGACTGTTGTGGGGGAAAACCCTGTGGAAAATCCTTCCACTCAGGAGCACCATTGCCTGCGGCTTTTGTACCTCTGTGGGGGTAGCAGTGGATCTTAACAGGGGTTTGAGGGGTAGTAGTGGAGGAATGGTTGATGAAGCAGGGGTGATGACGGGAGCAGGGATTTTGATGAGGGGTTTGTTAGGTGGAGGCATGGCGGAGGTATAGGGGATATCGCGCGGATTATGAAGGATAAGGGATTTGGAAGGTGGAGGTGGAGGTAAGGTTTGAAACGGGTAAAGGTTTTGAGGTGGATGGTGGGTGATGAGTGGTTTTGAAGGCATTAGTGGTGATGTGGTGGAGAAAGACGGGGTTATGTATGGTGGACGGATGATAAGGGGTTTAGAAGGCGTAGGGGTAAATGTGGTAGAGGTGGATGGTAAAGTGGGGGAGTGGGAGAAGGTGAGAGGGTGTGAAGGCGTAGTAGAGAGTGTCGGTTGATAGGAGGTCGGGGTGCGGATGAGAGGGCGTAATGGTAGTGGAAATGGTGAAGGCGATACCGATGCGGGTTGATGAGAGAGAGGTGCTACCCGGGCAAGGTGAGGGGGGTGCATGACGATAGGGTTGGAGGTATAAAGAATGGAGGTACTTTCCTGGTGCCACACCTGCTCTCTCCCGACTTCCGGGAAGGAGGAGATGGGGTTAACCTGATGATTGGGCTGTTGGTGCTCCGGTAGTGGATTCTGGATTATGCCCATGTCGGGCTGTTGTTGTGGGGCCTGCTGAGGCTGCTGTTGTTGTTGTGGTTGCTGCTGCTGCTGCTGTTGTAACTGCTGCTGTGGCCTCTGAGGAGGTCTCCTAGCCTTGAGAGCCGCGACGTACCGTCTCATCTCATCCCAATCTATTTGATGTTCATCATTCATATCATGGATGTAATCTTTGAAATGGAAGCAGTAATCTACTGTGTGTCCTGGCTGCCTGTGGTAGACGCAGTATTTGGAGGTATCAACATTGGGGGGCCACGCGGGCCTTTCTCTGGGTAGGGCGAGTTGGTTTGATGCCATGAGGGCATTAAAAATGTCTGCTAAGGTTTCTGGCAATGGTGGATAGTAGGCTCTCTTGGGACCGAGGGGCCTCCTTTGTTGCTGTTGGGGACCATAGTTCCCCGGGGGTGGAACTTGGTTGTACTGAAGCGGTGGTTGTTGTTGTTGAGGTTGTGGTTGTTGTTGCTGGGGTTGGCGTAATGGAGGCATATTATCCTGGGGTGGGTTATTTTGGGGTGGAGGACGAAGAGGGAAAGGACCTGGTTGAAGGGGAAGTCGGGGCATTTGTGGAGGCCTTGGGTTGACTGCATAGTTGGCATTGTTGACCGCACTGACCTGCTCATTTGTCACGACCCCTTCTGTGGCTCCGCCCGGGACACCAGCGCCTGTCTTTCTGACCACTTTGGGCTTCGGTGACTCAAACATGTTCATGATGGGGGAGTCTTTTAGCTGGGTTTGGATGTATCGGGCCCTTTCATAGAGTTCCTCCATCGTAGTAAGTTTATTCATGGCCAGGACGTGTCTGAACTGTGGGGTTGCATTAGACACAATCATCTTCACTTGTTCGGGCTCAGAGAGGGTATCCCTTATTCTTTCCGCCAGAGACCTCCATCTATCAGCATATCGGACAAAATCCTCGTCGGGTTTCATCTTTTCAGCCACTAGGTCGGTAATGGAGAGTGAGGGACCGACCCTATCCCTATATTTCTGTAAGAACCTTCTCTGCACTATTTCAAAATTCTCGGCCTCACGGGGCTCCAGAGAATAGAACCACTCAAGCGCGGGACCATCCAATGATCTCCGAAAGAGGTACGCCAGGGACCTCTGATCATTTTGCCAATAGGAGGACTCATACATGAAGTCCTTGAGGTGAATGAAGGGGTTGCCGGTACCGTTGTATCTGCGGTACGTGGGCATTTCGGAAGGAGGAAGATGAATGACAGGGAGGATTGGCAAAGCAACCTCCGGGGTGGCTTTCACGTCCACCATCCTTCTTAGATTTTGAAACTACCCGTCCATGCGGTTGAACCTATTGAGGAGCGATTGGGCGAGCTCCTATGGGGGTGAAGGTGGCACTTGCCACTGGGGGAGAAACTGTCTCCCGGAGACTTGAGGGGGGAACCCAGAATGAGAGGGAACTGTCGGACCGCCGACAGTTGGCCCCGGCTGAAGCGGTGTCTGGGGAACAACGGGAGTTTGAGATTGTGATGGGAACTGGAATGAGGGTGGTTGTTGGCTCGCTTGACCTTGAAGCGAGGGAGACTGGATGGCTTGCGCCAATGAGGGAGATGGAATGGCCTGCACGGACTCTTGGAGAGGTGCGATGGCCGGAGTTGATTCCTGGGGCGTGGGGGAAACAGATTTCCCCTTTAGAATGGCCTGGAAGGCCCGGAGCTGTTCAGAGGTAAGCTCCGTGTTGGCGAGGACGCCCAGTAAGGAAGTGATATCCTGTGGCGGGGACGTGTCCCCGGCAGTAACATGCACCTCATGCGAGGGGTCATGAGAAGGACCCGAGTCCATAGCATAGACTCGCGGGTCGGCTGTCAAACCACGACTAGGGTGGTTCTCCTCAGAAGACTCGTGAGACATGCTCACAGTTTTCCCAGAACGTAAAAACATACACTAGCAAGTATGTAGCAGAGATTATCGAACAAGTGGATGCTTTTACGCCCTTTTTTGTGTTTTGATTTTGATGATTTTTTTTGTATTTTTAGCGAGATCCGAAGTTCACACAAAATGGGGACCCTAGTTTGTTTTTGTTTCACCGCCGTGTCAGCTAGGGTCTCTCGTCTCACCACGAATGAAATGACTAACTCCGGGGAACTTCAATGGTACAACCAGCCCAGTGAACGAAGAGGAGATTCTTCGATGTCGGGGACTTACGGAGGTCCCAGTGTAGGAGATTCTAGTCCGTTGAGAGGAATTCCCAAACGGAGAGTCCTTCCTTCACCGGGAAAGGGTGATCCTCAAAAAATGAAAAAAAGATAGAAAGGAGGAATGGATGTATGCAATGGAATGCTGACAGATATATGGAGTGGGAAAACAACAGAAATAACAGACATATAATAAACAAACAACCAATCAACTGACAGTGCTGCCGTGAGCACAACAGGGGCGCGCGCGGGCGCCAAGATGGAGAGGCACGGATGGTGCCGAACTTGCAAGGGTAGCCGAGAGGAAGCAGTAGACGTCCCACCGTGATCGCCAATCTGTGAGCGACGTCACGCGGTTCCGGGGAAGAGAGCGGGGAAGAAGCGGCGGAGCGCACGGGCTCCTTCTTTTTGTTTGTTTTGTTTGCTGCAACACAGAAATGAGAGGAAAGAGAAAAGGGGCCACCACGGGAGATTGCTCCGGCAGGGCGAGCGGGACAAGTGTGATATGGCAAAATATGGGGGTTAAACGGCCATAGCGGGAAGTGACTCGCCGCGGCCTCGGGGGGACGGGAATGGTGCAAAAATTAAATAACAAGAATTGAAACGGCCATTGGGGAAGTGACTCGCCGCGGCCTCGAGAATATGAGCAGATAATAAGATGACAGAATATGAAGAGGATACAAAGAGCGGGAATTTAAACGGCCATTGGGGAAGTGACTCGCCGCGGCCTCGATGATAAGAGCAGAATATAACAGAATATAAAGAGAATATAAGAACGGAAATTTAAACGGCCATTGGGGATGTGACTCGCCGCGGCCTCGATGATATAAGCAGAATATAACAAAACATAAAGAGATTATAGGAATAGAAATTTAAACGGCCATTGGGGAAGTGACTCGCCGCGGCCTCGATGATATAAGCAGAATATAACAAAATATAAAGAGAATATAGGAAACAGAAATTTAAACGGCCATTGGGGAAGTGACTCGCCGCGGCCTCGATGACAAGATGTGATCGCCAGGGGCCAAAAGACCCCAAAATAAGAAGGTGATCGCGCCTACCTCAAGAGCGGGAGATGGCGGGTTGCTTCTTCCTCTCCTTCCGGCCGGCCGACGGAGAGGGCTTTCCTCGGGTAACCTTGCAAAACAACGACAAATAAATGACAAATGGATTAGAAAGATGGAGGTGTAGTATTCAAATCCTTGCGGTAAAAATAACGAAATGATGGCAAGACACACACCTGGTTGGTGTTATCTTTTAAACCCCTCTCGGACTCGAGTAGGAGGAAAATGAGATGATGGATGCAAGAAGTATAAGAGAAGAGGCGCCCTTGTAAAGGGGGATAGAGGATGCGATATGATGAATGTAAAGAACTATGGAGAAAAAGGGGAAGAAAAGGCTTATTGGATGAGCCGAGGGTGAAATCCGGCGGAGCTCCGGCAGCGTGGGGACGACGTGGAAGCGCGGTGGATGAAGACGACCTTCCTCTCGCGAGCGTGGGCACCCGAGAAGCCGGCAGAACCACCACCTACAAAAGACCCGACGGGTTAGAAAATGACTCCGTAGCCTCTGGGCTCCGGCAGCCTATCGGATCACTTAGAAGCTCCCTCAGAACTGAGGGGGTGGGCCTCTATTTATAGAGCTCCGGAGGGTGGAGGCGTCCAGGACCCTGGACACCTCCATCAGGGCCGAAATAATATTTTATTCTATTTTTATTGATTTTTTTGGAATACTTTTGTGGAGGCGTCCAGGGTCCCGGACGCCTCAAGCAGGTCCACCGAAAGCCGACGACGGCCGCACGCGGTTTGGCACAACGCGTGGTTTTGTGAGCGGCGCCTCGTGATTCAGAAATGGGCGCGTCCAGCTGCCTGGACGTCTCTATAATTTGGCTTTTTTCACACACGACAAGCCGTCGTTCGGTGGGCGGCGCCCGTGAGAGAGTTGATGGAGGCGTCCAGGGGCCTGGACGCCTCCCAAAATATGTTATTTTTATCGTGATTTTATCTTTTATGCCAAGGCTGGCATTTTCATTTTTTTATGTTTGTTTTTATGGAGGCGTCCAGGAGCCTGGACGCCTCTATTAATATATATTTATTTTTAATTATTTTTTATCTTTTTTATGCCAAGTGGCATTTTACAAATATTTTTTATTTTTGTTTTTATGGAGGCGTCCAGGGGCCTGGACGCCTCCATTAATATATATATTTTTTATTTAGTTTTGGGCCCCGAGAAAATAATAAAAGAAATTAAAATCATGGGGGCGTCCAGGGGCCTGGACGCCCCCATTAAGACCCACCCGGGTCCTTAGATCAGGCGTCGGCGGGCGCCCGGCAGACACCCTTCTTGGTTCCGGAACCTCTTGACGCGTCTGACTGGTGTTGATGCCGTCCGAATGCCGTGACGAGACGATTCCGGATGCCGAAAAGGGCGGAAGAAGACTCAAGAAAAGGAAGTACTCAAGTGATTCGAAATGCGTAAGCCGTCGCGGGGCGTCGTATAGTAATATGAGACTTTCTCAGGAGACGTCAGGAATGGCGTGTCTACAGCCCATAGGCACCACCGTGAGTTTCAGGAGGGCGATTCTGTCATGATCAGGGTCAGACCTGAACGGTTTCCCTCAGGAGCCGTGAAGAAGTTGCATGCTCGCGGTGCCGGTCCCTTTCGGGTAGTGAGGCGAGTCGGATCGAATGCATATGTTGTGGACTTGCCAGAGGATTACGGGATCAGCTCGACTTTCAATGTCTCAGATCTCGTCGCTTATAGGGACCCAGCGGTGATACCCAGTGAGCCCTTTGAGCCGTCTCCACCCATTGTGAGTGACACCACCCTAGAGTGTTCACCTCCAGCCTTGTTACCTCAGCAGCGAGAGCAGATAGAATGTATACTAGACGAGCAGATGACGACTACTCGAGGCGGAGTGTACCAGCGCTACTTGGTGCGTTGGAGGGGACGGCCCGCGTCCGATGACACCTGGATCACCCGGGCAGAACTACAGAGGATAGATCCAGATCTGCTGGATCGGTACCAGAGCGACCCGGACCCCTACTCGACGGGGTCGAGCTTCTCCCACCCGGGGAGAATTGGTGAGGACACTAGAGCACGAGTACGGCCCGACTCAGCAAGCCGTCGGTACCGGACCCGCAGCACGACTCGGTCGACATCGACATCCTTGTGGCTGGGCGACAGTATGGAGTCCCTACCAGAGTGTTGATACTTTCCTATGTTTATTGTGAGTGTATTAGCATGTATTTACTTATTGTGAGTGTATTAGTGTGTATTTTGTATTTTAGCTTCTAGTTGGGTCAAGATTGTAATATGGGCTACACTTCATGTAAGGGGTCCAATTTCTAAATTGGGCCTCAAGACCATTAGGAGCCCAAGTCCAAGGTGGGCTTCTAGAAGACTTGGACTATTAGACTAAGGAGACAAAGGTGGAGGATGCCACATCCTTGTCCCCCATGCTTGTCTCCCACCTACCCTTGACCAATGTTAGTGGATGTCCTTTAGAGTTAGTGGATATCCTTTGGTGTTAGTGGATGTCCTTGGATCTAGATCTAGAGTTTTCATATTTATAGTCTCTTGTTGTATTTTGTGTGGAACTAATGAAAAATTCAAGAGAATTATGCTTGGTGTGCACACCCCCCCTCTCTCTTCTCTTGTTCTTGGTGTTCTTCACCAATTCTTCTTCTAACCCCTCTAGATCTGAGTCTTAGATCTGATATCTCCCCCCAAATCCCTTCTTTTTCTCTTCTACTATCTGCTGGGATCGTTTATCGCCGCCGCCGCCGCCACCGGAGCTACCAGCAAGCCGCCACAGCCCCTCCTCCTAGCTGCTGCCCTGGGCTGCGACCTGCAAATCAAAAGCTTGAAGACGAAGCGAGCTCTCTTGATCCAACCGTTGGATCGAGCTGATTTTTGGAGGGTAGGTCTCCCCATGTCTCCCCTAGTTCCAGTTAAAATTTCATGAAGATCAGAGCCCGTTTACCCCACTTCCAAGCTTGCTGTTAAGACCCCTGTCTGTCTGCCCTAGGTTTAGTCCGCGGGATAGATGCTGGCATTTGATTTTCCCCACCCATCAAATGGAGTCCAAATCAGGAAAAAGACCCATGTACGTTTTCCTAACCCTCCCCTCTACCCACCATAAAAATCCCAGGTCCTAGATCCGTCGTTTGATCCCCGGTCAAAGCTCAAGAACAGGAGGCTTTGCTTCTGTCCCTGAGGTCGGTCTGTCTGAACCAGAAAATGAGCGGTTGAACAGTCATTTTTATTTTTAATCCGACCGTTGGATGGGGTTGATTTTCATGTATGTTGAAGAGCTCTGAGTCCTCTTTCCATCGGCGCTAACCACGCTTCGATCCGATCTCGGATCTGCTCTTGGCGGCCGTTTTCGTGGAGGCGCACCGGTCTGGCCAGAAAGGGGCTGCGAGATAGCCTTGGGGGACTAATTCCCAATAAATCCCCCGGGCCACCGTCGGCGACCACCGCTCCCGGGGACCGACCCGGGGCACCCCAGCAGTGACCCCTCCGGTCGCCACCGCCAGAAGACGCCAGGAAGCCGCTGCCCAGTAGCCGGGCCCACTTGGAGCCTTGTGGGCCCCACGTTGAGCGCCACCGCCGCGCTGTCCGGAAACCCCAACTTGCAGCCCGCCAACCCCTGAAACGGCGCTCCCGGATCGCTGTTGTGGTATTTTACCTCCCTGCGTGGAGTGGGCCTTAGTCCTTTTACTGCTGTAATTAAGTTAGTTTGTACCGGGAGTGACGGTTCACGGCCGGGACGTCTTCGCCACGCCGTGAGCGTGGAGGTACACTCGCCGCCCAGTAGTTTAGTTTGCTTATTTAGTATGCAATCTACTGCCGCTGCATGTGTGTATTTACTTTCCTAGCTAGTTATATTTTTGTCACCGCTGTGAGTGTGAGAACGAGAACCCGTCCCGTGACTCATTCCGAGCACGAGAGTGAGTTGACTACCCCAGTCTCAAAGCCGGTTTCTCAACCGTGCACGATCGTCACGTTTCCCTCGATGGGGCCGACTGTGAGTAGTGCTTCTTGTTTGGGGCTAGTTCGCCTCTTCTGGAGCTCGTTCGGTGCCGCATCTTAGTGTGTTGCTGGTCGCGTCGTCTGTCTAGCCGAGTCTCGTAGTCGTCCCGCGTCAATTCCCCACCGAGCGAAAGGGTAAGGCTCGGTTAGGGTGACAAGTTCCGTAGCCGGCTGATGGACCAAATGGTCGAACCGCTGGCAACGGTCGCACTGCCGTGCGTGAGCCATGCAGTCGCGCTGCAGGGTGGGCCACCAGTACCCCTATCGTAGCAGGATCCTGGCTAGCGGCCGACCTCCTGCATGCGCCCCGCACAGGCCTTGGTGAACTTCTTGGATGGCTCGGCTTGCTTCGTCGGGCCCGAGGCACTTCAGGAGGGGACCGGAGAACGATCTTCGGTAGAGAGTGTTGTCGAGGATGACGAAGCGCCGAGCTTGATACTTCATTCGGAGGGCCTCCCGAGGGTCGGAGGGCTCTTGGGAGTCCTATAGCCAGGACAGGTAGGGGGAGCGCCAGTCACTTGGGGTGGCCGAGTCAACAGCGAGGAGCTCCGTGTCTATGCTCGGGCGCTCTAGCTCTTCTAGGAGGACCGATCGTGTACCTTCCGGGTCTAGGGAGGAGGTCAATCGAGAGAGGGCGTCCGCCCGAGAGTTTTGCTCCCGAGCTATCCGGACTACCCAAAATTCTTCGAACTGTTGGGCCAGGCTCCGGACCAACTGAAGGTATTTGATCATGGGTGCCTCCCGAGCTTCATACTCACCGTTGACCTGACCTGCGACTAGTTGAGAGTCGGTGTGGATCCTGACTCGCTCGACCCCCAGCCGTCGGGCCATGCGTGCTCCCGAGATAAGGGCCTCGTACTCGGAAGCATTGTTGGATGCCTGAAAGTTGAATTTCAAGGCTTACTGTAGCTCTATCCCTTCGGGGGACCTCAGGAGGATCCCCGCACCGCTGCCTACAGAATTGGACGATCCATCGACGAACAGTTCCCAGGTTGGCCCGGTCGTGGTCGGAGGCCTGTCTTCGGCAGGGATGGTGCTTTCGGCAATGAAGTCGGCGAGCTCTTGGCCTTTGATTGCTGATCGCGGCCGGTACGAGATGTCGTAGGCCCCGAGCATAATGGCCCATTTGACGAGTCACCCTGAGGCCTCGGGGTGGGCCAGAATCTTCTTCAACGGCTCGCCGGTTAGCACGGTGATGGGGTGCCCCTGGAAGTAGGGTCGGAGGCTCCTTGCGGAGGTAACCAACGCTAGCACGAGTTTCTCGGTTGCGGGGTACCTCCGTTCGGCCTCATTGAGCACCTTGCTGGTGTAGTAGACAGGTCTTTCGATCCCCGAGTCATTCCTGACTAGGACCGAGCTGACCGTGGATGGCGTCGCCGAGAGGTAGAGCAGCAAGACTTCTCCTGGGACGGGCTTGGAGAGCACCGGTGGCGAAGCCAGGAACTTCTTAAGCTCGGCGAATGCTGTCTGGCACTCCTCATCCCATGCGAACGTAGCAGATGCTAGCTTGGGTCCCCTCATCAGTTTGAAGAAGGGCAAGCATCGTTCGGCCGCACGGGACAGGAAACGGCTGAGAGCGGCGACACGCCCTGTCAGACGCTGGACGTCTTTAACGCACGTGGGCGGGCGCATGTCCAGGATGGTCTGGACTTTGTCGGGGTTGGCTTCGATCCCGCGCTGAGTGACCAGGAAACCCAGGAACTTCCCGGATTTTACTCCAAAGGCGCACTTGGCGGGGTTGAGCTTCATGTTGTACTTCAGGAGGGTGCCGAAGGTCTCGGCAAGGTCGGTGAAGTGGTCTTGTGCCTTGGGGGTCTTGACGAGCATGTCGTCGATGTAAGCCTCGACGTTCCGACCTAGCTGTCCCTCGAACATGTGATTTACCAGTCGCTGATATGTGGCTCCAGCGTTTTTCAACCCGAAGGGCATCCGGGTATAGCAGTACACGCCGCAGTCGGTGATGAAGGCGGTCTTCTCGATGTCTTCTGGATTCATTCTGATCTGGTGATAACCCGAATAGGCATCTAGGAAGCTGAGTATCTCGTTGCCCGAGGTTGAATCAACCAATTGGTCGCTCGGTAGCGGATAGCAGTCCTTGGGGGTAGCCTTATTCAGATCGGTGAAGTCCACGCACATCCGCCATTTGCCTGCGGTTTTTGGCACCAGGACGACGTTGGCTAGCCACGTTGGGTACCGGACTGGTCTGAAGAGGCCAGTCTCTTGTCCCTCGGTGACCTGCGCCTTGATGATCGCATGCTTCTCGGGCGCATGCTTCCTTCTCCGTTGCTGTACGGGCCTCACGGTGGGGTCGAGGTTGAGCTTGTGCATCACGGTCTCCTCTGGTATGCCAGGGAGTTGATCATCGGACCAAGCAAAGACCTGAACGTACTCAGAAAGAAATTTCTTGTATTGCTGTTGTTCCTTGGGTGGTAGGTCGGCTCCGATCCTTACTCCGAGGGCCGAGTCATCGTTTAGGAATACCGTTAGCAAATCGCCACCGGGCTCGGTGGTTACGGTCTTTCCTTTGATTCCCTCGGGGCCCTTATCCTCCCCTTCCGGTCTTGAGGCTTCCACCGAGATGTTGTAGCACCTTCTAGCCGTGGCCTGGTTACCTCGGACTTCCCCCAACCCATTTTTTGGTGGGAAACTTCATTTTCTGGTGATAGGTAGATGGTACGGCCTTTATTCGGCTGAGGATTTTCCGGCCAAAAATGGCGTTGTACGCTATCATACCCTTGATCACTATGAAGTCCACCATGACCGTAACGGTTTTGGGTGGGGTGCCGATGGTGACCGGCAGGCTTAGGGCTCCCTCGGGGTAGGTGGCCAGGCCGTTAAACCCGCAAAGGGGTGTTCGGATCGGGCGGAGCTTGGATGGGTCTTTCCCCATCTTGAGAAAACAGTCATAAGATAATACATCGGGGGCGCTCCCATTGTCAACCAGAATTCTATCTACGTTACAATGGTTTATTGTGACTGAGATAACGAGGGCATCATCATGCGGGGTGTTCAGCCCTTCCAAGTCTTGGTCGGAGAAGACTATGACCTGGGGCTCCCTCGGCGGGCCCTCTGAGGGCTCTAAGACCCGGCTGGCCCGCTCGGCATGACGCTTCCTTCCTCGGCTGGTGTCGCCGCCCGATGCCGTTCCTCCGGAGATGACGTTGATGTGGACCCCTCGGGGGGCATTGTCGATCTCCTCGGCGGCGTCTCGGTTTTCTTTGCGCCCGGCTACAAATCGGGCCAGGTGCCCCTGACGGATGAGACGCTCGATCTCGTCTCGGAGCTGGTGACAGTCGCCGGTGTGGTGCCCGTGGTCGCCGTGGAACAGGCAATGCCTGTCGCGCTTGCGGTTCTTTGATCTCATTGGTTCGGGCGGGCGGAGGAGTCCCGAGTCTTTGATGTCTTCATAGATCTCGTAGACTGGCGCGGTCAGCGGGGTGTATCGCTCATACTTCCGTTTGCGCTCTCCTTCCCGATCGCGCTTCTTGCCCGAGCCAGGATTTGGCTCGGAGGCCCGCTTCTTGTCCCCCTCCCGACCCGAGCCGGTTGTGTCTCGGCAAGCGCTGAGTACTTCTTCGCACTCGGCGTGGCGTAGTGCCAGAGTCACTAGCTCGGCAAGGGTCGAGGGAGGGTGGAGGACCAGTTCGCGGCGGAGATTCTCATCCCGGGTGCCCCCGGTCAGAGCGGTCGTGGCCGAGGCCACATCCAGGCGGGGAATTCTGAGGGCTTCCGATTTAAATCGGTGGACATAAGCCCGGAGCCTTTCCCCTTGCGCCTGTTTGAGGGCCAGGAGCCCCGCTACTGACCTTGGGGGGGCGCTTCCGGCGAAGCTCTCCTTGAAGACTAGCCCGAATTGCCTGAAGTCCCAGATGGACCCAGGGGCGAGGGCCCGGAACCATGCCTGGGCGCCTTGGACCAGGGTGGCCGCAAAGGCTCGGCATTTGATAGGATCCGGCGTTCCATGCAGAGTTACCAGGGCGTCGAAGCTGTCGTAGTGGTCGGCTGGGTCGCCCTGGCCATCATAGAGCTTGAAGGTCGGAATGGAGGTTCTGGGAGACACCTCTGCCTTCAAGATGTATTCGGAGAAAGGGGATTTCTCCTCGTCCTCCGGGAAAGAAGTTTTCTGTAGGACGCGGAGGGCGCGCTCTTGCTCTGCAAAACGTCTTTCGAAATCCCTCAATCGGAGGGATAGTTCCGGCTGCGGTCGTGCCGTGGGACTGGGGGGAGCGTCGTGGCGATCCTCAGGAACGTCAGCGCCCGGGCGCGGAGGCCTCGCCCCCTGTTTCCCTTTTCTGGGCGTGGAAGAAGCCTCTTGCTCCGGGGGCGGAGCTTGCGAGGGTCCTCCCACGTTATTGCGGATGAGCTGTTGACCGCGGAGGGTGAAGCGGCCCCCAGCGGTATGCTGGGACGCACTTCGACGGGGGGGGGCTCCCGGACGGGGTGCGGGACCTGGCATCCCTTGTCGCCTGGGCCCTCATGAGCTCCACGAGGACGTCGAGCTTCTTATTGAGGGCCTGGAAGACCTCGTCGCCAGTGTTGGGGGGTGCCCCTGTCGCCGGCGGAGGGGGCGGCGGCCCGTTGGTGGGGACGCTGGCGTTGGAGGGAGGGTTCTGTGAGGCCCTAGAGGGGCCATCTCCTGCCGTCACCACGGCCTTACCCCTCTCGCCGGCGGACCTCCTCCCTGAGCTTTTTCTCACCATCTTGACTCTTCGTGCGTTTCCCACAGACGGCGCCAGATGAAGAGGCGAAATCTCGCGCTGTGTCCTGAGCGGGCTGTGGATCACCAGAAGATGAACTGTAAGACAGGGAAACGTATCAGAGGGCCCAGGGGGTTTCCCTAGGGAAAAATCCTCCGATGATTAAGTCAGTAGAGCTGTGGTGGAAGCAATAATGGGGAGGAGAAAAACTGGTGCGCGAGATTCCTCTCCACCAGAGGGGTGAAGCGGATTGCTCAGGAGTTTTTGAGTATGAGTGCCTTAATGGCTCTTTTTTCTTCTTACCTTCCACCGGAGGGTATCCCTGGTTTAAATAGTACGCCGCCTTCAGGAGTCCTGCAAGCTGAGGGGTTTCCGGCGGGAGTTACGTCCTCAACGTGGGCTTTCATGGCCTTATCGTGGGAATGTTATCGCCTCGAAGTCCGGCAGTTTCTGGATTCCCATGTCCGTTGGGGACTCTTAACAGCAGCACGAACGGATAATATCCGGTCTGGCCGAGCTTCCGAAATGCCAGCCCTGTCCGGGCGATGAGCATAGCTCGGCGGAGGAGGGGTTGGATAGGTCGGCGAATGCCTGTCTCTCCCGGGCGGGGAAATGGCTCGGGCCGGACCCTCCTTGTGACCTGACCATTACTCGGGCCCTCCGAGCCTAGGGGCCGCCGGGGAGAGTTGGTTCCTCGAGTGTTTGTTCGTTGGGCTTTTCTTTCCTAAGTGGGCCCTGTGGGCTGTCACTCAGGTGAGCTTGCCTCGTGGGACCCTGTTGGGTCTTGTTGAGCTGCTCTTTGAATGGGCTGCAGAAATACCCCTCTCCAGGAGGGACATCAGCATGCACGCCATCTACTCTCAAAAGGGTGTCGACAGAATTACACACCGGTACAGCTGTAGCAAGCGGGGCTGGCTGGGCCAAAGCAATAGTTCTTGGAGGTTGGGCAGCAATGCCAGTAGGTGGTCATGTGGTTGGCCGAGGAGCAGGAGGATTAACATGCTGAGCTTTCCCCCCAAGATGCTGGCCATCACGAGCATAGGACTTCTTGCAGGCAGTAGCATCATGGCCAAGCCGGAAGCAGGAGTAACAATAGGACGACAAGTTGGGATAACATATCGGTTGTCATCCCCCTCTACGAGGGATCCCGATCTAGAGTCGACTAGGAGGAGGGTTGGATGCATCTAACTCAATGTAGCCTTTGGCGGCAGAAGTGTTGGAGAGATTCCACATGGTGGGGTTGATCTTTAGAATTGGGCCAATGTTACTAGCAATGCACCGGATGAAGGGGTCTTGGTAAACGTTTGCAGGTGGACTGGGATACTCTGCCCAAACATGGACAATTGGCAAATCGGCCAACGGAGAGAATGCCATGCTCCACTTGAAGAAACAAAACAAACGACCATGGACATAAAGCGTTTCACTGAACAAAAATTGCAAGTAATCGTCTTAACATTGGAATCGAAGTAGCAGATGCTTGGAGTCAAGGGCATTTATGATAAAGTCATGTTTGAACTGGCATCGGTGATAGAGTTGTGCCGTGATTTCCTGGAAGGGGGGCAACCTTGTGGCGTGCGGGCGATGATAGCATTCTCGAAAAGCCGCATGGATAGGTTGACCTCCTCCAGGGAGAAGAATATTGCTAGTTCTCCACAATCTATGTGAGCTGGGGCGTGGACGGGGATGTGCAGGGTCGGCGGTGCTAGGGATGACAACAACGCCTGAGCAAAGGAGCATTGTGCCATCACATGAAAAGATTCAGTCGATGCAAGAGGGCCGCCAACAATCACTGGGGTCGAGATGGCTGGAGTGGCAATGGCAGTCAAGAGAGGCCGTCCTCCCCCCCAGGGCGCCGAAGGCTGGCTGGAGTAGAGGAAAGGCATGAGTGAGGGTAGACGGAGGCGACGCCAGCGAACTCACGAGCGGCGACGATGGTGAACTTGCGAGCGGCGGTGTACTCACAGTAGCGGCGGCGACAAGGGACCGCGAGAAAGCGAAAAGAGAGAGCGGCAGCATCATCGTGGGAGGAGGCAGGGGCAACAGCCAAAGGGGAAGGGGGAGGTCCCCCCCCCCCCCCCAAGCCGGCCATGGCCGACGCTAGGTAACCCTAACGGCGTCAACCATGGAGGGACGGCAGTCGAGGATTTTCTTATCTGCAAACCCTTCCGACCAAATAACTATGTTTTTATTCTGCTTAGAACAAGAAAAATATAATAGATAAAATAATTTAAAAGAATAGAATAGATGATAATATATAAAAATAATCATATTCTATTTAGAATAACTAATTTAACAATTTTAATCGAATTAATTATTCTAGTTTATCCCAAAAGACCGAATAACTTAAGCTATATTTTTTGTGCAAGAAGATTGTGTGAGAGTGAAATGACGATCAAACTTAGATCATCCAATCTTACAAGAGACTGGTTAACATCCGCCAGAGACGTTAATCGTGGTGCAGTTGTAACTCCTGGCGGACGGGAAGCACTGATTGTTTTAAAGATGTTATAAGGTTACATTAAATTTGATATCATATGACATAAGGTATCGTGGTAATGGAACAGCTTGATCTAGGACAAGTCATGAGTTGACAAGTGTGATCTAAGATATACTTTTTGCACAAAAAGAGGTTCCATGGGAGTGAAATATCGATCTTGGTCCCTGCTGAAAGCTTTATTCTCTTGTTTGGTACACACTTTGATCAAAATTTCTAGGTCCACGTTGAAAGCCATTTCACCTCTTCTTAATTATTAGGGTGTCTTGATCCACGTGTAATTAGAGTCATACTTGGACTCTAAGATTGGTAGAGTCTATCTAGGACTCTGGATTAAGTATGGTCGAGACTCTAGATAGGATTAAGAGAGAGTCCTCATGAAATTTAGGAGGCTGATGCTGAGACTCTGAATAGGATTAACATATAACTTTAATGATATTTAGGAGACTGAATAGAGTCTTCAATAAGTACAGTTATAATCTCAGGGGTGACGTAGAGATCGGAAGACATCGGGTGTTCCATGGATGGTATAGTTATTTTTTATAGTGAAAAAATGATGGTTCACTCAAATTACCCTCTTGTTTTCTCACGGGGTGCACAGAACACCCAGGAGAATTTAAGGACGTTCTGGTGGTGTTCACGATGCCGGTAAGGCCGTGGGCAGCGGTGGTACGATAGTGACGGCGTCTTTCACGGGGTAATAGGCCCCCCGAGGTTGGTGGCTGTGCACGGCCGTACAGCAGGGCGGCGCCGGCGGCAGTCATACTGGATGCAGGAGACCGCGGTGGTTGTTTGCTCCGGTGGGCACAACAAGCGGCAGCTACTACCAGTTGCAGGCGGAAGGGCGGCCACCAGTCCTTTCGGAGAAGGGCGGCCACACCCAAGCGCGTTGGTCGGTGGAGGCCAGGAAGACTGAGGCGGCAGCCGCGGGAGGCCTGTGGCCACATCATGCGCGGCGGCGGCGTGCAGCAAAAGGTGTTGGGGCGGCGGTGCTGTGGCGGCCAAAGAGAGCAGCAGGGCGTTGGTCGCTGGAGTCTCCTGAAGAGGCGGTGGTGGCCGACGGCGGCAGAGAGACGACCGGTGGCAGTGCAGTGCCTGGCCACTGCGACTGGCCATCGTGAAGAGGAAGAAGAGAGGGTGAGGAGAGAGATAAAAATAAAATAAAAAAGAGAGGCTTCTTAAGTTACTTGGATCCAAAGATTATTGGGCCCAGTTTGGGTCCGGGTCTTGCCGGTATTGCGATCCTAGCACTAACCTAACCAACCTTGAATTGCTGTTAAGCCCACATTACATTAGAATCTCACAAGCTTTTAATTATGCGTGCCAACGTCTTCATGAAGAAGCTTCTCCGAGAGTTATACCAGCCTTCTGTTTTAACGAGGAATGTCTTTTACTCCTTGTTCGGCTGTCTTCTTCCTTGTGGAAGATTAGATGACTGGTTGTGTCTTTCCTGGGATGATTACGGAATGAAGTACGAAGGTTATGATAGGCTAAATACTGAATAAACTAACAGGTACAAACTACTCTGAGGAAATGCAAACATAAGCTTGAGCGTTTAGCCGAGCCGACCAACATCAGGTACACCACTTGTGCGACCGTGCTCCTAGACTCTCACATCCTCGTTTTGAAGGTCGGCCATCTCCATCAGGAGTTTGCCAGAAACACAACGAAATCATTCAGATAATCAAAGTTCGCCGACTCGCTGATCCGTATCGGATCGGGATCCTCCTGATCCGACTCGATCTAACTCGGCCCTCTCTCTCCCCCTCTCCCCCTCCTCTATCTCTCTCTCACTGTGACTCGGCCCGACTCGGCCGATCCTAGGGGTGATCCGCAGTGTACCGGATTTGCCCTGATACGGTACGATACGCCCGAGTCGGGCCGAGTCGGCGAACCATGCAGATAATACGAAACGATCCGATAAAGCAACGAGATAAATACACAATAAATCCATCACAAAAAAAACTGCATCCGCACATGAATTATTTTTTTCCTTTTCCATACACTTACGAAACACCTGGAATCTATCCCGATGCATATCCGAGACTTTCGGAACGGAGTATGTGATCTAATCCCAATTCTTTCGCTCTGCATTACTTTCATTTTCTTCGAATCTGTTCCGCTGGCCTGGAAAACTCGCCAGCTACGTTTAAGTTACAACAACCACAACCGATGGAACAAAATGCCATGTTTATCCAACAACCGTCAGAAAAAATCGCCAAATCCAAACCAAAGGTGGCATCTTTCATTTTTTTTTCTTTTTTTTTTTAGTTGGGGGGAGGGGGGTTGGGAATCAACAAAGCCAACTTGAAACATAGATTTGAGTGCATGGGTACACCCAGAAGGATCCATGTCAACACGCACAGCCACCATCTCCTCTCTGCTCCGTTTCGGCTTCAGGGATGCTCTGGAAGTATCTGCAAGTGGAAGAATATTGTCCATAAAGAAGCGCTGAGAGATAAAAGAACTAAGGGGAATACTATTCCGGGAAACCGTCCCCACAACACTTTAAGCGCCTAAAAAGACGATGGAATATAGCAAACAGTCTCGGGATCATGAATAACAGTATGCTGCGGAGTCATATGATAAAGACGGCGGGAAAGGATAACAAACGGAACTCAACAGAGAGAGAACAGCTATGGGGGTAACAACGCTTGAAAAACAGAAGTGATCGAAATAGAACTGAAATATGGCTAATGATTCAGCTAGTACTTGATATTCTTTGATAAGGTATAATGCAGTGCATAACCAAATCACCATGGTAAAAATTCAAGAAGAAAATGTAAAGTTAGAAACGACGCCGAAGTTACGCAACATCCTAATGTTCAGTTATAATTTCTTGATTCCATCTCTTGCATAACATCCCACATAACCCGAGCTGAAACCTACTCATGCGTATCAGCTATGTGAGAAATGCTTTTCTGGGGTTCTTGGGTAATCCTGAGTTACCCACCCACATTGTGCCATCCCGATCATTTACATATCAGCAGTGGCAAGCAAAACAATACAAAGTTCAGCCTCAATCTGACTCCACCGACACCGCATGGAACACAAAACAGTCCTAACGCATTAAGCATCCAAGGCCATGGGAGCTTAACAGGCAGCCGTGCGCCAATCTACCAATAAAATGACATTCCTGGCGCCTGACCATAGGAACTTTCTAGGAACGGAATGCGCATCAAGATTCTTCGAGGTTCCACATACAACACCTAATGATGAACATAAACTAAAGGACTCGACCCACTTTCGCATTGTGGTTATTTTCAAAAATCAACCAAAGTACTTTGCAATAGTGTACTTATAGTTATCATGTAAAGTATGTTGTGCCATTCTCACAGAAAAGTAAATACATTCTAACGCATCACAACCGGTCCATGAGAGAAAAGCAAACAGTAATGGAAGAAAATACACTTACATATCCTGCTCCTGTTGGTTGGCCAGTGCCGCTTTTGCAATGCACAGAAAGGCAGCATCAACATTATAATCTTCTTTAGCAGAAGTCTCGAAGTAAGGTATATTTCCCTTTGAGACACACCATTCTTTTGCCTTTTTCTCAGAAACCTAAATGAAAAAAAAATGGTGAGAAAGAAGTTCACAAGAGGATGGAGTGAATAACAGATTTTACTGTTCTTACCACTCTGCTGTTCCCCCCATCTATGTCTACCTTGTTTCCAAGGAGAATGAATGGGAATGTCTTAGGATCAGATGGGCTAGCCTACAACAATAAAATAAAACCTGACAGTCAAATGTGGAGTAAAAAAACAATCCAAATACCTTAAAAAGGATCAAATTGCAAGGAAGAATTACAAGAAAAATGAAGCAGGCACAAGATATAGATAAAAATCAAGATCAAATTGTAATTTATTCCAAAAAAGGTGTATGTCTTGACCGTAGAATAATGGGTATCAGGCAAACTTCGGTGGAACAGAAACTTGTAGTTTTCCAGTTAAAATCAATAGCTCATTGAAAGCTAGGTGATAACACTGAGCTACAGCATGAATAAGAAAAGCTACAGTAAAGACACCAAAAGGCCCAAATGTTTTATTCATGTCTCAAAGTAAGCTTAAAACATTTTTTAGGTAGCACCCCATGATTCAAAGTAAGCTTAAAACAATTTTTATGTAACACCCTATGATGGTAAGATACATCTATAGTCATAAAGCAATGGCTGAGAACACGTATATGGCTCATGTCAAGAATGATGCGTACCCTTCAAGGCCCTCTTGCCCATCCTGTCACAAGCACGCTAATCCCCATTTAGGAAGATCAAAGCTGGAGTTTAATAAAGAACTTTTGAAATAAAATAATGTAATTCCCACGCCTAAGACTTTTATTTATTCTTTTTTACAGACAACTCAAAGTGCTCATAAGCATGAGGGCATCTCTAGCTCAAGAATGATGGATATCTTTAGTACTTCCTGACCATCCTACTGCATAAGCCCCCACTTCAGAAGATCAAATCTGACGCTTTCAAAAGAACATTTGAAATTAGATGATGCGGTTGTCACATCAAAGATTTTTATTTATTCTTCTTTTTTTATAGACAACTCAAAGTGTTCATAAGAATGAGGGTGTCTCTGAATTATAGAAAAATGAAGAATGAGGGTGGTTCTTCCCTTCTGGCTTTTTTTGTGGGGACTGGGGGCTGTAGAAGACCACACCCCCTCAGTGTTGCACCATTTTGTACACGGATTTCTGTCCATGAGCTTTCACTCTTATACTTGTATATCCCTTTTTCGCCTTTATTAATACAGTGGTGGTATCATCAATTCCCCCCCCCCAAAAAAAAGAAGAAAAAGAGCTTTTACTGATGAATCATCAAAATAACTTTCTTGATCAAATTAACTCTGCTACAGCCTGCAAGACATAATGGAATTGAATCCTTTTACAAGTGATTATAACCTTCTTCTTCTATAATGTATTTTCCTCAGTTGCTTTTTTTTTTAAAAGGTAGGCACCTTTTTCTTTTTTTCAACGGGGAGGGGAACGCCCGGGATTGAACCCGGGACCTCCCCCAAACGGGGGAGGTGGTGAACCACCGTGGCATCACCGCGGGCTCATTTTTCTCGGTTGCTGCTAATGCATTTATTGAATTCTCAACACACTACAATATGGGCAATGAAAGTGATATTGACTAGCATGTTCTATCCTTCCTGCAGAACACCCTTATTAGCAAAACCATTGTTCAAAAAGCTAGGAAGGCCAAAACAAGCAAGGCAAATAGGCAATGATACGGACAATAATGAGGGCATCCACAAGACCATACAAGGCAAGGCTTTAAGACAAAAGAAACACATGACCACCAAGTTTTGAACAATGTGAAATGAAAAAAACTAGTAAACAACAGATAGACCATTAGCAAGATATCAAAATACATCAATGAAAAGGAAGAAATCCACTTCAATAGTTGGTTTAATGTGATGCCAATAAATACAGGCTTAAAAGAAACACGAAGATGTCAAAATAAATAAATAAATAAATTCACTTCAATAGTCGGTTTAATGTGATGCCAATTACTACTATCTTGCTATGGACTGAGTAGTAAGCAAGATAAATTCAAGTGCATCTGTCAGCGTCCACACCAATCTGGACCCACACATTCCAACATCTTAGAGAAACAGGACGAATCCATATTTCTGAAATAGCATCATAGACGGTAGAGCTAGTACAAAGGTCTTGATCAGATCTGTCTCACTAGGGACCCGTATGGCTACACAACATGCTCTGAAAATCCTAAATCAGCAGAAAATGAACTAAAATAATAGTGGAAGGAACCAGAAAAACAAATATATATACTCTTAACCAATTCCCCATGGACAATCCCAAGTCAAAGGAAGGATAGACTCAATTCTAAGATTTCAACTCCAGATTCTGTTCAATAAACTTGTTACAAATTGAACATCCCAAGTTGCCGTCTTTAGAAGTTTTATCACATGAATAAAGATTTTGTTTCCTGTGTCCTCAGCAGCTTGAATCAAGAGTTAAACATTTGCAAAACCATCAACAGTAAGTGACTGTTGCACCTATTTATTTTCTTTAAATAATCGAGGAAAACGAAGGGGGAATTAATCCCGTGAAGGCCAAGAACGGCACAAAACCGAGGCCGCTCCGATACCCGGGTGAAATACGGGTCCCGGGTGTGTCGCCATAGTGACAGCATGAAGCAACGAGATTTCGCAGCAAGCGGACAATCATAAAGATACTCCGTAATACTTACAGAGTGGTCAAGCGAAGAGCGGAAGCAACCTCGGAGGCGTCGTCTTCTTCTCCACGTGGCAAGAACACAACAAAAAAACCAAAAAAATGAAAAATTGGGAGGGGGGGGTTGCCTTGCCCCTCTCCCTCTCTCTCCCGGTCAGGTGGGATCGGGTAGACCCCCATCATCCCAAGCCCTATAAAAAACCCCCAAGAGTCCCAAAAAAAAAGAGAGAAGACAAGAAGAAGAAGAAGAAGAAGAAGAAGAAAAGAAGACACCAGACGTACAAGTCCAGTCCCAGATGTACCAACTTCGGTCTCGGACATACATCTCCGGGCGACAAGTTTGTGGCTTTGTGACCCTGTGCCTAGGATATGATACAAAAACACCATTTTGACGACACTTAGGCGAATCCCCCCCCCCCCCGACCATGCGAATTTCTTGGGAAAATCTTGTAATTTTCAAAAATGCGAAAATATCCCTTGTGCCATTTCTTGGAGAGGGAATATATTGAAATTTTTCTTCCGGGAGGCTCCGTCCCCCGAACTCCCCCGCAAGGGGCACTACCCCCATAACCTCTGCGACCTGACCACACAGATCGATCCGCGACGGTGCGTTGACAGACACATGGAGATAGGTCGCAACACATGGGAGCTCAAGAAGAAAAAGCAATCTCCTAAGTGCTCTTGTCTGGTGCGCCTCCACCAAGGAAAGACTTGTGCCTTATGTTAAAATTACATAAAAGCTCTCGTTCGATCCAAATATTATAAAAATACCCCTAGTCTGTTTAAAATTACACAAATATCCCTAAACTTTTTCAAAAATTACAAGCAAACCCCTACTTGGGGAAAATTGCAAACAAACTCAAAAAGAGTTCAAAATCTCAAATAAACCCAAAAAGGGATTGAAATTATAAATAAATCCCCAAAAAATTCAAAATTGCAAATAAACTTTAGAAAGGATTCAAAACTGTAAATAAACCCAGAAAGGGTTCGAAATCTCAAATGAATCCAAAAAGGGCTTGAAATATGAAATCCCAAATGGAGCCAATAAGGATTTGAAATAGCAAATATACCCTAAAGGGGAATGACATTTGATTTTCTCATGAAGACGTGCATCTCTAATGGACGATCCTTTCGATCCAGTCCATTAGATAAAACCCTCAATATCACAAAGGATATTGTAGAGGTCGAAAATGCATCTTTGACAATTAATCAATGGTATTCGGACTTTACGTCGATGTAAATAAACATCGACTGTGGGTGATGGGGAAATGTCCAGTACCCGAATTCTAAATCATCCAATAAACCTAAATTTGCGGAATTAATAATGCGCACGCTACTTAGATAGCTACAAATGTGCATTTATACTTTCGAATAATTCCGCGTGTGAAACAGTGACATATGATACTAAGCAACCAAAATGCATCTTTCATTTATGGACAAAGAGCTAATATCGATATTTCACTCATAGAGAATTATCAAAGTGTGCAATCTCTACAAAATTTTAACATATCAACATCATTTCCACGCATATATAAAAATAAAATTAACAAAAAAAACTGCATATCCATTCTTAATCCTTTGTTCCCCATGAGTACGCACATGGTTAAGATTAGGTCAGCAACACCGATGATAGATCAAAAAGAATTTGCTGCGTCATCTGCCAATCCAAGCAGTTGGATTGACACAAGCAACCAAGAAGACTGTGATAACCAGTGGACATTACTTGAGATGATGAAAAAGAAGATAGTCTAATGTTAACTACTAGGGCAACAAGTGCAGGACAAACTGTGTGATCTAGGACAAGCGTAGACTTGGCCTGTGATTTGAAACAGGCACTTGAACCTGAGAAGTGTTAGATTGTGGGGCCCGAACTCGCCATCGTGCACCCTCACACGCGGATCGACCTGCGCAGTCAGGTCGCGGAACAAAAATTTTGTTTATAGCAGGGGCATTATTGTCCTTTGTTCCCTACTGTGTTGGGCGCCCTAATCTCTTTGTATAAAAGGGCTGCAAACTCTCTTTGTATCGTATCTTGGTGTGTTATAATAGAGAAAACCCTGCTGCGGCCGTGGATGTAGGAAGGCACATCGCCTCCGAACCACGTAAATCTCGGTGTTCTTGTGGATTGATCTTTTCTTCCCCCTCTCTTCTTCCTCCTCTATTTGTTTGTCCATCTCTACAGGTACTCCGGTTCCTAACAAGAAGCACATAGTGGGAGTGGGAGCGGGGTTGGAACAACTCCAGAGTCAATAAAATTGAATCCAGCCCACTATTCTATAGGTCAAGTATGTACCTAAATACTTGTAATATGGACTAATATAGATGAGTTTTGGATAATTCTATTACATGCAGTCTTTTCCCCAGCTAAGAAGTTTATAGAAGCGACACTTTGCAACAAAAGATTTCATAATAATGCTTGTAAGAATATAAGGGGGGCATAAATGACATAAAATTGATCTTAAAAGAGGCCTTACTCGAAGGTTTCAGCAAATAATGAAAATATAGAAAATATGCATAAGGCTTTTTCAACTAAAGACCAAATAACAAGGGCTCTTGTAACTAGATTTTTGTAATAATCTGCTAGCCATTTCAGAGAGTCACATAATGTCAATTTGAAAAAGCACACGATTGCCCTGGTTCTAATATCAAAAACAGTGGCCGATAGCTCTCATCTGCAGCTACTCATCTCAACTGCAGCATGCAACAACCAGTTGAAGCTGAACTTAAGCAAAGCCAACCAACTGAAGCTGCAGAAATTACACCACCAGCACACATCCAGTAGCAGTCACAGGAGAAACAACTACAACAGTTGAAGCTGGCGTTAGCCTGTAAGGTGTGCCAGATGTGGGAAAAACATTACTCCAACTGGGTATCTAACACGAACATTTTTTTTTTCTTTCAAGTCTTCTTGTTTTGTTGGCAAGAGAAGAACATACACTGCAGTGGCAACATTGTATGATCAGTATAGGCGCCCATGCGAACATTATATTTTAGAGTAAGAATTCTTTTCTTATTTAACTGAATACTTTTATACACAGAGTTCTAATGTTTACAATAAAACCTAATAGTGCTATTCTCTATGATTTTGCTGTCCAGAAAATATGTAAAAAAATAAGTTCATTTCAAATATGTTCGCATTGTTTACCAACAACTTCCAGTAAACATCTTGCAGATATGGTGCCAACCAAACTCTCTAGAGCAACAGTTTCATGCCAAAACTTCAAAATAGAGTCTTCCTCTTTAAGTTACACTAGAGTTTTATGTGCATCCTTTTCAAGTTTCGTTATTTTAAACCACAATAATTTCTGTGCATCCATTGAAAATTACAATTCACCTGAATATAAAGCCAATATTTCCTTGCATAATTCTTAATTCCTATCCTTCTTCAAAGAACTCACTAATAACACAATGCCTTAGAAGCTTCAAAAAAAATTGACAGGATACCATACCCCATCTTATAGCATGTGGTTCAACAAAGTCCACAATAAACATCTTGTCGAATCTCAATCTAGACTCTGCAACATCTATACACCCACAAAATAGAAGAAAGAAAGAAGAAGCCGACCATCTTATTTATGACGAATTATCCTCCCCCTGCTCGAAGAACTCTAACTAAAGAATGTAGCTGATTATTGGCTAATGAAGTAGCAACTTGCTTAAGTTATTCTCATTTAAACTAGGATGTCAACTTCTTGATTAAGTAAACAGGTAGATAGACAAAAGTTAGGCTTGTTTTGACTCAACCTCTGACATATTCCTGTATTCCTGCCACCCAGGGACACATGCAGGACATGGAAGGTGAAGGCACCCAAGAAACATAGGAGACTCCACGATCTAATTAATTATTGTCATCGTTGTCAAGGCGACAAGGCGACCCAAGGCGTTCGTGGGAGTATAAGCGCTTAGGCGATAAGGCGGATGTCGTCGCCTAGCCGACACCTTGGCACCTCTTTGAAAACCCAAAAATATATATCCCCAATAAACAAATCAAGAATAAGATACATGAAAAAATATATAGTTTTTAATATTAAAAACTGAGAGAGAGAGAGAGAGAGAGAGAGAGAGTAGTGTTGGAAAAGCGTGTTGAAGAGTGTTTGGGACAGTATTATAGGCTATGCCTAGGCTAGGCAGCCAAGGCACCCTGCCTGGGCACCTAGCTTGCCTAAGCGGGTGCCTAGACACCTAGGCGGGCACCTTGAACTAGGGATGTCAAAAATACCCGCAAACCCGATTACCTGTATCACCCGGCCCGTGATAGGTCGGGTAATACCCGAATAAACGGATATGGATTCGAGTTCAGATGTTTAAAATATCTGTTTCACATTCGGATAAGGTATGGATTTAGTGTGCCTGAACCCATACCAGATCCGAATCCGTTCTTAATAACTCATTGTGCATGTTAGACATACGATTTTGGCATGAACTCAACATGGTGTCCTCTTTATTAGGTTTGTGAGTTTGACCTTCTTACTAAAATTGTAAGGACGCTTTTATAAAATATAAAATTACTTTGGAAAGAAAATAATTGATCGAACTTCTCTTTTTTCACTTCCCACAAATTCCACATTCCCTTGGATATGGACGTGGACTCATACATTATAGATGGATATGAATATCCGCGGATATATCCATACCCGTGACGGATATACCCGTATCCATACCCGCGAAAATAATAGGGTACTATCCAGGTATGGTATTTGTAAAATTTTCACTGATAGGGTATGTTATTGATCTACTTGAGTCAAACCCGATCCATTTACATCCCTACCTTGGACACCCTTTTAGGTCTATAAAAGACATCCTAGCACTGTGGGCCTGGATCAGCGCCTCGTCCCTAGGCGCCACCTAGTCAACTGCCTTGACAACTATGATTGTTGTTGACCTATATTTGCATGATGAATCCCTCTACCAAGGGTTGTGAGCTATGCATTATTGAATCTTTGGCTAGATAGATTTTGGAGATGATCTATTCATTTTAACAAAAGCACCAAGTGTAGCATATTTTTCTATCCTCTGCAGTCAGGAAGGTCAAAAAAGTGCCTAAACATATGAAAGATAAATTAAGAAGAGAGGATGAACAACTTCAGGAAGCTACAAATTGCTGACATGAGGAAATCTGAAGGTATGGTGACATATCGAAGAAATAAAAAATTCAAAGTAGAATGAACATTACCTGGTTCAGAAATTCATCATGCCAGGTATCAAGAGTGTCAAATGACTTGAGTACATTAACATCATAGACGAGGATGCAGCAATCTGCCCCTCTATAGAAAGCAACTCCAAGACTCCGGAATCTTTCCTGACCAGCTGTGTCCCAGATCTACCAAGCAACCAGAAACTTTTCAGGAAAAGGAGAAAAGATAAAATAGCAAGCTACGCACAGATGCATCAACAGGATGGGACCTCACTTGTAGAGTTACAAGTCTATCATCAATTAGAAGCTCCTTTGTAACAAAATCAGCACCGATGGTAGCCTTATACTGCTGGCTGAACTTCTTGTGGACATATCTACGAGGAGTTAATTATCCAAATGGCAAGACAACCCTACACGTCGTCAACATTTTCTCTAGAGTGGATCTAACGTGCATCCAGAAAGCCATAGATCCAGAGGTCCAAGGATCAAGAGAAAATTACACCATAAATCGAAATACAAGAGAGGAAGCCGAGGACACATGTATGAACAATCAGCTCCGTAGCAGGAGAGGCCCCCGCCACAACAAGATTCCAAAATAAAGGCTCACGCGCACTAAAAAAAAATTGGCAAAAAGGAGATCCTCGAGGCGAACAACAAAGGATACTGGTTCATCAAGGACGTCTTCCCCACCCTGTAAAAAAGGCAAACAGCAAGCACGTAACTAAACAGGAAAATTCGCACGCCTAACAACCGTAAACATAGAGCTCGGAAAGAAACGAACACGATGATTCCGGAAGAAAACAGAAATTGAACGAAATATCCGACAACAAGAAGAGGACGAGGTACGGGAAGAGGAAGAGAAAAGCGCACCCGCTGTCCCCGAGGACGATCACCTTGAGCAAGGTACGCCTCCGCACCGACATGGCGGAGCGATCGAAGCAAGACGAAGGAATTCAGCACGAACAGCTCCCCAATCTGCTGCTCAAATCTCCGGCCTGCGAGCAGAGATGGCGCGCAACGCCGGGGGGGGAGGGGGGAGGGAGGGAGGGAGTGGAGAGGGGATCAGGGGAGGTTCGCCGTTCTGGAGGCTTCTGCGGCCTCTCGCGAGCATGTGAAAATTTTAGTTTCGGGCATCGACCGGAACGGTGCCGCGCCAGCGAGGCCTTTTTTTGAAATGGGACACGGCCACGGCCCAACATGGCGCACGATAGCGAGGTGCGCCCGCTGTGGTCAGAGAGCTTCGAGAACACTCGCTCCCTCAATCACAACCGTACGATCGGTGGAATTCTGAATCGGACGGTTACTGCGATGATCTGATGATTCTGATCATTGACTCGTCCAGGGCCCGCGCCCCCCCCCCCCCCGGCATTGTTCCCCGTGTGCAGATCTATCTGGTACGTTTTGTCAAGCACGGAACAAATAAGCTTCGATGAGAACTAGAACAAAGGAGGTCGACAACAACGTGCGGTGTTTGTCGTCATCTTGAATGCTGCTTCATGTCCCGTGTCGTACAACAACTAAAAACGCACCTCTGCAGTATCAACTGAAAAGGACCCCGATACGGATCCCCACGGCGACTTGTTACAAAGCGGAGACGGACCTGGCAGTGCAATTAAAAAAAAGGGGTCCAAAAGCTCCTGATCCCAAACTAACCGGTAAAGGGAAGGAGATGCATGACAAGGTGATCAGACGGTTGGGGATGCATCAATAACCGACAAAATAATCATGAGCTCTCCGGGATGATGTGCGGTTGCAGGATGCTTTAATTAAAAGCCCAGTTTGGAACGTGACGACCTACAAATACTGATTACGTAATGAGACCGGCCCAGTAACGTAAATTGATATGGATCGGTAGAGCAGTGGGTACTGAGTAGGTAGCTGGGGCAGGGTTGGAGCGCGGGCTATTGGTTCAACATGTCGGGTCATTTGGAGCCTGGCATGGGACCCGCACCACCTCCATCCCATCAATTGGTGACAGCCCGGAACATGATTGGGGTCTAATGATAAGTAGATTGGGTACAGCCTGAGAGAAGGGCTTCTTCTTCACATTTTCTAGAGTTATCATGTCATTCTCAGTGAATTATAGTGTTATAAGACCTGAATGTACTTGTATTGCAACTCCTTTCCACCGAATCATGCCATTGTTTAACCTTTAAGAAGTGATTGTCCGATTTAAGACCAATCAAATGTGGTCAACCATCAATGGGTGGCCCAATATGCAGGAGAGCCGAAAACGTGGCTTCAAGTTTGTGTGTTAGTTTAGGTTGGCTGTGTGAAAGCGAAGGTTAATATTTTTTAGATTCTGCGTGGCTTCAAGAAAGGGGGCATACCCTCGTATAAATGGTCCACCTAGTATCAAATTCACATGAGCCGCGGTCTCCGTACAATCAAAAGAGTAAGGCTCCTTGCACACTCGGGTGTGCAGGATTTTTAATTTTTTAAAATTTTTTGAAGTGGGTTTCAAAATATTTTAAATTAAGATGTAAATCACGTCACTATTAGATTATTTAAAAAATAAAATATATATCAATGAATAATATTGAGTCTATTTTTAAAAAATATTTTATTTTATTTTTAATTTTTAGATAATTATATGGTGCAGTGATTTATACTTTAAATTAAGATATTTTAGAGACTATTTAAAAACATAAAAAATAAAAATTTAAAAACACATGTGCAACACTTGTATATGAAACTCTAATCAAAATGATCGTGTGGAGGTCACACCCACGTAAACTTGGTTCCAAGTGGAACAATCACATGAAATTATGTCTCTTTTTTTAGAGTAACACTCATTGCACCGAATCTGGTGTACAAAATCAACTCAAATTATAATCTCTCCTCTCATTGGTCAAAAAAAGTTGAAATGACCATTTTTACCTCAAAAAGTACATCCCACGTCAAGCCCGTATGGCTCCGTGTCAGATCCGTCCGGTCCACTTTTTCGTTCGGTGAGAAAATACAGGAGTGAAATATTTTGTAGAACTAAAATAATTTACTATATAAACGAAACATTTAGTATAGAATTGAAACATTTTGTTATGTTTTATTTTTATAACAAAATATTTCATTTACGTAGTGTTTTATCCTTATAACAAATATTTCGTTCATGTAATAAATATTTCATTTTTACAAAATATTTTATTCGTTCATTTATGTAGTCAAACAATATATTTCATTCTTATACCAAAATGTTTCATTCTTATAATAAAACGTTTCATTCCTGTAATAAAATATTTCAGTCTTACAAAATATTTCACTCACGTATTTTTCCGCCGAGTGAAAAAGCGGGCCGAACAGGTCTGACACAGGATCGTACGGATCTGACGCGAGACGTTTTTTTTAACAAAAAATGATCATTTAAACTTTTAGGAAGGTCAATAAGTTGAAATGTTATAATTTAAGTTGACATTTCTGCACCGAATTCGATACAAACTCTTTTTTTAATACATCAAGGTGTACATCGATACAATCTCAAAGATATAAAAGTAAACCTGTATGTTTAATTAAGATGATATCCGAGAGTGAAGACCAATTTTCTTCGTAAGATCAGATTTCCCAATCGACATACCTGCGATGGCACCGGAAGATAACATCCATTGGTTTTAAACTAGATTGAGAGATTTTATCTACCGGTGATATTGGCCAGATTAAATTCATTTTTGAAGTCAAATCAATCGTTATTCTTTTCTTCCCCAATTTAAGAATCTAACTTCAACTAATAAGACATGAGTTTGGGAAGAAACTCACCGTTTCTCATTCTCACAGAATTCACACTCCGTGTCGTATGAACAGCGTAAGAGGATTTGCCATTATTATTAATCCCAGAAAATTACTCTGTGCTTTATTCGCAAAATTATGAGAATCGGATTTTTTTACATGTATTCTCTCTCCTCTGTAAAAATTATTCTTTCAAAAATTAAGATAATTATTTTTTATTTAAAAGAGATTAAAATTGATCGAGAGATTTTAACGCAAAAACTCAGGTTGGGCATGTTCCCAAGCGAGGCCTAAGATCATTGGTCCACAAGCAAGACGCTACTTAATTAGAACGGTGGAGTAAGTGCATGGTCAATAGAAAAAAAGGGAGTTAGTTGGCGGTAAACGTCAAGGAGTAAACGCGGCTACTAACGCCAACCAAAGAGTGTTTAATGTTACCATTTAAAAGTGCTCCAGCAAAGCAGTTTAACGCTCCTGTTAGGTGCCGAGGCGGCCATGGAATTGTCATCCTTGTGACGCGGGCCCTCGTCACGTTCATAGGACCCCACTTTTAGCTGGACTTACCAATCCGGCCCGTGAACGAAGTAACAGTCGCAGTGGACAGATGTGAGTTGGAAGGACAACTCCACACAAGTGCTCCGTCGAGAAAATTACAAATCTGAAGCCTCCTCCCCACGTTATAAATCACGTAAAAGCTTCGAAGCATTCGCCGGTCACAGTCCTCTCTCTCTCTCATCCTTTGCTCGACGATGCACATAGACTTAACCTCAAATAATAAGTATCCTGCTTTATTCGTAGCGGATATGTATGAGACGACGCATCGAGAAAGACATAAGCGTCCGACTTAAAAGACACAAAAATTAGGGCAATTGTCTCGGTTAAGATAGTCAATTCTAATGATGGTGCGAAAAAAAAGCTCGGGTCTTCGAAACCATTGCATTACTTCGCAGTCTGTAGTAAACTTCCAAATGTGTCAGTATGAAACCCCCACCTAAGCATAAGCACCTAGGCTGAAACCCAGTCTTCACTCAAATTTTGTTGAATTTTGACCCCTTTCTAAGTCCCCTTCTCTGTTAAGGAGTAGTATCGAATTTAAGCTCAACATATAGGAAAAGAATAAGATTTGTTATATATCTTAGTGACCTCTTTAATTTGGGCCTGTTTGATCGGCGAATACCCCAGAAGAGGGAAGCGCATTCGCCGGTCAAGGCCTTATTCCCCGGTGATTTTTTATACACACTTTGGTTGAACATGGAAATAACGTGAGGATAAGTATTAAATGCTTTTATTTTTATTACAACAATGCCATCGTACGTGGGTTACGTATCCAACCGAAATGATCGAATACATTAACCCTGCGAACAAGCCACCGACGAATATGCAATACGTTTGTATCAAACAGGCCCTTTTTAGGAATAAGATAGAATAGAATAACTAACAAATGAGAGAGAGGTGGGATCTACACCTCTCTCCCTCGCACACACGAATACTTAATCAGGATGGGGTGGCTTATCCCACCCCGTTATCAAAGGGCACCAATGAGTGTAGCAATTTAAGGTGGTTTGCATCCCCACTCTCTTAACATCATCTCACTTTAATCTAATTAGACTCTCCTAATGTTATCATGAATATTAAGTTGTTCTGGCAGGGAATGACTCTGTGTTATAGTCATTCCAATGCATTGAAGTCATTTCAACCTGGAATCGTCTAAGAAATCTTCTCTCCAATATGTGACTTCATGCTTCTTTACTACCCCCAAACGGCCGGATCAACTCGTGCACATGTGATCAACATTTCTGTTAACGTAGTCATGGAATAGTTAAAAGAGTGTTATGTTGATAATTAATTTTTTTAACTATCTTAAAAAAAACCCACAATCTCTCGCATGTGTCACAATGGCTGTGGTCTTCAGATAGGAAGATAGTGTACTAAAATTAAGTAGTTGTGATCAAAATAGTGAGAGGGCACATGGATGCATAATCTATTCATTCCCTATTCACCCCTAATTTGAAATGTCAGTACTGAAGTGGAAGCAGTGATCTGGTCTCCTATTCACCCTTAATTTGAATCCTTTGATCACATAAGAAACACTATACACATAACAAGGAGTAGAGTAAAACGTGGGACATGCTAGCTAGAGTGCTCTCATTCATTGTGACAACTACTATTGGAGGGGTATCTATCTTGATCCTCTTAACTCCTCTTTGATATAGGGATAGACAAACGGAGAGATATCCATAGTGAGTTAATTTATCTCGGAGTTTAATCCTATTTTATTTTGATAGACAACGAGTTAAATGAAGGAATAAATTGTTCCACCAATTTTGTTGAGTTAGTTTAACCTGGATACACGAGGATCATCTCTTATTATAACCAGATTAATTTTATTACCCTATCAAATTAAAAAATAAATAAAATGTGACTTATCTAAATTAACAAGAGATATCCCTCTATCAAAAGAGGGGCTAGAGAGTTCTCTACTGACTAGTGTGTCTAAGAACAGGTGCTTTTCCCCGGTGAGTTTGTCATCCAAACTACTACATATCCTGATAAAATGGCTTTAATGAGATCCCGATTCTATATTAAAAAGTCACAGAAACCGTAAGACCCAGATTGAGTTAAGGTAAAATATCATTCAAACAAGCCAAAATAATAATAACCCTGGACTAATAGTGGCTCCGAAGTTTCAATTTTTGTCGCTTCTAACTTAATAGAACGAAAGAAACGTTAAAATTTTATAATTTTAATTTTAACATTTCTTTTATGAATGGGCCGTGCCGGGCCTTTCAAAAGGCTGCCCCTCCAGCCTTGGGCCAGTTTTGGTCCAATTTCATTTGGCCCGGGCTCGTGGTGGGCCGAACCAAGTCTGACCCATTTCGCACCCCTAGGTATCTGGGAAGCTGCTTTTGAGTTTTGAGAACAAAAAACAGAAAACTCGGTGCACACCTTGGGTGTGCCTGGCCTCTTTTGATGATGCTATGCTGACGTTGGCGAATGCGCCAATGTCCCAGTGACCCCACCAGCCATCCAAATGGCAAAGCCTAGAGAGGAATTCGAAATCCATGATCACAAATTGGAGAACCCGAATGTTTCTACTCAGCACCCCCAAAAGTGTTTTCAACAAGCAACAGAAGTACGCAGTTGCACCGTGGCAACGCATGTTACATTCGAGCAATGGGGTTCCCCCATTTCTTTCCCTGTTGCAAGCCACAAGCAATAACCCATGCACTACTCCGAAGTCTTAAGAAGAGACGAAGAACAAACGGAGGATTTCATCTCTTCTTCTCCAACTCCCGCAGCATGTCGTCCATCTCGGCCTTCACCTCTCGGTTATGCATGATAAACGCTTCGGTTTCCTCGTATTCTTCCAAGATCAGCATCACCTGTATCAGATCAACAAAACATGGCAATCTTCTTCCAATCCCCCGAGATGGGGAAGCATACATAATGCATTTGGAACATCACCTTTTTGCCTTACCGTAGCTTTTGCTTCTGATAGTTCTCGGGCCAACTCTGCTCTTTGCTCAGGATTGATGGGACCGTCTGTACTAGACGACGCTGAGAGAACCCACTTAAGCTCCTCCATCCTCCGCAGCAAATTTTGAGCAACGTCCGGAACCGTTCTCCCTTCGGCCTTCTCCATCTTCTGACATAGGGCGTCCTCCAAATGCTCCACCACTTGCTCCAGTGCATACAGCCACCGCTTCATCTTGAAGTTGTTGACCAGAAGTTGAACCTGTCTTGAGTACTCCTGCTCGTGTTTTCAGGGTATTATCCAAGTAATGTTCTTGATTTATAAAAAGAAGAAGAAAGAACTTGATTATAAGAAATGGCTTCTTACTTGTTCATTTGCGTAAAGCTTGATTCTTGCCATGCGTCGCCTATTCTGCACTCCAGCAACAGGCAAAGCAAAGTCATCAGGAACTAGGGAAGACGAGGAAGAGCATCACAAACAAAACGAAAGGAGAGAACAGGTAGCATGCATGTTTTTGTTGCAAATGCAAATTAAGAGGTGGGCGCTCAGATTACAAAACCATTTCCCTGTTGATCTTTGCCAGCAGTACGTTAGTCTCTCTCTGCAGCTTCTCCTTCTCTGAGTACTGCGGAGCGTTGTACGCTGACACATTCATAGAGCCTTACGTTTCAGGATGGTGACAGTGGGAAGTAACATGCACGGACTAAAACAAACATCAGAAGGGAAAAGTCTCACCATCACCATCATCCTTCAGATGCCTTGAAGTCCAGAAAACTCCTGAAGACACGAAAAAATATAGTTTCATAACGATCTATATATGCAGATCAATTATCTCATGATCCATCCGACGAATCCAATTTGTGATACAATGTGGTGATAACATAGTATAACTCCCGTTCAAACATATGCACGAATGAACGAGAGATGAGAAAAGGAAGATTTGTTTTTCAAATAATCTTGGGGTCGGTGGAGGGGAAATCTTGAAACGTGAAGTAACCCATCAATGGTTCGAACCTTACAAAGATAAAATAACACTTAATGCAAAGAATCTTGTCCAATGTACTATCTAATGGTTCCAAGAAACCACCGGAAGAAAGAACCCATCAATGGTTCAAACTTAGAAATTTTAAACAGGCTTCAAAAATCAAACATGGTTGTTATCCAATGCCCTATAACATATCATGACAAGAACAGAGACACCTACACGTTTTCCACAGAGAAGAAATGAGAAGAGGGCGACTCACCAATCATGAGAGCAGCCAAACCCAAGGCAATCCTGTCCGCCCATCTGGCAGCCCTCGACTTCTGGGATGGCTGGTCCCACCCGTCTCCACCCCATGAGGAAAACGGAGCGCCATCTCTGCACCTCCCCCATCTTTCCCTCTCAGTGATCGTGCGCAAGAAAGGCCGCCCGAGCGAGCACTTGCTCCCCTGTTCGGCGTTCACCAACGGCGAAGACATGCCTGCAAGAAATACAAACCCAATTCTCCCTCGTTGGAAACAATCTGAAAGAAAGCCTGGCCGTCTACGTCAAACAAGAAAGAAGGCTTGCAAAATCGAGCAGAGGGTTCAAGAAAATGAGTGGGAGTGAGTAATGGGCACATAAAAAGACAGACGATAACAATTTGTAAGAAGAGAGCAAGGAAAGGAACAAGAAAGAACCGGCAAGGACAGATGGGTTACCTCGTTGGAACGCGATTCGCGTGCTCTTCATTCGGAGGAACATTGCCATGGCCGCTCAGGGGAGTAGCAGCAAAATGGGAGAGGAAGAGCAGAGAGGAGAGAAGATGCGAGTTAGCATTCGAGAGTCGCAGCGGAGGTGGAGACCAAGAAGAGGCCAAATCACAACGGTTTATAACTGTCGCCAAGGACTATTTATAAACTTATAAGTAAGGCCCCCGGGGATCATATGCTTTTGTAACTTTTTGAGCCTATGCTATTTCGTATTTGTATTTTTTACTCTTGCAATCTTTATATAAGACCCTATGCCCCTGAAATCAGTCATGGTTTGTCCTCTCGATCAAACCGATCGTCCCGGTCACGGCTCTAGACGGGACGGTACAGGTTGATACTGTTAGGTATCGAGACGGTAAACTATAATATATATATATATATATATAATAGAATAATATAATTCAAATAAAATTTTAGCTCAATTGGTTAGTTGTTGTGCAATGTAAACGGGTGTCCCCAGGTTTGAATCCCAACTTTAGTATTGTTTTAAATATTTTTTAAAAAAAAATTCAAAAAATTTCAAACCCAGAGTCTCACAGTTAACCGTAAGATCCTTAACCAACCGACTTACAAAATTGATTTATTACAAATAAGACAGGACGGACGATTTGACCCGTAATTTGATAAACTTTGAAATCAGTAACACGTGCACATGCAAATGTCTCATGAAATTTATACTTATGCCCCTCAATTTACAGTCTTATTTTTACCACTTGACTTCGTCTATAAATCATTCCATAGTTTAGTTGACAATAAATTTATACTTAGTCCCAACAAATAAAGTCAGTTAATTGTTTCCCAATTCACATGTTCTTTACTTCATATATATTTTCTTTGCTTATGCAAGCCCACTACCCATGTAATTTGCATAGGCGAGGATTGACAAATCGGTGCGCATTATGCGAAGACACTGGAGTGTTCTCACCATCTTTCATTCTCTTGCCCTGATGGAGGGAACGTAGCAGCATGGCTGGTCGACTCACACCGTATTTGTGTGAGTTGACGATTATAGAAAAATCAGGTCAATTTGAATTGTCGAGTAAATCTGAGTTGGCCCAATTGATTCAAAGTTTAATTGGATGATTCGGCCCGAGTCAATTCGAGTCACTTTGAGTCAGATAGACTGATACCGTATCAAAATAAATCTGAGTTGTTTTGACCCACTGAGTCGACGAAATTTTTTTTTTGGAAGTAGGATAGATCATTTCATTTCATACTAGAGACATAATACATGACATGCAAGGAAGATAACCCAATCGACCGGGCAACATACATGAGGAAGCAGAGAACTCAAACCGTACAGAAAAGCCCATACAAGACCCATTTTGTCATCGATGATCCACATAGATGCAAGTGCCACTTATGGGAATTCAACCGTTTCGGCCAAAAGGCTGCGAGATTCGCTTGAAACACTAATTTTTTTAAGAGAGAGATCTAGAGACTCCTCGATAAGGAAGGGGGCGTCCAGCGAGCACAACATCTTGTCATCCACCGCAAAGAAAGAAAGCAAATTACAAGATTAACCTTTTATCGTGCAACCTCAGGTGACGTCCACTTCCAGAACATATGATATTACTATATATTACCAAAGTTTGGGGGAAGATTAGATGACGTCTTGACATCGAGGGGGCTAGTGCTTTTTATTGGATGATGCCAACCCGTCATGTAATCTGCTATCCACAATCCTATTGACGAAGATATGGCACATTGGTGCAGAGAGGAGGTCTTGGCACAAAGCCCGATTTAGGACAAGCCTGGCCCAATCCAAGGCTAGAGTGGCGATCGGGTCTTCGTCTCCAGCCGTTAGGCCCAACAACGCTACAGTCCAACCACTTAGGCCCAAGAAAATGATTGGTGCTGGGTCCAACAGAATGGGCGTGGAGTGCGTTGTTGGCTCAACTATGAAGGCCAGGACACGTGGCGCGCTCAATTTTTAGTACACTGCCTAACACCTCACCTCAAAGTTAATAGGGTGTTTGGTTATAAATTTTTTTCTCTTTTTTCTCTTAAAATAAACATTAGGAATGGACAACTTATTTAATCACGTTTGGTAAGTCTCTCTAATTTTTTAAGATGAACTTTTATCCTGTTGTAACTTTTCTCAAAATAAAAATAAATCTTTTTATATTTTTTTAAGAGAGACACGACCTCTAGCCACCTGTGCGTGCTCTCATGACCTGAACCTCTCCTCTCTCTCTCTCTCTCTCTCTCTCTCTCTCTCTCTCTCTCTCTCTCTCTCTCTCTCTCTCTCTCTCTCTCTCTCTCTCTCTCTCTCTCCAGCAGAAGGAAGAGGCGCAGCAGTGGCTGCCGTGGGACCCCGGCGTATCAATGATGTGGATCTTCCCGTCGAGGAGGCTGAAGAAGCGGCGGCCGTCAGAGGTCTCCGGGGAGGGGGGGCCAGCCATGGAAGTTGGCGGGGGAGGTGGTGGGGCCTTGCGGGCGTGGCGAACCGCCACGAGGTGTAGACGACGTGGAGCTGACGGTGAAGGGCTCGAGGAGAGGGGTTGCCCCCGGCAAGAAAGTTTCCGGCGTGATGAGGTAGGGAGTTTTTGCCAAACAAGTTTACATAAAATTTAAAAATTATGGTACTTATTTTTATCAATTTTAAAAATTAAGTTAAAAAATGATACGTCATAATTTTTAAGATAGAAAGATTTTTTTTTCAAAAAAAATGTTTCCAAACACCCTATAAACATGGTAGAGAATTGAGCAATCTAAAACCTACAGGCCCAGTCACGCAAGAAGCCTATCTAGTTGGGCTAAGAAATCAAAAACATGGGCTTCTGTAGGTCGGTCCAATTTTCGGCCCGTCCGCTTCAAGGGGGACCGCAGTCACGCATGCGAGTCAGTCCATTTTCCCTGCACAATTAAAGCACGGCTCTTGGCACGGTGATGGTAAATTAAGGTGACATTGGATTATACCTATTTTAAAAGTCCAAAATTAATTTTCAATCTAATTAATGACTAATTTAATTAAAAATATTTAAAATAAATAAGAGGTACATGATTAAAGCCATTCGACGATTTTATTTATATATCCTCCTGTCCGACAGTCCGGCAGAGAAAAGCATGTGAGGATTCTAGGTAATATTGGTTACTCGAAGTCCACAGTTTTCTTAGCACGTTCCTTACACAGATTTTCCAGAAAAAAGATGATCAGAATACGAATGCTAGAATCCGGATATTCAATTCTAGGTATATGTTTTAGTTGCCTGAAATTTTTGAATTGAATCACCAAATGATTCTATGATCAACTTTCTGAAAAATCAATCTGTACATGTAACCAAGATTTACGTTGTACCAAACGGACCTCAGTAATGGCATTTTTCAGTCTGATCGAGGAACCAACAAAAAAAAAATTGTATCCTTAATTTGATGAACAAATCAGATGCACACCATGCTGTTCCTTTGGTGCTTATCTTTTATCAAATGCCGCAATATATAGTAGTATTTGTATGTCCTTGAGGAGAATCCGAATCCAGGCATTTGACTACAGTTTCCTCTTGCCAAAGGATTTTTGACGTAGGATCGGATGAGAGGAGAATCTGCTTCTACGAATTTGGACGTAGGATCGGATTTTCTGTAAAATCCGTCTTATTTTTTAACTTCAGATTAGCATTAGAGTGAAAATGACCGCGCTCTCTCGTTTGCAAAGGATTGATCTACCAAAGTGATGACATATATATGTATCCCTCAATTCTTTTATATTGTCCTGCAAATGTTTCTAAACTATTAGATTTCAACATAATATTCCGTCGACTTAATTTGACAGCATTGCAACCCAAGAGATATATATAACTGAAATAATATATCACTGGCTATGGCAGACATATATGATACTATTAAAAGAATATGATCGAGGACTTAAAGTAGAATATGTTGGATTCTGGGACCTATGTATACTTATCCCTATTTAATGTCATCTCCTACTCGTGCAACCCCTTGTGGGCGGCCACAGTGCCGTCTCCCTCGCACTAGATCTCTTCCTTCTTTAACCATGCAATTAACCACGTCGATGTCGATGTCGACGTCGACGTCTGCCGTCCGGCTAGCTCCTTTGTCACCTTCTCCGGCGCCCCTCCCTGGAGCTGATGAAGAAAGTCAACATCTTTCATGGCCAGACAGCTGCGGCACGACTTCCCTCCACCCCTTGACATTGTGGGTTTTGGCCGCACCTCGCCCAACCTAACCGGTTGTTCTGCACGGAACGCCATTGACGTCTTCATGCTCTGCATGCAGTAGATCGAACCCGTCTCCCTCCGTATTCCATGTGCGGGTGAGTTCTTGGACTTCTTCAATATTATATTCGGCGAGCCCGTCGACCCACACCCACGTACGTTTGGCCGTTGCTTGCGGCACTTCGCTACCTTGATCGATCTCTTTGCAGATTCTCTCCATCCATCTGCATGCGTGTTGCAGCTTCTCTACACGGGAAAAGAATAACCATCCTGAGACCTAATCTTCCAGCTCCAGGTCAGTTGATTGAGAAATCATGGGGAGTATTGGTTGGGTTGGACTCCTGATCCGGTTTGTGGTTGCTCGGAGCGTACAAGAGAAGTGATCGTAGGTAGATAGTAGTCTAGCTTGGACCATGGACAGGACAGCTGTTGATTCATGTCTGAGAAGACTGGAGTACTGATGAAGTTTGAGTTTGTCTTGTTTGTATTTATGTGGAAGAAAAGATCCAGTAGGCTATAGTTTCTTCGCCTTTCCCATAATTATAAGAAGTTGTATATAGGTAATTAAATACTCTGGATGCATGCAGATCGTCCCAATAACGTCGAGAGAGAGCACCTTGGTGTTGAGATGAGATGTTTTCCAAAAAGCTGATCACTGATCGGTGTTGAAACCTTTTAAGACGATGTTAATTAACTCATGTTAAGAGTAAATCATGTTGGGTGCCATATATATATAGGAATATATATATATATATATATATGATGTGTTATTGTGAGATTTCTCAGACCACGTCTAGATATCCCGGGGGTGGCGACATTGGGCATGCTCTAGCTGAAAGGTCGCCATCTCGTAGGTATAGCATAGGTAAGTCGATGCAGACGTACGTGAGATTGAATCTGTCATTATTTCCACTAATTAAGAAGGCGCGCGGCCAGTTCGTATTGGTGGACTTCCTGGGCACACATGTTTTAGTCACGGAGGATCTCATTTCCGTCGTAGAGTTCAACAAGGGGGAAATACTACGGATACCTTAAATACATACATTTTCTTACGATCAAGATGAATAATTTCATTAAATTCTGGATGGTATATATGTATAACCATATATTTATAGCTTAATTTGGGGGATTAATTTTATATATAGGCTTGTGAGCCAACAACTAAGATATGACAGGCGGGCATGCGCCACTGACCTACTAGCTAGCTAGCTGAAAAGAAAAATAAAAGAAAGGTAGTTGCTAGCTGCTTCTAATGATTAATTAACATCCACGCATAGCTCAGCTTTTACTAGTATGAACGAACTTAATTTCATCCTTCGTTTTAGCCTCTAACGATACATATATGGGTCATCATCCGAACGATGTCGCCTAATCTGCATGTTTTTCGAAATATATCTAACGCATTAAAACGAAATGTAGGGCACAAAGACCTTCGTGAATCTTGTCTTTGATATAGGGATAGATAAATAGAGAGATATCGCTCTTGAGTTAATTTATTTCAGAATTTATCTCCATTTATTTTGATAGACAACGGCTTAAACGAGGGAATAAATTGTTCTATCAATTTTATTCAGTCAATTTAACTGGAATACATGAAAAGTTATCTCTCATTGTCACCTGATTAACTTTATTATCTTAACAAAATAAAAAATAGATAAAATATGATTCATCTCCGAGATAGACAGAGAATATCTCTCTATTAAAGAGAGCTTAATACGTTGAAGCCTCTCTCTCTTCAGACAGCCCCGTTGCAGAGTAGAGTTTTAACTTGTCTTATTCTAATTATCTCAATAATCCGAGTACTCCACAATCTTTGCTGTGATTAAATAATGAGACAATCGTACGTCTTCATGTTTAATTTCCGTCAGCTAACCTTCTTGAAGTTGATCGAAGAATTTCTGTCAGTTTGCACCTAACATTCTGGCTGCTCAACACGTTTGATATTTTGTCGATCCGCCTTTGGAAAAAAAATGGAAAATCCATTGAAGAGGTTTTGTCCGCTTTGACGGGGTATTGGAGAAATGCTGCCTATGGCAATTAGTACTGGTCAGTGCAAATTAACGTAGAAATTAAGTGCTAATTCAAAGGTCTGCAGCAACTTTCTAAAAGACTAGCTAGGACTTCTGTCGCCCCCATGCCAGATGGAATTGGATTCTTTCTATTTCGTGCACACTGAAGTAACCCTTCAAGTGGAGGACCCGGGGTTGGTTGAATGATAGAAGATTTTTATCAAAGAAATCGGAGGTCTCATCTTAGATTCATCACGATGAAAGTTTTATCTGATTACGTGTTTAATCTCTCGAGATACGTGACTCGAAATTTTCCGATTCGTCGAATTCTTAATCACCAAAAAAAAATTAACCCTTCAAGTGCACCTTTATCAAACAACATTATTGTATGGCAATGAACAAGTTTGCAAAGAACTAAGGGCAGTTTCGTCTCACCCTTTCGTGTTTTGATGCCATTCTAAACTACGTACACGTCTTATACTGAGCCGTCCCTGTAGCCGATATCAAATTGTCTTTTAATTAGCTTCCAAATCACGAAAGTCTAACAAACCTGGTTTATCTTGATTTCGTGGGAGTCAAATGTGATAAAGGTTCTTAAGACATTTGAGAAGGCCGACCTTTAATTCTCTGTGGCGTAGTAATTAGCATCGGGCTCCACCAACTGCAATCGTTTTAATATTCCTTAAATTTCAATCGAGTTGCTTCTTTCGGTAAGAATATTCATTTTGAAGGTTATTTATGTGATTTTTAGATTTTTTAAATAAAATTATAAATTGAAGGTCCCTAAATTGAAGATCCCAAGATCAAATTAATTAGGTCCGTTCTTATATGTTCAATATCGATCTTTAATGTTCGAACTAGAAGCTAAATGTGATCTGGGATAAACACAATGAATTAACTTAACCACCCGTGATAATATCCAATTTAAAGTGATGAATCTGCATGAAAAAATATCATTTAGTCCAAAAAGGGAGGATTTTTTTTGAAGTCTCACAGATTTTAAACAACTTAGAACATCTTACTTCACATCCTTATAATTATACCTCATGTAGTTGTGGGTATGTTAACGAATATGCTTCCATGACACTTGAATCCCATTGCTCAGCGCCTTTTTGAGGTTTTTCTTAAGTTGAAATACAATTATTATTATTATTATTATTATTAATTCTGTATCACATGGAGCCTACGTACATTTTGGTGTTTCAATTTAAACATCTAATTAATAATGATTGTTTGTATCTAAGAGGCCACGAAATCAGCGAAGATAACAGAGTAGGTGGGCATGAGTTGATTTTGTCTCACGTTAGCCGAACTGTGTTACTTACAATGCAGAACCTCTACGCTTTGACGAAATTCTAATGTATCGGCCGACCAGATTCGAAGGAGGCACACGTTTACAAAACTATTCTATTCGGACCAGTTTGTTATTGAGATAAGATAATGCTAATATGTTACCCGGGGTGAGAGAGTGTGTAAGGTCCGATGACGTCTCTCACACATAACTCTCTTACCCGGGGTTGAATATCGCATTCGACCGACAGAGATCGAATGCGCTATCCTACCCAATTAACAAATAAGGTCTTCATCATCTTCCAAACAGTACGTAGTATGTTACATTGGATTAGAAGATCCACCATCTCTCCGTGGATTTATTTTGTTACTACGTGGATTATGAGATTCACGTAGCGGCATTTGTGTGTTTGACAACTCATCCCATTGCAAGAATTAATCGCTTTGTCTGAAACCCCCCAATCTCACCCACAACATGTATAATGTGAGGTACCGCACTACCAAATAAAGAAATAGTAATATTTTGTGCACCAAATTCGGTACATGAAATTACGTCAAAATGTAATGGTTGATCCTATTGGTTTCAAAAAAGTTGAAAAGATTCTATGCGTAAAAAAGGACATTTGCGTCAGATCTCGTACGATGCATTTTTTCGAACATTAAATATGAAATGCGCTCAGCAAAAAACGTAAGGATAAAATATTTTATGAAAGAGTAAAATATATTGTTCCATAAATGAAATATTTGGTATAGAACTGAAACATTTTGTTAAGTTTCGTTCTTAATTATAACAAAATATTTTTATTTCTATAATATTTTAACCTTATAACAAATGTTACAGTCATATAATAAAATATTTTATTTCTATACTATTTTATCTTTATAACAAATGATAAGTTCACGTAACAAAATATTTTATTTATAAAAAATATTTCATTAATTTATTATTGAAATTAAACAAAACGTTTCGTTCCTATTACAAAATGTTTCATTCATATATAAAATATTTCTCTTTTATAAAATATTTTATTTTTGTATTTTCTCGTTGAACGTGTTCCATGTTTAATATTTAAAAAAATGCGTCGTATAGAATCTGACGCGGACATCATTTTTTAGGTAGAGAGAATATTTTTATTTTTTTTTAAATCAATAAAATTAATCATTATATTTTGACATGATTTTATGTATCAATTTCGGTGGACACGATATTACTCGTAAATAAAAGATTATTGACCTTTCCTATCAACTTGAACTTTTGATGTACGGATTTGAATCGCTCGAGTGTCGCTAGGGGGTATTGTTGGTTTATGACATCAAACATCTCTCTATGGATCGGCTGTTATTATGTAAATTATAAGATACATATAGTGACATCGGTATTTGAGAGCCCATCGGAAAGATTAATTTCCCGATGTGAATCCCCGGCCCTCACTCTCACCAACATCATATATAGATATGGGGTTTCACACCTTCAAATAAAAAAAATACGGTCTGATTTCACTGTCAACTTTAACTTTTGAGGCAACAGTTGGGACTTGACGAGTGAAAAAATATTTAAACCCGCTGTACAAAAATTACAGTAAAATGTAGATAATGAATTTTAGAGAGAGATAAGATGAAAAAATTTTACTTTTCATAATCTCTAAAATTTTATTTTCATCCAATTTTCTCACTCTAAAAATTATAAAAAATCATAATCTTATTAGGTTGACAAAGACGGTCTTGATAGACGTCAAATTCCAATTGAACTCCTGATGTTGACGCCCCCATGCAGCATCAGTCACTGCCGCCTCCACTTTGTTGCCCAGCAGGCACTGCCATCGCTGAGCAGTCACCTCCGCCGCTGTGGCATGTTGTCCACCACGGAGTTGGTGCTATCTCCATCACTACCGCTGTAGTTCTACAATAATAGTCACCTATCACACCCACTAGAGTCACCATGCGCCACCCATGGCCATGCCGCCACGAGCACCAGTGGCCGTCAGGCAGTGTCTCATGCACTCACATGCCTCCGGTAGATGCCACAGGCTGAACCCGGCGTCCTCCTGCAGCTCATCTCTTACAGGCCTGTCTGCTTCCCTCAGGTGTTCCTCTCTTCTATAGCCTCCCAACACCCCGCCGGACGCCGCTGTCGGCCTCGAGCAGCCGGCTCCCACCAGCACGCTTGAAGGGAGAGCTGCTGCAATCCTGAGGAAGTCACAGCTGCTCTATTCTCTGGTTCGCACCAGCCGTCATTGCTGACAGTTCTTCGCCACTTACCAGCTGGATTGATATCGACGAGAGCTTTATCTGACCTATTTTGACAGCATTCTCTCCGTGTGGTTTCTAGTTAATTAAATAATGTTTTCTTCACTTTTTGATGCTAAACTTGCAAGCTCACTTAAAGACAGTTTGAAATTTTTTTCCTCTGGCGATACTCGTCGATTGCAATTTAATCGATATGCACGTGGGAAGGTCCAAGAAAAAGTTAATGCGAGAGATGCGTGTTGGAACCATGCATGTATGCACATTGTTGAAGAAAGTGTAAATATTGTTCAAACATTGCGGCTTTCTGGCTTTACAACTACCCTCACCAACCCCCACAGTGTTCACACTTATTGCTCAGTTGGTCTAACTCAAACTATACGGGCAAAGTTAGACCCCTGTCAACAACTGCCCTCTCCGTCCCTTGTACCGAAAACTATGACAGATCTCTGTGGTGTTGCTAGCTATTCCTCGCACTTTGGGTATGTTGAAGATCCGAAAAATTACAGCAAATTTAAGAAAAATCTGAGCATAACTATCAACAATCGAATCAGTTGATCTGCTCTCTGTTGCGAACAGGAGATGCAGAGGCGCTCTTGGAGCTGGAAATGGGCAGAGATGGCTGAGGAAACATCAGGTTCGACATCTGGGGGTTCGGATTTGCGGGTGTGGACCTGGTTAAGTAGCTGGACGCACACCCGTTACCGTTGCCGGAGGAGGTGATGGGTGACACCGAGGGGAGCTGCTCCCCCCACTTAAGCTGGTTAATATTGTGGCCCAGCGCCGACGTCGTCTCCGCAGCGCCGTGGGTGCCTTGCCCTCCGACAATGGACGTTATGGCGGCCGCCAACGCCGACTGGAAGCTCGGGTCCAATGTGATGGCCTTGGTTGCGGCGGCAATGGTGTCGGTGAGAGCCTGCGGGTTGGGCGCCGGAGGAGCTGCATTGATGACCTTCTGCAAGTACGACTGGTAAAGCTGTTCCAGGTGTTGCCTCCCGGGATTGAAGCAGCCGAGCTGGTTCTTGTTGTTGTAGGGCTGCCCCCCGTAGCTTAGGTTGCCATGGCTCCAGGATGACGGGGTGGTGCTGGCCTCTGAAGTCGAAAAGTTGAAGCTGGTTGGGCCGTACCTTGGGATTGAGGAGAAGTTTGAAGGGAACGACCTACTGAATTGTGTCGAGAAGGACGAAGACGATGGAGGAGAAGTGAGGTCCAGCGTGATGGTAGGGTAAGAGGGGGAGGGAGATATCGATGGGTTTGGCAGGTAGATCTGCCTCTGCCTGGCAGCATCGGAGAGGCTAAAGTCTAGGCCATGAAGGTTCGCATTGACGGTGGCCGCAGTGGCGGCCGTGGAGGCGGTGGTCATGACCGGAGCTCCTATCGCCGGAGGAGAGGTTGAAGGCCCGGACATGAGCATGCAAGCGGCGGCGGAGGTGGTGGAAGCCATGGCGGTGGCTGAGATTGGGAGGGGATGGTTATGGGTGCCTTCGTAGGTGGTGATGAGAATGGACATGTCCTCTGCACATCTTTGCACCTGAGGATTCAGGCACATGGAACTTTATATGAGGAACATATATATGTGAATTCTAGGAAGAAGGTTTTCACTTTCAATTCCATGCATGGTGTAATCTGAAAGTACCTGCTTTCTTACGGGACATGCAGGGGCAACTGTGCAGCGGTAGTATGCTCGAGGGCAGGGATTTCCTTTTGCGATCTTCTGCCCGTACTTCCTCCACTGGCACCCGTCATTCATCTGTTAACGGAGGAAATTAAGGTGCCCTGTCAATTTAAATCTTTCCCACTATGCTAACATGAATTATCAACTTAGAAAAGGGGTATCTATTAGATCCTTACATACAGCAGGGGTGAGCCCAAAGCATGCATGAAGTAGTAATCTTTCAACAAGAACGCAGGGTCAGTACAAACCGTGGGGGTGTCGCAGCGTGCTCGCACAGAAACCCTAGCTTTCTTGAGATGTGGCTGCTGGGAAACGTCGTCATCTCCGCTTCTCAGCGACTTCTGTATCTTGCTTGGTGGCCATGGCTCGGCCGCCTCTTCTTCCTTCGGCTCCTCCAAGCTATTCTCACGGCTTGAGTTCTTCTGATCAGGTTCTCTGGGGCCGCCGCTGCTCCTGTCGAACTTGCAGTCCAGGCTGAGAGAGAGCCCTTCTCTCGTCTGCTCGTCCTCCTTAGCTTTGCCCGCCGTGGGCGTCTTCTCTCCCTTCTTGTGCCCCCCGGAGCTCGTTCTTCCCAGGCTAAGCGAGACGAGCTCGGACTCCTCGGTCTCCCCATGGTCGACCTCTGAGATTTCCGCAGGTTTCTCGTGCTGATCTCGTTGAACTATATCGAAGAAGTGCATCTGGAGGGACTGGTAATCCTTCACGATTCGACCCAAGACCATCTTCAATCTCTCGTTCTCTTGCTTCACCTGGCCCATCTCCGCTCTCGTCGACTCCAACTGATCATCCTGAGGGCAATTCATGAGAGCATATATGAGGGTCTTCAGATTAAAATAATGCGTATACCTGTGTGCTTCTCTTATGTGATATGCATGTGTTATGTTTTGGGTCAAGAGCTAGCAGTGTTTCGTTTGGTTCGTCCCATTCACATAAAAAAATAGAAAAAAAACGAATAACGGTTGCGTGAAGATTCGAAATGACAGCTGCACGGACGTGCAAGTGGAGTCTCCAGGCCTCTCTTTCCACCCTCGAGATGTCTATTCTATCAAGGCCATCTGTTTGCATGGGGGACCGATAGGATTCCCGAGTACATGCACGGAGAACATGAGGCAACATTACTTATCATATATTCTGAATAAAGTAATTGGGCAAAGCCGACGGTGGTTATCTGAGAATTTGCAGATGCAGGTAACCGGATAATGTACGTAACTCATCATCCTAAGGATCTAAATTAGCTACACAATAGCTAATTAACTACTAGCTAGGAGGCCCAACTGGTCACGTCTTCATGTGAACAGTACAAGTTAATTAATGCAATGGCAGTGGTGATGACTTGATAAGGTCTCACCTGATCAAGAGAGTTCAAGTCCTTGGGGCATGAAGAAGACGGTCTAGCGGGGGAGAGTGATCTTTCACCGGCAAGGGCAGTCAAAACCTGTTTGTATATGATGCACAGACTAATGAGGGCATGTAAAGAAATTGATCTGAAGTGAAATTCCTCCCAGTTATTATCAAGGATGGGTTTCTTCCAGTGATTTTTATACTCCGAACGAGGTGATATATAGATTGGATAGATCAGGACCTCTCTATTAACTGTGCCGTGAGATTTTCGTTTTAGATCATCAAATAGTGGACTATCACCTGTGAATCTCGTCTTCTTATCAGATGGATATTCTAAGGTCGCACCTGAACCTCAATTCCATGACATTCATGGTAATGATTTATGCACCATCCTTTCAAACAAATGAACTGATCATATAACTGGCCGAACGAAGTCTAAAACTTAACCGAATCAAATTGATGTACTAAAAAAAAAGAAAAAATCCAAAACAATTGCAGCTGATCGATGGTAAATAGTCAAAGAGAGGATCCGAAGCACTTGAAGCCACTGGAAGGGGACAAAGTATTAGACGATTGTTTTTATTTCCTGTTACCTGTTTTTTGCCGCTTGGATCTTTTCGCTCCGGTGAGGATGAATTTGATCCTTTCCCATCATATCTGCTGGCTTCAATTTTAAACTGCTAAAATTCAAACATTACGGAGTTTAGTCGAGAGCGTAATAAATGAAAGAGCTGTAGGATTCTCGGCATGTTTATAGATATAAGAAATGCACAGTGCCGATCGATTCTTAATTTCTTTCTTTCAAGAAATTAAGGTAGACCATGGAATAGACAATAAATATGTAAGCGCTTTTGCTGTGGAAGTTCGGCGATTCGGATGTCTAAGTCCAAAATCCTTTTGAACGATCCTACCTAGTTAATTATTTAGTCAAATTTAGCGATTCTTCGGAATTTGATGAACATCAGGTGATACTTTCTCATTTGACATGAACAGCAAACGTAAAGAATTAAGGAGAAACTCCATACAGATGAAGAAAGCTTGAATATTTTCCAGGTTAATACTCATTATTCAAACCTCAATGAACATAGAGAGTAGAAAAGCAAAACAGATTGCGAACAGGAACTCTAATGTTTGTATATGGATAGATAAAGACCAGGCGAGAGAGAGAGAGGATTCACCTTGCAGGCACCACCACCCTCCTCACTGCGAGGACTCTCGGCCTTTTTCTCCTCTTTTACAACCGGGGAACTCTTGAGCACTACCTCCATGGAAAACGAACCGAGGTCTCCTCCTGGTCCCTCGTTTCCTTCCTTCTCTCCTTTCCTTTCCCCCTTCCGCTTTTGAACTCTTTCTTTTATAGATGGGGAGCCTCCTCTTCTGACTTGTTTAATTAAACAAGTTCAAACTCGAGTGCTCACATATTTTAAACCTGAAAAATTCAAATCGTCGACACCTTCCCAAGTGCTCTCCAAGAACCGGGGGGGGGGGGGGGGGGGAGGAACCAAAGAAATGATGAGATTTCAACGGGCTAGACATGTTGGTTCGTTTGCGTCAACCCGGAGCTCTTCTTGCCGCACTCGCCCGCTCCCACCCATGTAAGTTTCCCTCTTGCCCATAAGACTAAGATTAAACTCATGACAGCCTCGGATTCCTCTCAGACCGTGCTGGTCCACCGGATTCCGGCAGGTGGGTCCGGCCGCCGCCGCCGGCGGATGCAAACCCCACATTACATGATCCTAATAGGGCACCCTCAGGGCCACTGATTTCTTCTTCCCAGTGGCAGAGTGCAAGTGGCTACCGTTTGATCATTCCTGCCCATGCCCATTGCCCACGTCCAGCCCCATCAGAGGGCTAAAAAGACGGAGCATCTTCCCCCAGTGCTTGATAGCTCAACCAGCTAGAGGACGTCCAACTCCCCTTGTCTAACTACGGATGTCAATCAATGGCGCATGGTTTGTGAGAATAATAGAGAGAGCACAGACGTCTGTCTGATGGTCTTAGTTTGTCCGCATGCAACTCCTTGTCATTTGAGCTTTTTATCCTTCCATGATATCAAAAATAAACCGTAGTTTTTTGCCAAAAAGATGAGCATATATGGACCTTAAAAAACAAACCCATAGTCAAAGTCCCAAAGTTTGATAAATGTCCGGTAGCTGCACAAAGAAGTATGAATTTGCTGCGAGATGGGTGGGTGTGCTGGGGTTAGTCAGATTCCGGTCGTCACTGGACTCCGGCAAATGAGACGACCACTGAGACGTTGACACTTAATTAGGTTGTCCTATGTATATGTATATATTGTTTAATTTCCTTCCAAAACAATCCTACCTGCTTATTATTTTTATTTTCCATTCCCTGTTTTCAAATCTGTTCTTGTTTATTGCTCCCCATTTTCTAAACTACAACCTTGGTATATATTATTATTGCTTTGTATATAATATATCCTTCTTCCTCTCATTTGGAGCCCGAAGCGTTGAAACCCTTGGGATTGGCCGACTCCGGGGGAAGAGATTCCTCAACTGCAGTCCATTTCAACCTTCCCCCCCACACCCATCTGAAGTTTTCAAAGTTGCCCCCACCCAAAACCAGCTCTTCCATTTCTAATTAACTTCATAAAATAAGAAGAAAACTAAAAGTTTTCAACGGTATAGTCCGGGAGTGCTTAAAAAAAATGGCCGGTGGGGCGCTTAATTGGCCCTGCCTTCACACACGGGCCATGCGCCGCCCTCTCCGTCATACAGATGACGGACCACCATTAAATATATCCTTCGTCTTCTTCTACTTCTTCTTCTTCTTCTTCTTCTTCTTCTTCTCTGTCGTCCTCGTCTTCTCCGTTCTATTTTATCCTTTTACTTATCCATGGATCTCTAAAGATCACAGAGGAAATCCCAGTCGTGATTCTAACTATTATTCAAAATGGGATGCGCGGGGAATTACCTAAGCAGTGGAAGGTTTCATCCATGCAGTGATCACATGCCACCACCCGGAAACTCTGATATTTTGTTCAATGAATGGCAGGGAAATGCCCCACGTACCCTTCTCAATTACTCAAAGGTTTTGTGATTTGACCTACTGGGGATTGCAAGCTTTGTTCTTACTCTGCGCTGGCTTGCCGCATGACCTGGGGGATCCTCCAGGGTCGTCAGCATTGATCTGGACAGTCCGGTGGGCGTCCCCCGCGGGCAACGCCGTAGATTATACTTTGTCCATCTACGACTATTTCTACTGGTCATGATGCCGACGCCACGGCCGTGGTTGGGTGCACGAGCCTTCACTTGGGCAGGGCAATCAGGGCTCCCTTTAAACCCACGAACTGTACGTAGGGGCTGATCCGACGGTTCCAAAGAAGAGACCTCGTGGATACAACAGAACCCACCAATACTTCGACTGCCCAGATTTGTGTAATGGGTTCCGAACGAGATCTAGCTAGCACAAGTAGATGGTGGTGATGATGATAACGATGAGATTATGTCTAGCTCCCCGAAGTCGTGGACCCAACAGAACCCTAATATGATATGCAGAGGTTGTGGCGGAGTGCTCGAGTAGATAATGGGTTTCCCTCTGTCTCGCTGACAACCATTCAATTAAGGATAGGAAGGCCGGTAATATGTAAACATTTGGTGGTTGGGACTTGGGGAGGGTCAATGCATGCAGCACAGTAGAGGGTCTCAGCCTACCTGCGCTGCAGTGCTGCAGATTTAACAAAGTGTTTAGAAGACCCGTACGTGGGCCTTCGTACCCAACGTGAAACCTACGCTGTCGTTTTAAAATACGCTCGGCCATGTGAAATCTGAACTTTCAAACCTTTTCTCAAACCAAGAGAGAGGGAGGGAGACTCTAGGATAACCGACGATCGAGCACATAATCTAATTAATAGGCAATACGTGTCGAAACTTGGCCACTTTGCAAATATATACACATATATAGCAGCATTTTGTAAATCAAATTACATATCTACTGCCGTAAGAAATGTATTACATGCATGGAATTCGGGTGGCCTGGTGATCACTCAGCTTCCCGCACCACTCTGCTAATTTTTTTGCTATCAATATATATATATATATTACATGTGTACTATTTGTAAATAAACAAAATAAGACCATTATCGACCAATGTGCCTTTATTAGTTTGATAAAAAGATCAAGATATCTCCATTCTATCTTCATATATTCCTACTATATTAGGAGACAATAGCATTTTTGTAATTGTTTTTTTCAGAATATATATATATAATTTGTTGGCATATTTACAGGAAATAAAACTCTTACAGTGAGGATACACACATAATGTCCCTTATGAACGGAAAGTGGTTCTTTGTCGAAGTAAGCTGTGAGTTAATTAGTTTACAATGGAGTGAGGTAGATGGCCGACATGTACAACTTCCAAGCATGGTGCAAGAGTTCACTGACATCCCCGCCCAGCCATTCTTGTAGTCGATGTTCCCTCTGCACTCGGAGTTCGACCTCTTCCATGCCCCCGCTGCCTCCTCTCCAGGGATGTGGTCGCCCAGTAATGTCCTTAGCAGCGCGCCGCACTCGTTGTTGAGGTTGTTTGCTCGGAAGGTCCCAATCCCCTCTTTTAGCCCCTTGGCCCCCAACTCTTCCTCTTCTTGTCTTGTACACCAACTGCCATTACTACACCGCTGTCACTGTTGTCGCGACTGCTAGCACAACTAAAGTTGAGGATTCTAATCTAACAAGAGGTTTTGCGACGAATTCAACAACAGTTACTGCATCCTATACAAACACAACCTCCATTGCTAGTAGCTTCCAGCTTCCACCTTCACTTCAAGAGGTTTTGCGATGAATTCAACAACGATTACTGCATCCTATACAAACACAACCTCCATTGCTAGTAGCTTCTAGCTTCCACCTTCACTTTGGCGACAAACACCAGAATCTACTTAGCATGTTCAACTTCCAGTTGTTCTCCCCCTAAGGTACAATTCACTCGATGTGACTGTGCTTGGCATCGCGAGGGCCATGCAAGAACCCAAACAGGTGATGTCGATGGTAGCGGGTTACACCCTTGGCGGGCGCCTTGGGTCTGTGCCAGAGAGGATGCCATGCATCATCGAACGGCGACAGTAGCGGTGGTGGGGATGACCTACTGCAGTGGGTCGAGGGTTTGGGCGACTTTAAAGGAGGGGGATGAGATAGCTTTGCTCGGCGGAGGAAGCTACGTGTAAGGCTATTCATGGTATTCTCGATGGATTCATGGATTTGTTTCTTCGGATTAATTGATGACATTTCATATGTGTACTTGGGCAAAGGAGAAGATTAGGAGGGGCAAAAAAATCTTTTCTTGTATTGTGTGAGGAGGAAGGACAAATATTTGTGTGCGCTAGCACCCTCTCTCTCTCTCTCACACACACACACACACACATACACACATCCCCCTGCTCCGGGGAGCATCGCCCCCACTTCTCCCTCTAGCACCCTCCCTTCCATGTAACTATAGTTTCCTCTCTCTCTCTCTCTCTCTCTCACACACACACACACACACATACAACTAGAGGTTATTGTTAGAGTGTGGAGTCAGAACTCGTGCGCCTCTGCACGGGATCACACTCTGCCTCAGAAGCGCATCCACCGCTTCAGAGGAGCATCCGCAGCATCGGGTGAGCATGGCGAGCACATGCTGTCTCCAGGGAAGCATCCACGGCTCCAGGGGAGCATTCACAGCATCAGGGAAGCATGGCGAGCTTATGCCATCTCCAGGGGAGCATCCACTGCTCCAGGGGAGCAATCACTGCCCCAGGGGAGCATCCACTGCTCCAGGGGAGCAACCGCTGTGCCAGGAGAGCATGTCTTTGTGCGTTCTCGCACGGGAGCATATGAAGTCTCAGGGGAGCATCTATGGCCTCTAGTGAGCATCACTGGCGTCAGGGGAGCATTGCTGTCTGGGTTGGATGTGTCGACCTTGTCTGGCAATGCGTCGACCCTGTCTTGGCAATGCATTGATCTGGCTGATGCTATGGGAGCATCTGCAGCCGCTGAAGGGCATACTCGGTCCCAGGAGAGCATCCGGTGGGACAGGCGAGCATGCGCGTCTAATGTATCCCAGAAGAGGGTTTCTGTTTATCAGGGGTATTATTGTCCTTAATGCCCTGATTAGTGTCGCCCTAATCTCCTAGTATAAAAGGGTGGGTTGTCTCTTTGTATTGTAACCTGGAATCTGGTGGGTGATTATCTAGTGGAATCCTGCTGCGGCCGTGGACGTAGGAAGGCATCTTGCCTCCGAACCACGAAAAAAATCCCTGTGTGTTCTTGTGTGGTTGATTTTTTCTCTTCTTCCTTCTCTGCTGTTTGTCCTCCTGTTCTGGGTACTCCGGGGTTCTATCCCCAACAACTGGTATCAGAGCCTTGTTCTGGTTCGAGGGAGTAGTGGGAGTAATGGCAGCAGATGAAGGAAAGGTGAGGATCGACAAGTTCGATGGCAAAGACTTCGGTTTCTGGAAGATGCAAATCGAAGACTACCTGTATCAGAAGAAGCTGCATGAGCCGCTTCTTGGAACGATGCCGGAAGGGATGAAGAAGGAAGATTGGGATCTACTAGACAGACAAGCACTCGGAGTTGTTCACTTGACGTTGGCCAGAAACGTCGCCTTCAACATCGTGAACGAGAAGACCACGACAGGATTGATGAAGGCGCTATCAAATATGTATGAAAAGCCCTCAGCTTCAAACAAGGTATATTTGATGCGTCGTTTATTTAATCTGAAGATGGCCGAAGGTGCTTCTGTTACAGACCACATCAATGAATTCAATGTTATTACAACTCAGTTGAGTTCTATAGAAATAAACTTTGATGATGAGGTTAGGGCCTTGATTATTTTATCCTCCTTACCAGAAAGTTGGGGTGCAACTGTGACGGCTGTGAGTAGTTCTTCCAGTTCAAGCAAGTTGAAGCTTAATGAGGTTCGAGACTTGATTCTTAGCGAAGATATTCGCAGAAGGGAATCAGGTGAAGTCTCAGTTTCTGCCTTGAATACAGAGAGCAGGGGAAGAACAAAACAGCGGGGTCAAGATAGGAGCAGATCTAGGTCCAAGAAGAAAGGTCAATCAAAGTTTGGTGGTGATGGGTGCTGGAATTATGGTAAAAAGGGGCACTTAAAGAAAGATTGCAAGGCTCCAAAGAAGAAAAATCACAATGAAGAGTCCGCCAATGCAGCTGCAGCAGAGCAAGTTCAAGATGCTTTAGTTCTTTGTGTTGACACTCCTTTAGAGTCATGGATTCTTGACTCAGGTGCGTCGTTTCACTCTACCTCACATAAAGAAAGTATGCAAAATTATGTTGCTGGAAACTTTGGGAATGTTTATCTTGCTGATGATGAGCCTTTAGATATTGTGGGGAAGGGTGATGTCAATGTAAGGACCACAAATGGCACTTTGTGGAAGTTAAAGAATGTAAGGCATGTACCTGGCTTGAAGAGGAACTTGATATCTGTTGGACAGCTTGATGATGAAGGTTATGTCACAACCTTTGTGGGTGGATCTTGGAAGATCACCAAAGGTGCTATGATTATAGCACGAGGCAACAAGATGTGTACTCTCTACATGACCAACAATAACAAAGATATAGTGGCAGTGGCAAATTCAGGAGTTGACTCCAACATATGGCACTGCAGGCTTGGTCATATGAGTGAGAAAGGGATGAAGGTACTGCTGTCAAAAGGTAAACTGTCTGGCTTGAAATCTGTGGAAGTTGGTCTTTGTGAAGACTGTATTTTTGGGAAGCAAAAGAATGTTACATTCTCAAAGATTGTAAGAACTTTGAAGACACAGAAGCTAGAGCTTGTACATACAGATGTATGGGGTCCTTCACCAGTACCATCTCTTGGAGGCTCACTCTACTATGTCACTTTCATTGATGACTCTACTCGCAAGGTATGGATTTATTTTTTGAAAAAAAAATCTGATGTATTTGTCACTTTCAAAAATTGGAAGACCCTTGTAGAGAATGAGACAGGTTTGAAGGTGAAGTGTCTGAGATCAGACAATGGTGGAGAGTATGACAACAAGGAATTCAAGGACTTTTGTACAGCTAGTGGTATTAGAATGGAAATGACTGTTCCAAGAACACCACAGTAAAATGGAGTTGCCGAGCGCATGAATAGAACCTTGAATGAACGGGCTAGGAGCATGAGAATACATGCTGGACTGCCTAAAATATTTTGGGCAGATGCAATTAACACATCAGCTTTCTTGATAAACCGAGGACCATCTGTCCCTTTGGATGGTGAAATTCCAGAGGAGGCCTGGACAGGGAAAGAGGTAAATCTTTCACACTTGAGAGTCTTTGGCTGTGTTTCATATGTGCATGTAGATTCTAATGAAAGGGATAAGCTAGATGCTAAGTCTATAAAGTGCTTTTTCATTGGATATGGTTCTGATGAGTTTGGATATCGATTTTGGGATGATGAAAATCGAAAAATTCTCAGAAGGCAAAATATTATATTCAATGAAAATATCTTGTACAAAGACAGGGCTGTTGTAGAATCTGACAGTGCAGGGAAACAAGATGAGAATGGTGGACAGGTTGAGCTAGAAGAAATTTCACAAGATGATGTGAATGCTAAGATACAGGATGTATCTGAAATAGAAGCACAACCTTGTACACCGGTACAACTGAGAAGATCTGCAAGAATACCTAGGCCTACACAAAGGTATTCTCCATCTTTACATTACCTACTGTTGACTGACTAAGGTGAACCCGAGTGTTATGATGAAGCAATGCAGGTTACAGATTCTGTTAAGTGGGAGTTAGCCATGGAAGATGAGATGAACTCATTGCAAAAGAATCAGACTTGGGAGCTAACTAAACTCCCTAAGAACAAGAAGGCATTGCATAACAAGTGGGTTTACAGAGTCAAAGATGAACCTGATGGCAGTAAGAGGTACAAAGCAAGGTTGGTAGTGAAGGGCTTCCAGTAAAAGGAAGGTATAGACTACACTGAGATTTTTTCTCCAGTTGTGAAACTAACCACTATTAGATTGGTGTTGAGCATTGTTGCTGCTGAGAACTTACATTTAGAGCAACTAGATGTAAAGACAGCTTTTCTCCATGGTGATTTGGAGGAAGACATCTACATGTTGTAACCAGAAGGGTTTTCAGTCCCAAGCAAAGAAAACATTGTGTGCAAGCTCAAGAAAAGCTTGTATGGTCTGAAACAAGCCCCCAGACAATGGTACAAGAAGTTTGATGGATTCATATGTAACAATGGTTTCATTAGGTGTAATATGGACCATTGTTGTTATCTTAAGAAGTTTGATAATTGTTATATCATATTGTTGTTGTACGTGGATGATATGCTTATAGCAGGATCAAGTATGACAGAGATTAACAATCTGAAAATATAATTATCAAAGGAATTTGCTATGAAGGACTTAGGAGCAGCAAAGCAAATTCTTGGGATGAGAATTGTGAGAGATAGAACAGCTGGCACTGTGAAGCTATCTCAAGAAGGTTACATCCAGAAGGTGTTGGGCAGATTCAACATGCAGGATGCAAAACCTGTTAGCACTCCTTTGGCAAGTCACTTCAAGATGTCTAAAGAGCAGTCACCAAAGTCTGCTGAAGAGCGAGAGTCCATGAAGAAAATTCCTTATGCATCAGCTGTAGGAAGTCTGATGTATGCCATGATTTGTACCAGGCCGGATATAGCATATGCAGTGGGAGTTGTGTGCAGACATATGGCAGATCCGGGCAAGCAACACTGGGAGGCAGTGAAATGGATTCTGAGATACCTAAAAGGCACCTCAGGTAAGTCACTTTGTTTCAAGAAAAGTGATGTTATCTTACAAGGTTTTGTTGATTCAGATCTTTGTGGTGATCTGGACACCAGAAGAAGTACCACTGGATATGTTTATACCTTGGGTGGCACTGCAGTGAGTTGGGTTTCAAAACTTCAGAAGGTTGTTGCTCTCTCAACAACAGAAGCAGAGTATGTAGCTATCTCTGAAGCTAGCAAAGAGATGGTATGGCTGAAAAATTTTCTGAAGGAGATGGGCAAGGAACAAAGCAACAGTGTGCTGTTTTGTGACAGTCAAAGTGCAATTCACCTTGCCAAGAACCCAGTCTTTCATGTAAGGACTAAGCACATACAACTGAAGTATCACTTCATTCGTGGTTTGCTTGAAGATGATGTTTTGCTGTTGGAGAAAATACTTGGTGCAGAGAATCCAACAGACATGTTAACCAAGGTGGTGACCACAGAGAAACTGGCTGTGCAAGTCCTCAGTTGGCCTCTATGGATGATTGATGGAGGGGTGCCGTAGCAGTTTATTTCTACTGTTATATTGAGCAGGGTTAATACATTGAGAGGTTTGCTTTCTTTGGAGTTCAGACTCCAAGTGGGAGATTGTTAGAGTGTGGAGTCAGAACTCGTGCGCCTCTGCACGGGATCACACTCTGTCTCAGGAGCGCATCCACCGCTTCAGAGGAGCATCCGCAGCATCAGGTGAGCATGGCGAGCACATGCTGTCTCCAGGGAAGCATCCACTGCTCCAGGGGAGCATTCACAGCATCAGGGAAGCATGGCGAGCTTATGCCATCTCCAGGGGAGCATCCACTGCTCCAGGGGAGCAATCGCTGCCCCAGGGGAGCATCCACTGCTCCAGGGGAGCAACCGCTGTGCCAGGAGAGCATGTCTTTGTGCGTTCTCGCACGGGAGCATATGAAGTCTCAGGGGAGCATCTATGGCCTCTGGTGAGCATCACTGGCGTCAGGGGAGCATTGCTGTCTGGGTTGGATGCGTCGACCTTGTCTGGCAATGCGTCGATCCTGTCTTGGCAATGCATTGATCTGGCTGATGCTAGGGGAGCATCTGCAACCGCTGAAGGGCATACTCGGTCCCAGGAGAGCATCCGGTGGGACAGGCGAGCATGCGCGTCTAATGTATCCCGGAAGAGGGTTTCTGTTTATCAGGGGTATTATTGTCCTTAATGCCCTGATTAGTGTCGCCCTAATCTCCTAGTATAAAAGGGTGGGTTGTCTCTTTGTATTGTAACCTGGAATCTGGTGGGTGATTATCTAGTGGAATCCTGCTGCGGCCGTGGACGTAGGAAGGCATCTTGCCTCCGAACCACGTAAAAAATCCCTGTGTGTTCTTGTGTGGTTGATTTTTTCTCTTCTTCCTTCTCTGCTGTGTGTTCTTGTGTGGTTTAAAACTAAAAATTATTAAAATTTAACAAAGAAACCTCTGACTAGCCCGCTGCATTGACTTGAATGGAAAGGAATGTGGATCGATCCCTTTCAGTTATGTGATTGAAGGGACTCCAATAACCTCTAATAAAAAGTAAAGCATGCTTTCTCATTTACATTTTTTTATCTACATAATTCTTTAAATTGTCTTTAGGCCGTCTAAGATAATTGTTGTTTCCTGTGTACTCACACGGCCCATATCCTTGATTTTCTATTAATTTCTAATTCTGATCATCTTTCTCCCCAATTCGATATTATGGTGCTGATAATATACAGAATTCTTTTATGGTCCAATTATGAAATTTAATGGAATGTCTCGTTGACCTGGCAGAGAGAAGGAAACCATAGCGAGATCTAATGAAATGCCTAACTTAATCTTAGCATGAGACAAAGGAAAGGATGCTTAATTTTCTTCGAGGTTGACTTTATTAGTTTCCATGACGCGTTGCATCAGAATGCGACACTTCCACAACCACCTTTGTTTCATCGGCAAGAGAAATCGCAGCATCAACATAAGTTAGCATGCTGTCCTCATGCACTTATCCTTCTGGGCGCCTCAGTTTTCCACGGTTGATAGTGATGATGCACCGTGGGCTTTTACTGTGTGGTTACGTTCCTTATTCTTATTTCTTATTAGGGATTGTTGCATATATATCTTTGTAAAATTTGATTTGGTTAAATATACCATTCATCGGAGCATATTATCATGAATATTCTAAAAATATAGGTAATATCACGATTATGTCCTCGCCGTAACTTCCGTGTGTTTAACTCGAGTTAAGTGTGAGTTAAAAAGTGAAATTTTTGTATATATACCCCTATAAAATTCTATTTTGTCAAATACAGTCTAGATCTAACGATAATACGTAGATGATATATTTTACGAAATATATATTCTCCTCCATCGACAACAGTAAACTAAAGAATATAACCGTAACATCTATGTCTAAATGAAAGATATTCATAATAATATATTAGTACGATAGATTTATTTGATAAAATAGAACTTTACGGGGGTATATATATACATATATATGTAAAAATCTCTTTTTATTATTCAGAATTTAAGAGTGCTTTTTGCCAAGGTTATCCGAAGGCAAAACACAGGGCAACCACTGAAAATAGTAGGTAAATTATGTACGAATCTATTTTTTTCAATGCCCTTTTCAAAAGCCACCCAGGGGAATGCGTTTACGAAGCCTTCCCAACATCTATTTTTCAATGTCTTTTTTCAGAGTTTGTGCATGTGAACATTAAATTGACCTACAGACAGGACGGACTACCCAAGTTTCTCATTGCGTTTTTCCCAGGAGAAAGTAATCCGAGATAGAACAAGTTAATCAGGTCATGCATGAATCTGTTCCTCGAATGAAAAGGATAATTACACTTCATCAGTTTCATAACTCCATTTATTCTTTAGGGGTGACTTTGATAACAGAATAAGAGGCGAGTAGGATGAGTTATTCTGTCTACTCGTCCTTAATTGAGTTTGATAACATGGTTAAGTTACCTGAGATCGCTTAGAGTTAAAGCCCTTATTCTAAGAATAATTCATTCTACCATTTCACATAGAATGTAGGGATATATGAACATGCAAACAACGAGAGGAGACACAATCTTAATCAGGTCAACGTACGAGTACGGGCAACACTTTATCCGGCTGCTTTGTTCCCTTGAAGCAATATTATTGCCCACTTCTCTAAATGTAAGCTCATTTTTTGATGTTTAATTTCGATCTGCAGCTTTAGGTGATTAAACAAAGAATCTGATATAGTACCATATATTAGTTATTTTCCGCAATGTAGTCTATGTAAGGCAACACAATCAAGGAATGGAGGACCACATGCGTTTAATCTATGAAGTTCATATGATTAAATAAAACCAAATTGCACCCTATTATATTACATGTAGGTCAATGATTTGATCAAGCATTGAAACTCAGTACTGCAAGTTGAGATCTGAGCTCTTGTTCTATTGGATTGTTAACCACTTCAAGTAAGATGTGCTTACAGGAAAGGACAGTCATCTTAAAAAGTTGAGCTCACTCCTACTGGGATTGACTCTTTTGTTTTTATTTGAAAATTGAACCATCTGCTGCTGGGAGGGTACTTACCTTTTGTTAAGATCATCATCTACATATATATGGCACATCAACAGCTAACTAGTCATATATATACTAATCTCAGAAGTCTGCCACTACTTGGCATTACTTAACAGGAAGAAATGCACATCAGGATGATGTCATGAACTTCTTCCTCTGAAGTCAATGCATTTTAATTTTCCTGTCTTATCTGTTTAGCATTTTTTTTTACATCCGCTAAAAGAGAACTTCTATTAATTTTGAGACCTCAGAAGATGTTGGGAACACATCAAGCAGTAGCTGATATCAGCATATCGATTGAAAGAGGAGATGATGAAGAAAGGGAAGGAGGAGAAGGAGGAGATAACCAAAACAACCTGCTGATCTATTTTCCAACTAAACTATGACACAAGTTACATGCATTTGTGTAATATATAGCTGCAATTGCCAAGAAAATTTAAGTAAATATTTGTCCACAAAATCTGCAAGATCGTATGTGGCCTTCAAACTCATTGAGCAGATGAAATACTAAGAAGTGGTTGATGATCATCTCCTCGACCAATTACACTACAGAAGGCATCATTTAGGTAATTGTTTGCTGCTTATTAATTTACTGATCTAGGTGGGCAATAAACCTACATGATGGAACCTACTTTCATGGAGATCTACTATGTTCACTAAATTCACTACCACAGTTGTCATAGGATGGATTCTCTTTAACATTTTGCAGATCCACAAATTAATAACAAATCATTGTCAAAGGAATAGCATCTTCCAGGAAGCAACCTAGCTACGGCCATGATCTTAATCCCCTGCGTGGCTTTGACACAACCAAAATGTCAAAAGAAGACCCGGTACAGGCAGTTCTTCACAGAAGAGCGCAAGTAGATATAGTAAAGAAAAGGAGACTACCCAGTAAGACATCAAATTTCAAACCATCGGATATGTCACTGTATTAAATGTCTTTATCAGTAGTGATTTTGATATTTTCTACTAATACTGGCTAGATATTTTATAATATTCTATAAATTTAAATATTTCTATACAACAAAGATCTATGGTTATAGTAAGTTTAATACAAATCACAAGTTCAAACGACCTATAATATTAAAAAAAATTGGGATCTGTCCAAATAAACTATTGTTAAAAGTGAATTTGTAAAAAATAATTCTTAAAAATGTATTAGTAAACATGAAAAAAAATCAAATAGTGCAAATATGGCATCGTCGTAATCACCCGTTACCACATGTGAGGCTAACCATAGTTAATTTTAACTAGACCTGTGAAAAGACCAAAGTGCCCTCAGTTAAAAAAATAAAAAATAAAAATACCCTTCACACCACTCCCCTCCCCCCTTGTCTTCCCCCTCTCTCCCCCAGTCGAAAACCCCCACCCCCTACCGCCGCCACCTCTGGCCCCCTCGTCCTCCTGGAGCCACCATGATGCTCCCTCCCGCTTCCCCGACTGCCGACACCCCCTCCCCCTCCCCTTGCAGTGGTGAAGCTCCCTCCCCATCCTAGAGCTACGGTGAAACCCCCCCTCCGTTCTGCTCTCGCCCCCACCCCCATCCCTATTGCTCCACCCCACCCCCTCCCACGTTCGGTGAAACCCCCCCTCTCTACTGCTTCAGCAAATTATCATGAATATTAGGGAATTTTGCATATATACCTTTGTAAAATTTGATTTGGTTAAATATACCATTCATCGGAGCATATTATCATGAATATCCTCAAAATATGGGTAATGTCACGATTATGCCCTCGCCGTAATTCTCATGTGTTTATCTCGACTCTCGAGTTAAGTGTGAGTTAAAAATAAAATTCTTGTATATATACCCCTATAAAAGTTCTATTTTGTCAAATACACTCTAGATCTAACGATCGTAGATGACATATTTTACATAATATTCTCCTCCGTCGACGGCAGTAAACTAAGGGTGTAACCGTAACATTTCTGTCTAAACGAAGAATATTCATGATAATATATATGTTCACATGGGAAGTATATTTGATAAAACAGAACTTTATGGGGGTATACATATGTAAAAATCCCTTCTTATTATTCAGAATTTAAGAGTGCTTTTTGTAAAGGTTATCCGAAGGCAAACACATGGCAACCACAGAAAATAGTAGGTAAACTATGTAAGAATCTATTTTTTTTTTCCAATGTCCTTTTCAAAAGCCACCTAGCTAGGGGAATGCATTTATGAAGCTTTCCCAACATCTATTTTTCAATGTCTTCTTTCAGAGTTTATGCATGTGAACATTAATTAAATTGACCTACAGACAGGACTAACTACCCAAGCTTCTCGTTGCGTTTCTCTCAGGAGAAAGTAATCCGAGATAGAACAAGTTAAGCATGTGTGCCCTGTTAAACTCTAGTGTTGGATAAAACCATTAGGGCCGGTTTGACGCGGGAGTGGGGTGGCTTATTCGCGTCCCACCGCCCGAATAAGTCACCTGACCCTGGTTAAGAGGGGATGGGCGTGAGGAGAGCGGGTGGAGTACGCCACTCTCTCTCGTCGGGTTGGATAACTCAACCGCACATCAAATCGGCCTTAGGAACTAGGGGTTAATTATGCTGGTGGTGCATGGTGAAGAACTTAATTAAACTGGCATATTCCCCATGTGATCTGCCAGGAAGCTGCCAAGCATGAAGGCGATGTCGAGATGTCTACTCTCCGGATGACAGTACTGTCCCTGCAACAATGGTGAAGCTTTGAATCTGTTCATCACTACATTTATGCCTGCACCAGCCAATGCATGAATCTGTTCCTCGAATGGAAAGGATAATTACACCTTCAAATGTCCCCCCCCACCCCGGTTCCGTACACAAGAACACACTTCTTTCATTCGTTGTGATCTGCTGCATGCACTTATTAACCGAACCGGGGCTCATTGGATGTTACATTCCAATATTTGTACATGTCCTGATATATATCGGCCCATATGATCAGGCTTTAATTTGTAGGGGAGGTGGTCTAGCAAGATGCAAATTAAGACGAGAGGATTCTTTAGGGATATATGGACATGCAAGCAGCGAGAGGAGACACAATCTTTAGGGATATATGGTCAACGTACGTACGGGCAGCACTTTATCCTGCTGCTTTGTTCCCTTGAAGCAATATTATTGCCCAGTTCTCTAAATTACACATCTACTGCCGTAAGAAATGTATTACATGGAACCCCGGTGGCCGGTGATCGCTCAACTTCTCGCATCAATCCGCTAAGTTTTCCGTTATAATAAAAAAGTGGTTCTTTGTCAAAGTAAGCTGTGAGTTAATTAATTTACAATGGAGTGAGAGGTAGATGGCCGACATGTACAACTTCCAAGCACGGTGCAAGAGTTCACTGACATCCCCACCCAACCATTGTAGTCGATGTTCCCTCCGCACTCAGAGTTCGACCTCTTCCATGCCCTCCGCCACATTTATGACGGATACAGATATCTGCGAATATATCCATACCCGTGACGGATATACCTGTATTCATATCCGCGAAAATAATAGGATACTATCCGGATATGATATTAGTAAAATTTTCACAGATAGGATATGGTATTGATATACCCGAGCCAAACCCAATCTATTGATATCCTCACCCCCGCCCGCGCCCCCTCCTCTCCGGGGATGTGGTCGCCCATCCTTAGCAGCACGCCGCACTCGTTGTTGAGGTTGTTTGCTCATAAGGTCCCAATCCTCTCTTTTAGCCCCTTGGACCCCAACTCTTCCTCTTCTTGTCTTCAATACACTAACTGCCATTACTACACTGCTGTCACGGTTGCCACAACTACTAGCACAACGAAAGTTGAGGGTTCTAATCTAACAAGAGGTTTTGCGATATGATGAATTCAACAACAATCACTGCATCCTATACAAACACAACCTCCATCGCCAGTAGCTTCCAGCTTCCACCTTCACTTTGGCGACAAACACCTGAATCTACTTAGCATGTTCAACTTCCAGTCCTCTCCCCTAAGGTACAATTCACTCGAAGTGACTGTGCTTGGCATCGCGAGGGCCATGCAAGAACCCAAACAGGTGATGTCTATGGTAGTGGGTTACACACCCTTGACGGGCACCTTGGGTCTACGTCAGAGAGGATGCCATCATCGAAGGGCGACAGTAGCGGTGGTGGGGATGACCGACTACAGTGGGTCGAGGGTTTGGGCGACTTTAAGGGAGGGGGATGAGACAGCTTTGCTCGACGGAGGAAGCAACGTGGAAGGCTGTACATTCATGACAGGAGAGAAGGTATACATTCTCAATGGATTTATGGATTTGTTTCTTCAGATTAATTGATGACATTTCATATGTGTACTTGGGCAAAGGAGGGGATCGATCAGGAGGGGCAAAAATATCTTTTCTTGTATTGTGTGGGGGAGTAAGGACAAATATTTGTGTACGCTAGCACCCTCTCTCTCTCTCTCTCTCTCTCTCTCTCTCTCTCTCTCTCACACACACACACACACACACACACACACACACACACACACACACACACACACACACACACACACACACACGTACACACATCCCCTCTGCTCCGGGGAGCATCGCCCCCACTTCTCCCTCTAGCACCCTCCCTTCCATGTAACTATATATAGTTTCCCCTTTTGGCCCTCTCTCTCTCTCTCTCTCATATAAGTAGAGGTTATATTAATCTTTTTCTACACCTGGGTGAGGTTAACCATATATGCACAGGTTAACATGTCTCTGCATCGCACCTCACTGAGGGAAAGGGAGGGACTTTTTAATGAAACAAGAAAGATTTCAGGGGTCTTTGGATGAATAGATGGATTACGAGGGCATATACCAAATTATGCAAGTTTATAAGGGTTTTAAAGTAAAAATTTCTCAATTTTAACAAAGAAACCTCTAACTAGCCCACTGCATTGACTTGAAAGGGAAGGAACGTGGATCCCTTCTGCTGCTTGCTGTGTTTTCCAGGATAGTCCAGAGATTTGAAGCGTCCGTTGTATGGATCACCCAACAACGACGGCACACGTTTGATTCAAGGATAAATTTGGAGGAGAATAGGCATAAGTCATTCTGAGTTAATTTATTCATATCTATATTTGTATGATCGTTTGATTCGTTAAAAATAAGTACGGTGATATCCTTATTGTTCGTTTGGTAAAAAAAATGATACGAACAGTAATAAGTGTTGAAAAAGGATTAAATTACCTTTCTTATAGATTATGATTAGTACTAATATTTCTTCTAAATGATCATAAGAAACACTAATATTATCAATTCTAATTAATATATTTATTATTAATGATCATGATTATCATTAATATTGTTAATTATAACATGATTAATTCTTCATGAGTAAAAACGAGATAGTTATAATTAATTTTGTAATGATAATTATATAATATACTTAATAATTAGCATAAATAAGGTTAATTTGTATGAGTAATTAGCACAATAATCTTAATTAACATAATTGATTAGTATTAATAACATTTATTATCATAATTAGATTAAACAACATTGTAATAATTAATTATTTAATGATAAACATATATTATGTTTATTAATTAGTACATATAAGATTAATTAATATGGTTGGTTAGTACTAATAATATTAATTAGCACTAATAATATTTATTAATATCATAAATTAGCACTTATACTATTAATTAGTATAATTAATTATCACTAATAATATTAATTAGCATTATAAGATTAAGTAACAGTGTAATAATTAACTATTTAATAATATTTAAATAATATATTTATTCATTAGCACTAATAAGATTAATTAACGTGATTAATTAGTACTAATAAAATTAATTAATACAGATAATTAACACAAATAAGATTAAATAATAATATTACAATTAATTATGTAATAATAATTAAATAATATATTAATTAATTAATACTAATAAACTTAATTAACATGATTAATTAACAATAATAATAATAATTAATAATAATAGAATTAATCATCACTAATAATTAAGAGAGAAAACGGGGTTAAGAAAGTGGGAATAAGTATCCCAAATCTTAACCCCATTTTTGGGGATAATCACATTCTCCTTAACCCCCTTATTCTCGTCAGTTTTAACCATACCAAACGATTAATAAGGTTAAGATGGGGATATCCCCCTCTTAACTCCCAACCAAATATGCAATGTCTGTATCCCCAGGAAACTCATGTCTCATAGTCCGGTTCATATTACTCTAGGTATCTCGAGCTTTCAAAAGATTTGACGGTCCCATCGTGTCGGTTATATATTGATATGATACGGTATGACACCGTGTTATATTATATCGTAATGTATAACAGATAAAAATTATATAATAAATATTTATTATAATAAATATTAATAAAATATCATATGTGTTGTCGAGTTAATTAAGATGTTACGTGTTCAACCGTGATGTAGTTGGGTTCGAATCTCATGGTGGTGAGTTATATTTTAATTTTTTGTTCTTTAAAAATAATAACGATTTTAACAAGAATCATGGAAAAATATTGTGGCACCAATGAGTTTCAAACTTGAAACCCATCGTGAGAGAAGAACGTCCTTAGCCAATTTATCAATCAAGACATGTTAAATATAAAGTAAAATGTATAGTATATGAGCACGTACCGGTTGCATACCATGTATCGGTTGTACTAATTTTTTGGGTGGCATAGTTCAGTACATGTAGTTCGTCTTATACTAGATCGATTTGTAAAATTTTGATTTCAATGCTAAGAAATCACAACGATATCAGTGAATTATATTTAGTTAGCTTTTTTTCTTAAAAATAATAAAAATTTTAACAAAAACCGTGAAAATGTGACACCAATAAATTTCATACTTAAATTAAACCCACCTTGAAAGAAGAATGTTATTACCCAGTTTACTTATCAAGATATGTTAAATATGAGATAAAATATATAATATATGAGTACGTACTAGTTGTACATCACGCACGGATCGTATCGGTCTTTGATGATACAGTTCAGTAAGTGCAATTCGTCTCATGTCAAATCAATTTGTAAAATTTTGATTTTAATGTTAAAAAGTTGCAATGATACCGAGAAGTTATATTTGGGGGTCTTCTTTTTGGGGGTCTTCTTTTTGGGTATTGGTTTTAGTCTTTTCCATGCAGATAAGGTGGGATGTCTCTACGTTAATTTTTTTATTAATAAAATTAATAATTAATTAAAAAAGATTGAGTCTTTTTTCTTTAACTAATAAGATAGAACTGATAGTCACTTTGTCTCAGAAGAAGGGACATTCTAAAAGAAAAAAAGAATCTGAGTTAAGAAAAAAAAAAGAACTTAAGACCCCAATATAACCACCTATAAAGATATATGGGATCAATATGTCATCACCACGGCGGCACTAATCTTACTACCCCCTCTTCCGCTCCTCTACTATTGCCTATCTCCTATGTTTCCTTTATTTAAAATTTGAGTTAATATTTTTAAATTATTTAAAACTAGTTAGGTTAGATTTTATAATTAGTGGATTAAATATATTAAAATATAGTGAGAATATAAATTTTACTTCATTAGCATAAAACATAATGTTTAAGTTAATTTTTATTTTAATTATATTAAATATGAATTAATTTATATCAATATATATATATTAGTAATTACAAGTATTGAAGAGGCGAAATCTCGCGCTGTGTCCTGAGCGGGCTGTGGATCACCAGAAGATGAACTGCAAGACAGGAAAACGTATCAGAGGGCCCAGGGGGTTTCCCTGGGGAGGAACCCTCTGATGATTAAGTCAGTAGAGCTGTGGTGGAAGCAATAATGAGGAGGAGAAAAACTAGTGCGCGAGATTCCTCTCCACCAGAGGGGTGAAGCGGATCGTGCTCAGGAGTTTGGGTGTATGAGTGCCTTAATGGCCCTTTTCTCCATACCTTCCACCGGAGGGTATCCCTGGTTTAAATAGTACGCCGCCTTCAGGAGTCCTGCAAGCTGAGGGGTTTCCGGCGGGAGTTACGTCCTCAACGTGGGCGTTTATGGCCTTATCGTGGGAACGTATCGCCTCGAAGTCCGGCAGCTTCTTGATTCCCCTGCCCGTTGGGGACTCTTAACGGCAGCGTGAACGGATAATATCCGGTCTGGCCGAGCTTCTGAAACGCCAGCCCTATCCGGGCGATGAGCATAGCTCGGCGAAAGAGGGGTTGGATAGGTCGGCGAATGCCTGTCTCTCCCGGGCGGGGAAACGGCTTGGGCCGGACCCTCCTTGTGACCTGACCATTACTCGGGCCCTCCGAGCCTAGGGGCCGCCGGGGAGAGTTGGTTCCTCGAGTGTTTGTTCATTGGGCTTTTCTTTCCTAAGTGGGCCCTGTGGGCTGTCACTCAGGTGAGCTTGCCTCGTTGGACCCTGTTGGGTCTTGTTGGGCTGCTCTTTGAATGGGCTGCAGAAATCTCCCTCTCCACTTGTCCCCCTCCTACTCCCGAGCCATGGAGGCTCGGTCGAGTAGTTTTTGGGGCTTTGGACCGGCGTGGCTCAGGTGGGTGGAATTCTGTTGGCGTTATGGAGCCACGTGTAGTGGTCGCCTGGGCCCGTAATGATGATCCTGACAGATTTGAACTGAAGGGGCCCCCCTTTTCTCGGAGCACGGAACGACGCGCCGCCTTCCTCCATGGTTTTATAGGCGTTGGGCGCTGTTCGTCGTTCTAGGCTTCTCAGGGTTTTAGGCTTTCCTTAGTTTCTTTGCTTCTGGGGCTCCTTGATGCGCCGCGAGAGCACAGTGGAGACGCAAAGTCTTGCGGCGGCGTTTGAGGAGTTGGCGAGGGTAACCGCGGAGGCGGTCCGACAACTTCCTTCCCCCCCGGAGTCTTCGAGGTCGCGCGAGGGATCATCTTCCAGCTTGATGGCGGATCTGCCTTTGGAAATCGAGCAGGTGAGGCGGGAGCCCGTCCCCAATTGCAATGAGTTGGGGGAAGCCGAGGTGAGGAAGCTGGAGCATCGTTTTCGCTTGCCTCTCAGGTACAGCTTTGCTGCCGCCGCCCCGTATGAGACGAGTCTGGACAGCCGTACGGGGCACATTTGCACTTTTCTTCTGGCTTGGAAGAGTGGGTTCCGCCTTCCCTTCGAGCCTTTTGTACTTAAGCTTCTCGAGTTTTTCCGATTGGCGCCTATTCAGTTGGTGGCCAACTCGTATCTCCTTCTCTCCGCCTTTCGGATTCTCTGTCGTCAGCACGACATTTTTCCTTCCTTGGACCTCTTTCACTATTTTTTCGAGTTGAAAGCGCACCCGTCGGCGGGGGAGGGCTTCTACTTTATCCAGGCGAGGAGGAACAGGAGTTGCATCTCACTCGCAGCGAAGGACTCCTCGCACAAGGGGTGGAAGACCCAATTCTTCTGGGTGAAGGCAGAGGCGACGGACGAGTCTTGGAGATGTCTGGTTTCGCCCAATTTTCATCCGAATCCTCCCCCTCGCCAGGAGGAGTTCCCTCCCCACGTAGAGCGGCAGGCCGCTCGTTTGCTGGATAACCGCCAGTCGACCGAGGCGCTGGTGACGCCGGAGAACATCGAACGGTGTTTTCTTACGCGGTTGACGTCGACAGGTACCGCTCTCGAGGTTCTTCTCCTGGGGTGGTAGTTACTTTCTTTCTCCTGACCGGGTCTTCTTCCTTTGTTGCAGACGTGAGGCGGGAACCTCTGGAGGAAGCTGCTGAGGTCATTGATCTGGGAGATGACTCGGCGGCCGACGAACCAGATGCTTCTGCGGGTCACGCCCAAGCCCGAGATAAGGGCAAGGGGGTGGCCTCCGAGGGATCTTCACGACCAACTGGTACGAAGCGCAAGGATCCCACGGCGGGAAAGTTGCGGGAGGCCGCGAAGGCTAGGAAACGGGCCAAGAAGGCAGGTCTTCCTTCTACCGCCGGGGGTGACTCCGGCTCGGCGGCGCTCCCCTCTAGGGGGCAAGATGGGGCCGACCCCTCGGGGCCATCTCCCCCACCTGCCAGGCGAGAGGGGGCCGAGGAGACCGGGGGCCCTTCAGAGGGCGGCGATGGGTCGGCTCTCCCCCCCACGGGGGTAGAGGGGGCCGATGTTGAGGTAGTTGACGCTGAGACCGGGGGATCGGTCGGAGTTGGTGATATCTCGATCGGTGAGGTGCGGGCCGAGACAGGCAGAGCTGGGGGTTCGCCCGCGAGGGCGTTGCAGCCCTAGGTGCTTGAAGTTCCCGGTGCGGTCGATCCCGCGGCGCCGGTCGAGGTTGGGGGTTCGCCCGGGGAGGCGTCGCAACCCCAACCGACCGTGGTGCGCGAGGCGGTCAGCTCCGTCGCTCTAGCAGAGCCTTCTGGCGGGGTGCCCAGGGCGGAGCGGTTCCCTCTGCCGGAGCCCTTGGAAAGGCTCGGTATTACGGGCGACCTGTATCGGGTCTGCCGGTCGATCGCCGCAAGGACGAAGGGGGGAGAAAGGCGCAATACCCCCCCCCCCCGGGATCCTTGATGTTCTGATGGAGGGCGGCCTGGTCATAGCTCGGTCAGCGGCTTTGATGTCGGAGGCGCACGCCCGGACGGATGCGGAGCGGTCGAAACTCGCCTGGGCCCTTGGGGGATGCGAAAGGAAACTGGCCCGACTCAAGGGGGAGCATGAGGGGCTCCGGCAGGAGTTTTCCGCGTTCTGGGAGGTGGCGCGGGCGAGCCGACTGGAAGCCGGGGTGCTGACCAAACAGCTCGCCAAGACCCGAGAGTCTCTTGAGAGGACAAGCCGATCCCTGGAGGAGGAGCGTCTGCGTCGCCTCGAGCTAGACGATCGTTGGGAGCTCGAACGCGCTGAGCTGCTAGATCGGGCGGAGGTGGCGGAGCGCCTCCGCTCTGAGGCTGAGGTGGATCGGGCCCGGGCGGAGGAGCGTGCGAGCGAAACCGAGCGGAGGATGGTCGAGGTAGAGGAGCGTCTGGCGAGGGCGGAGGAGCGTGCGGCCGAGGCGGAGCGGGCTCGGGTCGAGCTCGTCGGAAGGGCGGGGCAGATCGAGGCGGAGGCGATCGAGCGCTATAGGAGCTCGGACGCTTACTCGGCCGACCTAGTGGAAGCCGCCCTACCCTATTACGAGGTAGCACTTCGCCGGGGGAAAGGGGTTCAAGCAGGGCTATCGCCGGGCGGTAAACTATGCCGACGAGCAAAACTCCGCGATCGAGTTCCCCTTTGGCCAGCGTTATGACTCGGATGAGTCGGTTTCTAGCTCCTCATCGTCGGTCGGGAAAGATTCGGAGGGGTCGCCTCCATCGGGGTCACCGGCTCCGGGTGTTTCGGGAGGGCTCACGACCGAGACAGTTCTCGCACAGGCGAGGTCAGTGTCCAAGACGGCCGTCACCGAAGGTGCCGGGGATGACGCGTCCCCTTCCGCCGTTCTCGAGCATCAAAGTGGGCCCGAGGCCTGATGTATTTTGCCTTGTTTCGCCTCTTTCCCTTTTTGTCTCTCTTTCCTCTTTTTAGAGAGTTTCCTTTTTGTGTGATAATGAACGAATTACTCTGTTTGAGTACCATCTTTGCCATGATTTGGTTGGCGTATCTGGAGTAGTTGGGAGGTGCCGATATGTTCTGCGCGGTTTTCGCATGCTGATTTGGTAGACTTCTGACGGGGCGTCCTTTTGTTCCTTCACGCTTTGAATGCCATGCCGCTTCGTGAATCCCGCTAGGGCGGGGATCGAGGAGTTGGAGGTAACCATTCAGGGGGATCCCTTGGTGTGTTATAAAGGGGGGAGTCAATTAAGGCGTGCGGCCTCCCTTGGCCTATAAGAGAGACCGAAGGGCGCTCCTTCCTCCTTAACGCTAAGGATTCTCGTCGACGATATGTCCTTACTCCCTCTTCTTCACTCTGCGTTACGCCACTGCAATCTAAGCATGGAGGGTCCCGCGGAGGGTGACGCTGCCGACGACGGGAGCGGCGGGCTCCCGCTGTCCTGGAATGTTGAACGGATCCCACGGTCGCCGCGCGTGCACGAGACGGGTCCGACGGTCGCCGCGCGGATCTGGGGAGGGCTTCGGCGTGTGGAAACACGCCGTTTGCCTCTTCTTAGCTCCGGCGAGGCTTCCGGGTGGACGCCGAGGCGGAGGACGGATGGGGGTATCAGGGAAGCCTGCCGCCACTCCCCCTCTGCATGGGGGGGGGGGGGGGGGGGGGCGCATCAAGTTCCCTCCTCACCGAAGCCTTCCTCCGTCTGCAGCCTCTTTTTCCCTCTTCTGCTCTTCATTTCTTTCACTCTTCGGGGGCTGCTTGCTCTCTCCTTCCTTCCAAGGAGTTGGCAGATTGGAAGAGGGGAGGCCTTCACGGCGCTCCTTTTTCCTGGTTGTTGCCAACTCGGGAGGTAGCCTTCCTCAACGTTTAAAGGTGGCCTTCCTTCTGCAGTCCCTCTGTCACCTTTGTCACGGGCCACCCGAGCCAACTGGCTCGACCACCTCTTGTCCGAGCCAGTTTCCACACGAGGCAGAGTCAGTGGCTGCACGCGAGGAGATCAAGACCGAGTCAACCGAGCGATGGCCTCTTGAAGCGGTGTTAGACGGATTTTTACTTTTTTGCTATGTGATGTACTGGCATTTGCCTATCTGATGTACCAACAGTTGTTTGAATGAATGGAGAGGGGATTTTATTTCATTCAATCTTGCTATACAACTTTAGAAATAGAATCTACGTAGTGTGGTCGCATTCCATGTCCGGGGAATGGGTTCCTCTTCCATTGTAGCTAGCCTGTACGCACCTTTCCCGAGCGTCTCGATCACTCGGTAGGGGCCTTCCCAGTTGGGGGATAGCTTGCCCGCCGCCTCCAGTGGTCGAGAGGCTTCGGCCTTCCTGAGGACGAAGTCTCCCGGTTGGAAACGTCTGTCTCGGACCTTGGCGTTGTAGTATCGAGTGAGGCGGCGCTGGTACTCCGTTGCTCGGACGTTCGCGATCTCTCGGAGTTCGTCTGCCAGGTCGAGGTTCTCGAGCAACTTTTGCACGTTTGCCTCGGGTGAGAAGCTGATCACTCGGAGAGACGGATTGGCGATCTCTAATGGAACGACGGCTTCGGTGCCATATACCAACTGGAAAGGGCTTTCACCGGTTGCCGTCGTGGGGGTCGTTCGGTGCGACCATAGTACGCTAGGCAATTCCTCGAGCCAGCTACCCTTAGCCTTGCCGAGTCTGGTTTTTATGCCTTTTAAGATAGTCTTGTTGGCATTTTCAACCAGCCCGTTGGCCTGAGGGTGGGCGACCGAAGTGAAGTGGTTGCGGATATTTAGGTCGGCGCATCTGTCTCGGAAATACCGAGAGTCGAATTGCCGACCGTTATCGCTTACTATCACTCGGGGGATGCCAAAGCGACAAATGATCGATTTCCAAACAAAGCCCCAAACGACTGTCTCGGTGATCCTTGCCGTAGCCTCGGCCTCGATCCACTTGGTAAAGTAGTCGATGGCGACGATGATGAACTTCTTCTGGGACTGGGCCGTCGGGAATGGCCCAAGGATATCGATTCCCCACCGAGCGAAAGGGTAAGGCTCGGCTAGGGTGACAAGTTCCGTAGCCGGCTGATGGACCAAATGGTCGAACCGCTGGCAACGGTCGCACTGCCGTGCATGAGCCGTGCAGTCGCGCTGCAGGGTGGGCCACCAGTACCCCTGCCGTAGTAGGATCCTGGCTAGCGGCCGACCTCCTGCATGGGCTCCGCACAAGCCTTGGTGAATCTCTCGGATGGCTCGGCTTGCTTCGTCGGGACTGAGGCACTTCAGGAGGGGACCGGAGAACGATCTTCGGTAGAGAGTGTTGTCGAGGATGACAAAGCGCCGAGCTTGATACTTTATTCGGCGGGCTTCCCGAGGGTCGGAGGGCTCTTGGGAGTCCTGTAGCCAGGAGAGGTAGGGGGAGCGCCAGTCACTTCGAGTGGCCGAGTCAACAGCGAGGAGCTCCGTGTCGATGCTCGGGCGCTCTAGCTCTTCTAGGAGGACCGATCGTGTACCTTCCGGGTCGAGGGAGGAGGCCAATCGAGAGAGGGCGTCCGCCCGAGAGTTTTGCTCCCGAGCTATCTGGACTACCCCAAATTCCTCGAACTGTTGGGCCAGGCTCCGGACCAACTGAAGGTATTTGATCATGGGTGCCTCCCGAGCTTCATACTCACCGTTGACCTGACCTGCGACCAGCTGAGAGTCGGTGTGGATCCTGACTCGCTTGACCCCCAACCGTCGGGCCATGCGTGCTCCCGAGATAAGGGTCTCGTACTCGGAAGCATTGTTGGATGCCTGAAAGTTGAATTTCAAGGCGTACTGTAGCTCTATCCCTTCGGGGGACCTCAGGAGGATCCCCGCACCGCTGCCTGCCGAATTGGACGATCCGTCGATGAACAGTTCCCAGGTTGGCCCGGTTGTGGTCGGAGGCCTGTCTTCGGCCGGGATGGTGCTTTCGGCAATGAAGTTGGCGAGCGCTTGGCCTTTGATTGCTGATCGTGGCCGGTACGAGATGTCGTAGGCCCCGAGCATAATGGCCCATTTGACGAGTCGCCCTGAGGCCTCGGGGTGGGCCAGAATCTTCTTCAACGGCTCGCCGGTTAGCACGGTGATGGGGTACCCCTGGAAGTAGGGTCGGAGGCGCCTTGCGGAGGTAACCAACGCTAGCACGAGTTTCTCGGTTGCGGGGTACCTCCGTTCGGTCTCATTGAGCACCTTGCTGGTGTAGTAGACCGGTCTTTCGATTCCCGAGTCATTTCTGACTAGGACCGAGCTGACCGTGGATGGCGTCGCCGAGAGGTAGAGCAGCAAGACTTCGCCTGGGACGGGCTTGGAGAGCACCGGTGGCGAAGCCAGGAACTTCTTAAGCTCGGCGAATGCTGTCTGGCATTCCTCATCCCATGCGAACGTAGCAGATGCTAGCTTGGGTCCCCTCATCAGTTTGAAGAAGGGCAAGCATCGTTCGGCCGCACGGGACAAGAAGCGGCTGAGAGCGGCGACACGCCCTGTCAGGCGCTGGACGTCTTTAATGCACGTGGGCGGGCGCATGTCCAGGATGGCCTGGACTTTGTCGGGGTTGGCTTCGATCCCGCGCTGAGTGACCAGGAAACCCAGGAACTTCCCGGATTTTACTCCAAAGGCGCACTTGGCGGGGTTGAGCTTCATGTTGTACTTCAGGAGGGCGCCGAAGGTTTCGGCAAGGTCGGTGAAGTGGTCTTGGGCCTTGGGGGGCTTGACGAGCATGTCGTCGATGTAAGCCTCGACGTTCCGACCTAGCTGTCTCTCGAACATGTGATTTACCAGTCGCTGATATGTGGCTCCAGCGTTCTTCAACCCGAAGGGCATCCGGGTGTAGCAATGCACGCCGCAGTCGGTGATGAAGGCGATCTTCTCGACGTCTTCTGGATTCATTCTGATCTGGTGATAACCCGAACAGGCATCTAGGAAGCTGAGTATCTCGTTGCCCGAGGTTGAATCAACCAATTGGTCGATGCTCGGTAGCGGATAGCAGTCCTTGGGGGTAGCCTTATTCAGATCGGTGAAGTCCACGCACATTCGCCATTTGCCTGTGGTTTTTGGCACCAGGACGGCGTTGGCTAGCCACGTCGGGTACCGGACTGGTCTGAAGAGGCCAGTCTCTTATCCATTGGTGACATGCGCCTTGATGATCGCCTGCTTCTCGGGCGCATGCTTCCTTCTCCGTTGCTGTACGGGCCTTACGGTGGGGTCGAGGTTGAGCTTGTGCATCACGGTCTTCTCTGGAATGCCAGGGAGTTGATCATCGGACCAAGCAAAGACCTGAACGTACTCAGAAAGAAATTTCTTGTATTGCTGCTGTTCCTTAGGTGGTAGGTCGGCTCCGATTCTTACTCCGAGGGCCGGGTCATCGTTTAGGAATACCGTTAGCAATTCACCACCGGGCTCGGTGGTTACGGTCTTTCCTTCGATTCCCTTGGGGCCCTTATCCTTCCCGTCCGACCTTGAGGCTTCCACCGAGATGTTGTAGCACCTTCTAGCCGTGGCCTGGTTACCTCGGACTTCCCCCAACCCGTTTTTGGTGGGAAACTTCATTTTCTTGTGATAGGTAGATGGTACGGCCTTTATTCGGCTGAGGATTTTCCGACCGAAAATGGCGTTGTACGCTATCATACCCTTGATCACTATGAAGTTCGCCATGACTGTAACGGTTTTGGGTGGGGTGCCGATGGTGGTCGACAGGCTTAGGGCTCCCTCGGGGTAGGTGGCCAGGCCGTTAAACCCGCAAAGGGGTGTTCGGATCAGGCGGAGCTTGGATGGGTCTTCCCCCATCTTGAGGAAACAGTCATAAGATAATACATCGGGGGCGCTCCCATTGTCAACCAGAATTCTATCTACGTTACAATGGTTTATTATGGCCGAGATAACGAGGGCATCATCATGCGGGGTGTTCAGCCCTTCCAGGTCTTGGTCGGAGAAGACTATGACCTGGGGCTCCCTCGGCGGGCCCCTGGAGGGCTCTAAGACCTGGCTGGCCCGCTCGGCATGACGCTTCCTTCCTCGGCTGGTGTCGCCGCCCGATGCCGTTCCTCCGGAGATGACGTTGATGTGGACCCCTCGGGGGGCGTTGTCGATCTCCTCGGCGGCGTCTCGGTCTTCTTTACGCCCGGCTGCGAATCGGGCCAGGTGCCCCTGACGGATGAGACGCTCGATCTCGTCTTGGAGTTGGTGACAGTCGCCGGTGTGGTGCCCGTGGTAGCCATGGAACAGGCAATGCCTGTCGCGCTTGTGGTTCTTCGATCTCATTGGTTCAGGCTGGCGGAGGTGTCCCGAGTCTTTGATGTCTTCATAGATCTCGTAGACTGGCGCGGTCAACGGGGTGTATCGCTCATACTTCCGTTTGCGCTCTCCTTCCCGATCGCGCTTCTTGCCCGAGCCAGGATTTGGCTCGGAGGCCCGCTTCTTGTCCCCCTCCCGACCCGAGCCGGTTGTGTCTCGGAAAGCGCTGAGTACTTCTTTGCACTCGGCGTGGCGTAGTGCCAGAGTCACTAGCTCGGCAAGGGTCGAGGGAGGGTGGAGGACCAGTTCGCGGCGGAGATTCTCGTCCCGGGTGCCCCCGGTCAGAGCGGTCGTGGCCGAGGCCACATACAGGCGGGGAATTCTGAGGGCTTCCGATTTAAATCGGTGGACATAAGCCCGGAGCCTTTCCCCTTGCGCTTGTTTGAGGGCCAGGAGCCCCGCTACTGACCTTGGGGGGGCGCTCCCGGTGAAGCTCTCCTTGAAGACTCGCCCGAATTGCCTGAAGTCCCGGATGGACCCAGGGGCGAGGGCCCGGAACCATGCCTGAGCTCCTTGGACCAGGGTGGCCGCAAAGGCTCGGCATTTGATAGGATCCGGTGTTCCATGCAGAGTTACCAGGGCGTCGAAGCTGTCGTAGTGGTCGGCTGGGTTGCCATGGCCATCATAGAGCTTGAAGGTCGGAATGGAGGTTCTGGGAGACACCTCTACCTTCAAGATGTATTCGGAGAAAGGGGATTTCTCCTTGTCCTCCGGGAAAGAGGTTTTCTGCAAGGCGCGGAGGGCGCGCTCTTTCTCTGCAAAACGTCTTTCGAAATCCCTCAGTCGGAGGGATAGTTCCGGCTGCGGTCGTGCCGTGGGACTGGGGGAGCGTCGTGGCGATACTCAGGAACGTCAGCGCCCGGGCGCGGAGGCCTCGCCCCCTGTTTCCCTTTTCTGGGCGTGGAGGAAGCCTCTTGCTCCGGGGGCGGAGCTTGCGAGGGTCCTCCAACGTTGTTGCGGATGAGCTGCTGACCGCGGAGGGTGAAGCGGCCCCCGGCGGTATGCTGGGACGCACTTCGACGGGGGGGGCTCCCGGACGGGGCGCGGGACCTGGCATCCCTTGCCGCCTGGGCCCTCATGAGCTCCACGAGGACGTCAAGCTTCTTATTGAGGGCCTGGAAGACCTCATCGCCACCATTGGGGGGTACCCCTGTCGCCGTCGGAGGGGGTGGCGGCCCGTTGGTGGGGACACTGGCGTTGGAGGGAGGGTTCTGTGAGGCCCTAGAGGGGCCATCTCCTGCCGCCACCACGGCCTTACCCCTCTCGCTGGCGGACCTCCTCCCTAAGCTTCTTCTCACCATCTTGGCTCTTCGTGCGTTTCCCACAGACGGCGCCAGATGAAGAGGCGAAATCTCACGCTCTGTCCTGAGCGGGCTGTGGATCACCAGAAGATGAACTGTAAGACAGGGAAACGTATCAGAGGGCCCAGGGAGTTTCCCTGGGGAGGAACCCTCCGATGATTAAGTCAGTAGAGCTGTGGTGGAAGCAATAATGGGGAGGAGAAAAACTAGTGCGCGAAATTCCTCTCCACCAGAGGGGTGAAGCGGATCGTGCTCAGGAGTTTGGGTGTATGAGTGCCTTAATGGCCCTTTTCTTCATACCTTCCATCGGAGGGTATCCCTGGTTTAAATAGTACGCCGCCTTCAGGAGTCCTGCAAGCTGAGGGGTTTCCAGCGGGAGTTACGTCCTCAACGTGGGCGTTTATGGCCTTATCGTGGGAACGTTATCACCTCGAAGTCCGGCAGCTTCTTGATTCCCCTGCCCGTTGGGGACTCTTAACGGCAGCGTGAACGGATAATATCCGGTCTGGCCGAGCTTCTGAAACGCCAGCCCTATCCGGGCGATGAGCATAGCTCGGTGAAAGAGGGGTTGGATAGGTCGGCGAATGCCTGTCTCTCCCAGGCGGGGAAACGGCTTGGGTCGGACCCTCCTTGTGACCTGACCATTACTCGGGCCCTCCGAGCCTAGGGGCCGCCGGGGAGAGTTGGTTCCTCGAGTGTTTGTTCATTGGGCTTTTCTTTCCTAAGTGGGCCCTGTGGGCTGTCACTCAGGTGAGCTTGCCTCGTTGGACTCTGTTGGGTCTTGTTGGGCTGCTCTTTGAATGGGCTACAGAAATCCCCCTCTCCAAGTATCATGCTAAATAAATACATAGAATGTAAACAATATAATTTGAATTGACGAAAATAAATGTAAACATTTATCGATCATATTTATTTTATTATATTTTTCTCACTCCCCCATCAACCACTTTATCGACTCGTTTGTATTAGTCTTCTTTGTCGTCCTTAATTCTTATTTCATCGAGTGGTAACAATAACGACACACATATTTGCCCGAAGCGAGATGCGTGAGGTGGCCAGGACGTCACTTAACTTATTGCGCTTCTCTTCCGCTACTCCCATGTAGACTATCTTGCATGTTTACTCGATTTAAAATTAGGGTTAATATATTTAGATTATTTAATACGAGTTAAGTTATACTTTATAATTAGTGAATTAAATGTATTGGAATAGATTGAAAGTATAAATTTTATAATATAACATATAAAATGTAAGTTATTTTTATTTAAATTATCTTAAAATATAAATTAGTTTATATTAATAATATATTTTAAATTAAGATTAATATAATTAATGAATATATAAAAATATAAACCTATAATTTAAATTAATAAATTAAACATAAACTTCTCTTGATCCTATTTATTCATTTCTCCTCTTCTTACCCAGTCTCTCTCCTTCATCACCCCGTCCATGTCAGCCACTTATTGTATTATTCTTTTACGAACGATGCACATATTTGCTCGGATGGAGATGAGGGTGGGGGCGGCCAGGGCGGCACTTGCCTTCATGCGCTTCTCTTCCGCTGCTGCCCTATCGCCAATAGTCCCTGTTTCCTGCAGGTCTTCATCCGTGTGCGCATCGACTTTAAGGATGTTCATTGCTCGGTTTCGTATCTGTCAAAGTTAGGTCTCGTTGGTTTCCTCCTCTGTATTTTTACTTCCCCCCCCTTGATCATCATCTTTTTTTGGTGTGTGTTCTTTCCATTTGTGGTGTCGAGGTTGATGTTGTTCTTACACTTTTTGTCGATCAGCGTCTTTCCTATGTTGTCGATCTTGGTCTGCTTTTTTTTTGTTCTCTTATTGCATTAGACCATATGAAGTCTGTCTTCGATCAGTGCTCATGTCCGCTTCTCCGAAATGGTTCTATATCTATTTCCGTTAATGTGTGAGCAGACATGCGCACAATGCACATTTATGCATGCATGTATATTGGCAGTGGGATATCGGGTATAATTTTCAATTCTCTAGGTCTTTCGCACGTTAGTGTCTTGCCGATGCCGTGTTTTTGCCCTTTTTTGGTGGGACGTCTTCATCTTTTGAGGGTTTCTCTTTTAATGTAGTAGTCTTGTGACATAAGTTGTGGATTAAGTCCAAGAAGAAATGGAGGGCCATAGGATGAATACAGAGGCCAATATAAAGAAGTCTCTACAAGAAGAAAACATTTGTCCATGGATGCACGCAGTTTGCGGCATATTGTGTAAAATTTGTATCTGGAAGTTCATTGAATTCAACAGTTGGAACTGCAGATGGCACTTGTCAATAGTATGCAATATGGTTGTGGAGAAATGATTGCTCATCTTACTGTAATGCCCCTTTTCTGTAAATTGAATCACATGCCTTGGGATGAAGAACAATTCTCCCCTCTCAATTCTCTCTCATATGATTTCAGTTTCCACCTTTTACACTGTATGGCATCTAAAAGTTTCTGTATAGTTCATTTCTTAAGAAATTGTTATATCCCATTAAAAATCTTCGTGAAAAAACTTTTATTTTACCATCAGTCATTGGAATTTGATAAAATCTTTATGTTTGCTGGTTATCCCCCAACCCTATGAAAAGAACAAGGCCGAGCGACTCGGTGAAGGCAAGTAGGCAAGTAGCCACTACAAAGGACTATTGAGAAAATGAGTAAGATTAAAGGGCTTCTGTGCTTGTCCATTTTTCTTCATTAAGGTGCACAATGTCCTAAAATATTGCCACCCTCGTCTATATACAAAATCATCAGTTTTGTTAATTTCGGGAAAAGAAACAGTTTATGCGCGCGTCAGATGTTGATGCTTCCTGAGTAAACATATGAGAATGAATAAATGACAGTGGTTGTTCTCATGGGTCAACAGAGGAATAGCGAGATTGTATCATATGAACATGAGCTAGAAAATTTGTATGACAAATATCACCTGAGGATGTGGATGCATCATCATCATCATCAGTATCCATTTCCATGAGCAGAGGAACTTTAGTTGGTGAAATGAGTAGGACTGGACCAACTGGTGCTGCTGGCAGAGCTTAAAGGGTATCTTCAAATAAGGTAGTAATTCTGTTGACTTCTGGTTAAAATTCAATGGTGGTAACCGGCTCTTCATCATAGATAACAGCTGATGTATTTATGGGCAAATTCTTCGGATGCTCAAAGTTATAGGCATGAAACTTTTGATGACCGTCATCAAGCTTCTTTACATGTAGAAATATTTTGGCCGTCTGATTTGGAGTGAGGATAGGGCATTGAGAAATATAGCAATTATTATAGAATAAAGGTGTAACGACCCAAGATCCGGATACCGGGAAGGTCTGATACCATTCGAATCCTGACCCGTCGCCCACGAGCCGGGGGGGCTCGGAAGGGCTAAAAGGAGTGTGGAGACACAAAGAAATAGGAAATAAAACATGATAATTCAACAATTAACAGAAACAAATAAACAGCTACAACAACAGAGTCCAGTCTAACAGAAAGTACAATCTAAAATAGTAAAACGTACCACATGCCAAGTGAACACTCGGCCCCGCGAACTGGCAACTGAGAACCTCCGAACAGCACCCTCGAATCTCGAGGAAGAACCGCCTCACCTGAAAAGCAGGGATGAGTCTCCAAACAGAGACTCAGCAGGGGTCCCACGGAACCCCAACCTAAAATAACGGCGGTAGCGGAAAGGAAAGCTACAACTACAGCAGGAACAGCGAACCGGTGGCCGGTCAAAACTCGGCACTAAAGCTACTCCTACTGTGCCAGGAAAACACACCCCGATCTCACGGTCGGGGCTACCGAACCACACTAGTATCACTTACCGAAGTAAAAACCCACGGCAACCCCGCCGTGGAGGCCTGTCTCCCAGGACACGGCCAACCTGGACACGATGTCCAAGGTGCAACCCCGACCACCCGATCGCGGGGTCCGCATAACAAGACACGACCTCAGTAAAGCTACTAGCACTAGGCTCACGGTACGAAAATCGACACGCGCGCCACGGTGAAACAACCGGAACTCAACGGTCAACACGACCAAAAACCCGAAGGTTGAAGTCACAGAGACTGACTGACAGTCTGTCACTCCCGACTCGATAGGAGTACCTCCCACTAGAAGCACAGTTGGTAGCGTCCCCTGACGTCTTATACCGCACCGCAGGTGAACTGCCTGACGTGGTAGCGCCTACCAGAGGCACGGACACTATACAAGTAACCACAAAGCAAGTGACTAGCTGGGGTCACACCTGTCAGCGTGGGTCCAACTGCCCCCAACCACGTGTGCACACACAGACCATGCATCCTAGGTCTGGCCTCTAACTGGCTTTCCCCTGGAGCCGGACTCTGGCTACCGACGAGGGGCCCGAAGGAAACCAGTTTAAAAACCGTCCTCGGGGTAGCCTCTCCACCACTCCCTGGTGGGTCCACTCGCGTGCAGGCAGGCTACGACTAGTTGAGGGTCATTGAAGGAGTAGACTCTCAAGTCAATGGAAAATAACGTCCGAACCCGAGGAAGTACGGGGACCACCCCACGTACCAGCACCATCGCACGGTGACCACGGTCGGAGAAGAAACGAGACTCACAGTCCACGGGCCACACACTCGGCCATGCAGAAAGCGCAGAAGCACGATTCCCAGGGTAGCGCACAAGCCGCCACGCCGATTCCCCATCCCCGGGAAAGCGGGAAACCTCCAGCCCTAGGTCAGATAACTGGACTCGTAGTCCAAGGCCAAACACATGGCCCACACGGGAATCGCCTTCCAAAGAAACTCACGACATGCGGGGGAGACCCCACCGCACACACACCGATACACGGTGACTCGATCGAGCGTAACACGAAAGCCCGGAACACGTGGGGTCACCCGGACTCACCACACCTATGGGCACGCTAATCGAGGTAACACGGTCCTCCCGACACCCTCAAAACACGAACACAGAATCCTACGGGTGTCAGGGGCATTCACAAGATCGCAAGTCGACCGCTGGGTCTCAACCGGGTGGACTAGGGACCTACACAACGCGAAACAATCGCGACAAGCACGAAAAACCACTTCGGTGCAACACAGTGCCTGGCGGTCTACCTTTGGGCCGTCACAGCTGTAACGGTCCAAGGCTAGACCGTCACAGCACTCTAACGGTCCAACATAGGAGCGTCACGCGAGAGGGGCAACACCAATTGTGACGCATCCACCCTGGGCCGTCACAGTCTCTAACGGACCAAGCCTGGTGCGTTAGAAGACAGAACGAAACAGGTTGTGACGCACACCCCTCGGGGCGTCACAGCCTCTGACGGTCCTACCTAGGCGCGTTAGAAGAATGGGTTGGGTCAGCTCTGACGCTCCCATTCAGGGGCGTCACAGTGCTCTGACGGTCACTACCTAGGCGCGTCAGAGACTCGTGACCCCAACGGTCCGAAAACACGAAAACAGACATAGCGATCGAACCCAGGCGCGTCACACTCTCTGGCGGTTTATCGTAAGACCGTCAGAGCAACCGACGCCCTGCCGACAGAACAGGACCCTGTGACGCACCCTCCTTGGGGCGTCACAGCATGTAACGCACCCACCCTAGGGCGTTACAGACTGTGACGGTCACTGGAAGGACCGTCACACCGTCCCGAGAACGCTACGGCGGGAAACGACCCAAAAATCATCCCACTCCCCCATACCTCCACGGGAGAGGGGAAAAACAAGGGGGAAGCCCCCAAATAGCCCATAGCATGCATCTACGTCCTCGGATTGGCCAAAAACGCAATGAAACTGTGGATCGACGCTCAACCCCAAAAATATGGATTTTTTTCCAAAATCTCCAAATACGCCCGCTCGGCTCACCGCGGCCTACAAAACTTGCGGAAAAGGGAATGCACGAGCTGGGGGTCCATCTCTCTACCTCCACCGAAGAAACGACGCGTTGTGGACGCCGATCCACGAAGAAATCGCCGTGAAACCCTCGCCGGCTCACGAACGCGCCACCGAGCTTCCACGCGCCTCCATCCTGTTAGTGTTGGTGTACTACAGGCCAATTTAGGGTCGGGTAGACCCGATATATGTACGATCTTGTTCATTATTAATATAGTTATGTTTGAGCGTAAATATGTGATTGTGTTACTTTACGTTGTCCCTAGGATATGTGGTTGTAAAGTCAGCTCGAGATGGGATCTCGAACATGAGATTGACTTTACATGTACACATGCCTTAAATTGTTCCTGGTTGGAGGGTAATCACTCGGGGACTTTGATTACCTATTAAACCAGTACACATGATGTGTCAGTGACCAGTCTCATGGTCATTGGTGCGGGGCACCAACACATATGTGTAGGTGTATGTCCTTGGAGGATGTACACTGAACTGATCCGCTATTGGATCTTCAGATGGTTGATTATACCTAATGTCAACTGAAGATCCAATTGTCTCAATAGCATCGTTAGTCCTTTGACCTGAGGCATTGATCGGATCTTACACGAGGATTGGAATGGTTTAATTACTTGGCTAAGTGACTTTAACCGTAAGTCATGAGTTGCCGAGTCATTAACCACTCCAGGACACGTGTGAAGATCATCAATGGTCAAGAAGGGATCGCTCACTGTCGGGTATATATCAGACAGTTAATGGGTCATGACATTGACGCTCCAGTAAAATCTCTGGCTAGGGTCGTGTGAGTTCGTTTAGAACGGACGTCATACACTTTAAGGAGGTCATAGTCAAATGGCACGATCATTGGGTTTGACAGAAACCATACCCTCGATCGTACCAGACTCATAGAAGGAGCGAGGGATTATATCGATGCGGTAACTGTGGACTTACAGGTACCAGACATGCTGGTTTAAACCCGGCGTCCTCTAGGATCACGCGGATTTACTTGACCCAACGTGATCGAAGGTTCGGAATAAATTAAACTATTATTCGGCTCTTGTAGAAGCGAAGAATACGTTTAATTTACTTCTAATTGGGAATTAGAAGTTAATGGGCCTTAAACTAGAGTGATTATGGGCCTAGAGGATCACACACAATGGATTCTTGGGTGACGGATTATTATTATACAAATGTATGTATTATTTCCTTTTTGTTCCTTTTGGAAAGGAGTGTAAATGGAGCTTAATACATATGTATAATATGAGATAGGACATATATACAGTTTCAGTCTTTTGGAGCCCTTTTCAAATAATCCTAAACTCTATATATAGAATCCTACGTGAAGCTCATTCGAGCCTTCTTCCAACTCTTAGGCTAATCAAGCACTTAAGCCTAAGAGAAGGATTAGCCCCCCCCCCCTTTCCTTCCTCTCGCACTCTCTCTCTCTCCAGAAGGTGAAAGGGTCGGGGAAGGTATGTGCCGGGGGTACCGTCACTGCGCAAGGATCCGTGTGGATCATCTCTAGAGGCCGTGCAGCTGTGCGGCTCGATATTCTGCATCGGGCATAGCGAACAGCGTCGTTCCGCGTAAGGTGAAATATGTAACCTGTAATTATGCAGGTTGGGGTCTTAGAAACACCGATTAGAGCACATATTAAACTTTCCATATCACCGGGATCGGGCAAATAAATTTTTGTTATCCGCTGCGTCGCCCGTAGGTGATGTGCGAAACCTTACACATCCCCCTATCCTCGACCCATCCTCGTCGTCCTCCTCGCCCGCGTCGCCCTACCGCGCCCCCATCTCACTCCGTCGGCCGCTGGAGAAGAGAGGGTGAGAAGAGAGCGTGGGAGAAGAGAGAGGGAGAGTGTGAGAAATGAGAGGGGAGAGAGAGAAAGGGTTAATATATATAGAAAAATTCAAAATTTTCAAAAATTTAAAAAATTATGAAAAATTACCTCTGCGATCCTCGGGAGGAGCACAACGCGCCAGTACAGTCCCGGAGTCGGAGAACGCCACGGTTTGCCCTGCACAGAGTTCCGAAGGCGCATTAGGGAAAAACATGTGTAAAGTACAAAATACACTCCGAGACCCACAAAAATGATCCGAAACATATTCAGAAAAATCTGGGGCATTACAGCCCTCCCCCCTTAAAGTAATTTCATCCTCGAAATTCGGTGATGTGACACGATCCCTCGGGCCTAGCTTCGCAAGCAAGCAATCGATCGGCGAACCCACTCTAGCGGACTCACCCGTGTAGCGCACGCTCGGATCCGTAGACGAACCGGCGATGGTGGAGAGGGTCCGAAGAGGGACCTCACCTTTCCGGGGATTTGACTAGCTTGGGATGAACTCCTAAGGGCCTGGGATGCCCAATTCCGTGGGCGGCCAGCACGCCGAGGGCGTGGGTTGTAGGGTCGCACTCTCAACTCACTCCGCGGTGGTCGCACAATTCAATGGAGTTTGAGATCGGGCGCTCACCTCACCGCCGACGGGCAACTAGAAACAATACTAAGACAAGCAAAAGTAAAACCAACAGAGGAAGTGACCAAAAGCTCACCTGATCGGCGTGAATAAGTCGATCCCGGTCGGAGACGAGGGCGAGCGAGGAAGCGTGGGTTTACCCGCACGCTGCGCCGATGAAGCTTCAGCCGAAGACCTGCTAGTACATGCACTACGCCCTCACAGAGGGGGTGGACTAGGGGTGGGGATGATTAATTACAACCAAAACTACCTCCACGCAGGGAGGGGCGGTCAGCCGGCCAGGCGAGATCGGACGGAGAGCTAAAGGAGTCGCCGAATGAAGACTTCGCTGATTCTGCCCGCTTCTGGAACTGCTGGATAGGTGGACGATGTTGACGCCACCACGGGCTCTACCGGACTCAGAAGTCACTGAAACCTGTGCCGAATTCTCGCTGATTGGCCTGGAAGGACTCCTGAATTTTGGTAGAACCTCTGGACGTCATCAGAGGTCGGGGTCGGCTCTGGGACTAGGCCACTTCCTTCTGGCTCGGACTGACTCCAGAACTCTACAGCAGGAAGAATAAGCCACCACGAACACTCCCGAGCTCCGAAGGTGACGCAGCTTATATCATTACGACCGTGGGAGGGTCCTTTTCTAGCATCAACCAAAAAGAATGCCATAGGAGGTCGGAGCAGAGAGATAGAGCCCGTAGAGTGAAGGGGTGTATGTCAGGCCCTGACAGGACAGACATGCACACCTGGGGTAGAAAAATCAGAACTTTGTGCTTCGGGCTTCAAATGGCTCTCCGTTTCTTGGCGATGCTAGGGGACTTGTAGGAGGAGACTTCATCTAAAGAATCACGTCCAAACTCTCACAGGAGCGGCCGTGGTCGCACTTTAACTGGGCCTCTTGTCTTCTGCAGGAGCCGAGTTGTGCAGTCAAGGGAGAACGGCTCTCTCGGTCAGCACAGACGTCGGACGGACGCGAGACCACCTCGCCTGAGAAGCCGCTTTGAAGATCTTATCGGCAATATATGGTGTGACTTCTGGAGCTTAGAGATGAGGATGGGGCAGACTCTGAAACTTGCGGATCTTTAACCCTTGGTGACCTGAGAACAGAGTGAGAGAGTAGAGTGTATGTGGAGGTGGGAAAGGGGAAGAAACTTGCAAGGAGTGGCTAATGGAAGTTATGGGAAAGGGAATGGAGGGATCTAGGGGTGATGGAAGGGAGTGGGGGTGCTGGGGTCACAGCTAGTCGGGGGGAGCGGTGGAGTGCATAGGTTGCCTAGGTGGAGAGGGAGAGAGGGGGGGAAATCTCTCCCTTGGTTTGAATGGGTGGTTAATGGTGGGTGGTTAATGTGGCCTTGGGGATGGGAAAGGGTGTGTTGGGGAGAGGAAAGGTTGCTTGGGGTTGGTGAAGGGGTGTGTGGGAGAATGGGATTCTTCCTTGGGAGATGGAGGGGTGGCTTGGGAAGAGGAAGGGTTGCCTTGGAATGGTGAGAGGTGCTTGGGGCTTGGTGAAGTTAATGGAGGAATTGATGGAGCCTCGGGAAGATGAAAGGTTGGGGCTGATGTGGAGGATGAGGTGGCAAGGGAGAGAGGAGAGAGAGAGAGAAATGCACCCTAGAGAGAGTGGAGGGTCGCCCCTTTTAGAGAGAGAGAGAAGAGAGAGCGAAAGAGAGAGAGGGGAATCCACCCCTAGAGAGAGAGAGAGAGAATCTCACACAATTTTGGTGGATTTCAAACTTTCATTCAACAATCCATTAGTTCTCAAATGGGGGATTGGGGTCCTATTTATAGGAATCCCACAATTTAACATAAGTCCCTGACTTTTGGACTACTAACACTAAACCAAGGGGAAGGGGGCACCCATGGGCCTAGCCCATATAATTGGGCCCATTAACCTATCAAACCAACATAATGACTCAAGACTTAGGTAAATAGCTACCTAACCTAGGTATTGGACTGAAATAAAAGGAAAAGTACATGATAAGAAAATAAAAATTACATCATATGACTCGAAATAAAGTGGCGAACAAGATGAAGCACAGTTGGCGAGCATCGGGATCCTCGAACAAATGGGATTACTGGTGATGTCCCCATCATACTCCCGGGGTGCGGAGAACTCGACTCCGTCGAGTATGGGCCCACCGGAGAAGTGGTCCTCTAAAGCAGCTCGGGGTGAACCTCAACCTCCAAACTCAACCCTGCGTCCGCAACCAGGGGACGGTCCTTCATCCTCTCACGGTGGCTTGGGCACACCCTCTTGCTGGCGACGGTACCCTGCTTGCCTAGTATTACCTCCGTGTGCACACGTCGGACTCTCAGGCTGATATGTGGAGGCTCTCCGAGGGTATCACTCACAAAGGTAGGGGTAGGCTCAAGGTGCTCACTGGATTCCACCGCGGTGCCCATATAGGGTGCCAGATCCAGCGGGCCGAAAGTTGGGTGTATCCCAAAACCCATTAGCAAGTCCAACCCATAAGCCGGGTTGCCCAAAGTCACTCGGAACTTGGAAAGGTCCAAGTCCTCGTGCCCTCAAGTTGGAGGTGACTCTAGGGTAGAGCCACTCCAATGCCACCATCGATAGGTTGCCTACTTGGAATTCTAAGTGGCGCTCGCGAGCCTTTTCCCGCTCTTTGTGAACCTCACCGCTCGTTGCGATTTGCTTGCGTGTATGCTCATGCCATGCATTATGATGTGGTGAGTTGTTGTGAAAGTGGGTAGTGTGCAAAGGTGGACCGGGACAACCATAAATTGACCTATCATGCTTTGATGCCATGCGGACCTTGATGAACTTAGGTGGACCGGGGCATCCATAAATGGTTCTATCAGGTATGGGTGCAGTGAATGCCGGAGGACCCGGACTTCCATGTATACTCCTATCATGCATAAGATGGATGATGAGTGGGGGAGGACCTGCATATCCAAATGTAAACCTGTCGTGCACTGGACCTAGTGTGTGTGTGACACAAATGAGATGACTTGACTTACTAGCCCTACCAAATGATGTAAAATGTAGTGGCACATGCATTCCCATCCAAATGGCATCTTCTATGTGTGTGGCTTGGTGTGGGAGTTTCCACTCATAGGGGTTGTAGGGGTCAAAGAAGGTATGTGTCATGGAGTGGGTCACTCCATTGTTTCCTAGGTGTATTTCACCCATGATCATGGTTCCCTTGGTGTGGACCGGGTCTTGAGAGAGGTGGGCTTGGTCTAACATAATTGGTTGGGGTAGGAAAAGGTTGGTGGTGAGTAAGGTGGGTGGGTATAGGAAGGGATCGAAGGGGTCATGGTAAGGGTCACCTAGGCAGAGGAACTCTAAATCCATCTTATCAACCTCAAGGTCCTTACAATATGGTGGTGGGTCTTTCTCCTCTATTGACATAATTGGGCCTAAGTTATCGGTAGGTGGGTCGGCCATTAGGGGATGGATTGGCTTTCTACCCGATAGTAGGAACTCCAATTCGAGGATACAGTCGGGTTCATCGGGTGTGGGGAGGAATAGAAGAAGGTCACTAATGTAGTAACCCACAGTGTAAACTGCAGTGATAGACCCGACACATAAATGTAGGAGGTCAAGGCTCCTAGGTTGGTCGGCCCTAGTGGTCAACATGCCAGTCAACTCCATTTGCCATGCTAGGCCCTTAAGGAGGTCCCCTAAAGTTTTCACTTGGTGACATGATTGGATGGTGGGGTGATAGGAGAGGGGTACTATAGGGAGGTTTTGTTCCATGGGAGGGCAAACATGGGCCATGATCTATCTCATTGGGCACTCCCTTAGCCAAGTAACAAGGGGTTCTCCTAAGATAAACTCGGTCCCAACTAGGGATGGTGGTGTAGGGTGAAGACCCTCGTGCGAGGCTTCCCTTTCAATTTGGACATGGGTGCCCTCCATGGAGGGGATAGGGTCCAGAGGGGCATTTGTCTCCATGTGGCTAAGTGGGTGGGTTACTTCTTCTAAAGCCAATGGGGTGGGAAGGTCTTTTGATGGTGGGGTGATGATAGCCAGAGTGTGGTGCACCCGGGGTGGTGAACAAGGATGGGACTCCGGCGGATGGGAGAGTGCAAGGTTGTTGAATTTAAAGGCTCCTGGAAAGTGTGGCGGTTGCACTAGGCAAGTCCGACGTGTCGGGTCATTGTCGGCATTCCTTTCATCTAACCATTTCTTACCTAGGATTATGCAAGAGCCCGCCAAAGTTCCAATTTGAAACCAAGCTCCATCAAAGTATTTGGCCTTCCCGAATCATTTATGAAATTCAACGAAGACTTGGTCTCCATTGTGCACAATCTGTCCGGTCCTAGAAAGAGAGGCAACGATATCGGGGGATACCCAATTATCAGACTCCAAGTCAATGAAATCAATTTCTGTGGGCTGTCCATTAGGTAGGTATGCAAGGGATATGATTGGGTGAGGGATCATTTGACTTTAGATTGAACGATGACAATGGTGGGTGGACAATGCAAGGGTTGGGCAGATGATGACTCCAATGCAAGCATACCCTAGGACTTGACTTGTAGAGACAAGTCAATGACTTGCTCTGATACCAAATTGATGCGACACGATCCCTCGGACCTAGATTCACAAGCAAGCAATCGATCAGCGAACCCACTCTAGCGGACTCACCCATGTAGCGCACGCTCGGATCCGTAGACGGACCGGCGATGGTGGAGAGGGTCCGAAGAGGGACCTCACCTTTCTGGGGATTTGACTAGCTTGGGATGAACCCCTAAGGGCATGGGATGCCCAATTCCGTGGGCGGCCAGCACGCCGAGGGCGTGGGTTGTAGGGTTGCACTCTCAACTCACTCCGCGGTGGTCGCACAATTCAATGGAGTTTGAGATCGGGCGCTCACCTCACCGCCGACGGACAACTAGAAACGATACTAAGACAAGTAAAAGTAAAACCAGCAGAGGAAGTGACCAAAAGCTCACCTGATCGGCGTGAATACGCCGATCTCGGCCGGAGACGAGGGCGAGCGAGGAAGCGTGGGTTTACCCGCACGCTGCGCCGATGAAGCTTCAGCCGAAGACTTGCTTGTACATGCACTACGCCCTCACAGAGGGGGTGGACTAGGGGTGGGGATGATTAATTACAACCAAAACTACCTTCACGCAGGGTGGGGCAGTCAGCCGGCCAGGCGAGATCGGACGGAGAGCTAAAGGATCGCCGAATGAAGACTTTGCCGATTCTGCCGGCTTCTGGAACTGCTGGTTAGGTGGACGATGTTGACGCCACCACGGGCTCTACCGGACTCAGAAGTCACTGAAACCTGTGCCGAATTCTCTCTGATTGGCATGGGAGGACTCCTGAATTTTGATAGAACCTCTGGACCTCATCGGAGGTCAGGGCTGGCTCTGGGACTAGGCCACTTTGTTCTGGCTCAGACTGACTCCATAACTCTACAGCAGGAAGAATAAGCCGCCACGAACACTCCCAAGCTCCGAAGGTAACGCAGCTTATATCATTACTACCGTGGGAGGGTCCTTTTCTAGCAGCAACCAGAAAGAATGCCATAGGAGGTCGGAGCAGAGAGATAGAGCCCGTAGAGTGAAGGGGTGTCTGTCAAGCCCTGACAAGATAGACCTGCACACCTGGGGTAGAAAAATCAGAACTTTGTGCTTAGGGCTTCAAATGGTGCTCCGTTTCTTGGCGATGCTAGGGGACTTGTAGGAGGAGACTTCAGCCAAAGAATCACGTCCAAACTCCCACAGGAGCCGCTGTGGCCGCACTTTAACTAGGCCTCTGGTCTTCTACAGGAGCCGAGTTGTGCAGTCGAGGGAGAACGGCTCTCTCGGTCAGCACAGACGTCAAACGGACGTGAGACCACCTCGCCTGCGAAGCCGCTTTGAAGATCTTTCCGGAAATATATGGTGTGACTTCTGGAGCTTAGAGATGAGGATGGGGCAGACTCTGAAACCTGTGGATCTTTAACCCCTGGCGACCTGAGAATAGTGTGAGAGAGTAGAGTGTATGTGGAGGTGGGAAAGGGGAAGAAACTTGCAAGGGGTGGCTAATGGAAGTTATGGGAAGGGGAATGGAGGGATCTAGGGGTGATGGAAGGGAGTGGGGGGTGCTGGGTTCGCAGCTAGCCGGGGGGAGAGGTGGAGTGCACAGGTTGCCTAGGTGGAGAGGGAGAGAGGGGGGGAAATCTCTCCCTTGGTTTGAATGGGTGGTTAATGGTGGGTGGTTAATGTGGCCTTGGGGATGGGAAAGGGTGTGTTGGGGAGAGGAAAGGTTGCTTGGGGTTGGTGAAGGGGTGTGTGGGAGAATGGGATTCTTCCTTGGGAGATGGAGGGGTGGCTTGGGAAGAGGAAGGGTTGCCTTGGAATGGTGAGAGGTGCTTGGGGCTTGGTGAAATTAATGGAGGATTTGATGGAGCCTTGGGAAGATGAAAGGTTGGTGCTGATGTGGAGGATGAGGTGGCAAGGGAGAGAGGAGAGAGAGAGAAATGCGCCCTAGAGAGAGAGGGGGGTCGCCCCTTTTAGAGAGAGAGAAGAGAGAGAGGGGAATCCACCCCTAGAGAGAGAGAGAATCTCACACAATTTTGGTGGATTTCAAACTTTCATTCAACAATTCATTAGTTCTCAAATGGGGGATTGGGGTCCTATTTATAGGAATCCCACAATTTAACATAAGTCCCTGACTTTTGGACTACTAACACTAAACCAAGGGGAAGGGGGCACCCCTGGGCCTAGCCCATATAATTGGGCCCATTAACCTATCAAACCAACATAATGACTCAAGACTTAGGTAAATAGATACCTAACCTAGGTATTGGACTCAAATAAAAGGAAAAGTACATGATAAGAAAATGAAAATTACATCATATGACTCGAAATAAAGTGGCGAACAAGATGAAGCACAGTTGGCGAGCATCGGGATCCTCAAACAAACGGGATTGCTGGTGATGTCCCCATCATTCGGGACTAGCACCAAGACACAGGGGAAGAACATTGAACCAACTGACAACGCCGTCAGAGCCCCACCACAGAAAACCTCGATTCTCATGAAAACACCAATCCTGAGGGACACAGCCAGACTACCACCACGAACGACACCCCGCTCCACATGCCGCACACCGGCCATCAGAGCAGGCACACCAACAAATGCAGTCTGGCGTCACCTCGGTCACAACCAACCCAATCATGGCACCGCTGCCACCATCTCGCTCACCGAGGAAAGGCAGTCCTCGTCACGAGAAACAGCTACCGATCCATCCTATGGTCGGCGGACAAATCGCACGTCAGCTTCATAGCCAGCTGACCGGTCGCACACCCTTCTCACGGGAACAACCAATATAGAGCCTCCACCAGCTCACGCAGCCATCTCAACAAACCGCAACCAAAACATCGGCTCAGCACCAAGGATCACCTCACACATGGCAGGCCGAAAGCCAGACATATCACTGTGCCAACTCTGTCAGAAGATAAATCTCGACAAAGCCCGGATTCCATTCGGAAAGGCACATCACAGAAACGACCACCAAAGGCCTCAGCCCACAGGCGTCACTCTTCCGTCTGGTCTCATCAAATCCTTCGTCTCAATTAATCCAACTGGACACCTGCCAATCCCACTTCTGCCCTTATCACAGAGCCACGGGACACCACCTGAACAATGCATGGCACACATCTCTAGGGGAGGAAAGTGCCATCCAAAATCACGACAACCAAGTAGCCAATGCCACGACCAATGCACACGGGTCCCCCAAGCGATGCAAATCTTACCATGGTCGACTACGAGACTAGCCTTACCAGTCACTCGCGGCTACCAACAGGAACCCAAAATCTCTCAGAGATCACTTCCTCAAAACACGATCCCAACCGAGGACACAACCTCCAATACAAGTCGGGCACCAAGTCACTGACTCTGATCAACACGTCCTCGACCTCCGTCAGGCGACATCCTCAACAACCCCATCCGGGTCTAATACTGACGCCTGACACGGCTTCCATCACATGAACAGGGTACTCATGCGGCGCACTAGCCAGCACATTCCTCAACACTCCATCCTGCCAGTGCCAAGAATCACGATACCTCGAGCAACAACACGGCAACAACACATCTCACACCGAATAACCAATCCTTTAATGCTCAACGCAACCTCAGGAAATCCGCCCGTAGCAACCAACGCTACGATCCTGAACCAGTGGGTCATGAGCCCACCAGGCTTCCGCTGCGCACTCTGATCCACGTGCGCACAACCAAGAATTGTGAACACCGCCCAACCAGCACTCGTCCTTTCGGAACAGCGCCAGCACCCTCACACAACAAGAGAATTGGGCACAGCTCTCGCATGCAACCACCTGGCCAAGACAAGGAGCACGTCTCGCACGGACTTCATGGCACACGAAGGCCAACCAATCCGAACACAAATTGCAAGACGACGAACCTAGCCAAACACAATTCTCTCCAACCAGAGGGTAAACCAATCACACATCTGACCAACGAAAAACTCCACGCCCAACCTGACCTCGAACCTTGCGCACGCCGGGAACAGCACCTTCTAGCACCGAGAAAACCATCACCGCGTCAGGTCAGTGCCTCCGACACACTAGACGAGTGTCACGTCGGACCACAATCACATCATCTCTCGGTGCACAACAGCTGCAATTCCTTGAACTGTAGCATACCACGCTAAGAGCAGCAACACGAGTCATAATCGGCAACTGCCAACGCTCATCCTCGAGTCCCGAAACTCACCGCGGAACCTCCACAACTCAAACCAAATCCAAGGCGAACATAACCCATTCACACACAAGAGCGCAGGAGCAAGACTTACTGGGACACCACAACCTAATCCTACCTCGAAATTCGTAAAACAATCGAGACCGACACGTCATTTCTGACGCCACAGAGCACGACAAGAACACCAGGCTCGACGAGATAGCAGCTCCCCGAGAAGATCCTCCGCTCACCCGGGCACACTTCTCGACCAGAGCACCCACTCCAATGCCTCAAACCTCAACCTCAATGCCTCAGGGGCTGGATAAACCTTGATCTGGAGTGGCCCAAAACCGACAGCAGCTCCCTCAGAGCACGCTCACGACCACTTAACCACGAACAATCCGCTCCAGCCACCTGACCACGCTGCAGACACCTCGAACACAGCACCGCAGCAACGCACCTGTCGGAAACCTCTGCCCAACGCAGCACAACTGGGGTCACCACCGATGAGGTAGAAAACTCTCGACCTCGATCCTTAGACCCCACGTCGGCACGAAAGCCGCGAACAGCAACCAACTTCTCAGCACCACACAGCGCACTCAAGCTCTCAAGCAAGGAACTAGGTGGGAAGCGAACATAAAATCCTAAGCCAGCTGCCGACTGTACTGGACCTTATGGACTCTGATCACTGTAATATCTCGAATTCCCATGCACGTCCACAACCACCGCTCTGATACCAGCTGTAACGACCCAAGATCCAGATATCGGGAAGGCCCGATACCATTCGAATCCTGACCCGCTGCCCACGAGCCGGGAGGGCTCGGAAGGGATAAAAGGAGTGTGGAGGCACAAAGAAATAGGAAATAAAGTAGGATAATTTAACAATTAACAGAAATAAATAAACAGCTACAACAACAGAGTCCAGTCCAACCGAAAGTATATTCTAAAGTAGTAAAATGTACCACATGCCAAGTAAACACTCGGCCCGACGAATTGGCAACTGAGAATCTCCGAACAGTACCCTCGAACCTCGAGGAAGAACCGCATCACCTGAAAAGCAGGGATGAGTCTCCAAACAGAGACTCAGCAGGGGTCCCGTGGAATCCCAACCGGAAACAACGGCGGTAGCAGAAAGGAAAGCTACAACTACAGCAGGAACAGCGAACCGGTGGCCGGTCAAAACTCGGCACTAAAGATACTCCTACTGTGTCAGGAAAACACACCCCGATCTCACAGTCGGGGCTACCGAACCATACTAGTGCCACTTACCGAAGTAAAAATCCACGGCAGCCCCGTCGTGGAGGCCTGTCTCCCAGGACATTGCCAACCTGGACACGATGTCCAAGGTGCAACCCCGACCACCCAGTCGCGGGGTCCGCACAACAAGACACGACCTCGATAAAGCTACTAGCACTAGGCTCACGGTACAAAAACCGACACACGTGCCATGACGAAACAACTGGAACTCAACGGTCAACACGACCAAAAATCCGAAGGTTGAAGTCACAGAGACTGACTGACAGTCTGTCACTCCCGACTCGACAAGAGTACCACCCACTAGAAGCACAGTCCGTAGCGTCCCCTGACGTCTTACACTACACCGAAGGTGAACTGCCTGACGTGGTAGCGCCTACCAGAGGCACGGACACCGTACAAGTACCGGAGTCGGAGAACGCCACGGTTTGCCCTGCACAGTGTTCCGAAGGCGCATCAGGAAAAAATACGTGTAAAGTACAAAATACACTCCGAGACCCACAAAAATGATCCAAAAAAATATGGGGCATTACAAATGGATCCTCTTGTCTACGAAAGTAGGTTAAAGGATGCTCTTTAACAATAAATGAACTATATAGGGCTCGTTGAGCAACGGGCCGAAGGATTTGTGGTTCCTTGGGTGGAGGGGGAGCCCAACGAGAGAGTTTAAAATGTTCATCTTTATCATTGTGGAAAGGGGTTGGAGCCAAAGAGGCTTGTAATAAGAGCGAAAAATTTAATAAAGGGGCCATTGGTTTATGGACACTGACCTCCTTAAATATAGCGACAAAATGAGCATTGTTATAAGGAACAATGTGGGAAATCGCAAAGTATTTGTGATTTAGAGGGTTGGAACTCATAACCATACCTTCCCAATTATAAATTTCTTCAATAGGGGACACAATCGAATGCCATTTAGAATAGATTACATCATTTCTGAAGCAATGTGCAATAGGTAAATAAGTTGGCACGACCGTTTCCATCACATCTTGGGTTTCATGAAAAAGCCGAAACGTTTTAGACGTTCGATCTTCATAATAGATCGCCAAGTTTCGGGGTGTATAGGTGTCATATAAATTGATGTAAGAAATCACTTTGGCATGATTGGTTTTATTATGATACTGGTGGAGAAATAGAAACTATGAATGGAAATTGCTCTATTTCTCATTTTGCATTGCAAGTACCAGTGAAGATTGGAAAATAAATTCTTCTTATAGATTTTTTTTAAATTAATGATGGCGGTCCTGAAGTTGGCTTAGGCTGTGTTACCCTCGATAAGATTGGGCCTTATACTATCTCAACAGATATGCTGGTATTAAACATCAATAATTCCAGAGAAATTATTCCCCGAAATTCACCATATCTCAAGGGTCATCATAATTATTTATCAGTCGAAGATGTCTCTATTTCTCAACTCATCAAGTATAAAGAAAAGTAACAAGAGAAACAAGAGATGTATGCTATTATTATGCAACTAAACCATTTTACACCCCCTGCACAAGAGCATGTATATTTGTTAGCAGCTATAACCAAAGTTCTAAAAGAATGTTGTGCCGAACACCCGTTGGAACATTAGGATAAAGAGTTGCCACAAGCTTTCATCCCCACGGTTCATAATATTCCAGTTTAAGGAAAACCCATTCGACAATCTGTGGGGGACGGATTTGTTTTAAAGATCTTGTTTTTTTTATTTATTTATTTGGTTTATTGGTTGGTTTATTAGGCGTGCCAGTCACCGGAGTGACAATTTCATTGTGCGCTCGATCTGACTTGGTCAGTCGATTGTGAAGTCCGAGTCGGGACCAAAAGTCCGCCATGCCGTAAAGGCCATGACGTTAATTACGTCCTCCCTAAGGAAGACAACCCTTGATTAAACGTCAAAGATAGGAGGAGGATAGCGGCAAAAGCCCAAATAAGAGCATGCTAGTTTATTCGCAGAACATTGAATAGACTGGATAAAGCAAGAGTACGTCAGGTGCGGGGCAAATCTGGCAGCATATCCCCATTGTCTTGGACTATGCCAAATGGGAATAGGAAACTGTCCATGCAGCGGCAGGACGGGATCCGTGAAAGATCGGGTATATTCGACCCGGAATCTGAAGAGGGACCAACATACCATGATACACCGTATGTCTATGCAATGTTTTACTAATATCCCCCTTCGAGGGACCATCGGAGGACATGTAGTGGCAGAACTCCTTAGGTTCAGCGGGGTTAGAAGAGAATATCACGGTCACTCGGTGTGATGTGGGTGAATTTCGGCAGCATATCCCCTTGTCTTGGAGCATGCCAAGGAGAGATAGACCATCATCCACGGGATGCCGGGATGAAGGCCGAAAGAGGAGAGCACTAGGCCCGAGAACACTATCTGCATTCATAGCACCAGTTGATATTCCCTTGGGAACCATCAGAGCACATGCAGTGGTAGAGCTCTTTGGGTTCATAGGGTTATAGAGGAATCCGGATCTAGACTGAGTAATGTAGGGGAGGTCCTTCCCCGTTGCTGTATCTCTTCAGGGTATACACGATGGTCTCTGGATATCACTCAGACAGATACATGGAGTAATCAGAAATGAAATGGAGTGTTGATAGGGGGTTCTCGGCATAGTTATAGCATGAAGGGAGGGGTTCCCGGCGCAGGAGTTTCTCGGCACAGTTATAGCCTGAAAGAAGGTTCCCGGCGCGGGGGTTCTCGGCGCGGAAGCCATCGCGCCAGGAAGGTCACATGAAGGGAGGCTCCTTGCCGGTTAGAAAGGAAGGATGGGGTTATCGGCGCGCCCAGCTCTCGGCGCGCGAAGTGCCACGCCGGGGACTGTTTGGTGCGTCGGGAGGGTTCAGTGCCGATAACGTATAGGGTTTTAGGGTTTTACGGAGCTATGTTATGGAGATTTATGCTATCGAGACAGGAATTGGGATGCAAGAGTGAATTGGACCAAAGATTTTACTGGAGGGATACTAGGGAATCATCCAGAGACAAGGTCTGTAGAGGAATCGAGACCATCGTTCATCCAAAACACACTCAAAATACCCTGCGGGTGTATATGTTTATTTGTTGTCGGCCGCCCAGGAAAATCAAGAGATGATTGTCTCTGATTCCAGGGACGGCCTTAATGACATCGAGGGAACAATCAAGGGAGGGAGGTCGTTAAAACCTACCGCATTGGGATTCCTCGGGAGCCATGGACCCCAAACATCCATAGGTTAGAATGGGGGGAACCTGCTGCCCCTCACCCAGAGCAGAAGCAAAAAGGGAGCAGAGGATCATGGCCAAAGCTCACGCCAGACCCCCACTTCCGGATGAACATACATAAGAGAAAATATGTTTCAGAAAGTAACAACTAGATGCATTCAGTATCGAAAACAAGGGGAAGACCCTGCTCGTCTATATATATATTGTCGATTACATCGTCTGATTATGCCCATCCATACGAAATGGGGGGGCAATAGCATTCTTCAAAAGAAGTAAAGAAACAGAAGCAATACAAAGGATGCACATTGGAGAAATGAAAATGCAAAAGGATAAAAACAAAGGATGGGGGAGGGCGGAGCATTGACTCCTCTCCCTCCCCGAGCACCCCACCTTCTCTTTCTTTCAGACCTCGCAACAGCTTCTCTTCTCTTCTCTCTTTTTGGCGAGTGTGGCTATTCTTTTTCTGATGATTGTCTATCTATCTGTTCTTCCTTTTGTCTTGGATGAAATGGGGGGTTTTATAAGCGCAGTGTCCCCCCCCCTTTCTCGGCATGATCGACTCGGGCGCGCCTTTTCACACCTTCTCGGCGCGCCTCAATCGGTTGCGGAGGCTTCCCGGCGCCAAGAGTCTAGCTTCCCGGCGCCGCCTCCATGGGCTTTTTGGGCTTCGGTGAGGAGCTCTCGACGCCACACTAGTGAGCCCATTTAGGGATTTTAATGTTTTAATCTTCCTCATCAGTAGGCTTGAGCTGTCAAAGCTGCCTAATCTGCCTTTTCATTTGTCAGTCCTTCGAATCTGTCAGAACATGTGAAGGCCCATTAATTGGTGAGTTGACATAGTCTTTATCAGAACATTTCTGGAGATTTTCATCAGTCAATGGACTGCAATTCTTCATCAGTACTGTCATCTGGGCGATGACAACACCGGACATCAGCTTGGTCGGGGAGGACTTCAGCCGGGTAGATAGTTTTAGTGACGAGTCTTCTGTAGTTCTGGCTTTGCAGGAATCCCTGGGATCTTCATTCCTGATCCAATCTTTTCTTTGGTCCCATCTTTATTCTTGACTATATTTCAGGTGTCAACAAATGCCCCCCACCTACGGATGGCGTAAGCGCAGAATAAGCGGCACGGTGTCCACAGGTGCATCATTTAGCATCTGAGAGTCTCTTTCTTAGTCCTTCAATACTGGTTTTCTTTGATCTTTCAGCTTGATGGCTTTACTGCAATGGCTTTGAAGTTGCAGAAGGTAGAGTGCAAATCTGAGCTGGGGAAGATGAGCTCTATCCTTCAGGAGCGCCGAGGCCAACTGCAGTCCCTGACACAGCGGGTGCAGTTCATATGCAACCGGATAACATTCTAGAAGCAGAACTGGCTGATCTTCGAGCTGAACTGCCGCAGATAACAACCTCTCGGCCACAGTTCGCAGAGGAAGTAGCTCTATTGGAGGGGCACGTGGTGTCTCTTCAGGACGAGCCCGCTCGGCTACAGGAGGAGGAGGCTCGTCTACATGAGTTGGGGGCTGCTCCGTATGTGGGTCTTCTGGCTTTCGAAGACATCTTCCGACACCAGTGAACGTCTCTTCCCTCTTTTTTTCTTTTGTAGTACAATTCCCCCTCAAGGGCTCCTCTTGTACCCTTTTTCTTCTTTATATAGTGAAAAGGAATCTTTATGTTGGTCTCATGTGTGGCTGTTCTTCACTTATTGCATCACCATTACTTCATGATGATTCGGTAGCGGTTTTAGCAATCCTCATGCGGATAGCCCGTATTTAGCAGGAGAGCGTCCACCCCTTCAGAGAAAGGATGGGGAACTCGCTCCACCGCTTGACGGTATCCGGAGGGTGCTCAAACTGAATTTTGTAGGTAGTAGCGGATGTCTTCTTCGGCCATATGTGCCGCAAGGGAGATTATTTGCAGAAATGCGAATAAAAAGGGTTAGAATATCATCTGGAACGGGCGTATGGTCCATCCCGGGTAGGTTTCAAAACTGATCGGGGCAATGTGCCGATCGACCAGTGGCTGATTTTATCATCGGTATTGGATTTATATCGATGCAACGAAGTTGTATAGGTTTCATCAGAATAGACGTGAGGTCTAGACTGGGTAAGCTTTATCGTAGGTGGGACGTGAGAGCATATGTGGTTTTCATCAGGAAAGACGTAAGGTCTGCCCTGGACAGGTTTCATCATTGATCGGACGAGGTGCCGGTCAATCAATAGCTGGTTTCATCATCGATATTGGGTTTATATCGATGCAAAAAAAATTTATAAGTTTCATCAGAATAGACGTAAGGTCCAAACTGGATAGGGTTTTATCATTGATCGGGCAAGGTGACGATCGATCAATAGCTGGTTTTATCATCGATATTGGGTTTATATCGATGTAAAGGAATTTCATAGGTTTCATCATAATAGACGTAAGGTCTAAACTGGATAGGTTTCATCGTTGATCGGGCAGTGTGCCGGTCGATCACTAGCTGGTTTCATAAGAATGGTGATGGGTTTTATCGTCGGCGGGACTTTGAAAGGGGCCTGAAGACTTTATCAGGGCAGACGTAAGGTCTGTCCTGCGAGGGTTTTATCGCTAACCGGACAAAATGCCGAGCAACAAATGGAAGGCTTCTTGTGAATGGCGGGAGATGAAGGTAGCATGTCATTGGCATGGAACTTTTTTAAATTACCACATTACTGACCCAAGCACCCTTTCGGGTTTTCGCCGGGGCCAGCCCCCTCTTGCTTTTGCCCATGCGCCCTTTCGGGTTTTCACGTGGCGGGGTACCCGATTTTACCTGCAGTGTCCTTTCGGGTTTTCACCACAGCTGGGTTTTGGCCCTTTTTACCCTTGTTCAGAATGCCCGAACAAGTCTGGCGGGGCATCTCTATTTTTAGCCCCATTTCGTCTCTTTCCCCCCTTTTTTTCTTTCCTTCTTTTTTCTTTGAACCAAGACTTCAACCTTATGGGTTGTCGTCCCATATGCTCAGTTGTGTATGCATCGTCATTGATGTGGGTGTTAACATCAATGCAAGGGGTGTGGGGTTTCATCGTTCACCCAGGCAAAAGACCTGGGTCGACTTGAGTGTGTTTTGTGGCTTAGGCGCGAAGCCATTCGCCGGGAGCATGAGTGTAATCGTTAATGTGGAGATTAACATTAACGCAAAGGAATAGGATTTCATCATCTATCCAGATGGAAGGTCCAGATTGACTCGAGGATGTGTGTAGCAGCTTAAGCACGAAGCCGTTTGCTGGAGATGCAGGTTTTATCGTTAATGTGGGGTTTTACATTAACGCAAAGGAATAGTATTTCATCATCTATCCAGACGGAAGGTCCAGATTGACTTAAATAAATGTGTGTAGCAGCTTGGGCACGAAGCCGTTCGCTGGGGATGTAGATTTCATCGTTAATGTGGGGTTTTACATTAACGCAAAGGAATATTATTTCATTATCTATCGAGACGGAAGATCCAGATTGATTTGGGGAAATATGTTGTGTTTTTATCAGAGCAAACGGAATGTCTACCCTGGATGGGTTTCAGCATCGATCAGGCAATGTGCCGCTCCACCAGTAGTTGATTTCATCATCGGTATTGGGTTCATACCAATGTAAGGATTCCATGGGTTTCATCGGGACAGACGTAAGGTCTAAACCGGATAGGTTTCATCGTTGATCGGGCAGTGTGCCAATCGATCAATAGCAGGTTTCATCATCGGTATTGGGTTCATACCAATGCAAGGATTTCATAGGTTTCATCGGGATAGACGTAAGGTCTAAGCCGGATAGGTTTCATCGTTGATCGGGCAGTGTGCCAATCGATCAATAGCAGGTTTCATCATCGGTATTGGGTTCATACCAATGCAAGGATTTCATGGGTTTCATCGGGACAGACGTAAGGTCTAAACCGGATAGGTTTCATCATCGATCGGGCAGTGTGCCAATCGATCAATAGCAGGTTTCATCATCGCGGGACATATGATCGGTTTCATCAGGATAGATGTAAGATCTAAACTGGATAGGTTTCATCGTGGTGGGTATCAGACAGAAAGTGGAAGGATTTTATCAGAGCAGACGGAAGGTCTATTCCGGGATGGGCTTTAGCGTCGATCGAGACGATATGCCTCATGACCAACGGGGTTTCATCATCAGTGGGACATGCAGTGGATGTGCTATCGAAGGAGATTCATGAAGTGAACTTTTTATGTTACCACATTACTGACCCAAGTGCCCTTTCGGGTTTTCACCGGAGCCAGCCCCCTCTTGCTTTTGCCCACGAGCCCTTTCGGGTTTTCACGTGGCGGGGTACCCAATTTTGCCCGTAGCGCCCTTTCGGGTTTTCGCCACAACCGGGTTGTTTGCCATTTTTGCACTCGTCCAAGATGTTTTGGACAAGTCCGGCGGGGCACCTCTATTTTAAGCCCCATTTCTTATCATTTTATATATTTTTTTATTTTACTTTTATTATTATTTTTTTTATCATTTCTTTTTTTGAACTCGTATAAGAGGATGATATTGAGAGAGTCGACTAGGGCATAAGGCCTTGCGCTGAGAAAAGGCTTAGTCGTTAGCAAGAAGGTAATGCTATCGCAAAGGACAGATTTGAGCCGATTCGGGCGTAGGGCCCGCATTGGCGATGTTATTTATTATATGCGAGCTCGGCCAGGGTAGAGTGCCACTAAACTGATGTGTGGGTAGCTCGATCAGGGTGGAGTACCACTAGATCAAGATAAGGGTAGCTCGGTGAGAGCATAGTGCCTCTAGACTAAGATATAAGTAGCTCGGCCAGGGCGGAGTGCCACTGGACCAAGGGGAAGGTAGCTCGGTCTGGGCGGAGTGCCACTAAACCAAGGTAAAGGTAGCTCGATCAGGGCGGAGTGCCACTAGACCAAGTTTGAGGTAGCTTGGTTAGGGCAGAATGCCACTAGACCAAGTTTAAGGTAGCTCGGTTAGGGCAGAATGCCACTAGACCAAGGGTGAAGGTAACTTGGTCAGGGCGGAATGCCACTAGACCAAGTTTAAGGTAGCTCGGTTAGGGCGGAATGTCACTAGACCAAGGGTGAAGGTAGCTTGGTCAGGGCGGAGTGCCACTGGACCAAGTTTGAGGTAGCTCGGTCAGGGCAGAGTGCCACTAGACCAAGGTGGATAGAGCTCATAGAGGGCGGAGTGCCATTCATTGATGTGGGGTGAACATCAATGCAAAGGAGAGTAGGGCTTCATCATGCAATTCAGACGGAAGGTCTGAACTGAAGTTGGTGGATGGTGGCTTGGGTATGAAGCTGTTTGCCGGGAATGTGGATCTCATCGTTGGTGCGGGATAGACATCAACGCAAAGGAGAGTGGTTTCATCGTCTACTCGGACGAAGGGTCTGAGTGACGTCGCTGTGTAGCAGCTCAAGCATGGGGCCGTTCACTGGGAAATGTGTACATAAGTTCTATCGTTGATGTGGGGTAGACATCAACGCAAAGAAGGATGATATTTCTTCATGCAGTCCAGACGGAAGGTCTGAACTGATGCTGACTGGTAGCAGCTTAGGCACGAAGCCGTTTGCTGGAGGGGTAGATTCATTTAACAGGGACGAAGGGTCCAAGTTAAAGGAGTAAGCCGACCGATCTTGTTAATGATGACAAGGGCCGAAAGATTGTTGGACAGGATTTCCGGTGGGACTTTATGATGATCGTCCTTCTCGGAGTTTTATTAGGAAGGGTGAAAAAGGGAACTTTAAATTGCCACATTATTGGCTTAAGCGCCCTTTCGGGTTTTCGCCGAAACCAGCCCCCTCTTGCTTTTGCCCACGCGCCCTTTCGGGTTTTCACGTGGCGGGATACCCGATTTTGCCTACAGTGCCCTTTCGGGTTTTCACCATAGCTGCGTTTTGGCCATTTTTGCCCTTGTTCAGAATGCCCGAACAAGTCTGGCGGGACATCTCTATTTTTAGTCCCATTTTTTTATCAACACCAGGAAGAGTAGGGTTTTATTATCTAATCCGGACGAAGGGTCCGAATAAGGCTTCATCATCTGATTGTCATCAGTCTTGATTTATCTGTTCATTCACCACTTCCCCAGCAGGCAGTGGTGCAGCATGATAGAGTTTCAGATGCTTCCCATTGAGTGGCGAGAACTGAATTTCCCCTCGATGGTTGACAACCACGTAGGCTCCGCCCTCGTAGACCCTCTAGATTACGTATGGACCCAGCCAGTTAGCAGCAAGTTTGCCTTTTGGATTGGAAGCCATGACTTCCCTTTTCTTGACCATGACCAAGTCTCCTTTCTTGAATTCCTGCCCCTTGACGAGCTTATTGAAGGCATTTGCCATGCGGGCTTGGTACATCTGGATATTCTTCTGGGCTTGCAGACGCTTCCCCTCCAGTTCAGCCAGTTCTTCAAGTCTCCTTTCAGCATTGGTTTGTTCGTCACGAACTAAGCCATGTTGGACTGCAATCCTGAGTGACGGTACATCCAGCTCTATAGGGACTACTACCTCGGAGCCGTACACCAGTGAATAGGGTGAGCAACCCGTGGGGGTTTTATAGACAGTGCGATATGCCCATAGTGCTTCATACATCTTTTCGCCCCAGTCCTTTTTGTTAGAACTGACGACCTTGGCTAGCAGGGTGCATAGTGTCTTATTGAAGGCCTCCGCCAATCCATTTGCTTATGGATTGTAAGGAGTGGAGGTTCTCCATTCAATTTTGTACTTCTCGGCAAGCCGATATATCTTCTGGTTCTTTAAGTGACTTCCATTATCATATATTATTCGGCTGGGGACCCTGAACCGGAAGATGATATTATGCTTGATGAATCTGGCAACCAACTCACCAGTCACTTCTCTGAGTGATATTGCCTCCGCCCACCTGGAGAAGTAGTCTGTTATAGCCAGGATGTACCTGTGTCCAGCTGAAGAAGTCGGTAGTGGTCCGACTACATCAGTTCCCCACTGAGCAAAAGGCCAGCTGAGAATTGTAGGGTGTAGAGCTACAGGAGGCCTCCTGGGTATAGTGGCATGCTCCTGGCATTTCTGACATGACTTTGCAAACTGGCAACAGTCTTCAAACATAGTGGGCCAATAATAACCCAGCTTCTTGATTTCAATCTTCATCTTAGGCCCAGCCTGGTGTGCCCCTACTGTCCCAGCATGTATTTCTTTCATTGCTTGCTAAGCTTCTTCAGTAGATAGGCAGCGAAGCAAAATCTTCTTGCGGGCGTCCGCCATGATTCAGAACAGAGTGCCATTTCTGCATTCATAGGAATCTTTGATCCGTAGGAGTTTCATTCTCTCTTCTTTGTTCTTGGGCAGCTATTGGTATAGGAACCACTGCAGTAGGTGTTGTCTCCAATCAAACGCCTGGACTTTGTGAACGGCATCAATCTCATATTCTTCAGGACACGCTTCCAGCATGCTGGGGACTTGCCGCCTGTTCATAACAATGATGTTAAGTGTCTCATCCGGTGGGACTGCTAATGAGCTGGCCAGCTTTGCCAGTGCATCGGCTTGAGCATTGTGTCCCCGGCCCACATGATTGAGCTCAATGTGGTAGAAGTTCGCCATGAGGCGTATAGCCTTTTGATAATAGGGGTTCAATTCTGGCTTTCGCACTTCGAATTCTCCCTGTATTTATTTTATCACTAACATTGAGTCACCGAATACCGGAAGCATCTGAATACTCATACTGAGGGCGACCTGGAGACCAATTATCAGAGCTTCATATTCAGCTTCATTGTTGGTGCAGGGCTTATTTATAGAACAGGAGGTGTGCAACACTTCTCCTTCTGGCGATTTCAGCACAATGCCGGCCCCTGCACGTATTCTTGTTTTCCCACTGGAACCAGTTTCTGTTATTGATGCCCCATCAAAGTATGATTGCCACATGATTGGCTGGGTTTGACAGGCTTCGAGCACTTCATCATCAGGGAGCTCGGTCTCCAGCATAGCATTTTCTGGTACAGGGTGCTCTGCAAAGAAGTCAGCCACAGCCTGGCCCTTTATAGCCCTCTGAGGTATATAAGTGATGTCAAACTCCATCAGAATTATAGCCCACTTGCCTAGTCGACCTTTGAGTGCCGGCTGAGTCAATATGTATTTGAGCGGATCTGCTGCATATATCAATCTGATCTCATGTGACAGCATATAGTGTCGGAGCTTTTTGACAGCGAAAACTAGTGCCAAGCAGGTCTTCTCTATGTAAGTATAGCTTTCTTCAGTTCTGATCAACCTTCTGCTAAGGTAATATAAGGCTTGCTCCTTTCCATCTTCATTTATTTGAGCTAACATTGCCCCCAGCGAACAATGTGTGGTTGCTATATAAAGGATTAAAGGGCTGCCCTTGATTGGTGCCCCCAATACTGGAGGGGTCTTGAGATATTCCTTCAGTTTTTCGAAAGCCTCTTGGCATCCGTCGTCCCATCGGAACGGCACATCTTTCATCATGAGCTTATGAAAGGGGTGGCACCGACCTACCAAGTTTGATATAAATCGTCGGATGTAGGCCAGACGCCCCTGTAGAGACCTTAGCTCAGACAGATTCTTCGGTGGAGGGAGCTCTTGAATAGCCTTGATCTTGGAGGGATCAATCTCAATACCCCTATGCCGGACAATAAATCCAAGGAATTTTCCGCTGGTCACGCCAAAGGCGCACTTCATAGGGTTCATCTTCAGCTCGTATTTTCGCAGCCTTTGAAACACTACCCGCAGATCCTGCAGATGGTCTTCTTTCTTTCTGATCTTTACCACCAGGTCATCAACATAGCACTCCACTTTCTTGAAGAGCAAGCCATCGAAAATCTTTGGCATGGCTCTTTGGTAAGTAGCGCCGACATTCTTAAGGCCAAACGGCATTCTTTTGTAGTGAAATATCCCTTTTGGGGTGTGAAATGCAGTGTGTATTTTGTCTTTTTCAGCAATCCATATTTGGTTATATCTGGATGAACCATCCATAAATGAAAGGGCTTCATGACTAGTGGTTGCATCAATCATTACTTCAGTAATTGGCACTAGGAAATCTTCCTTTGGACAAGCCTTATTAAGGTATCGGAAGTCAACACATATCCTGATCTGTCCATTCTTCTTCTTTACGGGCACTATATTGGCCAACCATGTGGTGTACTGATTTTCTTCGAAGAAGCCAACATCAATAAGCTTGTCGACCTCTTTGTTGATTTGGTTGATCAGCTCAGGTCGCATCCTCCTGGGTGGCTGTTTTATGGGATTGGCTTCTGGATTAACCGCCAGCAGGTGTTGTGCCACATCGGGATTTAATTCCGGCATTTCATCATACGTCCAGGCGAAGCAGTCTCTGAACTCCCTCAGGAATTGTATATAATGTTCCCAGACCTCTGGTTCTAGCAGAGCGCTAAGAAAGGTTGGTCTTGGTTCCTCTTCTGTCCCCAAGTTTACTTCTATTAGCTCATCAACAGTGGCTTGGCCACCATCTTCAACTTCGGGCGGAGCCTCCTGCAGATCGACGAAGCCTCCGGGGATATAGTCTTCTTCTGTCTCAGAGTTCTCTAACTCCTCATGCCGGTCTCCGGCTGATGGCGGCTTATCATACAGGACCGAAACTGTTCGACTTTGTTCAGCTTGCTACTGGGATATGATCGGCTCCGTGTACGATTTGAAGAAGATGTATTCCATTCCCGTAGGCTTCACTGGCATGGATTCCTCTGGGGGATCTATATCTTGCAGAGCTAGAACTTCTTTCAGAATACGTTCAAACTCTAAGCATTCTCTTGTATCATCATAAATCTGATCTTCATCCGGGGCTCCTGTGTCAAACTTTGCTTCGGCCTGGAACAGATCTTCTTTGCAAGACAGGTCTTCCCAACACCGACACATATTTGCTTTATCAGACTTTCCTGCTTCTGGCCGGCCATCAGAAGGCCCATCATTCATTATGGACTGATATATAATCTCTTCTTCTTCTGAGGGATAATCATCATAGCCCACCTCAGGAGGGTCTTCATGTGAGAAAAAGGTGGAGATGACATCCACCTCGGCCTCATAGTATTCTTGTAGAGTGTAGCCCAATCCCGGGTGCTGGGTGATCTTCATCAATTCCTTGTTGTTCTGGGGCGGATCCCAAAGTCCTTGGAATGCTTTCTTCTGGGCGACGAGCTGTAGTGAAGGCATCTGCAGTTTGTAGAACATCTGCGAGACCCGTTGCGTGGTGTAGTCCAAGCCTGCAATTGGCACCATTCGGCTTGGGGATTTGTTGGCACCCAAAATATGATCCTTCGGCGACCAAGCTGCAAAGACTAATGATACGGCCCACCGAAGCGCGGGAACCGATAAAGATCAACACATCAAGGATTTCTCAAGCTGCCAGAGCCTCGAGTCATTCCGTATGGACGTGGGGACTTCACCTCAGGAGAGCCGAGATGAATCCACAACCAACCGGCAGTGCGACCAAGCCTGCCCAATGAACCGGCATCGACTTTGTCGTGCTGCATCCACTACACCCGTTGTCCGATCAAGGACGATGGTCTATCCGGTGGTCCCCCACCACATGAAAAGGCTCTCCTGAAGATAAAGGAGTTCCCCCCTGGCTTTCCAAAATGGAAGACCGAAAGCTCTGTCGGCGGAAGATCCCGATCGCCCGGCATGGGCACGGCTTCCCACCAAGATGGGCCTGTTAGTGGCCGAATGATCACCCAGCGCAGGCGGAACTATCTCTGGTTTTATCCAACCCCCTAGAGAGCTCTGGGTACGAGCCAGGCCAGACCAACAGCATGGATCGTAGAGCCGAAGGCCGCCTCGGCGGAAAGCCCGTACGATCAAATCAAAGCTATCTGGAGTCTCAGGAACGGCCGTACGTCGACCTGGGAGCTTCGACAAGACATCCCGCCAAGGTTTCAAGGGGCATTGGCGAGATAATGTTCACGGTGACTCCCGAAATCATCCCCGGACTCATCGACTGTCTTGAAGCGCACAAGGAGCATTAGCCCGGCGCGCCCCCCTACCTTCAGCGCTTATGCCGACGCGCCCCCTTATCTTCGGCTCTTATCCCGGCGCGCAAGTCACTCTATCGGATGGCATCTTAAACCGGCGCGATGAATTGATGAAGATTCCTCCCGACGCGCAAAAGCCCACGCCGGATGAAGAGCCTCCAACCTGCTATATAAATGGGTGAAGTTCGATCAGAAGAAAGAGAGCAAAAAGAAAAAAGAAGAAAGGGAGACAAAAAACACACAGAGGAGGGGAGACAGATCGATTGAGAAAAAAGAGAAGAGCGGAGGGAGAGAAAGGCTTCTGGAGAGTTTTTTTTCTACTGAAGCAGAGAGAGAAGGGTTCCTTCGGAGGAGCTCCCGCCGGTCGTCTTCTTCCTCTACGATACCCTGTTTCAGGAACAGGTGGGCGCCGGTGCTGGTCCCCCTTCTGCTTTCCGTAGATTTCTTCTTCTGAATTTCCTACCCATCGAATGTAAGCGAGGGGGGGGAGGAGCGACAATGATATGAGTCGATTCTCCTCCCCCCTTCTACGCGATTTTCTCTTTTGTTTTTTTTCCATGTTGTTGTGCTCTGCACATCCTCTGCCCCCGCTATCAGCGAACGGCGACTGAGCAATGGGGTTGGCGCCATGTCCTCACCATGTAAACACTGAATCCTTCCCGTTTCTGGGACGTTAATATATATATGTTGAATGCTTGGGTTATCGGGTTGAATGAATGATCCTCAGCCTCTCCCCTTTCTATCTACGCCAACGCCCGTGTCTGGGTTCTTCTCGGCATAGCTGTAATTCCGATTTCCCCGAGGTCTGCATCATGCCCTGAGTCATCGTGGGCTATAGAAATACCCCTCCCCGGGGGCTTCTCTTTCGCTTATTTTCATGTTTGATTCAAGGGTTCTCGCATCCCCTTTTCTTCTCAGATGGAGCCGTGCTTCTGCGCGTGCCTCTCTCCATCATGTGCAGGGTCCATCCCCTGAACGTTGCTTTCCAATTGTTCGAGCATATGCCCCTGCAACGAGCCCGTCTCGTTTATGCATTTACTGCATCTGTGCATCACGATCATCTAAACTGTTCCGAGGTTTCTCGCCGTTTCGATCACCCGGGGAGGGGGACATTCCCCTGTTGCTTCCTGAAGTTGTTGAGCGACCGGGGGGGCTCTATCTCTCGATGGTAGGCGCTTCCTCGAAGCCATTGCAGACAATGATAGGGGTCCTGGTTCAACGAACTCAGTCCCAACAAATTAAGACCTGATCGAGACCGGGGGGATGTGTGCTCCTTGTAGGCTAGCCCTCGGAGTCCCATTCTCCCAATGGTCAGTTCCTCTACGGGATGAGTCACAAATTGTGGGTTGTCCACCCCTCGCAGGCTAGTCCTCGGGGTGATGCTCCCATCATCAATGGCTTCACCTCTCTGTCTTTTCCCTTGTGGAACCTTGGTGTCCCTAGCAGACTAGTCCTCGGGGTATCCTATCCAATGGGGTTTGCTGGCTGCCTTCGTGTAGACCGGCGATTTAGGGGCTTGTTCCATAGGTGAGCATGACCCCGCTTCTCCCCTGCAACTCTTCAGGTTCAAGGGAGATGCTGTCCAATTTTGAACAGATTAATAATGAATAAACCATAACGAAATACTCATTCTGGACCCAATTATCCCGGTGCTCGAGTAGGAACCTCGCACTGACTTATCACATCATTCTCGAAGAGTTTTACTTCAATTTAACAAACAATTGGCCTCAAATGGCTTCAAAACCCTCAACATAAACTTAACAAACTCAAATGATTCGAAATTCATCGAAAATAAGCTAAAACGGCGCGGCCTTAACCCGGCGCGCCCTAATACGGCGCGGTACCCCCCCGCGCCGGATTAACCCTACACTCAAAAAAATTAAAAACTTCCTTGCGCCTTTCCGGCGCGCCATGAACCGGCGCGCCCCAATCCTTTGCGCGCCGTCTTAACCAGCTATATGGCCGCGCCGTATTAGCCGCTATACCTACGTTTCTTCACGCCGTATTAACATTAATGATGGCCACGCCAGATTAAGATGCTATGCCTACGCTTTATCGCGCCGTATAAACCTTCCTTACATGGTCGCGCCGGTTTTGAAACCTCCTGTTACTTTAATCGCTCATTTTCCCCCGAGCGGATCTCGTCCCTCGGGGTTGGCGTTAATAAATCACAATGGGTAATAAATTGAATAAGGGAGGGGCCAAGTGAGCCCGAACTATATTGTTATCATATCTTCATTACCATGTCCGTTAGCACTTTGCTTTCGCTATTATATTTGTGTTGTTCTCCCGTTCCCTGATGGGGGGGTAATAAACGTGGTTGATCATCATTTGCTTCCATGATTCTATTATCATGCTTAATATAGTCATGAACGTCATGTATGCATGCATGCATAGATCCTCGAGTATATCAAATGGCGTCGACAGAAAGCCGGATTACATCTGGTCGGAAGTCTTCGCTATGCGCGACGATGGTCTTCGGACCTACGTCCTCCGCCACGTACCGAGGATCCATAATTCTATGAACTATGCATCTTCTGCACGATAAATATATGCATCCTGCATGCCTTCGTCATGATCATCATGTAGCTCTTTTTAATCCGGCTTCGACAGCCCGCTATCTCGGCAATTAATCAAAGGTGTTCCCTCCTCGTGGGGGATGTAATTAACGCCATAGCCTCTATGGTATGGCGGACTGCTGGTCCCGACCGAACCTCACACTCGCCCAACACGGGTCAGAATGAGCGCATCATAAATTCGTCACTCATGTGACTGGCACGCTCGCGTCGTCAATTGATCATTTGACTACCAGTTGGTCAGCTGGTCGATCGACCCACGCGAAAGAAAGAAAAGGTCACAAACTAGTCTGGCACGCCCGGTGGGACCAGTGTCACCTTTCATCTCTTTACCGGGATAGTCGGGCTTCGAAGCCCTCTCAAAGGCTACTGATTATTGCTTCGTTTGTCTTTGCAGGTAGATCAATGACGATCAACGGGATAGCTGGCGTTGACTTCGATCTTTCGATTGTCGCTGGACACGCGCAAGGGTACCTGGCGGTACCCATGGAATTCGGCAGCTTCCCTGCCACTGTGGGCTTCCCCAACTTTTTGGGGTTAGTCTTTGTAGATATGCTGGAGGTCGAAGCCCCAGAACCTGTCAAGGAAGCTGTAGAGAAAATGGAGCCTCTGAAGGTTCCCTGCTGCAAAGACTTGTCCGAAAGTCCGGCCCCGGCCGCTAACTGTCTGGTGCACCACGTCATACGTGGGACCCACCCCAATGTCATCAACAAACACCCTGGAGGACGCCAGCGTCGCCAGGCCCGCAAGAATGCCGTTGTAATCACCGGAACTCTGTCTCAGTCCGGGAAATCTATGCTAGTCGGGGGTATGCGCGTCTTCCTCGACGGACGCACTGCACGGGTGACCCCGGACCGAGTCATCCCCAACATTCCTGTCCACAATGACTATCAGGCCCTCGTCGGAAGGAGGGCAGAAATAGAAGAAGCCGGCCATTGTGGCCAAGGAAGCCCGGCACCCAGGCCGAGGAAGTTTAAACAGGTGTGGGTTCCCAAGCGAACCCGACCTGCCCACCAGCTAACACCCATCTGCCGTCGTCTTGTGAACAATGAGGCGGAAGTGAGAAGAGAAAGGGGCTTGCCCCCGAAGAAGGAAGAAGAGGTGGTTGCGGATCCTCCACGCCACAGAAGTTTTCGGGCTGCGGCCCGTCAAGCCAACGTCCCTACTGCAGGATGAAGATTCCAACAGTCGGCCGACAGAGCTCGGCTGGCCTATATCCCTCCTGCTGGAGGTCGACAATCGCCCCTCGTCCTACATCAAGAGCGGGGTCGAGAAGAGATGACCTGCTTGGTCAGAAATTATTTCCGAGGCTTAGGCAACCCCTCACTCGGACAGCAGCGACTGATGCAGACAGTCGCCACTGAGGAAGATTACTGCCCGTCGGCAGCAGATGAAGGAGATATGGGAGATAGAATGATGGTGTCGTCAGTCGACGACAACGGATATAATGACGGCTTCGAGATCGAAGCCGATGAAGTTTTTTCCCGAGCGGGAAGAAAGGAGAAGGATCTCTGTGTTTGAAAGACTGACCTTCCCGCAGCATGCTAGAAGGAGGGTCTATCAACAAAAGAGAAGGATCCAGGTTTTCACCTGCAACATGGCTGGTATATCTAACCAATATGGGGAGATTCCTAAAGACCCCCAAGAATTGGCTCAATTGGCCGCACGGCCGGGGCCGACTACCCGCAGAACAGAAGCAGCAAGAGAGCTTCTGATGATGGTTAAAGGGAAACAGTCCCAGGTCTATCCCCACTGGGATGACAAGGCCCCCGTCTTGACCGCTAATGTGGTGACGGCGGAAGAAGAAGATGACGTCATCCTCGACATCCTGCCTGAGGGTACGTCCGGGGAGACAACAGAGGGTATCCCCACCACCATAGACCCATCAGTTCTGATGCTACTACAAAAATATCAACGAGAGATAGACTCTCTGAAGAAGCAGCTGATGGAAAAAACTGAACACTCATCGGCCTCTAAACCACCCGAAGTCCAGGGTGAGTCATCTCGGGGAGCGGCTCGTCGCGACGACCCTCCACCGCTCTATACACTGCCCCAGCCGTCAGAGCCAAGCATGGCGACAGCACAACAGCGGCCGCCACAGCCTCAGCCGCTGCTACCTCCGGTGCTCCCTCAGGTGCACCCGACACCCCCGCTGCTGCATCCTCCACAGGCGACCACCCTGGTCACCCCATACTTGTAGCCGGCGCACTTCTATCCAGAACCGGTTGACCCCATGGTCGTGAACCGGATGATGGTGGAGAGGATGATCGAGCTAAAGCTCGCAGAGAAAAGTGAAGGTGACTATGTCGCATTTGATGCCTATCGGGTGCCCTACCCGCAACACCATGCGGCTAAACGACTTCCCTCGGGGGTCAACAAGCCGCCTAAGTTTGACAAATTCAACGGGAAGGGATCCCCGAAAGAGCATATTGCATATTACATGACCGTTATGGGTGATCTGGCCACCGACGAGTCATATTTGCTGAAGTTCTTCGGGTCCTCGCTGACATGGCTCGCATTTGAATGGTACTCTAGCCTCTCGGCCGGGTCAATCAGTGATTGGTCGGATATGCAGAGAAAGTTCAGAGAAAGATTCCATGTCACAGAGAGGGAGGTCACAGTGACCGAACTCTACTCAACAAAACAAAGGGCAGATGAGACAGCCCTTGATTACATCAAGAGGTGGAGGAACCTCGGAATGAGATGCAAGCGGCCCCCGCATCAGGAGGACGCGGTACAAATATGCAAACAAAACCTCAGGAGGGAGGTCCTGGAGAAGATGATTGGAATGGAAATACGGTCGTTCGACCGGCTGAATAATGTGGTGGCCGAAGTGGAGGCTTTCCTAGCCAAGCCTGTCCCGGCGTCAGCTGCCAGCACAGCCCAGAAAGGCAAGGCTGCGGAACGGCGCCCCACACCTAAAGAAGCGAATGCGCTTGATATCAAGGCGTTCGAACAGCAGAAGGAGAAAGGCAAGAAGGCGGCTCCCCCGCAGCCTGCAAAAGCTCCGGATGACAAAGAAGGTCCTTCGCTGAGGGACAAGATGAAGAAAGCCTACTCCTTTCCAAAGGACAAGACCCGAGTCCTGTTCGACTGGGTAACAGAATACGGCATGGTCACCCTGCCTGAGCCAAGAAGACCGGAGGACCTGAAAAGAAAAGACAGTCCAAGATTCTGCCCCTACCACCAGATGTTGGGACATCCAATCGAAGATTGTTATGTTTTCAAAGACATCATCGAAGGAATGGTAAAGAAGAATGAAATAGAGCTGGGAGAGTACAAAGTAGACCCTCCTCAGCCACATGAAGCTCCTCCCAGGAGAGCAGCAGTCAACATGGTCTCCCTCTACCAGGCATTACCTGAGGAGATCTCTGAAGCAAGCACACGGAGCACCTACGAAATCCATTTCCTGGAGCCCGTGAAAGAACAGCAGGGGTGGCAGCAGATCCTTGTAAAGCACAAGAAGAAGAGGGCACCTCGCCCGAAAGAGGGGGCACATATCCGTGGCGTTACACCCCGGCCTGCTCCGCCAGTGGTAGCACCCGTATGGGTCACTCCACCTACAGCCATCAGAATACATACACCTAACAGGAGGAGACAGACTCCGCTACCAGTAATCAAGGAAACCAATCCTGGGGTCCTTCGACTACAGCACCTGATTGAAGGGCTAGATGAATATGTGCAGCCCGAATTGAAACCTCTGCTGGTACGGGACCACGTCCCATGGCAAGAGCTGGAACAACTCTCACTCAAACAGGTGGAGGAAGCTGAAGCAGCACCCCCTGAAGAGGGCAGCCTGTTCTGGGGGCAGGCACCCGCAGAAACCAAAAAGAAGAGAAAGCAAAAGAAGAAGAAGAAGAAAGGCCGCTGGGGCCAATAAAGCACAGGTTGTCTCCTGCAATACCCTATCAGCACTCTTCAACCTACCCGGAGAAGAGGAAGAAGAAGAAATTTACTTCACACCCCATGCTGGGGTAGCTAAAGCCGAGGCCGCAACTGCTGCACATGCCACTCGGTCGGGCCGAAAGTGGGGGCGCCAGCCACCACCCAACCACAACATCATGTTCAGAGGGGAGCAACCCTACAAGACACCTCTGCCGGAGGTTAAGGGAGTTCAAATCCCCCCTCCGTCAGGCCTATACAACAAAAGTGGGGGCAAGGCAGTCCCTTCATTCCTTGAATTTATGAAAATTTCAAAGGGGAAACAGCCCTGTCAAGAGGCTAACCCTACACCCGGGGCCATTCACCCGCAGCCAGCGCAATCTACCGAGGATGAAAATGCAGATGGAGCTTGCCCTACAGCAACTAATAAAGAAGACCCGACAGTCGGTGCCAGCCAAGAGGATGCGAGTCCGAGGAAGATGAAGCAGGTCCGTCTGGACCCACAAATCAAAACCTCCCCAAGCCCAGATGGGCTGAAGAGATGAAGCTCTCCAATGTCCGGGCTGGGAGCCGAATAATGAAGTTGCTCAAAAAGCTCCCCGCTCGATTTACGATCTGGGAAATTCTCTCTTTGAGTGAAGAAACTCGACAGGCGATCATCACTGCTCTGCAGACGCCTGCTCATTTTGAAGCCTGCATAGCCGAGGCTATACCAGAAGCCAGTATGACCTTCTCTCCGGAAGACATGCTACTACCTACTGCCAGCCACAACAGGCCGCTGTATATGAAAGGGCACCTGAATGGAAGGGAGCTGAACAGAATACTGGTTGATCCCGGTGCAGTAGTCAACATCCTGCCATACAGAATATACGAGAGGCACCACTTTAATGTGCATCTCGAGAAAGTCGGGGATATGCGTATCGCTGGCTTCAACCAAAAATGTGAAGTATCTATGGGAGTGGCAGAATTTACGCTGACCCTGGCAGATTTCACTACAACAGTACAGTTTCATGTCATTGACTCTCGCACCTCCTACAAGGCGCTGCTCGGCCGCCCATGGCTGCATGAGAATATGGTGGTGCCCTCCACGCTCCACCAATGCATCAAATATAGCCTCCAAGGGAAGGAGGAGAGGATATTTGCTGATCTCCACCCGTTCGAGGTATTTGAATGTCACTTGGCAGACGCCAACCTATATACGGGGCCTCCCCGGAAGGTTTCTGAAGCTAAAGCCCCCATAGGGGCCTCGAAGAATAGATCGGGTGACGGTTGGTATCCACCACCGCCACGCGGATATGTCAAGCCGAAGGTGGTCTCCCACATCACAGCTTCTGGAGACGTCGGCAGGGTAACACCCCCAGCATTATATCCCAAAGCTAAGGAAGTGCAGGTCAATCGACAGCACGACCGCATCGGAGTCCCGGCCGGCCTCACCAAGCCAGTCCTCGGCCTCAACGACCCCACTGTCGAACCTTTCAAAGCTTGGGAGGTGACACAGGAAGATGGGCCCAGCAGCTTGTTCTATACAGCTGAGGAGCATCCCACTCGGGAAGACACAGACTGCAGCCTCCCTGAAGATCTAGCCAACCCGCGGGTTCCTGTCCAAGGTCTGGCGTTCACGACCGATCGGATGGCCAGAATGTTTCAGAAGCAACACCTTCCTCCCGATCAGTCTCAAAAGCGCAAAGAAGCTTTCCAGAAGATGTGGTATCCTGCAAATCTGGATAAGGAAATGAGACGTGTCTCTCAGCATCCAGGGTTGGGCTTCACCCTGGAGGAATATTATTACAGTGGGCGGTACGAGGTGGATACTATCTCCGCCTTCTATCCTACTGAAGATAGCCCTCTGGGGGCAACCTTTGATGAGTATCCGGTGGAAGCCGAATATCTTGAACTGGCTCGGTCCGGGAATCAAGAAGTAGAAACCTCGGCCCCTTGCCGATGCTGGGAGCAAGTTCATCCTGAAGAAGCGGCCTTTCAAGCCGAATTTGATACGGCTAGCAGCAGCGAAGCCGAAGACATTCAAGAAGTAGGAGTCTCTCCCTCTACAGGGGTCCTACTAATGACAACTTCAACACCCTTTCTGCCAATCAGGGAAGCCTTGGTCAACTCCAATCAAGGGGAGCCAGCTACCAGGAAAGAAAAAGCCACTTCTGCGGAAGATACAACTGTCCCAGAAGGCGAGACTTCCTCAGCTTCTGCTATAAAACCAGTATGCTGTCCGAGTCCGGCAATAAACAGCTACCAGCCTGTCATGGTTGCAACCTCGTCCACAAACACTGAAGCTACTCTCTCATCCTTGGAAGCTGCGACGGCAATGGATCTGCTAATAGAACAATCCACTCAGCCGCTAGCACAAGAAATCAAGAAACCTCAAGAAGCTCTGGCGATATCCGACGAGGAAGTCGAAGTACTCGACCCTCAAGATGGTATTCCAAACTTCGTCGACCTCCAACCGGCACCTCTGGAGATAGAAGACGGAGGCCCGGCCACAGTCGATGAACTAATAGAAGTCAACTTGGGAAATGAGGAGGACCCTAGGCCCACCTTCCTCAGCGCCCAACTGTCCCCAGAAGAACGGGAGTTGTACATCCAGCTGCTGCTAGAGTACCGGGATTGCTTCACCTGGACTTACAAAGAGATGCCAGGTCTAAGCCCCGCTGTCTCACAACATGAGCTAACAATCAGCCCTGAGGCCGAGCCAGTGAAGCAACCACCGCGGCGCATGAGGCCAGAGCTCATCACCCAAATTTGTGCTGAAGTCGACAAGCTCATTGACGTGGGATTTGTTGAAGAAAACCAGTACACTACATGGCTGGCGAATATCGTCCCCGTGAAGAAGAAGAATGGACAGATCCGGATATGTGTCGACTTCCGAGATCTAAATAAAGCCTGCCCCAAAGATGACTTCCCGGTGCCAATAACCGAGGTCATGATTGATGCTACAACCGGCCATGAAGCCCTGTCATTCATGGATGGGTCTTCCGGTTACAATCAGATTTGGATCGCGGAGCCTGACCGAGTCCATACTGCTTTCCGAACTCCTAAAGGCATTTATCATTACAAGAGAATGCCGTTCGGACTGAAAAATGCTGGCGCAACCTATCAGCGCGCAATGACCAAAATCTTTGACGAGTTGCTCTACCACAAGGTCGAATGCTACATAGATGACCTGGTGGTCAAGACCAAAAGAAAAGAAGATCATCTGCAAGACCTCCGGATTGTCTTTCAGAGGCTGAGGCAGCATGAGCTAAAGATGAACCCCATGAAATGTGCGTTCGGAGTGTCGAGCGGAAAATTCCTGGGTTTCATCGTCCGATATCGGGGAATCGAGATAGACCCCGCAAAGATCAAGGCAATTCAGGAGTTACCTCCGCCAAGGAACATCTCCGAGCTGAGATCACTACAGGGCCGCTTAGCTTATATCCGGCGGTTCATTTCCAATTTGTCAGGGCGATGTCAGCCTTTTCACAAGTTGATGATGAAAGAGGTTCCCTTTTATTGGGATGAAGATTGCCAGATGGCCTTTGACAAGCTGAAAGACTATCTGAAAACTCCTCCAGTGCTGGGCGCACCGGTGAAAGGACGACCATTGATACTGTATATAGCAGCTACACATAATTCTCTGGGGGCAATGCTGGCCCAGAATAATGAAGAAGGGAAAGAGCAAGCCCTCTATTACCTCAGTCGGAGACTGGTCAGAACTGAAGAGAAATATACTTATATTGAGAAGATCTGTCTGGCGCTGGTCTTCGCAGTTAAGAAGCTCCGACACTATATGTTGTCGCATGAAATCAGCTTGGTGTCCAAAGAGGATCCCCTGAAGTACATCATGTCTCAACCGGCACTCAAAGGCCGCCTGGGCAAATGGGCGGTAATCCTTATGGAGTTTGATATCTCCTACGTGCCGCGCAAGGCCGTCAAGGGCCAAGCTATTGCAGACTTCTTCGCTGAGCACCCAGTGCCCGGGGATTGCCCGTTGGAGCCGGAGCTTCCTGAAGATGAAACCCTAGAAGCCGTGCAAGTACAGCCCTCTCTATGGCAGCTATACTTTGATGGCGCTTCCAGAATTGACACCTCTGCCACCGGATCATCCAGGGTCAGAGCAGGAGCAGGCATAGTCTTGAAATCCCCAGAAGGAGAAGTGGTACATACATCCTGCTCCATAAACAAACAATGCACCAACAATGAAGCGGAATATGAAGCCCTGATAATCGGGTTGCAAATTGCTCTGTCCATGGGAATTCAGATGCTGGAAGCATTCGGAGACTCCATGCTAGTTATAAAACAGCTGGAAGGAGAGTTCGATGTGCGAAAGCAAGAGCTCCTCCCCTATCACCAGTTGGCAACTCGCCTGATGTCAAGATTTTACTTCATCAGCATCAAGCACATCAATCGAGGCCGGAATGCTCAGGCAGACGCCCTCGCTAAGCTGGCCAGTTCATTGGCGGTCCCGCCAGACACAAGCCTGAATATAACAGTGATCAACCGCCGACAGGTCCCCAGCATAACAGGGTCCTGGCCGACGAACAAGAATGGAAGTAGCAGTCATCGAAGGGGTTCAGCGGCCCGATTGGCGAGAGCATCTCCTACACTGGTTTCAACACCAGCAACTTCCAAAAGAAAAGGAACAGAGGATGAAGCTCCTGAGGATCAAGGATTCTTACGAGATGCGAAGCGGGACCTTGTTCCGAATTATGGCAGATGCCCGAAGGAAAGTCCTACTCCGTTGCTTGTCTTCAGCAGAAGCGGGACAGGTGATGCAGGAGGTCCATGCAGGATCAGCTGGAGCACACCAGGCTGGCCCGAAGATGAAAATTGAGATAAAGAAACTGGGTTACTATTGGCCCACTATATTTGATGATTGCTGCAGGTTTGCCAAAGCTTGTCAGAAGTGTCAAGAACACGCTAATGTGGCAAGGAGACCTCCAGTGCCATTGCATCCCACCCTACCAAGCTGGCCGTTTGCTCAGTGGGGCACGGACGTGGTAGGACCGCTACCAGCATCTTCATCAGGGTGCAGATATATCTTAGCAGCTACAGACTACTTCTCCAGATGGGCGGAGGCAATAGCACTAAGAGATGTGACGGGAGAACTAGTTGCAAGGTTCTTCCGGCAGAATGTAATATTTCGGTTCGGGATCCCCAGCCGAATCATCTCTGATAATGGCAGTCATTTTAGGAACCAGAAGGTTTATCGGCTGGCCGACAAATACAAAATCGACTGGAGGACATCGTCCCCCTACAACCCTCAGGCCAATGGACTCGCAGAAGCCTTTAATAAGACATTATGTACATTGCTGGCAAAGACTGTCAAGTCTAATAAAAAAGATTGGGAAGAAAGGATGTACGAAGCACTTTGGGCCTATCGTACTGTCTACAAGACCCCAACCGGCTGTTCACCTTTCTCCCTCGTCTATGGGTCGGAAGCTGTAGTGCCCATTGAACTTGAAGTTCCTTCATTGCGAGTTGCCATCCAGCACGGACTAGTCAGTGGTGAGCAGACCAATGCAGAAAGAAGATTGGAGGAGCTCGCTGAGCTTGAAGGAAAACGCCTCCGGGCACAGCAAAACATCCAACTCTACCAAGCTCGCATGGCCCGTGCTTTTGACAAGCTAGTCAAGGGTCGAGAATTCAAGAAAGGAGACCTGGTAATGGTCAAAAGAAAAGAACTGATGGCCTCCAACCCCAAAGGGAAGCTGGTCGAAAACTGGGTCGGGCCGTATATCGTCCGCCGAGTATATGAAGGGGGTGCCTACGTCCTTGTAGACCACAAAGGAGTCATTCAGTTCTCTCCCCTCAACGGAAAACACATTAAGCTGTATCATGCAGCGCAGCCGACATGTCCCGAGTGATCGGTCGGAGCTACTCTTCTCCTTGGTTTAGTGGCACTCCGCCCTAACCGAGCTACCTTCTCCTTGGTTTAGTGGCACTCCGCCCTAACCGAGCTACCCTTTCCTTGGTTTAGTGGCACTCCGCCCTAACCGAGCTACTCTTCTTTGTTTAGTGGCACTCCGCCCTAACCGAGCTACTCTTCTCCTTGGTTTAGTGGCACTCCGCCCTAACCGAGCTACTCTTCACCTTAGTTTAGTGGCACTCCGCCCTAACCGAGCTATCCTCCTCCTTGGGTTAGTGGCATCTCGCCCTGATCAAGCTACCTTTTTCTTGGTTTAGTGGCATCTCGCCCTGATCAAGCTACCCTTTTCTTGGTTTAGTGGCATCTCGCCCTGACCAAGCTACCTTCCCTTGGTCTAGTGGCATTCTGCCCTAACCGAACTACTTTTCCCCTTGGTTTAGTGGCACTCCGCCCTAACCGAGCTACTCTTCTCCTTGGTTTTGTGGCACTCCGCCCTAACCGAGCTACTCTTCTCCTTGGTTTAGTGGCACTCCGCCCTAACCAAGCTACCCTTTCCTGGGTTTAGTGGCACTCCGCCCTAACCGAGCTACTCTTCTCCTTGGTTTAGTGGCACTCCGCCCTAACCGAGCTACCCTTTCCTGGGTTAAGTGGCACTCCGCCCTAACCGAACTACTTTTCCCCAGGGTTTAGTGGCACTCCGCCCTAACCGAGCTACTCTTCTCCTTGGTTTAGTGGCACTCCGCCCTAACCGAGCTACCCTCTTCTTGGTTTAGTGGCACTCCGCCCTAACCGAGCTACCTTCCTTTGGTCTAGTGGCACTTCGCCCTAACCAAGCTACCCTTTCCTGGGTTTAGTGGCACTCCGCCCTAACCGAGCTACTCTTTTCCTTGGTTTAGTGGCACTCCACCCTAACCGAGCTACCCTCTCCTTGGTTTAGTGTCACTTCACCCTAACCAAGCTACCTTCCGCGGTTTAGTGGCACTCCGCCCTAAACAAGCTACTCTTCTCCTTGGTTTAGTGGCACTCCGCCCTGACCGAGCTATCCTTCTCCTTGGTTTAGTGGCACTCCGCCCTAACCGAGCTACCCTTCTCCTTGGTCCAATGGCATTCCGCCCTGACCGAGCTACCCTTCCCTTTGGTCCAGTGGCATTCCGCCCTGATCAAGCTACCCTCTCCTTGGTCTAGTGGCATTCCGCCCTGATCAAGCTTCCAAAAGAATACGCCGCACCGCCATTATGAGCCTTACGTTCGGATTGGCACGAAAGCCCTTCCTTGCGTTAGCATTATCTTCCCACTAATGAATAAACCCGAGTCGGCTAAAGGCTTTGTGTTCTAGCTGGCATTCTCACATTGTTGCCACTACGGGCCATCCACTGTCGACCAGGAGTCGAACATTACACTTCGACCTGCCACCCTATACAAATAAAAAGAAAGAAAGAAAAGAAAATGAGGTTAAAAATAGAGATACCCCGCCAGACTTGCTCCTATATTAGGACAAGTGCAAAAATGGCTATAACCCAGCTGTGGCGAAAACCCGAAGGGGCGCTGCAGGCAAAATCGGGTACCCCGCCGCGTGAAAATCCGAAAGGGCGCGCGGGCAAAAGCAAGAGGGGGCTGACTCCGGCGAAAACCCGAAAGGGCGCTTGAGTCAGTAAAGTGGTAATTTCCAAATTCCTCTCCTATTCTCCACCAATGAAACTCCAAAAGGGACAACCATCAAAGTCCCACCGGAAATCCTTTAACAAACCCACATTCGACCATCGTCATCATCGGTGATATCGGTCGATCTCTACCCTTAACTTGGACCTTACGTCCCTGTTGATAATCCCATCTTTGCTTCGACATGTGACCCATGTTGATGAATAAACCAATGGTCGACCCTCGTCATCATCGGCGAGATCGGTCTATCTCTACCCTTAACTTGGACTTTCCGTCCCCGTTAATAACCCTACCTTTGCCTCGGCATGTGGCCCATGCCAATGAATAAACCCATGCTCGACCCTCGTCATCATCGGCGAGACCGGTCGATCTTTACCCTTAGCTAGGATCTTACATCTTTGTTAATAGACCGTATCCTTTGCTTCAATATCTAACCAGTGTCGACAGACCGAAGCAGGGTCCAATCCTTGTCATCATCGACAAGGCCAGTCAATATTTTCACGGTCCAGTTCTTCTGCATCCCGAATTCAAGAAAAAAAAAGAAAAGAAAATGGGGTTAAAAATAGAGATACCCCGCCAGACTTGTTCCTATATCAGGACAAGTGCAAAAATGGCTATAACCCAGCTGTGGCGAAAACCCGAAAGGGCGTCGCAGGCAAAATCGGGCACCCCGCCGCTTGAAAACCCGAAAGGGCCCGCGGGCAAAAGCAAGAGGGGGCTGGCCTCGGTGAAAACCCGAAAGGGCGCTTAGGTCAGTAATGTGAATAAAAAATTGAATGATGAATAGTGATGATTCATTCTCTGTCCGGAAGACCCCTTACGAGGTCGACGGGGAATTTTCATCCGATATCCCTCCTATATACATCTATTGTCTACCCTTTTCGACCCTTGTCACCATCGGCAAGATCGGTCGCTACCCTATCCGGTTTTTGTCACCATCGGCAAGACCGTCTACCCTTTTCAGTTTTTGTCACCATCGGCAAGATCGGTCACTACCCTATCCGATTTTTGTCACCATCGGCAAGACCGTCTACCCTTTTCGACCCTTGTCACCATCGGCAAGATAGGTCGCTACCCTATCCGATTTTTGTCACCATCGGCAAGACCGTCTACCCTTTTCGACCCTTGTCACCATCGGCAAGATCGGTCGCTACCCTATCCGATTTTTGTCACCATCGGCAAGACTGTCTACCCTTTTCGACCCTTTTCACCATCGGCAAGATCGGTCGCTACCCTACCCAGTTTTTGTCACCATCGGCAAGACCGTCTACCCTTTTCGACCCTTGTCACCATCGGTAAGATCGGTCGCTACCCTATCCGATTTTTGTCACCATCAGCAAGACCGTCTACCCTTATCGACCCTTGTCACCATCGGCAAGATCGGTCGCTACCCTATCCGACTTTTGTCACCATCGGCAAGACCGTCTACCCTTTTCGACCCTTGTCACCATCGGCAATATCGGTCGCTACCCTATCCGGTTTTTGTCACCATCGGCAAGACCGTCTACTCTTTTCGACCCTTGTCACCATCGGCAAGATCGGTCACTACCCTATCCAGTTTTTGTCACCATCGGTAAGACCGTCTACCCTTTTCGACCCTTGTCACCATCGGCAAGACAAGATCGGTCGCTACCCTATCCGGTTCTTGTCACCATCGGCAAGACCGTCTACCCTTTTCGACCCTTGTCACCATCGGCAAGATCGGTCGCTACCCTATCCGATTTTGTCACCATCGGCAAGACCGTCTACCCTTTTCGACCCTTGTCACCATCGCAAGATCGGTCGCTACCCTATCCGTTTTTGTCACCATCGGCAAGACCGTCTACCCTTTTCGACCCTTGTCACCATCGGCAAGATCGGTCGCTACCCTATCCGGTTTTTGTCACCATCGGCAAGACCGTCTACCCTTTTCGACCCTTGTCACCATCGGCAAGATCGGTCGCTACCTACCGCTGTTTTGTCACCATCGACAAGACCGTCTACCCTTTTCGACCCTTGTCACCATCGCAAGATCGGTCGCTACCCTATCCAGTTTTTGTCACCATCGGCAAGACCGTCTACCCTTTTCGACCCTTGTCCATCGGCGAGATCGGTCGCTACCCTATTCGGTTATTGTCACCATCGGCAAGACCGTCTACCCTTTCGACCCTTGTCACCATCGTGAGATCGGTCACTACCCTATCCGATTTTTGTCACCATCGGCAAGACCGTCTACCTTTTCGACCCTTGTCACCATCGGAGATCGGTCACTACCCTATCCGGTTTTTGTCACCATCGGCAAGACCGTCTACCCTGTTCGACCCTTGTCACCATCGGCAAGATCAGGTCGCTACTCTACCCGGTTTTTGTCACCATCGGCAAGACCGTCTACCCTTTTCGACCCTTGTCACTATCGGCAAGATCGGTCGCTACCCTAGTCCGGTTCTTGTCATCATCGTCAAGACCGTCTACCCTTTTTCGACCTTCGTCATCATCGACAGGACCGGTCGCTACCCATTCTCGGGTCTTGCCATCCTCGGCAGGACCGCTTACCCGCCAGTTTTGATATACCCTCTTGAGTCCCCCGGACTCTCGGCTGGCATAGGCCGTTGTTAGTCTCGAGAAAAGTCACGGCGCGGTGGAGCGAACACCTCACCCCTTTGCTGAAGGCGTGAGCGCTCTCCTGCCCTAGTGACTCATACACTCGGATTAGAAACAACGGGCGAATGGAAGAGAAAAGAATAATGACAAGATGGAGTCTTCATTCAAAAGCACGATGGAGATTTTCCATTACTATGAAGTAAAAGGTACATGTTACACGGGCCATTCCCCGGAGTACATGAAGTGCGTCAAAAAGGGAGCAAATAAAGAAAAAAAAGACTACGGCAGAGGGCGTCGGAAGATGTCCTCCAGCGCAGGAATACCCAGGGAAGGATGGCGGGTCAGTTCTTGCAATCGGAACTCGGTGGCCTCCAGCTCAGATAGCTTCTCCTCGAGGGAAGCAGCTTGTCCCTCGGCCATCTCTGCATCCTCCGCCTTCTGGACTCCCAGGCGATCTACTTCTTCAAGTTCGGCCTCTACCCTTGAAAGTTCGGCCTGTAATGCCGCCATCCGGGCCGTCAGGAAGCTTCGATGTTGTAAAGAGGCCTTGGCTTCATCCCTCATCCTAGCCGCAGTCCCTTGCAGGGAAATGAGAGCTGTCCGGCATTCAGCCCGCTCCAATGTTATGGCCGCCAGCTGGTCAGCTGCTTCCCGGCCTAGAAATTCCCTCCTGTTTACATACTTCAGGAGCAGGATCACCCGTGGAGTCCAATCGTCCATAGGGCAACCAAAGGCCAACAGCGATCGGGAAAGATGCTCTATCAAGCCCCTCAGCTGAACATAAGTTAAATCCCTGCTAGCCGTTACGGTCTGCTGGAGGGTCCCCAGAAACTGCCACACAAAGTCACTTGAAGATTGAAGACCAAGTGGCGACGTCTCGGGCAGTTCAAATTCCACTCTGCTATCCACAGCAGCCCAGATATCATCGGCCGACCCGGAAGATGACGATGGCATGAGCTGCAGTCCACTGCTGTGAGGAACAAGCGCACTGGCAGATACGGTGGCTGGAGCCTCAATAACAACAATCTCTTTGCCTGCCCCCTGGGATGGAGGTGCAACAGAACATCGAGAGCCGAAGACGTCTGCTCTTCAATGATCTCTCCGGCTTCTATTTCAGGAAGACCATCCTTTTCCAGAGTTGACTGCTGTGCAGCCTCCATTGGCGGAGAATCTCCGGCTGCCGCCGAACTATCAACTTCCACGAGTGCTCCGGGTCCGACTGGAACCATGGCTACTGCAAGGTCCTTTGGGTATTGCAATGCGATAGGCCGCAGGACGGGCGGGAGAATTGCCTGGCCCGTTCCTAGAGCCGGGAGTGGTATCTGCACCGTCATAGTTGGCAGCGCCATCTCAGCCTGCATCAGAAATATATATACATTAAAAACCAGGCTAGAGGGAAGATAAAGAAGAGCAGTAAACATCGACCCTGGGTAGGTCCTTACCTCAGCGGGTACTAAGCTCAAATCTTCAAGAGCAGCTCCCCCGGCACCGGCCTCTTCACTCTCAAGCGATAATGACGGCTCGGGACCGCCCCACGACAACCGGGCTGGGCTGAAAGTCAGATAATCACTTTCATAGGCCGAGGACGCCCCGGCGTCATCGGTCTCAAGATCAATCAGTGAGAGCTCCTCGTCACTGGAGCCGCCACCATAATCTACCTGCTCAGAGGAAGAGGACCCCTCTGCTCTCTCAGGACGCTCCGCCGTCGGAGTAGGAGCCTCGCCAGCAGGAGCATCACCCTCGGCAGGAACTTCCCCGATGCTCTCCGCACCGGGGGCAACAATAGATGATACCTCAAGAGCAGGTCCACCCTGCCCCGAGGGGATCGCCTCCTCTACAGCCTCCGAGCCCGGAAGCAATGACGGTTGTATATCAACTGCAATTTATGGCAAGAAGGGGTCAAGCTAGCTAAAGACGTGAAGATTTGCGGTGCTATTGCAACTAGACTATAGATTACCTTCCATCTCCTGCCTGGGTGTTGGAGAGGGAAGATCCCTTTCTACGGGAGCAGTAGGGACTTCCTCTGCCCCGTCCCTAGCCGCTACATCTACCGTCGCCTCCAGCCCGACGACCGCGGCAACTGTGTCAGCAACCGTCAGCATGGGCTAGCCAAGGCAGTCGAAACAAGCTAAGGCACTTTGAAGAGAAAAAGAGCCTACCTTCAGCCTCTAGCCCTTGTGTGCGGGAAGCTTCAAACTCTTCAAAAGATACAACCGAAGGAAGGACGGTTGCCGATTCCTCCTCTGCAACCTTCTTTCGGCGTGCCCGTGTCACTCGGGTCACCGCCACTTTCGCCTTTCCGACGGCCTCTCTCAGCTGGGACCGAGTCCTCTTCCTCGAATCCCCAGGAGGCAGTGGCGTCGTGGTCGGGGCAGGCTCAGGAACTTCAAAATATGTTGGCTTTTGGGCCTTTATGATCAGCTCCCTGAAGTGCCGGGTCTCCTCCGAAGTCGGTCGGACTGCACATGCACAAAGGTGAGAATGACACACCACAATGAAAAGAAGAAGCTGGCCAAAAGGCCTGAATGAAGAAATGGAACATACTTGCCGGTCCCGTATAGAAGGGGAAGAGAGGCCAATAGAATAGCGACTGTGTTTTGTCCCTCGAAGCCGCCTCGCGAATAAGCCAGCACAAATCTCCAATCTTTTCGCTCGACTCGGCCAGTAGTGCCAGGTCCTCATGACCACGAGAGGATAGGAGATAATACAGGCTCAGGTGGTCCAGCCCCCACCTGTCTGCATATTTGAATGAGATCTGAAGAGGATGGCCCAGGATGGCTTCACTCGGACCGCCCACCGACAGGCCATGCGACCGAAGGAGTGCAAATAGCCAGGGAGTGTTGTCGTACAAGGCATCCCGCCTGTCTTCCTTGCGAATGAAAGTCCGATAGGGATACAACCTATCCACCTCAGGACGCCAGTCGGCCACAGCCGCGATAGGCTCCTCTACCGGTAAAGGGAGTTGTTGGAGAATCACCCTCTCACTGCTTACCCGGCATAAACCCCGAAGGGTCTTCACATAATCATCCTTGTTGATCGGGGGCAGCTTCGGTTCAACTTTCGTCTTGCGGCCTTTCACAATCTTGCGGGCCTCCATATAGGCCTTCACTTCTGTATTGGTCCAAGACTTCAACTTCTTCAAATAAGAGGCTTCAATGTCAAGAACTGGCTCCGGCTGGGAAGCTAAAAACCTGTGCTCCGCCACGGCCCAGCACTCTCTCCGGGAGTTCCTGTAAAATCCCGTCCGCGCGTTCCACCACTTGACGTATTCAGGCGTGACGCGAGGGAAGCGCGCAGGGGCGGGCACCCGAAAAGAAACGTCTTCACGACGATGGAAAAAGTCCCACCATATTCGGGCATCGTCGTTTGAAACCTGCCCGGCCCTATGCCTGTTGGGCAATGCAAATTGTGAAGAGAATGTGGAATCTGCTGGTCGTAGCCAAAGTTCCGACTGAAGCGGAACGGGTAATACGGCTCCAACCACAGAATGCCGCTCTTGCGAAATACAAGGACACTAGGCCTGATGGCCAGTGCCCAATCAATCAACTCCGGCTCCAGAATAGGCTTGGTATATTTGGCCTTGGAAATCGGATGGATGTACTCCTCAGTCTCAAAGAGCTTGCACTGCCTCGTCCTGTTCGTCAGCGGGCTCGAATGGGCAGCTAAGCTCCAGAAATGAAGAGCCCCAGGCGAATCCATGGGAATGCGGGCCAATTTACCCCGAATGGCGTAGAGTTGCTCCGCTAGTAAAGATGGCTCAGCACTCGCAAACTCTATCATACGCGGGACCAGAGGAACCGCTTGTAATGCCCGAGGAGCCGCCTCCGGAAACAGGGTGCAGACCCAAGCATTAAAGAAATGTAACGGACCAACCGTCCGAAGGCTTCTGGGGAGACGCGTCTTGTGCAAGTCTCCCAACATCTTGTAAATGAGGCACAAAGCCACTGGGCAAAGGGACAGCTTGATGCCCCAAGCCATAAGACAGGCCGGGTAAATGGCCTCCGCCCTAATCACGCTCTCGTCACCTTGAGGAAGAGCGAAAGAACAAAGCCAATAAACCAGATATGCAGCACAGTGAGTGACTGCATCAACACCAGTAGGGTTTGGGTTTTCCCCCTGCCCTCCTTTCGAAGAAGATGATGAAGCGGCCTGGCGTCGCACCCTCTTCTTCCGCTTCTGGGCCACGGGTGCTATTGGAGGAAAATCTTCATACTTATTCTTCCCCTGGAAGAAATATTGAAGCCAGGCGCCCATCCGCACTCTTCGCTTCTCGCCCGGCTTTCGAGCTTCCCTCGTATCGTGCGACGAATGAAAAAGGGTGCGATACGCCTTCATCAGATACCGATAGGCGTAGCCCGCCATATACCGACCGTCACCGTCGGTCTGGTCTTTCAACCAGTCAGGCCAGCAAACTTCTTCATACGGTTCCCCGTCAATGGGTAGGCCGCTGAGCTGCGATAGACTCCACAAGTCTAAAGAGGTCTCCCCCTCTGAAGTGTAGAAAGTGTTATATTCGGGGCAAAATACCTCGATCATTCCACAACACAAGCCCCGTGAGATTGGGTACCGGTACCTTGAAGCGTACACGCTGTGATATATGCCGGCCCTGGTCAGAAGAGGAGCGTAATGATGCAGCACGTAGTCTGTGAACTCCACTGCTCCGGGCCTGAATGCATGAGCGTCTGTAGCTTTCAGCTCAGCGAACCACCCCACTGATATCTGGTGCTTGAAGCGAACCGCCAAGCAGTCCAGCAAGAACGATTCGTCTCTATATCCCCATCTCAACGGGGCAAGGAATAAACCAAAGATCGGCTTCTCACGATCCACTCTGCCCGCGGAGTCATTCCACCGAGCGGGTACGAACTCGGGAGCTCTAGTCAGCAATTCGTCTGCCGGAGCCAGATCTTGCAGCCCCAGCACAATGCTCCATTTCCTGACCTCCCCAGGGAGATAGATGGGTCTTCCCCGCATCACACATTCGGCCAGGCTGTCTCTCTCCACCAGCAAGGCCTGCTCGACCTTCCGAACAGCGAACACATCCCTCTTCCCCTGAAGGTTGAAGCGTTGAAGAAGGGACATCAGGTGCTTGTCCTTGGGATAATCCCTCCTGGTCACGCCCTCTCTATTATAATGAAAGGAGTCACCCCTGAGGATAAGGAGACGGCTGGTGTCCACAGTGTCTGTCTCTGAATCCGAAGACTCCGCAACTATGGCCACCTGGCCGTGCCCCCAGTCGAGGGAATTGACGTTCTCCCATGTCACTACGGCACGAGAAGAAGAGCTGGATGCCATGATAGCTGCAAAAAAAAGACATATCAAACAAAAGTAAAGTCAGAAAATAGCTGATCAAAGGCGAACTTCTGACAAAATTTTGGCAGAGTCTCCCCAGCACAGGGGATTGCCAAAGAAAAGCGGGAACGCGTCCACTGAGGAACGGTCCCTAAAAGACAGCCATCGGCATTGCACCGAGGCCAAGAGGAACACCCGGGGGAATAGCTCCGAGGGCAAGCCCTGCTAGAAGCCTCCCGGGGCCCAAAGAAAGGGTTTTGAAACCCCAAATGGACAGCATCCCCACTCACCCGAAGGAAAAATCGCCGCTCTCGGCGCCGAAGAAAGGGAAGAGAGGGAAGAGAGAGAAAAAGTTTGTGCGAATGAGGGATGAAGAAGAAAAAAACAAAGGAGAAAGCCTTATATGGAGGTGGTCCCGGATGTTTAACCCGACGCGCTATTTAGCGCGCCGGATTAACGTCCAAATAGATAAAAGGTGCGCCGTTTCTACCCGCGCCGATTTAACATGGCAAAAGCAAAACAGCGCGCCGGATTAGTGGCCGAAACGCCCGGGACCGCGCCGGATTAAAAAGCCCAAGGGCCATGTGCGCGTCGGGTTAAAATGTAAACGGCGCCGGACTAACATTCGTGCCAAATTAAGGGCCATTCAAAGCTCCTGTCAACCGAAGAGGAGGTCAGGCCGGGTGAAGTGCATCCGTCGGCCCTGCTACACTCGTGCCTCGTGCGCAACACCCACGTCTGGGGGGCATTTGTTGGCACCCAAAATATGATCCTTCGGCGACCAAGCCGCAAAGACTAATGATACGGCCCACCGAAGCGCGGGAGCCGATAAAGATCAACACATCGAGGATTTCTCAAGCTGCCAGAGCCTCGACTCATTCCGTATGGACGTGGGGACTTCACCTCAGGAGAGCCGAGATGAATCCACAACCAACCGGCAGTGCGACCAAGCCTGCCCAATGAACCGGCATCGACTTTGTCATGCTGCATCCACTACACCCGTTGTCCGATCAAGGACGATGGTCTATCAGGTGGTCCCCCACCACATGAAAAGGCTCTCCTGAAGACAAAGGAGTTCCCCCCTGGCTTTTCAAAATGGAAGACCGAAAGCTCTGTCGGCGGAAGATCCCGATCGCCCGGCATGGGCACGGCTTCCCGCCAAGATGGGCCTGTTAGTGGCCGAATGATCGCCCAGCGCAGGCGGAACTATCTCTGGTTTTATCCAACCCCCTAGAGAGCTCTGGGTACGAGCCAGGCCGGACCAACAGCATGGATCGTAGAGCCGAAGGCCGTGTCGGCGGAAAGCCCGTACGATCAAATCAAAGCTATCTGGAGTCTCAGGAACGGCCGTACGTCGACCTGGGAGCTTCGACAAGACATCCCGCCAAGGTTTCGAGGGGCATTGGCGAGATAATGTTCACGGTGACTCCCAGAATCATCCCCGGACTCATCGACTGGCTTGAAGCGCACGAGGAGCATTAGCCCGGCGCGCCCTTAACCCGGCGCGCCCCCTACCTTCAGCGCTTATGCCGGCGCGCCCCCTTATCTTCGGCTCTTATCCCGGCGCGCAAGTCACTCTATCGGATGGCGTCTTAAACCGGCGCGATGAATTGATGAAGATTCCTCTGGCGCGCAAAAGCCCACGCCGGATGAAGAGCCTCCAACCTGCTATATAAATGGGTGAAGTTCGATCAGAAGAGAAGAGAGCGAAGAGAACGAAGAAAGGAGGACACAGAGAGGGGAGAGACATATCGATTGAGAAAAAAAGAGAAGAGCGGAGGGAGAGAAAGGCTTCTGGAGAGTTTTTTTTCTACTAAGCAGAGAGAGAAGGGTTCCTTCGGAGGAGCTTCCGCCGGTCGTCTTCCTCCTCTACGATACCCTGTTCTCAGAATAGGTGGGCGTCGGTGCTGGTCCCTCTTCTGCTTTCCGTAGATTTCTTTTCTGAATTTCCTACCCATCGGATGTAAGCGAGAGGGGGAGGAGTGGCGATGATATGAGCCTATTCTCCTCCCCCTTCTACGCGATTTTCTCTTTTGTTCTTTCCCTGTTGTTGTGCTCTGCACATCCTCTGCCTCCGCCATCAGCGAACGGCGACTGAGCAATGGTGCTGGTGTCATGCTCTTACGATGTAAATGCTGAATCATCCTCGTTTCTGGGATGTTAATATATATATGTTGAATGCTTGGAGGTCGGATGAATGATCCTCAGCTTCCCCCCTTTCTATCTACGCCAACGCCCGTGTCTGGGTTCTTCTCGGCATAGCTGTAATTCCGATTTCCCCGAGGTCTGCATCATGCCCCGAGTCATCGTGGGCTATAGAAATACCCCTCCCCGGGGGCTTCTCTTTCGCTCATCTTGATGTTTGATTCAAGGGTTCTCGCATCCCCTTTTCTTCTCGATGGAGCCGTGCTTCTGCGCGTGCCTCTCTCCATCATGTGCAGGGTCCATCCCCTGAACGTTGCTTTCCAATTGTTCGAGCATATGCCCCTGCAACGAGCCCGTCTCGTTTATGCATTTACTGCATCTGTGCATCACGATCATCCAAACTGTTCCGAGGTTTCTCGCCGTTTCGATCACCCGGGGAGGGGGACATTCCCCTGCTGCTTCCTGAAGTTGTTGGGCGACCGGGGGGCTCTATCTCTCGATGGTAGGCGCTTCCTCGAAGCCATTGCAGACAATGATAGGGGTCCTGGTTCAACGAACTCAGCCCCAACAAATTAAGACCCGATCGAGACCGGGGGGATGTGTGCTCCTTGTAGGCTAGCCCTCGGAGTCCCATTCTCCCAATGGTCAGTTCCTCTGCGGGATGAGTCACAAATTGTGGGTTGTCCACCCCTCGCAGGCTAGTCCTCGGATGATGCTCCCATCATCAATGGCTTCACCTCTCTGTCTTTTCCCTTGTGGAACCTTGGTGCCCCTAGCAGGCTAGTCCTCGGGGTATCCTATCCAATGGGGTTTGCTGGCTGCCTTCGTGTAGACCGGCGGTTTAGGGGCTTGTTCCATAGGTGAGCATGACCCCGCTTTTCCCCTGTAACTCTTCAGGTTCAGGGGATATGCTGTCCAATTTTGGACAGATTAATAATGAATAAACCATAACGAAATACTCATTCTGGACCCAATTATCCCGGTGCTCGAGTAGGAACCTCGCACTGGCTTATCACGTCATTCTTGGAGGGTTCTGGACTTCAATTTAACAAACAATTGGCCTCAAATGGCTTCAAAACCCTCAACATAAACTTAACAAACTCAAATGATTCAAAATTCATCAAAATAAGCTAAAACGGCGCGGCCTTAACCCGGCGCGCCCTAATACGGCGCGGTACCCCCCCGCGCCGGATTAACCCTACACTCAAAAAAATTAAAAACTTCCTTGCGCCTTTCCGGCGTGCCATGAACCGGCGCGCCCCAATCCCTTGCGCGCCGTATTAACATTCATCATGGCCGCGCCGGATTAAGATGCTATGCCATGTCTTATCGCGCCGTATAAACCTTCCTTACATGGCCGCACCGGTTTTGAAACCTCTTGTTGCTTTAATCGCTCATTTGCCCCCGAGCGGATCTCGTCCCTCGGGGTTGGCGTTAATAAATCACAATGGGTAATAAATTGAATAAGGGAGGGGCCAAGCGAGCCCGAACTATATTGTTATCATATCTTCATTACCATGTCCGTTAGCACTTTGCTTTCGCTATTATATTTGTGTTGTTCTCCCGTTCCTTGATGGGGGTAATAAACGTGGTTGATCATCATTTGCTTCCATGATTCTATTATCATGCTTAATATAGTCATGAACGTCATGTGTGCATGCATGCATAGATCCTCGGGTATATCAAATGGCGTCGACAGAAAGTCAGATTACGTCTGGTCGGAAGTCTTCGCTATGCGCGACGATGGTCTTCGGACCTACGTCCTCCGCCACGTACCGAGGATCCATAATTCTATGAACTATGCATCTTCTGCACGATAAATATATGCATCCTGCATGCCTTCGTCATGATCATCATGTAGCTCTTTTTAATCCGGCTTTGACAGCCCGCTATCTCGGCAATTAATCAAAGGTGTTCCCTCCTCGTGGGGGATGTAATTAACGCCATAGCCTCTATGGTATGGCAGACTGCTGGTCCCGACCGAACCTCACACTCGCCCAACATGGGTCAGAATGAGCGCATCATAAATTCGTCACTCATGTGACTGGCACGCCCGCGTCGTCAATTGATCATTTGACTACCAGTTGGTCAGCTGGTCGATCAACCCGCGCGAAATAAAGAAAAGGTCGCAAACAGGATTCTTCTGGGATCATGCAGTCCTGATCATCTTCCTCGATAGGCTCCCCGGTGTAAAATATGATAGGAGGCTCGCAGAAGCGAGGGACCTCCATAATCTTGAGTGGCAGCACCGTCTGGCATTCCAAACTGGTGACGGGTTTGACTAATCCTTCTGGCACCTTGATTTGTGTATATTTTTCATTCATTTCTTCATCAGTATCATCGGGATGAATGCTTGGAGGTGCAATCCGTGTGAAATCCCCGACATGAGAGATGTGGGATACCTCATGCTCTTTGATATAGCCCCGCGGTGGTGGCGGAGACCAATCCTCTATATTTACTGCCGATTTCTTCTGGCCAGTCACAGTTTCTTTCCCCTTATCTTTTTGCGGAATGTCCGTATAATAGGATGCGTCGAGCATGTGACACTCGAATACTTCAAAGGGGTGTAGATCTGCAAACACCCTTTCTTCTTTACCATCATGGCAGTACTTAATGCACTGATGCAGCGTGGACGGCACTATTTGATATTCATGCAGCCACGGTCGCCCCAACAAGGCCTTATATGTGGTGTTAGACTCGATTACATAGAATCGCACCACAGTAGTGAGGTCTCCCAATGTGAGGTTGAAATCTGCTACCCCTAGAGGTGTCTCACACTTCTGATTAAAGCCAGCAATTATCATGTCCCTGACCTTAGTGAGGTGCATATCAAAGTAGTATTTCTGATAGATGCAGTATGGCAGAATGTTTACAGCAGCCCCTGGATCTATCAATATCCGGCTTAGTGGCTGGCAGTTGAGATGTCCTCTCATGTACAGCGGCATGTTGTGGCTGGGGTTTGGAATCAACATGCCATTTTGGTGAAAGTGACCACTGACCCAGAGTTTACCTCTGTTAACAGTGCTTCATACTGTGCTGGTGACTGTAAAGCGTCAATAATTACTTGGCGGGCATCCTCGCTCAAGGAGAGAATTTCCCATATAGAGAATCTGGTGGGGAGCTTCTTCAGCATTTTCATAATTCGGCTGCCTACTCGAACATTGGAGAGCCGCATCTCCTCTGCCCAGCGGGGCTTTGGAGGTTCACGAGGTGCCTGTGGCATTACCTGCCCACTTCTTGCCTCGGTTTCTTGGCTGGTTTCTTGCGGGGTTTCTTCTGAAAGGATGGCCCTTGGTGCTGTCGGGGGATCCTTTTCTTCTCCTTCACCTTGCTTAGGTTTCAGAGCCGTTGGCTGTTGGCGCTTGTTACTTCTGATTGGTGCAGCTTGCATCGGCTTTTCGCCCTCCAAACTGGATCGGAATTCAAGGAATGACGGGGCCCCATCCCTTTTCTTCTCTTCTTGGTATTAACTAGCAGGATGGGGAATCTGGACACCTCGCACTTTTGGCTCTGGTAACTGATAAGGATGTTCTCCTCTGAAAATAATATTGTGATTGGCTGGCGGAGGACGCCCCCATCTTCTCCCAGAACGGGTAGCATGTGTTGAGGTTGACGCTTCAGCATGGTTGGCTTCCAGTGGCGTGGCCGACGCCTCTGCATCATCATTTTCCCGAGGCAAAGTGAACAACACTGAGAGGGTATTGCAGTGCACTGTCGTCACCTTCTCCGAGTTCTTTAACTTCTTCTTTCTTTGGGATCTTTTCTTGGCTGGCTGGTGCCCCCATAAGAGTTCGGCTTCAGCTTTCTCTTGTTCTTTTCCTGCTGTTTCTTTGACGGTCAGCCCTTCTAGCTGCTCCCAGAGGACATGGTCCTTTACTAGCATCGGCTTAGGCTCAGACTGTTCATACTCATCCAGCTGATCAATATATAGCTGCAGGCGCCTCACCTCGGGGCTTATTTTCTCTTGGGCAGGTGGCGGAGGTTGCTTTCTTCGGTTGTGAGTAGGGATGCGGATAACTGGCGGTGACTCCGCGGTTAGCCATACCTGTTCTACTACTGGCAAAGTCTGCTTCGGAGTAACACCCCGGATGGAGGCCCCTGGTGTTGTCCGTGCTGAGGGCTTTTTCCTGGTTTTAGCTGGCACTGTTTTCCACCCTATCTGCTCCTTAATTGGGGTAAGGAAGCAGGTCTCGTATGTGTGCTTAGTGCATTCTTCAACAGCCTCTTCGGGTAACTGCTGATATAGAGAGATCATGTTTGCAACCATTCTCAGCGCTGGAGGCTCATGAGGGCGTGGAGGGTCCACCTAGTAATCCCCTAATTGCAGCTCACCCCTCTTGAACATGCTTTCCATAACATCTTTGAAGACATAGCAGTTTTCTATAGTATGGCCCAGTCCCCGGTGATAGGGACAGAACAGCGGGTCATCCTTCTTTGCTGCATCAGCGGGTCTCTTTGGCTCGGGCAACGTTATTTTGTTGAACTTATAAGCCCAGTTAAATAGTGCACCCATCTTATCCTTGGGGAAGGAGTATGCCTTTCTCATCTTGTTTCTTAGGGAAACCTTTTCTTTCATTTTTGTCGGGCCTGTTGGCGGAGGAGCATCAGTCACCTTATCTTTCTCTTTCTGTTGTTCAAAGGCTCCGAAATCAACAGCATTGGCTTCTGAATGTGATGGTTGTCGATCAACGGCTTTCCCTTTTTGCATAGCAGGGGCATTAGTGGCCGGACGCTTGGATAGGAACGTCTCGGCTTCTGCAACTATGTTATTTAACCGGTCGAATGTTCTGACATCCTCCCCGATCATCTTTTCCAGCACTTCTCTTCTGAGATTTTGCTTGCATATTTGTACTGCATCTTCTTGATGGGGGGGTCGCCTGCATCTCATGGCCAAATTCCTCCATCTTTTTATGTAATCTAGGGCGGTCTCATCCTGTTTTTGCCTGGATGCATACAGTTCGGCTATTGTGATTTCTCTTTCTGTTACATGAAATCTGTCTCGGAACTTTCGCTGCATATCGGGCCAGTCAGCCACCGACCCAGCTGGCAAGCTGGAGTACCATTCAAAGGCTAAACCTGTAAGGGACGAGCCAAAGAATTTCAGCAAGTATGCTTCATCGGTCGCCAGGTTGCCCATGATTGTAGTGTAATAGGCTATATGCTCCCTGGGGGAGCCTTGGCCATTGAACTTTTCACACTTAGGCGGCTTGCTGACGCCTGGTGGTAGTCTCTTGGCAGCATAATGTGTAGGGTACGGCACCTTGTAGACATCATAAGTACCGGAGTCGTCCCCAAATTTCTCAGACAGCTTCATCTCGATCATTTTTTCTATCATCAGTTTATTTACCACAGCTGGATCCACTGGTTCCGGGAAGAAGTGTGCCTGCTGATGACTGAGAGGGGTCGTCATGACCATTGTATGTAAGGTTGGCTGAGGTGCCAGCATGGCGAGCTGCGTCTGAGATGTAGAGGGTTGGGCTGCCGCCTGCTGTAAGAGAGGTTGACCTGGTGCCTTGCCCATATTATTCTGATGAGGAACAGCTGGAACGGCCGCCTCTGTTGAACTGGACGTCTGCCCTGCTGGCTCGGTCTGCTTAGAGACAAGTGTCCGTTCATTCCTCTCATTCAATTGTCTCCTGAGAGAGACAATTTCTTGCTAATATTTTCTAAACATCATCTGGATCATGGGATCCATGGTTGTTGGAATCTGCATTTCTCCCGAAGTCTCTTCAGCGGGGTCTGAGAGAGGATCGTCTTCTTCTTCAGCGGTCACCACATTTACTGTCATCATGGTGACTCTTCGGGCTTCATTGACGGCCGAGAGGTCGTCTTGATTAGCAACTACTATCTTATCTTTTGCTGCCTTGCTTCTTCTTGTGACTGCACCTGGTCTGTGGGCCAGGCTGATCAATTCTTCTGGTTGATTTGGTAACATACCATATCTTCCGACGACGCTGGCCATATTGCAAGCAAGAATCTGCATCTTCCCTCTCTGCCTGCGAACTCTTCTCTTGACCTGTCTAGGATATGTCAGACGGTCAAATATAGACATTCTCTTTTCTTTTCCCTCTTCTTGGTAGATATCTTTCTCATATCTGGCCCTGCGGCCATCTTCATAGTCATTGGAGTTAGAGGACGAAACCTCCAGCATCACTCCTTCTGGGACTTCTTCCTCTTCCCCCATGGTGCCCAGGGCACGAGATAATCTTCGTTGCCCTAGGGAGGAGTTCCCTAGGCAAAGAAAGTAATCTTGAACCACCCGGTTCATCTCTTCTTGACTACGCCCTTGTAGCTCCGGACAGGGCAGTAGTCTCTCCTGAGTCTTGGGCTGATAGACCTGCCTCGAGACTCGAGTAGCCAAGTACTTTGACTTGGGGTATTTGAACACATCGGCCTGCCTGGCGCAGATCCTGGGTCTTTGTGGAACAACATCGGCAGCAACTCCCCCCATTTCTCTTTTACCTTCCTTTTGAAAATCCTCGCCCCTCCTCTCAGGGTGAGTGTCAGCAATATCTTTCTCTTTCTTCTCCCATCTCCTACCCCCGGCCCTGGGGCGGATAGCAGCAACATATTCCTGTTCCCTTTCATATCTTCTGCCCCCAGCCCTGGGGCGGGCGATAGCAACTTCCTCTTCTTGAGCTGGTGCCCAGCTCTGAATCTTCTTTGGCCTCCAAACTTGTTTGAACTTGGTCGGCCTAGGTGCCAGCGACTGTTTGCCCTTGTTCTCCCAGTCGGCCCTCCTGGTGGCCAACACTTGGAATCTGTTGTCGGTACGGACTGATGGAACGACCCTGTCAGGTCGCGCATCCATAGGGCGGCCGTTGAGGTTCACTCTCATGCTCCCCACCGTCATTGTCTTTCCCGAGGCCGAAAGGCGACCCCCGGTTGCAGCAAACCGGCTCCTCCGGTTGTTTCTTCTTCTCCTACCAGCAGTGGCGGCGACAGCAGTCCTCATGTGATGGACGAAGCAAGAAACGACAGTAGGGGCAACCGCCGTCTTTTCCTCCTCAGCTTTTGATGCCACCGTGGTCTCGACCGTGGTGGCGCTGCCAGCTTCGTTGTCGACCTATAGCAGGTCTACAAATACTAGGCCCAAGCAGTTGGGCAGACCCACTGCCGGAGGCATGGATCCGAACTCCATCGGTACCGCCATGTACCCTCCATGGATGTGGCCATCGACCACCTACTGGCCGAAGTGAACAGCAATCAATCCAGTTTCCATTTGTAGTTCCTACGAGTAAGATTAACACACAGTTAGAATTTTGAGAGAGGCCGTCGGGCCTCCTGCTTTGGCGTAGAGATGAATGGAGACTTGGTCCCACCGGGCGTGCCAGCTTGTGGGGGACGGATTTGTTTTAAAGATCTTGTTTTTATTTATTTATTTATTTGGTTTATTGGTTGGTTTATTAGGCGTGCCAGTCACCGGAGTGACAATTTCATTGTGCGCTCGATCTGACTTGGTCAGTCGATTGTGAAGTCCGAGTCGGGACCAAAAGTCTGCCATGCCGTAAAGGCCATGACGTTCATTACGTCCTCCCTAAGGAAGACAACCCTTGATTAAACGCCAAAGACAGGAGGAGGATAGCGGCAAAAGCCCAAATAAGAGCGTGCTAGTTTATTCGCAGAATATTGAATAGACTGGATAAAGCAAGAGTACGTCAGGTGCAGGGCAAATCTGGCAGCATATCCCCATTGTCTTGGACTATGCCAAATGGGAATAGGAAACTGTCCATGCAGCGGCAGGACGGGATCCGTGAAAGATCGGGTATATTCGACCCGGAATCCGAAGAGGGACCGACATACCATGATACAACGTATGTCGATGCAATGTTTTACTAATATCCCCCTTCGAGGGACCATCGGAGGACATGCAGTGGCAGAACTCCTTAGGTTCAGCGGGGTTAGAAGAGAATATCACGGTCACTCGGTGTGATGTGGGTGAATTTCGGCAGCATATCCCCGTGTCTTGGAGCATGCCAAGGAGAGATAGACCATCATCCGCGGGATGCCGGGATGAAGGCCGAAAGAGGAGAGCACTAGGCCCGAGAACACTGTCTGCATTCATAGCACCAGTTGATATTCCCTTGGGAACCATCAGAGTACATGCAGTGGCAGAGCTCTTTGGGTTCATAGGGTTACAGAGGAATCCGGATCTGGACTGAGTAATGTAGGGGAGGTCCTTCCCCGTTGTTGTATCTCTTCAGGGTATACACGATGGTCTCTGGATATCCCTCAGACAGATACATGGAGTAATCAGAAATGAAATGGAGTGTTGATAGGGGGTTCTCGGCACAGTTATAGCATGAAGGGAGGGGTTCCCGGCGTAGGAGTTTCTCGGCACAGTTATAGCCTGAAAGAAGGTTCCCGGCGCGGGGGTTCTCAGCGCGGAAGCCATCGCGCCGGGAAGGTCACATGAAGGGAGGCTCCTTGCCGGTTATAAAGGAAGGATGGGGTTATCGGCGCGCCCAGCTCTCGCCGCGCGAAGTGCCACGCCGAGGACTGTTTGGTGCACCGGGAAGGTTCAGTGACGATAACGTATAGGGTATCAGGGTTTTACGGAGCTCTGTTCTGGAGATTTATGCGATCGAGACAAGAATTGGGATGCAAGAGTGAATTGGACCAAAGATTTTACTGGAGGGATACTAGGGTATCATCCAGAGACAAGGTCTGTAGAGGAATCGAGACCATCGTTCATCCAAAACACACTCAAAATACCCTGCGGGTGTATATGTTTATTTGTTGCCGGCCGCCCAGGAAAATCAAGAGATGACTGTCTCTGATTCCTGGGACGGCCTTAATGACATCGAGGGAACAATCAAGGGAGGGAGGTCGTTAAAACCTACCGCACTGGGATTCCTCGGGAGCCATGGACCCCAAACATCCATAGGTTAGAATGGGGGGAACCTGCTGCCCCTCACCCAGAGCAGAAGCAAAAAGGGAGCAAAGGATCATGGCCAAAGCTCACGCCAGACCCCCACTTCCGGATGAACATACATAAGAGAAAATATGTTTCAGAAAGTAACAACTAGATGCATTCAGTATCGAAAACAAGGGGAAGACCATGCTCGTCTATATATATACTGTCGATTACATCGTCTGACTATGCCCATCCATACGAAATGGGGGGGCAATAGCATTCTTCAAAAGAAGTAAAGAAACAGAAGCAATACAAAGGATGCACATTGGAGAAATGAAAATGCAAAAGGATAAAAACAAAGGATGGGGGAGGGCGGAGCATTGACTCCTCTCCCTCCCCGAGCACCCCACCTTCTCCTTCTTTCAAACCTCGCAACAGCTTCTCTTCTCTTCTCTCTTTTTGGCGAGTGTGGCTATTCTTTTTCTGATGATTGTCTATCTATCTATTCTTCCTTTTGTCTTGGACGAAACAGGGGGTTTTATAAGCGCAGTGCCCCCCCCTTTCTCGGCATGATCGACTCTGGCGCGCCTTTCACACCTTCCCGGCGCGCCTCAGTCGGTTGCGGAGGCTTCCCGGCGCCAAGAGTCTAGCTTCCCGGCACCGCCTCCATGGGCTTTTTGGGCTTCGGTGAGGAGCTCTCGACGCCACACTAGTGAGCCCATTTAGGGATTTTAATGTTTTAATCTTCCTCATCAGTAGGCTTGAGCTGTCAAAGCTACCTAATCTACCTTTTCATTTGTCAGTCCTTCGAATCTGTCAGAACAGGTGAAGGCCCATTAATTGGTGAGTTGACATAGTCTTTATCAGAACATTTCTGGAGATTTTCATCAGTCAATGGACTGCAATTCTTCATCAGTACTGCCATCTGGGCGATGACAACACCGGACATCAGCTTGGCCGGGGAGGACTTCAACCGGGTAGATAGTTTTAGTGACGACTCTTCTGTAGTTCTGGCTTTGCAGGAATCCCTGGGATCTTCATTCCTAATCCAATCTTTTCTTCGGTCCCATCTTTATTCTTGACTATATTTCAGGTGTCAACACACTCTTTAGAGGACGAAGAAGAAAGTAAAAACTGCTACCATGCATATCTTTAGCATTTAGCATTGTCTGCCAATTTGCTTTTTAAAAAAGCACCAAGTTTTTATAATTATTGGATTAAATATATTAAAGTATTTTGATAATAAAAATTTTACTTCATGACATAAAACATAAATTTTAAGTTAATTTTTATTTTAATTCTACTAAATATAAATTAATTTATACATATACATATATTATTAATTACAAGTAGCATGCTTACTTGTAATTTGAATTGACAGAGTTAATGTAAATGTTTCTCGATCCTATTTATTCTATTATCTTTTTCGCACTCCCCTGTCAACCACACTATTGACTCGTCTGTATTAGTCTTCTTCGTTGTCCTTAATTCTTATTTCATCGAGTGATAATGATAACGATGCACATATTTGCTCGGAGGGAGAGGGGGGGGAAGGACGTCACTTGACTTATTACACTCCTCTTCCTCTACTCCCATTTAGTCTATCTTACATGTTTACTCAATTTAAAATTAGGGTTGATATTTTTAGATTATTTAATGTGATTGTATTTTCATCTTATTTTTTAAATTTTTCTAAAATAATAATTAATTCAACTAATGGGTACCGATTATATTTGACAAAAAGAATCTAAGTTAAGAAAAAAAATAAGAACTTAAGACCCGAATTGTAGCGACCCGGATTCCGGATACCCGGCATACCCGGTAAGACTACCGGTTACGCGTGATACCGCATGGAACCCGCGAGGCCTCCCAAGAGCGGGAAAGCTCCGAAGGGAAAAAGGCACGTGTAGAGTACATTGAAGCCACAGAGATAGTACAGTAAGCAATTAAATTTCATTAGATAGGATTGCTAAAGTAGCAGAAATAAAATTACTTTTTAATTAACTGTTCAAATTAACAATTATATCCCATAGTCAGTCCAAAGCTAAAGACAACAAGTCTAGCACAGTACAGTCGACAGAAAAGAAAGACGTACCAAAAGGTCGGGAGAGGCCCGACGCAGGTACCAGCTGGCAGCAACGGCATGCAACGAGCACGCACACTCCAGGAACCACGCGGAAGTAGAACGAACAATGCCACCCCACCTGTAAAAGCAGGGGTGAGCCACGTGTCACTGGCTCAGTAGGGGTCACGCGGATCCCCACTGAAAAACACGCAGTAACACGGAACAACAACGACGAAAATAGCAGGTGTAGCAAAGCAGGAAAAGCTACACTACAAAGCTGTAAAACTACGCTACATGCAGTAGTAAGCAGACGGGAAGTAGGAGTAGGGAACAAGCAAGAAAGGGGAAGAACCCGCGCCAGACAAGCGGCGGCCGAACTAACCTCGGCACCCCAAACTACTCCAAGCAACAACAGAAGGGCGACTCTGATCCAGCAAAGTCAGAAGTTACCGATCTGTCGACCCGACACCAGGTCCAAAATGAAGACCTGCAAGGACGGATAAAACAACCAAAACGGCCTACACGATTGGAACATCGTGTACGCAACCCCATGCTCATCTTGGACACAGCCAAGAACAGACCACACAGCCAGGGAAGCAAATCTTGGGCAAGGCCAAGACTAGCCGACACAGAAAGGAGAACACCGGCTCCGAGAAACGCAAGAGTCACCGGTCAAGTGATAGGAGTACCCTCACACTAGAAGAACAGCCAGATGCGTCCACTGACGTCTTACACTGCGCCACAAGTGTCACGTCTACCCGACCGTGTGCAGCAGGGGGGAGACTAGACATACTAAGAACCAGGTCCAAGGAACAACGACGTTCCAAGGAAAAATGGCAACTACGGACACAGGACCGCAGTACCACAACTGCGAGTGACTAGTCAGGGTCACGCTCGTCGACGCAAGTCCTCAGTCCCTGACCACGTGTGCACACACTGACCACTACCTAGGCCAGGCCTCTAACTGGTATTCCCCTTGGTAGGACGCTACCGTTGGCCGGGGCCCACGGAACTAGCTTAAAAACCCTGTAACGGGAAACTGCCCGTCCACCACTCCCGGTGGGTGACGTACTAAAAAGCCTACGCCACAGGCTACGACTAGTGGAGGTTCACAAGGCACGGACTCCAAAACACAAGTGCTAGAGTACAGACAGTCTAAGGAAGCCCTGTCACACGTACTACGAAGCACCACTGGCAGTACAACCACTGCCAACAGACTCAGGACCAGGCAACTAGACCAACCACGTAACGATCCCGAGTCGAACAACTCAAAGGCAAGATCGTCACAGACAGCACAACAAGCCGCCAATCGGTCTAATCCTAAGCCAGTGAAACGACACTCCGCAGGAAACGACTCACGGAGACCTGAGGGAACACCGAAGACCCTCAGACACGCCTGGACACGGAAACCAAGGTAAGATGATACCTCGAGGCATCCAGAACCAGTGTCTCGGGCTGGACAAAACCGCCAAGACACCCACACGCAAGGTCGTCTGTCAACCACTGGGTCACCCCGGGTTGACCGGAACCCGACCAAAACACACACAAAAGTAGGATAGAGAATCCTACCACAAGCAAGAAGACTCATGGCTACCTTACAACGTAGTCCTCACCCTCATAGGACGTCAGGAGACATCCACAGGACAACGGACAGACCACAAGACCAAGCCAAGACAAGCAGAAATCGGAATCACAGAAATTGGAGCACAAGGCATGTAACGCACCACCCTTAGACCGTTACATGAACGTGACAGTCTAATGCTAGGCCGTTACATCCAACGTGACGGTCGGGGAACAGGCCGTCACACACACCGCCCTAACCAACTCTAGAAACGCAAAGGCATGTAACGGCCAGCACCGGGCGCGTTACACCAGCCTGACGCGCCCGCCCAGGGCCGTCAGGGCCAACAACCCTCAAACTCTAAACACACTCGGAGCATGTATCGCGCTAGACCGAACGCGTTACAGCCACCTAACATGCTAGGACAAGCGCGTTAGGGCCAACAAAACCTAGAACAACAACTGGCTGAGAGGCATGTAACGGTCCTGACCGGACGCGTTACGACCGCCTAACGCGCGGGGGTGCGGCCGTTAGAGCCAACGACGCAGCCACCCAACTCAGCCACAACAGCATGTAACGGTCCACCACGGACGCGTTACACAGGCCTAACGCACAGGGGCATGACCGTTAGAATCAACAGGCACAGCCACCCAAACTCGGCCCAGAACGAAGTGTAACGGCCTGGGGCAGGGGCGTTACACACACCTAACGCACGGGAACACAACCGTTAGGCAGACCGACTCAATCGGTCAAAATCGGTCAAACAGAATGTAACGGCCTGGGGCAGGCGCGTTACACAGACCTGATGCGCTAGGGCAGGCGCGTCAGGGGAACCAACTTAACTCGAGCATAAAACGACAAAACAAGCCTAATGCATCACACCGGACGCGTCAGGGGGCTGTGACGCGCCACCCCTGGGCCGTCACTCCCACAACGCCACGAAGACTAAAAATGCCTAGACGCTGTGACGGTCTATCGTAGGGCCGTCAGGGCCATGTAACGGTCCCTGGAACGACCGCTACACCGGTCACGGCGAGAAAACAGAGGGTTGGCCAAATCGGCCCGTTCCACGCCCCATTCACGCCGAAGCGCAGGGGAAACAACCCTCGACGATGAAAAATCACTCTAGGAGGCTAAAAGCCCACATGCACGGGTTAAAACGCTAGATCGGGGTGATTTTAACAAATCGACCCTAAAAGAGTCAACGAGGTTCCTGGGCTCCTACCGGCCTCAAATGACCACCGATCGACACAAAACAAGCATGGATGGGATCCTAACATCCCAACGGTCAGTTCAACACTAACCGAGCTACAAATGGTTGTCGTTTTTCGGCGAACCCTACAAAACCCGAAAATCACGGTTTAGGCTAAACAAGCCCAAACTCGGCCGTTTCCTTACCGAACGGCGTGCAATGGCAGGGAAAACGAAGAGGAAGAAGTGAGGAACCGTCCCCCTACCTCCACCGAAGAAACCGTGTCCCGAAAGGACTAAACCGCTCCAAAAATCACGTCGCAAGCTCGAACACCGGCTTTGAATCCACCGTTTGGGATCGCGCCAAAACCATTCCGATCCTCGTTCCGTCGCGCACCCAGCCAGCTCCACAGCATCCCCAACACGTGCCTCTAGGTACCCCGTCTACAGCCGGAGCCGAGGAGGCTCGAGAGGAGAGAAAACGGGAGAGAGAGATGGCGGCGGCGAAATGAGAAGGAGGAGAGAGGAAAAGGAAATAAAAAGGAAAAGAAATTAGGAATTTTCCTAATTTCCGAAAATCCGATTTTTGGCCCTATCTCCGAAAAATACGCAAAAATAGTCGAAACGATCGGCTCGAAGAGTACATCGTCGCTGCAGCATCCACGAGTCGAGGAACTGACAAGTAAACTCACCGTAGGGTTCCGTAACTAGTACGAGAGAAAAACCCACACGGATCGTAAAACTCAACTCGGAAGCCACCAAAGCGAATCGAAACTCACCGAAACCAATCCAAAAGATCGAATGAAGATCCCGCAAGACCTACCAAGGATCCAGGGCATTACACGAATGTAACCACCTATAAAGATGTATGGGATCAATATGTAATCACCACGGCGTCACTAATCTTCCTACCCCCTCTTCTGCTCCTCTATTATTGCATATCTCCTATGTTTCCTCTATTAAAAATCATATTAATATTTTTGAATTATTTAAAACTAGTTAGCTTAGATTTTATAATTAGTGGATTAAATATATTAAAATATAGTGAGAATATAAATTTTACTTCATTAGCATAAACGTAAAATTTAAGTTAATTTTCATTTTAATTATATTAAATATGAATTAATTTATATCAATATATATTAGTAATTACAAGTATCATGCTTAATAAATACATAGAATGTAAAAAATATAATTTTAATTGATCGAGTAAATGTAAATGTTTATTGATCCTATTTATGTTATTATATTTTTCTCACTCCCCCCGTCAACCACTCTATCGACTCATCTGTATTAGTCTTCTTTGTCGTCATTAATTTTTATTTCATCGAGTGGTAACAATAACGACGCACATATTTGCTCGAAGGGAGTTGCGGGAGACGGCCGGGACGTCACTTGACTTATTTCGCTTCTCTTCCACTACTCCCATGTAGACTATCTTGCATGTTTACTCAATTTAAAATTAGGGTTGATATATTTAAATTATTTAATACGAGTTAAATTAAACTTTATAATTAGTGAATTAAATGTATTAGAATAGAGTGAAAATATAAATTTTATAATATAAAATATAAAATTTAAGTTATTTTTATTTAAATTATCGTAAACTATAAATTAGTTTATATTAATTATATATTTTAAATTAAGAATAATATAATTAATAGGTATATAAAATATAAAAACTCATAGTTTAAATTAATAAATTAAACCTAAACTTCTCTTAATCCTATTTATTCATTTCTCCTCTTCTCACCCCGTCTCTCTCCTTTTATCACGTTGTCCCTGTCAGATTATTTTGTTCTACTATATTATTCTTCGAAGGATGAACCTATTTGCTCGGATGGAGATGAGGGCGGGGGCGGCCAGGGCGGCACTTGCCTTCCTGCCGCTGCTACCCCGTTGCCAATATTCGTTGTTTCCTGCATGTATTCATCCGTGTGCGCAGTGACTTTAAGGATGTTCATTGCCCGGTTTCGTATCTGTCAAAGTTAGGTCACGTTGGTTTCCTCCTCTGTATTTTTTCTTTTGCCCCGTTGATCATCATCTTTTTTTTGTGTGTGTTCTTTCCATTTGTGGTGTCGAGGTTGATGTTGTTCTTACACTTTTGTCGATCAGTGTCTTTCCTCTGTTGCCGATCTTTGTCTGCTTTTTTTTTGTTCTCTTGTTGGATTAGACCATACGAAGTCTGTCTTCGATCACTGTTCATGTCCGCTTCTCCGAAATGGTTCTATATCTATTTCCGTTAATGTGCGAATGGACATGCACATAGTGCACATTTATGCATGCATGTACTGTTAGTATTGGGTGTGCTACAAGCCAATTTTGGGTTGGGTAGGTCCGATAGTTATACAATCTTGTTCATCATTAATAAAGTGGTATTCGAGCGTAAATTTGTAATTGTATATTACTCTACGATGTCCCTAGGATGTGTGGTTGTAAAGTCAACTCGATCATGAGACTGACTTTACATGGATACATACTTTAAATTGTTCCTAGTTGGAGGATAATCACTCGGGGACTTTGATTACCTATTAAATCAGTACACATGATGTATGGGTGAGCAGTCTCATGGTCATTGGTGCGGGGCACCGATACATATGTCTAGACGTACGTTTTGGGAAGATGTACACTGAACTGATCCGGTATTGGATCTTCAGATGGTTGATTATACCTAATGTCAACTGAAGATCCAATTGTCTCAGTAGCATCATTGGTCCTTTGACCTGAGACATTGATTGGATCTTACTCGAGGACTAGAATGGTTTAATGAGTTGGATAAGTGACTTTAACCACAAGTCATGAATTGCCAAGTCATTAACTATTTTATGATACGTGTGAAGATCATCAATGGTCAAGAGGGGATCGCTCACTGTTGGGTATATATCAGACAGTTAAGGGGTCATGACACTGACGCTCTGTTAAATCCCTGACCAGGGTCGTGTGAGTTCGTTTAGAATGGACGTCATACACTTTAAGGAGGTCATGGTCGAATGGCACGATCATGGGGTTTGATAGAAACCATACCCTCGATCGAACCATACTCATAGAAGGAGCGAGGGATTATAGCGATGCGGCAACTGTAGACTTACAGGCACCAGACAGGGTGGTTTGAACCCGGCGTCCTCTAGGATCACGCGGATTTGCTTGACCCAACATAATCAAAGGTTCGGAATAAATTAAACTATTATTCGGCTCTAGTAGAAGTGAATAATGAGTTTAATTTACTTCTAATTGAGTATTAGAAGTTAATGACCTTAAACTAGAGTGACTATGGACCTAGAGGATCACACACAATGGGTTCTCGGGTGACTGGATATTATTGTACAGACGTATATATTAAAAGCCTTCAATTCTTTTTGGAAAGGAATATAAGAAGGGGTTAATATATATATACAATAATATGAAAGGATTTATATACTATATTGGTTCTTAGGGGCACTTTTAGAAAGAGCCCAACCATTATATATATGCATCCTACGTAGGAAGAAGCTCTTCTTCTCTTCTTTAACCAAACATTATAAAGAAAGAAGAAAAGCTTCTCTCCTCCCCTCTCCTCCCTCTTGCTCTCTCTCTCTCCCCGATAGCGCTCTCTCTCTCTCTTGAAGGGGGAAGTTTAGAGAAGAAGACTAGTGTTTGGAGGATCTGCGGCTTGTATGTGCGGAGGAAGGACGGGAAGATACCGTCACCGTGCGAGGATCCGTGTGGATCAGCTCTAGAGGTCGTACATCGATGCGGCTCGACGTTTATGGAAATCTGTATCGGACACTGCGGACAGCGTCGTTCCGCGTAAGGTAAAGATCTACACCCCATAGTTAGGGGTTGGGAGTTCTATTGCATCGATTAGAGTACGGTTCTAGGATTCCACAAAGCCTGGGTTTGAGAATATAAATTTTATTATCCGCTGCACTACCCGAACCGAGCTGTACGAATCCTTACATGTACATCGACAGTGGGATACCGGGTATAACTTTCAGTTCTCCAGGTCTTTCGCACGTTAGTGTCTTGTTGATACTGTGTTTTTGCCCTTCTTTTGGTGGGACGTCTTCATCTTTTGAGGGTTTCTCTTTTAATGTAGTAGCCTTGTGGCATAAGTTGTGGATTAAGTCCAGGAAGAAATGGAGGGCCATAGGATGAATACAGAGGCCAAGATAAAGAAGTCACCACAAGAAGAAATCATTTGTCAATGGATGCACGCAGTTTGTTGCATATTGTGTAAAATTTGTAGCTGGAAGTTCATTGAATTCAACAGTTGGAACTGTAGATGGCACTTGTCAATAGTATGCAATATGGTTGTAAAGAAAATGATTGCTCATCTTACTGCAATGCCCCTTTTTTGTAAATTGAATCACATGCCCTGGGATGAAGAACAATTATCCCATCTCAATTCCCTCTCATATGATTTCAGTTTCCACCTTTTACACTGTATGACATCTAAAAGTTTCTGTATAGTTCATTTCTTAAGAAATTGTTATATCCCATTAAAAATGTTCATGAAGAAAACTTTTATTTTACCATCAGTCATTAGAATTTGATAAAATCTTTATGTTTGCTGGTTATCCCCCAACCCCATGGAAAGAACAAGGCCGAGCCACTGGGTGAAGGCAAGTAGGCAAGTAGCCACTGCAAGGACTGTTGAGAAAATGAGTAAGATTAAAGGGCTTCTGTGCTTGACCATTTTTCTTCATTAAGGTGCACAATGTCCTAAAATATTTCCACCCTCGTCTATATACAAAATCATCCGTTTTGTTAATTTCAGGAAAAGAAACAATTCATGCGTCAGATGTTGATGCTTCCTGAGTAAGCATATGAGAATGAATAAATGACAGTGGTTGTTCTGATGGGTCAATAGAGGAATAGCGAGATTGTATCATATGAGCATGAGCTAGAAAATTTGTATGACCAATATCACCTGAGGATGTGGATGTCTCATCATCATCATCAATATCTATTTCCATGAGCAGAGGAACTTTAGTTGGTGAAATGAGTTGGACTGGACCAACTGGTGCTGCTGGCGGAGCTTAGAGGGTATCTTCAAATGAGGCAGTAATCCAGTTGACTTCTGTTTAAAATTCAATGGTAGTAACCGGCTCTTCATCATAGATAACAACAGATGCATTTATAGGCAAATTCTTCGGATGCTCAAAGTTATAGCCATGAAACTTTTGATGACCGTCATCAAGCTTCTTTACATGTAGAAATACTTTGTCTGTCTGATTTGGAGTAAGGATAGGGCCTTGAGCAATATAGCAATTGTTATAGAAAGGATCTATATCGGACCCATTGAGCAACGAGCCGAAAGATTTGTGGTTCATTGGGTAGAGGGGGAGCCCAACGAGAGAGTTTAGAATGTTCATCTTTATCATTGTGGAAAGGGGTTAGAGCCAAAGAGGCATATAATAATAGTGAAAATTTTGATAAAGGAGGCATTGGTTTATGGACACTGACCTCCTTAAATACAGCGACAAAATGAGCATTGTTATAAGGAACAATGTGGGAAATCGCAAAGTATTTACGATTTATAGGGTTGGAACTCATAACAATACCTTCCCAATTACAAAGTTCTTCAATAGGGGACGCAATCGAATGCCATTCAGAATAGATTACCTCATTTCTAAAGCAAGGTGCAATAGGTAAATAAGTTGGCATGACCATTTCCATTGTAAGGATCGCAAGGGGACTAGCTAGATAGGATATGAGAGATATGAGATAGCAGTGGAATTTAAAATTTTCTTCTCTTAAATCCCCGCGGCCTTTGATCCGTTTCTACAAACCTAAACGGCAGAAGAACAGACCTTTACCTTGAGCGGAGTCGGATCCACGACCGATGGTTGATTCCTTCTGAGCGACGCCGCTAGCCGCGCAAGTGCCTGCCCTCCAGCGGTATCCACGCGATTCTCAGGTTGAGGGATCGTCCTCGTCTCGTCTCTCATCGGCTGATCTCTCGCTCGACTCCTCGTCACGGGCACTCGGGCGGCATGCGACCTTGTGCTCCTGCGGGAGAGAGAAGGGGTGACCAGACATAAGAGATGGAGGAGGGGCGGCTGCCACAGCGTGGGAATACCCTAGAGCTTGACCTAGGGTTTCTCTTTGGCACATGTATATATTAATCCATTCCACTTTTCATAAAAGTCCCTGGATTAATATGAACACCCACTTAATATCCCCTAACCAAAGAACCTATATGCGTGTGACCCTCTAGGTCCAAGTGCCAGTCCAGTTTTCAGCCCAATAGCCCAATAACCCCTTATTGGTAAAATGAGTCTATTTAATATCTCATATTAAATAAACACTTTATATAATTATCATCTCATGATAATTGATTAGGCTTCTGATCATGTTGGGTGCCAAGCAACACCGCATGACCCTAGAAGGCAATGGGGTTCAGCAACCCGCTCAAGGAACCCTTCCGTCAACAGTTACCACGTGACTATAGTCCTTCACTCGTACAATGCTCTCAAGTATGTTTGAGGGTATGGTAAACTGTCAAATCCAAGAACACATACTCACTTAGATTAGATGCCACAAAAGCATTACCAGAAAACTCATTTTTTGATATGTTGTCTTGCCCTGGCCAGGGACTCCTAGGCATCACTCCCTAGAGCATTCTCTCTCAATTACCGAGAGCGACTAATCCCGTATTGATCACACAATCACCTTCGAATGTATTATGCTGGATCCGATCACATAACTGATTAAGACCTCATGACTAGAGATCTATAAGCTAAGGTCAAAACCCAGAAGTCCACCGACAAGATGTCCTTGGTGTCTCAGGTCACCGTGACGATTAATCTAACTGGTTGACAGTCAGGTAATATTACCATCCAGTGATTCATGTTAGATCAGTTCAGTGAACTCATTCATCAATGAGCACCTACAGGTTCACCTTAGTGTCTCCACACTAGTGTCTATAAGACCATCCACCCTCATCATATGAGCAGGTGCAACCTGTACTAGTCTCACTAGATATCTGATGTCCATCTCAGATATCCCCGACTAGGAACAATTAAGAATATGCATGTAAAAGATACTAATCTCATTGTTATGATCTCATCATAATTAATATCCATTACGCATATTCACGGACTTCATTATGAAACGATAAATGAATCACACATAATGAATATTAAAAGCCTTTGTCATTATTAATGAACAAGATTGTACATGTTATGATTGACTTTAGGACATACATAACCAACAATCTCCCACTTGGACTAAAGCCAATCACCTTTATGTCGTATACCCATAGACTCTAGGTGACGTTCAAACACAATTTGAGTCAGAGGCTTTGTCAGTGGATTTGCTATGTTATCAGTGGAAGGTGTGGATTCCTTTAAAATCCACACTTTGTGGAAAGGTTAAAAAGGAAGAGAAAAGGGAAACATTAAATAATGGTGGAGATGAAACCATGCACGAGGTGCACAAGGGGAGTGTGTGATCGCCAGAGGGTTTACCTCAATAAAAAAAAGAATAAGATCGCATATACCTGGTGAAAGATGGGATGCGGGATGAATGTGGATCTCCTCCTCCAACTCCAATCGGCCGGCCGACGAAGTGGGTTTTCTTGATTGATTACCTTGTAAGAAAGACAATGAAAGACAAGCAAAAGAAAGGGGATCAGCCAAAGTGCAGTAATACCACTCCGAAAACAAACAACATAAAATGATGAAACGACGTTAACATGCGCACCTCTCTTTTGTTTTCTTTTTAAAAACCCCTAGCAGAGAACTAGGGAAGGAGCTAACATGCTAAATGCAGTAAAAGAACTGACGACAGGAGACAATAGTGATGCCAAAATATGATGAACAACAAACAAGCTATATATAAATAAATCGCCCTGCTCTCCCTGACGAGAGTAAAGGGAACCAGAGAGACGCTGGACAGATGCAGAGGGATGAAGAAAAAAACAATGCTCGAAAGAGGAAGCTCTGCGTGCTTGGATACTTAAAAATCTTCAACCTTTTGAGTTGTTGTTGTTGTTAACCTTTTGCACGATCAAACCAGATTTTCTTTTATAGTGTCAATCGGATGTGATCAAACAAGGGAATTGATAAGAACGGGTAATGAGGCATTCAAGGAAGGATTAAGATCGGGCAAGAGTCCAAAGACAGCAGGGAACTGTGAGGGAAAGATGGGAAAAGCAGGACTCTGGAGTGAAAACACGCCTTCATACAGGGCGTCCTTTATGAATTGACGACCTTTACAGAGACGTTTCTTGAAACACGACCTAGGAAAGGGCGTTTCTTCCTGGATTTAATTTTGGAAATGAATACCTCCTCCGTTTGGAAACTGCAATAACACGCCTGAGATAATGGCGTTAATTAAAATAACGCCCTGAGGAAAGGCGTTACTCACAAAATGCCTTTTATTTTAAAAATAGATAATTCCAAAAATTAAGGGATAACACTAGGAATTGACGCCCTCATCTACGGTCGTCCTTTCTTTGAAAACGCCCTACAACAAGTCGTTATTTGTGAAATTAACGCCCTTAATCAAGTCGTGACTCACAAAAATGCAGAAAAACTCACAAAAATAGAAAAACTTTATGTTATAGGAATATTGAAGTCCACTTGGGGCATTTATATAATAACATGAGATTTGATCAACAAAACGTCAATTTTGGCGTGTCTACAGCTGCCCCGCCTTGGCGTCTGCTTTGCAAGGGAGTGAGACGGAAATGGAGCGAAGTGTAATGAAAGGATTGAAGTGGAACGAACTGATAAGGAGACGCCAAGGTGTGATGTGACACGCCTCAGACACTAAGCATTGGAAATCTTTCCAAGATTCTGAGTGAAACAACTCTGAGTGGTTCCAAGGAAACAATCGATTTGTTGGATAAAAGGAGGTTAAACTAAATAATAAAGGGTGTGCGCGCGGGCACGACAGGGAAAGACCATTGGAGAGCGATTACCAGCCAATGTGGACGTGCTGCAACCAAGGTAAATTTTACAGAAAAGTAAAGAGAATTGGGATAAAGATCCAACAAAAGGAACACTTTCAAGGAATCAGCCTGAACAGCCTCAAATAGAACGAAGTACTTGATTTAAAGTGGAATATCTCATGTCAATTCAATCAAGAGCGAGTGAACTTCATTATTGCCATAATATGAAGATTTTCAGCATGAAACTCAAAGTCCTACATGATGCATGCTGGGCTAAAAGAAAAGGTTAAAACAAACTAAAAAAATAGAAAATAATCAAGGATAATATTGCTAAGCTGTTTAGGTCTGGTCAAGAATCCATATTTCTGAGCTAACACTAAGCCGAAGCCCGTTTGTCCGCGCATCAACTCAGAAAGTGGAACCATCCTCCCAGGCCTTTAACAACTCAACGGCCTATCCGTGTGATCAAGATTCTCCTGAAATCGTCTTCGTTTTTGATAAAGGGGAACTCAAATTTCAGGTTCATCATAACCACAAGGTCCCTGATATACTATAATATCGTAGATATCATATAATAATAATGCTTACAAGAAACAATACAAGGTTATGATGCTCCTATGAGTGATCCAAACGCCCTGAATCCTGCAAACTTCTGCACTTTGAAACTTATTAGACTTCATTTATCAATTCAGAACATGACATAAGTGCTTAATCATAAACAATTTCATCAAATAATAGCACTTAAGTTCATCAAAAGTATGAAGAGGGCAAAAACGTAGACAATAGACCAATAAAACACGCCTAAGAATAGGGCGTTAACAGCATGAAAGACGCCTGACTGTATGTCGTTAATTGTTAAAACACGCCCTACTCAAAGGCGTAATCAAAAGCGCAAGCTTAGAAGAAACACGCCCTCATCACGGGCGCTACATAAAACACGACCACTGTTAAGTCGTCAAATAAAAAGTAACGCCCTAACAGAAGGCGTAACTAACAGCGAAAGCATAGAAGAAACACGACCTCATCAAGGGCGTTACATAAAACACGACCACTGGTTAGGTCGTCAAATCAAAAAAGAGACGCCCTGAGACAAGGCGTTAATTTTGCACGAACCTCCGTTTCCGAATTAGGAACACAGTCCTTATCCTGATCAAACTTCTAACTTCGGGACTCTTTAGGACTCTTCAAATCCTTATAAAACGGAAGGCTTTCTTAACCAAATCATCGGAATTCTTCAGCGGCCGAACTGCTTCGTTTCTTTCTTTTTCTGCAGCCTTTTGTTCTCTTCTGTTCTTCTTCAACCAGAGGCCTCCGTACGAGCTTCTTCTGCAAAACTGAACCAAGCAATGAACCGGGTGATGAAGAAGCCTAAGATGTCCATACCCAGAATTACTGAAATACAGGGGCACGTAAGCAACCGGATTGCTTTGAACCAGGTATGCTTTCTCTGCTATTTGTTTCAGGTTATTCCTTCTGCCGAATTCTCCTCTCCATGTTGCATATGCTCATGCTTGCTTACTACATGCGTTCTGTTCTTCACAGGACTACCCAAACCTTCCAGGAGCTAGAAGATATGTCCAAATCAAATGGTTGCCCCTTATCCTCTCCAAGTTTACTTCAGACATGAGGGTATATGTAGCTAGATGGCATCTCTTGGGGTTGATAACCCATGCCAAGCATTATGATCAAATCCACATAGATTGGGCTGCCATAGGAGCATTGATTGAAACCTGGCATCCTTCTACCCATACTTTCTTATTTTCTACATTTGAGGCCACCATCTTGCTGGAGGAAATAGAGATGATCCTAGGCTTGAAAAGGATGAAACACGGAGAAGAAGAAAAGATGGCCATCATGCTAAGGCCCATCTCCTCCCATGAATTGCTAACCTCGTTAATACCTAGCCCAAATATAGTGAACCAAATCAAGGTCACTAAAGGAGTTAACCTCTTGAAGCTCGCCTCGTGGGTGTACAAGAGAGCGGATCAAGCTAAGGAAGAGGAGGAGATAGAAAAGATAGCAAAGGCCTTCGTGGTGTGCTTAGCAGGAGCACTCCTATTCCCATCCACGGAGGACTTTCTAGAGGAGTCCCAATTGAGCGCAGTGGTGAGCTTATGGGAAGAAGAAAGAGCCGGACCGGCGATCCTAGCATATCTCTATAGCGGGCTTACTTCAGCGGCCATGGGAAGGCCCATCTACGGGTGCATGCTAGCACTCTCAAGTTGGGTTGATCTACACTTCAAATTCGACTCATGCCACGAAGCCCAACAACCTTCAAGAATTTTCTCAAAGAGCCCACTCTCATATATAACTGGCTCATTAGGCATAAGCAATAGAGTGACCAACCGGATTCCTCAAATCAAGAAGAGAGGGGATTGGAGGGAGCATTTAAAGGTAATGCCAAAGAATCTTTTTACTTGTGCCCCGGGTGTATTCAAAATGCAGGAGCTTCGTGCACGCTTCTCCATCGGGACGGACCTTCGTCTTATTGGTGCTTCGGACTTCGTTTTATATAATGCACACCGGTGCCTTCCTCAGCTTGGGCTCCCAAGGCAACACTTAGAAGACATCTCTCATCTCCCTCCAATCAAATCAAGAGACCTAGGCAGCAATGAAGATGGTGAGGAGGCTATCACCATTCAAGCTCTATGGAGGCTAAGCAAACTTCATCAACCTGTAGAAGACTTGGACGAAGACAAAGACCAGTGGAAAAATTATGTAACTTCATTGAGGAAATTAAGGCCCAAAGTGGCTCATTAGTCATTGTAGTTTCTCTTTTCAAAATAATAAAGATTGTTTTCTGATTGAGCCAACTGCCACTGGGATTATGATCGAAATCATCCAAAAAAACTGTGCTGTTGTGAATAACGCCTGTAAGAATGCCGTGAATTCACAAATACACGCCTTACCTAAAGGCGCTTCCAGTGGGCCTTTGTCAACAGTTGACGCCTGCAGAGTGGGCGTAACTTTAAATAACGACCTCAGAAAAGGCGTGACTAGATTCAAACCAAAAGCATATAATCGTTGACTCTTTAAAAATAACGCCTTTTCCTTGGTCACGTTTCAAGTGTAACACGCCTTTACAAGAGGCGTTACTTTAACAGCAATAATGACTTCCCGCTCATCAATCAACGCCCATTCAATGCGTCTGACGACGGTTATCGTTCCCCATGCAAAAGAAATTAACGCCTTAATCATCGTCGTCAACTTTCATAAAACGCCCACGAAATGGACGTGACTTTCATTAAAAACGCCTTCCATTAGGGCGTGTCTTCTTTTCGAAACCCAAAAGCCGTCGGGCCCCTTCTTCTTCCTCCTTCCATTCTCATTTCACCCCTTTTCTCTGCAAACCCTAACCGAAGCCCCCCCCCCCCCCCCCCCCGAAGCCTTTCTCTCAATCTCCTCTCTCTCAAACATTCTCTCAATCTTAGCCATGGCCAAACGCCAAAGAGTCAGCGCCCCAGATGTGGTCGATCTCGATGCCTCCCACGCCCAAGAGGAAGAACTTTCCGTGGAGGAGCTCGCCGTCGTGGCTTTTGAAGAAGAGCCGGTGGTGGCCGGCGGCGACAACGCCGACGAAGCAGCGATAGGAGGAGGAGAAGACGAAGGTGGAGAAGAAGGAGAAGAAGATGGAGAAGAAGGAGATGATGGAGAAGAAGAAGATGGAGAAGAAGAAGGACCACCGCCCACGGCGGCGGTCGTTCCCCGGGGGCAACTCCGGCGGCCCAGACGACCGCTACCCCGGCCACAACCCCAGAAGCACAAGAAGGTAGGCTCCCCCTCCCCAATTCCATTTTTTTTATTTTATTTATATTTATTTTTTTTTTCATGATTTTTTCATAGCCCTCGGGCAGTAAACCTGCAACTCAGAAAAGACACGCCTCCCACGGGGGCGTTACTTACAAACACAACGCCCTAATCCAGGGCGTTAATTATTTTTAATTTCTGAAAACTAATTATCCTTCATGAAAAACGCCCTGAAGCATGTCGTTTTTTTAGAACTTATGATTTTTCATGAATTCCATGCTCACTAAACAATTTCCAAAAATATTTTCATGAATTATTTCGCATGCTGTCAGTTATTTGATTTTCTGTTAAATTGAGAAAACCACGCCCTCCAGTAGGGCGTTAATTCAACAAGAGACGCCCAAACCAGAGGGCGTCGCTTCATTCATTAACGATTTTAAAAAAATAACCACCTTAGGAAAACGCCCTACCACAGGGCGTTAATTCAACAAGAAACGCCCATCACCGAGGCGTCATTATAAATATGTGTCAGAAATAGCAAAACAACCACCAAAATACGCCTAAGACTGGGGCGTGATTAAAATAAAAAACGCCCTCAGTAAGGGCGTTACATTAAAGTTCATTCTGAAAAACGCCCCCCACCGGGGCGTGAAATTATCAAGAAACGACCTGAGTGTGGCCGTGAATTCCAAAAATGCTAAAATTCAATATTTAACCCAAATCAAATGTAATTCCACATGGATGCTCAAATAATTAAGAAAAATAATTCTCTTTTAATACCTGCAGGGGTTGATGAGGACCCGTATCTCATGGGTCATGGTCTGGGCAGCATACCAGGGTCTCCCCGACTTCCAGAGGGTTAGGATAGAGGCCATGGGGTTTGGGGCTTTTCTATCCATCGAGCCTTTTAGACCTGACCTAGCACTGATCCAGGTTTTGAGGGAGAGATGGGATAGGGTTAGCCGGACTTTTCTGATGCCCTGGGGGCATATGGTTCCTAGTTTAGAGGATGTAGCCAGGATCACAGGTTTACGGGTGGATGGTGAGGCCGTGAGTGGGTTCACCTATTCTGACTATACGGAGATGGCACAGAGGCTACTAGGGCTTGAGATGGTCTATGTGGGACCTAGCGAGTGTAGGACCATTTTCCGTACGGACCTGACTACGGTGATGGGTCTAGGAGATGCCAGGCATAGGTCGGGGGAGACCTTATGGTGAGGACACGCGTCACACTTTACGACGGAGTACACGGATCTCGCCGGCATCCCTTTGGCTCGGCGACCAGTTGACAGATTAGCGGAGCTATCATCACTTATTTTATGCTTTGGGCCATGTTGGGCCTTGGTTTAGTCCGTGTGTGGACAATTTTCTTTCAGTCATGGACCTTTTTTAGGCCAATTAGGCTTTATTTGTGTTTTGTAGGCTTGCTAGAGGCTAGGGGGGGTTATTGGGCCACTTCTTGGTTCACTTCTCAGGCCCACTAGGGCTGACCACCTTTTCCCCCCCCTGGGCCCACCTTGGGAGGCGCGCCCCACCTAGGGTTAGGGTTGGGGGGCGGACCATTCCCTCCCCTCTTGGAGGGAATGGCAGCCGCCCTTCCCCCCTTGCCCTCTCCCTCTTTTGGCCGCCCCCCCCACCTTTCACTCCTAGAATCTAGGAGATTTGAATGCCCTTCCCCGGTTGTGGCCGCCCCCCCCATCTCCTTTCCCCTTGGCTAGGGTTTAAACCTAGCATTTCCCCATCCCATATAAAAGACCTTGTATTTTCTTTTCAAAGGAATAATGAAGAATTTGATGCTTGAGTGTTCGTGTGGAGTGCCACATTGCAAAAAGGGGCGACCCCTTCTTCTTCCTCCTCCTTGAGGGTGCGACGCCCTCACCTCCTCTCCAGTCCTTGGGTGCGACGCCCAGGGGTAGGAGATCTCCCCCAAGGGATTCCAACGCCAGCAGCCTTCAACCATCGTCCACGGCGACGAGTTCGGTGGAGCGACGGTGCACGCAGGATCGTCTTCCTCTTCCCCGGGCGTCCCTGTGCTGACAGCAGATTTGGTGTCCAGAGATCGGTCCGGTGCGTCCGTTTCCCGGCAGCGTCTCATCCAAGTTTCTTCACGACTTTCGTACCCCTTCCAGTCATCTTTCCAACCCCACCGGCCTTGGCCAAAAATTCCACCCACAGAGAAAGTTGTCTTTACAGACACTTTCGTCGCGCTGTCTGCCTCCCTGACAGTCTCACCTGTGATCCGAGACGACTTGGGTCACCGTTCGCATGCCTCTCCTACCACCAAACATCGCCAGTCCCTTCATAACATTTGTTCCCCTCCCAGTCACGAATCCAACCCCTCTGGCCTCGCCTTCAAACTCCATCGGGGTAAACTTTTGTCTTCAAGCACACTTTTAGTGCGCAAACCTGCGCTACAGTACCCGAGCGGGACTGTCAGCAGAGGGCCTCCAAAGGGGGTACCACTTCCCGTCCTCGGATCGATCCACAACTTGGTAGGTCGATTCCTCACATCCCACCACGCCTCCAGTAATCTTCTCGGGCCGGAACTCCTTCTGTACCCTTGCGCCATCACCACCCCACCCACGGTCACAGATCAGACTGCCCTGAAGTGCTGTCTGTGCACCCCTGTTGTCACCCCCTTCGCATCCAATTCCTCCACAGGACCCCATCTGCCACCACTGCCCCTGGAGAGCCGCCCCTGTCAGCCTTCCACCAGAGAAGACGCCGCCACAAACGCTGTCCGGACGACCGTGTACCAGCGCCATCTCTGCCCGCTGTCACAGGGACCAGCCAGCAACCTCTCGTCGGACCGACATCCTCCCTCGAGGCTGTAGCAGCAGCGTGGCCCCTCCATCCGGTCCGGCATCCCAGCAGTGCCCGCGGCGACGTGGACCTCCTCCTCAAAGGCTACTACAGGAGCGATCGGCATTGTGAGGGTCGGCATCCGGCTTCATCCCCGACCTCGGCTGCTGCCCGTCAACCCGTGCGCCGGCCGCCCCGTGTGTAGTTGTGGTTGTAGCCTATTACCTCCCTGCGAGGAGTGGGCCCTTTGATGTTTGTATTAGTTTTCTCACGCGTGTATCGGGGTGGTTGGACTCGGCCGGGGTTCCTTCCCCACGCCTAGGCGTGGAGGTACGTGTCTCGCTCCCGCCCGTAGTACTTGCTTATCACGTATATGATTGATTGTGCCGCGTGAGTGAGTGTAGGGTCTAGCTAGTTTCATTTATTACTGCTGGTTGAGAGAGAGAGAGCGGCCCTTTTTCCCTTGGCCCTAGTCGAGCACCGAGCTCGGACTAGACTCCCGTGTCGTCCAGCGGCTTCTCGCCCGTTGTGACCCCGTTACGCCTCCCTCCGTGGGACGGCCGTGGTTCGGAGTTCTGTTGAGAGACGCCTCCGCCCGGAGGGAGTTCACGTTAGTCGGTCACACCGGCTTGCCTTGTCACGTGCGCGTGCTGGCCGCGCTTGGTCTTCATAGTAGGTCCAGTCCTTTTTAGTCCCGTTCCGCGTCAAATTTGGTATCAGAGCTTAGGGAACCAGTTTGTTCTAACAAATTGGGGTCTTAGGTCATTCGAGTCTTTAGGTTGTCTAGGGTGCAATTGAGGCCTTAGAGTTATCTAGGTTGCATTGAGTCTCTTAGTTCATCTAGGTAACCCACCATTGCATTGTAATGTTAGGTTTGTGTCTAGTTAGAGTTTTGTCCTTGTCTCGTTGAGTCTTGCATGTCCAGCTCCACGCCAACCCCATGGTGGTTCCTCGAGCCCACATGTCAGGTGAGTCATCCCTATTGGTCCGATTCGATGCTCTTATGGTACGACCTCTAAGTGTCGCCCCTACCACTCAGTCGTCGGGAGACCCGATCCCTATACCGATGACCGAGTCATTCCAGCGCCCTGTCATGTCCACTGCCATCCTACCTAATGGGATGCATACGGAGATCGACTTCATCAGTAGGGTGTCGTCTAACTGTGTCTCACAAGACATTGTTGAGTCACTCTCCAAGACTGGGGAGATTGTTCTCCGTGATGGTTTAGCTTTTATCGAGTTCCAACGGTGGTTTGGCCCCGTTAAATATTTCGATGGCGCTTGGTGCAAGATCAGCACACTTGCTGGTCCATGCATCATTTTAGGGCGAACTTGGTTGGAGGAAAGAAGTGCGACCATCGACCTGGATAGGAGGACCTGCACCTTACACCCATCTCACCTTCCCGGTGAGTTTGTCTTCCATGACGGCGTTACGCCGACCACCTCCATGTCATCACCTGGGTTTGTTCCAGTGAGTTACGAGGCTGAACAGGAGTTGATTGAGGAGTACCTAACTGAGGTCGAGGAGTTAGGGAGTGATCCCCTCCACATCATAGAGGACTCCGTTTCCACTCCCGAGAGAGAGGCTTCACCCTTAGACCCTCATATAGAGACATTCTTACCTTCCGAGGGTGAACTGGTCATTGGTGAGTCTTTAGCTAGCTGGCTAAGGGAGGGTCCACTTCTAGATGTCTCCATTCCTTGCTATACACCCATGGGACCAGCCCTCCCAATAATACCCCTTAACTCCTTTCACACCACTTTTCGGTCCTTCTGCTTTCTTGAAAATGTGAAGGACTTCCTTAGGAGTTTGGATTATCAATGGGAGTTGACTTATATGTTGACCTTAGGGTCTGACCAACCCTATAGTCATAGCTTTACACTCCCTGCTTTGGGGTCTATTACCTCGGTCTACACCACAGGACATATCACATCCGAGGTCCTTTTATTATTTCCCATACCCGTGGAGGTTGATTTTGTCCCCACTTATGGTTTCACGGTCCCGAGGGAGGAACCTTGCCTTCCTTGCCTTCCTCATGAGCCTCTTGCCCCATACATGAGAGTGCCTGAAGGTGATTATCTGCACCTGGGCGAATGTCGCACATGGGCAAGTATAGTGAAGGGACCTGTCGGGAGGGGTCATCATTTCTTTGACCCTTTCGATCCCCTCCCTAGTGAGCCTCTCGACCCATATTCTTTTCCCCACCTTGTCGAGGAGGTCCGCTATCATACACAACCTAGGCCTTCTAGTCAACACCTCACCTTGCAGGCATCCAGATGCCCGAGCTTAGGAGGCCAGGGACGCATGTCTCTCTCTCATGTTTCTTCATGTCCACCATCATATAGGGGTTTGTCTCATATAGGGAATGCCATGAGTGAGTTTGGGCAATGTAGTCCCCATGAGTCTACCACATTCCGTAGGACACCCATGCATGATAGATACAACTTTGGTTGTCCTGGTCCTCCCCGTGTTGACCAATCATGTAGGAGTCATAGGCATGCTAGGTCTGTGTTTGGATGTCCAGGACCACCCCTGCATTCATATAGGTATGAGTCCACACAGCTAGTTCGGAGTTTGCATCATCACCACCTCGAGGCCAGCAACGCACGTTATAAGGAATTAGCTGACGCGCATCGACGCACCCGTGAGTTCTGTAAGGGAGAGTACGTCATGATCAGGGTCAGACCTGAACGGTTCCCTTCGGGGGCCGTAAAGAAACTCCAGGACTGCGGTGCCGGACCCTTCCGAGTTCTGAGGCGGATTGGGTCTAACGCGTATGAGATTGAGCTGCCAGATGATTATGGGATCAGTTCGACGTTCAACGTCTCTGATCTGGTGGCCTATCGGGATCCAGCAGTGATTCCCAGTGAGCTTCTTGGGCCTCCCCTTCCTGTTGTGAGCGATACACCTTCTGAGAGCCCACCTCCTACAGCCCCATTACAGAGACGCGAGCACATCGATTGTATACTGGATGAGCAGGTGACCACCACCAGGAGCGGGGCCTACCAGCGCTTCCTAGTGCGTTGGAGAGGGCGCCCTGAGACAGACGACACCTGGATCACGCGGGGAGAGCTGGAGCGGATTGATCCGGACTTGCTGGAGCGTTACCTGAGCGACCGTGACCCTTACTCGACGGGGTCGAGTTCTTCCCACCCGGGGAGAATTGGTGAGGACACGCGTCACACTTTACGACGGAGTACACGGATCTCGCCGGCATCCCTTTGGCTCGGCGACCAGTTGACAGATTAGCGGAGCTATCATCACTTATTTTATGCTTTGGGCCATGTTGGGCCTTGGTTTAGTCCGTGTGTGGACAATTTTCTTTCAGTCATGGACCTTTTTTAGGCCAATTAGACTTTATTTGTGTTTTGTAGGCTTGCTAGAGGCTAGGGGGGGTTATTGGGCCACTTCTTGGTTCACTTCTCAGGCCCACTAGGGCTGACCACCTTTTCCCCCCCCTGGGCCCACCTTGGGAGGCGCGCCCCACCTAGGGTTAGGGTTGGGGGGCGGACCATTCCCTCCCCTCTTGGAGGGAATGGCAGCCGCCCTTCCCCCCTTGCCCTCTCCCTCTTTTGGCCGCCCCCCCCCACCTTTCACTCCTAGAATCTAGGAGATTTGAATGCCCTTCCCCGGTTGTGGCCGCCCCCCCCATCTCCTTTCCCCTTGGCTAGGGTTTAAACCTAGCATTTCCCCATCCCATATAAAAGACCTTGTATTTTCTTTTCAAAGGAATAATGAAGAATTTGATGCTTGAGTGTTCGTGTGGAGTGCCACATTGCAAAAAGGGGCGACCCCTTCTTCTTCCTCCTCCTTGAGGGTGCGACGCCCTCACCTCCTCTCCAGTCCTTGGGTGCGACGCCCAGGGGTAGGAGATCTCCCCCAAGGGATTCCAACGCCAGCAGCCTTCAACCATCGTCCACGGCGACGAGTTCGGTGGAGCGACGGTGCACGCAGGATCGTCTTCCTCTTCCCCGGGCGTCCCTGTGCTGACAGCAGATTTGGTGTCCAGAGATCGGTCCGGTGCGTCCGTTTCCCGGCAGCGTCTCATCCAAGTTTCTTCACGACTTTCGTACCCCTTCCAGTCATCTTTCCAACCCCACCGGCCTTGGCCAAAAATTCCACCCACAGAGAAAGTTGTCTTTACAGACACTTTCGTCGCGCTGTCTGCCTCCCTGACAGTCTCACCTGTGATCCGAGACGACTTGGGTCACCGTTCGCATGCCTCTCCTACCACCAAACATCGCCAGTCCCTTCATAACATTTGTTCCCCTCCCAGTCACGAATCCAACCCCTCTGGCCTCGCCTTCAAACTCCATCGGGGTAAACTTTTGTCTTCAAGCACACTTTTAGTGCGCAAACCTGCGCTACAGTACCCGAGCGGGACTGTCAGCAGAGGGCCTCCAAAGGGGGTACCACTTCCCGTCCTCGGATCGATCCACAACTTGGTAGGTCGATTCCTCACATCCCACCACGCCTCCAGTAATCTTCTCGGGCCGGAACTCCTTCTGTACCCTTGCGCCATCACCACCCCACCCACGGTCACAGATCAGACTGCCCTGAAGTGCTGTCTGTGCACCCCTGTTGTCACCCCCTTCGCATCCAATTCCTCCACAGGACCCCATCTGCCACCACTGCCCCTGGAGAGCCGCCCCTGTCAGCCTTCCACCAGAGAAGACGCCGCCACAAACGCTGTCCGGACGACCGTGTACCAGCGCCATCTCTGCCCGCTGTCACAGGGACCAGCCAGCAACCTCTCGTCGGACCGACATCCTCCCTCGAGGCTGTAGCAGCAGCGTGGCCCCTCCATCCGGTCCGGCATCCCAGCAGTGCCCGCGGCGACGTGGACCTCCTCCTCAAAGGCTACTACAGGAGCGATCGGCATTGTGAGGGTCGGCATCCGGCTTCATCCCCGACCTCGGCTGCTGCCCGTCAACCCGTGCGCCGGCCGCCCCGTGTGTAGTTGTGGTTGTAGCCTATTACCTCCCTGCGAGGAGTGGGCCCTTTGATGTTTGTATTAGTTTTCTCACGCGTGTATCGGGGTGGTTGGACTCGGCCGGGGTTCCTTCCCCACGCCTAGGCGTGGAGGTACGTGTCTCGCTCCCGCCCGTAGTACTTGCTTATCACGTATATGATTGATTGTGCCGCGTGAGTGAGTGTAGGGTCTAGCTAGTTTCATTTATTACTGCTGGTTGAGAGAGAGAGAGCGGCCCTTTTTCCCTTGGCCCTAGTCGAGCACCGAGCTCGGACTAGACTCCCGTGTCGTCCAGCGGCTTCTCGCCCGTTGTGACCCCGTTACGCCTCCCTCCGTGGGACGGCCGTGGTTCGGAGTTCTGTTGAGAGACGCCTCCGCCCGGAGGGAGTTCACGTTAGTCGGTCACACCGGCTTGCCTTGTCACGTGCGCGTGCTGGCCGCGCTTGGTCTTCATAGTAGGTCCAGTCCTTTTTAGTCCCGTTCCGCGTCACCTTAGGTGAGTTTGCACAGCGACTGACCGACGGGGTGAGAGCGGCATGCTGCCAGGACCCGACTGACCATGAGAGAGCGGACCGAGACCTGAGGAGGTTCCTGCTGCTGCTGCTCGGGAGATTATTGCTGGGGACGAAAGCCGATGTCATCAACTGCCGCTTCTTAGGCATCCTTGAGGATCTGGAGACGGTTGGCACATATGCTTGGGGAGCGGCCCTGCTGGCGCATTTGATGGCCGATCTGTCCACGGGGACAGGCCGTGAGACGACCGTCAGTGGCTTCTCACCTCTTCTTCAGGTATGCAATTTCTCATTTCTTATCTTTTCCTTCTTATTATGATGCATGTGAATATAGTACTAATTGTAATGCATGGATGTAGGTGTGGAGCCACCTATACATGCCGATGGGGCGCGTCGACCCACGGCCAGGAGCCGAGGGATCCTTCCCTCTGGCGCAACGCTGGGTGCCTGTTATCTTTGGCGCCCCACTTGACTACGAGTTGTGGGTTCTACGGAGAGAGTTCCGCGACTTTCCTCCCTCGCTGGTATGTATGAATGAATGATATGCATTTCTTTGTTTATTTGAATATGGTGAACTGATAATGATGCGTGTTCATGAATGCAGGTGCAGTGGAGACCATATGAGGGGATGACAGATGAGGGCCAGCCTTGGGTCGTATCGGGGCGACCTCGCTTCGGGCGTGAGCTATGGCTACACTGCTTGAGCGAGATTGAGCCGTTACGGCTTCGGCTGGTGATGAGGACCCTGGGCCTGCCCCAGGAGTGGATCGAGGTCGGAGAGCCTCGAGGGATTGGCAAGAAGACCCGTGGTCGCACCAAGACGACCGACTGGAGGGTGCGATTCGAGGAGCAGTACGCCGACTGGCAGCGTGGCGGGACCACAGTCGTTTCCCACGCGACTGACAGCTCCGAGTACCTCCGGCGCTACTGGGAGGTTCATGCCGGCAGACCTCAGATGAGGGTCCTAGGGGTATGTATGAATGCATTTATTTCTAAATTGAATGCAAATGCTTATGTAACTATTATGCGACTAATATGTAATGAATGCAGGATGCGAGGGACATAGCGGCAATAGATGCCCAGGCTCACCTACACAGCCTGGAGGACCAGCTAGCTGCCACACGGGCAGACCTGGAGACCCTGGTGAGTGTTTGAATTTTTGTTGTTGTATTGAATTAATGATTAGCCACTGACGGTCTTAATGAATGTAGCGTGCCCAGCAGGGAGCGGCGAGGAGAGATCCAGGGGAGGCCTCCAGCTCGAGGGGGCCTAGTGCAGAGGTGACTGCACTGACGGAGCAGCTGGCTGGTGCGATAGCGCGAGCCGAGGTGGCGGAGCGTGACCTTGCCTCACGGGTAAATTCTGAACTCAAAACCTCATTCAAATAATGATTAGATATAAATTGTGCACTGATAAAAATTCATTTTTGCAGACTGAAGAGCTTCGAGCCACTCTTATCTGCGTAGATGAGGGCTTCCGAGCGACGAGCTCGCAGGTGCGTGACCTACCTTTAGTCACATGTTGTTATTTCATTTCATGAATTATTGAACTGTGGAACTGATGATTTGTTTACCTGTTTATAGGCTGCTCAGCTGAAGGCGATACGTACCGAGTTGTCGATCCGCGATCAGCGGATCGCAGAGCTTCAGCGGACCCTGCAGCGACGCAGCGAGCTTCCTCAGGACGTAGCCGAGCTGCGAGTTGCCCTGGAGCTGGAGAGGAGGGAGCGTGCTCGGGAGCGCGAGGAGCGGGCTCGTGAGCGGGAGGAGCACCAGGCGGAGCGTGTCCGTTTCCAGGAGCAGCTGACGGCGCGGGAGCGTGAGCTGGCGGACTCGAGGACCCAGTTGATCCTTTCCCAGCAGCGGCTTCGAGTGTCCGAGGAGCGGTTGCAGCGAGGCCGTGAGCGAGCACGGGCTGCGGGGTACTCCTTCACCAGCTCCACCTTTGTGGCGGGTTCTTCCCTCCGAGAGAGGAGCGAGGCAGGAGGACACGTTCGGGTTCCGGCCTCTTCACGGGGGCCTATGCCTCCTCCACCGGCGCCAGTTCGGGATGGTGAGGAGGAGGTTGAGAGCAGGAGAGTAGAGGAGGGTGGAGGCGAGAGCTGAGAGTTCTGTACTTGTACTCCTCCACCTTCACACCTGTACATGATAGACATGATGATACATATATATATATGAGATTTGAGCTTTTGTTACCTGAGCACTTGTGTGGTTGTGGACTTGTGTTTGTGTACTTTTTTCTTCTCACGTTCCTCGTGTTTGCTTTACTTTGCCCTGTATCTGCGGCTGCGGTTTTCACTTGAACAAACAGGTTAATTCATCTGTTCGACTTGGCCCCTTGCCCGATGAGCAAGGGGTATAAATATTTTGACCTTAATAATGGGTCAAGGGGCCAAGCCTTTAATAAGGTAAAATGAAATAATCAAAACTCGGGGATGCCGTATGCAAACAATAATTAAAAGATGTCCAGGCAAGAATGCAATTCATGCAACATGAAGAATTTATTTTTGTTCTTTTCAGTATATATATATTTTTTTTGAGGATTTTTCTAAAAAACACGCCTTAGATTAGGCCGTTACTATCGTGAAAAATGCCCTTGGAGACGGCGTTACCGTGCAAAGATTATTGAATTTTGTTGAAAACACGACCTTCCAGGAGGCGTTATTTTTAAAGAAACGACTATGATCTAGGCGTGAATCAGCATAAAAGCGCCTTGAACAAAGGCGTTAATTTTTATTCCTCCCAAATTGGGCTGATAAAGAAATTAAGGTGGTGGGCCCTACTTGGTCATCTTCTAAGTTCCATTAACCTTTCTTGAATAATTAAAAGAGGAATTGGCGTGAATATGGTTAAACTTGTACACAAGATTTCGTACAGTGCATTCTCTTCAGTTTGTCTTGACCATTCTGCTGGTTCATGATTTTTTCCAAAAAATAAAAGAGAAGCTATGAGGAAGCCCACAAAAGATTCAAGGATGCCTGAGACAAAACTACCTCCCCTATCCTTATGCCTGTTGGGGTTCGGTCTTTGGCGTAGGGACGCTTTGTTGCCTTTTTTGCCTCTTCATAATGCATGCATACGCCCAAGGTTTTCCTTGCGGGGACTTTGCCCTCTTGACATGCTTTTCTTTTCACTTATTTGACTTTCACTTTAGAATTGATTTGCATTGAATAGATTTGAACTGATGAACAACCTAATTGTACTTGGGCTTTTGTGGCATTTGTTCCCTTTTGGGCCCTGACTTCCTCCTACTAGGGCGGCGGATAGGCTTGGCGTGTCTACCTCAAGACCTCCCTTCCTCCCTTGTGGGCCGAAGAAGAAAAGAATGGATATCGTCTTTCGCCTTCAGTTTGATTTCGACTTTCCATCAGATTTTGCACTGCTTGAGCTCAAGAGTAAAGTGTGTAGTGTGTGCGGGGTCAACTCCCATTTTAAATTAGCAAGACTGACAAATGGATTCTGGATTTTGACCTGTCGGACCGGGGACCTTTGCATGTCATGTCAGCCCAAAAGGGAGAACCATGAAAGAAAACTCTTTTGTTTTGGATTTTGGAAATATTCAGATTTTTTGGATTATCTGGGAGATTTCTATTTTCTTTGGATTTTTGTGAAGTTTTTTCAATTTTTGTTTGGATTTTTGTTCAGGGGTAATATTTCTTGAGATACAAACCATTCCAGGGGTGAGTTAATTCCTCTCCTTCAGCATTAACCAGTTTATAAGCATTGCCAGGATAAACATCTTTTATGACAAACGGCCCTTCCCAATTTGGTTGTAGCTTTGAACGAGGGCCTCCCGGCTTTACAAAGATTCTTTTGATTACCATTTCACCGACCTTAAATTTTCTCTCAATTACCTTCTTTTGATAAAAACGTGAGAGCCTGTTTTGGTAAACGCGCGCATGCTCAGCGGCGACCAGACGCTTCTCATCTAGGAGTTCCAATTGGGCAAGGAGTGAATCACGACGTTCATCGATAGAGAGCTCCTCATCCAATTGTACTCGCAGAGAGGGGATAAGAATCTCATAAGGGACTACGGCCTCCATTCCATAAGTAAGGGCAAAAGGAGTTTGCCCAGTGGGGGTTCGAATAGAAGTGCGGTAGGCCCAAAGAGCTTCAACCAGCTTGTCTGGCCAATCCGAGAATTTATTAGCCTCGCACGTCTTCTTAACAATCTTGATTAAGGTTTTATTAGTGGCCTCTGCTTGGCCATTGCCCTGCGGATAATAGGGAGAAGAATGATGCAATGCAATGTTATACCTGTTGCAGAGATCCTTGAGATCTTGGGAGATAAATTGAGGTCCATTGTCGGTGACGATGGTGCTCGGGATGCCGAACCTCGTGATGATGTTCTTCATGATAAATTTGCAGACGGTTGATGCTTTAATTTCCACGTAAGCTTCTGCTTCCGCCCACTTGGTGAAGTACTCCGTTGCCGTGAGAATGAATGATTTTTGCTTGGTCAGGAGGTTCGAATCACCAAGAGGTCCAATGATATCAAAAGCCCACATGGAAAAAGGCCATGGGGAGGACGTAGGATGGAGTGAAGAAGCAGGAGAATGAATCTTGTCGGCGTGCAGTTGGCACTTAACACACCTTCGAACATAGATAGAACAATCCTCTTCTAGAGTGGGCCAATAGAACCCTAGTCTAAGAATCTTCTTAGCTAGCATCTGGCTGTTCACATGACCACCACACACACCAGAATGCGCCTCTTCCACAACTTTCCAAGATTCATCATCATCGAGGCATCTTAATAAAACACCGGTGAGCCCTCTTCTGTAGAGCACACCTCCAACCAAAGTATAACGTTGAGCCACTCTCCTAATCGCTTTCTTTTCTTCGGCAGTGGCTTCCTCGGGATAAGACTGATCATCACAGTATCTGGCAATCTCATAATACCAAGGCTTCTCTTCGTCAGCCAACTCTTCTTGCCAATCCAATAGCATGACCTCTTTGCCTTCAAGCGCTTCCTTCCGTCTAACCTTCTCAAGCACCTGATCCCTAATATCAAGAAAAGCACGATCCCTAATGGCTGGAGTATCACGCTGATGAATCAGGGGGACATGAAAATCACGCTCAGGAGGGAAAACTAAAGCGGAAGCTAAGGAAGCAAGTGCGTCAGCCAAGATGTTCTGGCTACGCGGGACATGAATGAAAATCAATTTAGTGAAGAGTTTGGCGTAAGCTGAAGCGAGTTCTTGGTAGGGCTTGAGCTTAGGATGGATAGTGCGGCACTTGACCAACACTTGGCGTAGAATAAGCTGACTGTCACCGACAATTCGCAAATGAGTGACACCATATTGATGAGCGGTTTTAAGACCGGCCAAAAGAGCTTCATACTCGGCTATGTTATTGGTGACGGGAAAAGTGAGCCGAGCAGCAAATGGAATGGTGACCCCTTCGGGTGTTAAAAGAACCATGCCGATCCCTCTTCCTTGAGAATTAAGAGCTCCGTCAAAATGTAACGTCCACATAGGATCATGGGATTGATTCATGGACATTAATTCTTCATCTGGGAACTCTGAATTGACAGGATCAAAGCGGGGGAGAGGGTGGTGAGCAAGATGTTCGGCAATGGCATAACCTTTGATAGCTTTTTGCTGAATGTAAGTGATGTCAAATTGAGAAAGAAAGCTTTGCCAGCGTGCTAATCGATCAGTGAGGACAGGTTTTTCAAGGAGGAATTTGATTAGATTCATACGAGCAATGAGGTGAACCTCGTGAGCTAGGAAATAGTGTTTTAGCTTCTGAACTACCCAAACCAAAGCTGCACAAGTTTTCTCCATGGCTGAGTATTTCTGCTCACAGGGGTTAAGGAGTTTAGATAAGTAGTATGCTGCCCTCTCTTTACCTTCTTCATCTACTTGAGCTAAGACAGCACCTACGGAGTCATCCAGGACCGAAACATAGAGGATAAGTGGCTTACCTGGAATTGGTGGCCTCAGGACAGGAGGATTGACCAAATAATCCTTCAATCCGTCAAAGGCTGCCTGACATTTATCATCCCAATTAAACTTGACTCCTGGCTTAGTAAGCTCGTAAAACGGCCTACATCTTTGTGAGTGCTGGGAGACGAAGCGGCGAATAAATTGCAACCTCCCGATTAATCCTCGAACTTCCTTCAAATTTTTAGGAGGAGGCATATCTCTAATGGCCTTCGCCTTGTTGGGATCAACTTCAATTCCCCTCTTGCTAACGATAAATCCAAGTAATTTCCCTGAAGAAACGCCAAATACGCACTTCTTGGGGTTCATTTTCAATTGAAATTCTCGTGATCTCTGCAAAACCTTAGCCAGAACCCCAGGATGCTCAATCCTTGTTCTTGATTTCATAACCAGGTCATCCACATACACCTCAATATAAATATGAATCATGTCATGAAAAATCGCCATCATAGCCCTTTGATAAGTGGCTCCAGCATTCTTAAGTCCAAAGGGCATGACCACATAACAATATGTGCCTCATGGTGTAGTAAATGAAGTTTTCTCTTGATCTTTTTCAGCCAGACGAATCTGATTATAGCCTGAAAAGCCATCCATGAAAGAAAGAGTCTCAAATCCTGCCGTGTTGTCAATCAACACATCAATATGAGGGAGGGGGAAGTCATCTTTAGGACACGCTCGGTTGAGGTCCCGAAAATCTATGCAAATTCGAACTTTTCCATCTTTCTTCATAACCGGGACAATGTTAGCCACCCAATTGGGATAGAGGACGACTCTAACGAAACTAGCCTTATGGAGTTTATCGACCTCTTCTTTCATTTTCAAGGCCATGCTAGGGTGGAAACGCCTCAACCGTTGTTTTACCGGGACAGACCCTGGCTTAAGTGTAAGACGGTGTTCAACGAGCGCAGGGTCTAATCCAGGCATATCTTCATAGCTCCATGCGAACGTGTCCTTGTATTCTTGAAGAACTAAGATGAGCGCCTTTTCTTCGGAGGGCGGCAAATTTTTGCTTATGAGGACAATCCTGGGGTCTTCCTCGGTACCCAAATTAATTTCTTTGGTAGGTTCTTCTACTGAGGCTGATGGTTCGTCGAATCTTCTCATACCGCTAGCAAAAGCATCAGCCTCGTCCTCATATTCTCCATAACTTTCATCCCCTTCTTCAATAGGGTCTTCATCATTCATGATTTCATAGACACCCAAACCCTCATCAGAATCAACAAAATCCTCATGTTCTAACTCTGGCAGGATAATCGGGTCTTCCACAAACTCGGGGAGAGCTAAACAAGCTTGACATCTAATGGCCAATTCCAACAAAAATCGGCGAGGAATCTGCTTACCCCTGACCTTCTTGTGTGAATTTACCCCATGATTTTTATTAGAAGAAGAGGAAGAAAGGGAGGAAGAGCAACTAGCTTGATTATAAGGGAAAGAAGGAGGTGATAAAGTGGATACAGGAGGTGATACAGGGGAGGACCCCTCACCGGAGGGGGAGAAAAGACTTACCAAGGAATCTCGGAAGAGCGGCCCCTGGGTCGGGACGCGCTCGGGAGAAAAGTAGGAGGTCTCCTCAACAGAAATGGAGGATTGGAAAGTTGGGAAATCGGCGTTTTTTTTTTTTTTTCGTTTTTATCTTTTTCTTCATTTTTACTTTCTTTTTCAAGTAAAAAGCAATGTGAAGGGAGAACAGTAGGTGGAGTGGAAATTGCAAGTTTGGAGAAAGATTTAATCAAAGATGGCCCACGCGGGGGCGAGATGGAGATTTTGGAAAACCGCTCGAGGAGCGAAGGAGCAATAGGGAAGGACATCTGAATTGAATTGGGAGATAAGTTGATGGTAATCGGTGGTGGTCGCGGCACGTGACCAAACCAACGGGAGTAGAGAGAAACCAACACAGACGGATGCACAGAAGTGAGGGAGAAAAGGCCGGCCCACAGCCTATCCACGGAAAATCCTTCTTCAAAGGGGACATCTGGCTCCCCTGTATCCGTGTAGTCACTTAACATCTGCCTTTTATCTGTGATTGCGGCAGGCATTTCAATCAGTTCTTGAATCAATGGCGGCCATTCTGGATCTGTCAGCATGAACAGGCGGTTTAAAGAGAAAGTGATGTCATTCATGTCAAACCACCTGTACCAGTCACATTCCGGATCGCCCATTTTTCTTCTTTTATCTGACCTTAACGACTCCAGGGCTTTGTAAGTAGCCAATGGGGCAACGTGACGAGCAAACTGTCTGGCGTGCACATCCTGACAATCAAGCAATGATGTAATGATGGTAGTTTGTTCATTGTTCTGAACGCCACCGGTGACAAAATGTGTCTTTAAAGTCCAGGTGAGCGGCTGGCGATCTGGCTTGAAGGTGGACGTCATAATAGCCCACGGCTCTCCTTCATTCTTACCCGGTGTTTTGTAGCCTAAGCCGTCTCGTGCAACCACTTTTTGAGGCTTAATGGGCCTAATCTTGCCCTGGAGTTTAGCGCCCAGGCCCTTGCCATCTTGATATCCCATCCTTATCAGAATGTTCCAGCCGGGGGTATTCATCATATTTTTCTTTTTCTTCTTCCCCTTAGAAGGCAGGGGTGTCATGGCAACGGTGGTAACAGTCTCAGATAGCATCGGTCGTGGACAGTGAATGTCCAACACAGATAATAATGGCTTGTTGGCTGGCCACATGGAAGGAACTGATGAAGCTACATGTATGTCCTCCTCTGGTAAGATCGGCACGCTGGTCACCTTGATAATGCGGCCCTTGTGCGGAAGGCACTGATGGTTTGTAGAGGGCACTGCGTCAAGCTGCTGAATATAAGGGCGACCCAGGATACCATTAAAGGTCGGGTCCATATCCAGAATATGGAAATCTACCGTAATGGTGGCTGGACCCAAACTGACTTTGAGAGTAATCATACCCAGAGGGGGTTTCTTTGTATTGTCATATGCAGTGACAGTAATGGTGGATGGCCGTATCTGGCTCTCAGGGATACCGCATAACTTCAGAGTGCTTGGAGGCAACACATTGATAGATGCACCGGTGTCTACCAAACACTGCTTAACAGCCACCTTGTTGATATCAACCGTAATACACAGGGCATATTTTCTTGCCGGTAGAGGTGCTAACTCATGTTCATGGAATGTGATTGCCGGCTGACTGCTGGTAGGGGTTAAGACTGTAATTATCTGTTCAACCGGGAGGTCCTCATTGACCATAACCTTCTGCAGGTATTCCTTCAAGGCCAGCTGATGAGTGGTGGACCTTTTGATTAATTCAAGAATGGAGATTCTGGCTGGAGTGCGATCCAAGTGCTTTAACAGATCATACTGAGTTCCCGGCATTGAGTCCTGTTCTTGTTCTTGCTCTTGCGTCCCCTGTACGGGCTCTAGCTCCCTCTGTGGGAAAACACGGTGGAACATCCGTCCACTACGGAGTGGTGCTACGCCTTGACGCGCCTCTGTCGGGGCAATATTAGGAGGAGGGTTGGAAGAAGAAGGAATGTTGGTAACAGAGATCTTGCTAGGGGAAACCAAAGGGGAATTCAATGAAAGGGACGCCCCCGTAGGAGGCGTAGTAGTGGTGGTGTTTAATAAAGATGCCCCCGCGGGAGGCATGGGAGGAGTATTTGAAGAAGGTACCCTCGCAGGAGGCGTGAGAGAAGAAAGGGATATCCGAATGCGAGGGGTATTGGCAGGTGGTGGAATAAGGAGAGATCGTGGCACAAAAGGTGGTTGTACTGATGGTGGAGGAACTCTTGCCGATGTAGGAGTGGTAGAGGGGGTAGCGGGTGCTGGCGGTGAACGGAGTAGGAGTGGCCTGGAGGGCGCGGATGTAGGATTGGTGGTGGAAGGTGGAATGGTAGGTTGCTGTGGTGGTAAGCGGTTAAGAAGAGAGCGAGCCGGCAAGGCCGTGGAATTGGTGGTGGTAGATGGGTTGACGGGGCGTAAAAGAGAACGTCCCGATAGGAGATTAGAAGGAGAAGGAGGAACGCGCAAAAGGCGCGGAGTTTGATTTTGGTTTGGATCATGGTGGAATGCCCCGACAGAGGCGTTCTCTTCGTGCCATCCTTGCCCTCTCTCCACCTCGTAGAGAGACGTGACAGGGTTCACATGTTGATTAGGAGCGTGCTCCGGCAATGGATTACGGACAATCCCCATATCCTGCTGGGGTGCTGGAGCTTGCTGTGGCTGAACTTGCTGCGGAGCTGGCTGTTGTTGCTGATTTTGCTGTTGCCGATGCGGCCTTCTCTCTTTCATGGTGGCGATGACTTGCCTCATTTCATCCCAATTAATGCCACCCTGGTCATTCAAATCATAAATATGATCTCTGAAATGGAAACAACGATCAAGGTTGTGACCAGGGGCGCGGTGAAATGCACAGTAACGGGATGTGTCAACATTGTCGGGCCACACCGTTCTTTCTTTTGGTAGGACGAGCAGGTTGGCGGCCATCAAAGCATTAAAAATGTCAGGGAGACTCTCCGGGAGTGGCGGATAATGGGCCCTCTTGGGGCCAAGCGGTGGTCTCCGTTGTTGTTGGCCATAGCTGGAAGGTGGGGGGACCTGATGGTATTGTGGTGGTGCTGGAGGGTCGGTGCGAGGCGCTTGGCTCGGTGATGGAGCAAAAGAAGGTTGGGGTGTGAAGTGGCGTTGTGGAGCGGAGGTAAAATGGGGGTTTTGCTGTGGAGGTGGCGGAGGTCGTAGGTTTGACTGGTGGTGGGGGTGACCAACTACGCCAACCTGCTCGTTTGTGACAGTGCCCTCAGTCGTGGGCCCGCTGTTGACATTTGTATTCTTTTTAAACAGCCGAGGCTTCGGCTCAAACATGCCCATGATGGGCGAATCCTTCATTTGTGTTTGTATATAACGAGCTCTTTCATAGAGCTCTTCCATAGTTGTCAGCCGATTCATGGCCAAAATGTGCCGGAATTGAGGAGTTGCATTAGAAATGACCATTTTTACTTGTTCTTGTTCCGACAATGTGTCCTTCAATTTCTCGGCCATAGACCGCCACCTGTCAGCAAATACAATGAAGTCTTCATCGGGCTTCATTTTCTCAGCGACCAGATCTGTAACAGAAAGGGAAGGTCCCACCCGGTCTCTGTACTTTTGCAAGAATTTTCTTTGGATAACATCAAAATCACCGACATCAGCTGGCTCCAGAGAATAAAACCATTCGAGGGCGGGCCCCTCAAGAGATCTCCTGAATAAATAGGCCAAAGAGGCCTTATTGTCTTGCCAGAAAGAAGTCTCATATCGGAAATCTTTTAAATGAATGAACGGGTTGCCTGTTCCATTATATCGCCGGAAATTCGGCATTTCAGAAGGTGGTAAATAGAACACTGGCAACGTAGGAAGAGAAATTTCCGGAGCATTCTTAGTTGCTGTAACCTTCTTGAGCTGCTCTTCCATGCTGGCCAGCTTCTGAAGCAAGAGAGTGTTGGTATCGGACTCGACTGGGGCCTGATTCTGAACAAAAGAATGCGGTATAGGCGTTCGTAGGACCCGAGGAGGTTGGAAGGATTGATGCCTGACCGCTGAATAGCTCGCCTGCTGGGCCGGCATGGCCGCAGTAGGCGTTTGTGGACGAGAGGAAGGGGAATGCAAGACCGCCTGGTCATTAACAATCTGATGACCACTCACGGCCGGAGGGGGATTAGAGGAAGATGAAAGGACGGATTTCCCCTTTAAAGCGGCCTGAATGGCTTGCCGCTGGGAGTCATCCAACTGGGAGAGAGCTTGGATCAAATCTGTGACGTTGATGGATGGGGAGGGATTCCCCGAAGTGTTGGAAGATGGAACTTGAGACGAAGGGTCCGCCTCATGGACAGTGGTATCGACCACATGGACTTGTGAGTAATAGGGGTGAGGAGGAAGGTAGTTCCCCTCATAATAAAAAGAATCCTGGGGAGGGTCCTCATATTGACCAAATACGTTCTCATTCTCATCATCATAAGAGTACCCGTGGCCTGACATGTTGATGGTTTTACCTGAACGGAGCTTCATTCTTAAGAAAGAGGATGTTCAATGAAGGAACTGTCACAAAATATACAATCCAAACAAGGCAATCAAATCACTCAACTATGTTTATGCAAACAAGGTTGGCAAGAAACGCAAGATTTTAATGTTTGATGTTCGAATTTAGGGTGGATTATTTGTGAAGGTTCACTCTTTTTGCCAAATGAGACCTAGTTTGATCCGAATGTAACCTCCGGGTCAACTAAGTTCTTCTCTCTTTTAACAACGTATAGGTTCTCTAAACTCCAGGTACTTCGAGGGTACAACCAGCCCGGCGTCCGTGAGGGAATCCACGGGTGCGGGGACTTATGGAGGTCTTGGAAAAGGGATTTCCGGTCCAAAGAGACGGAATGCTCAATGGAGGGTCGTCCCGATTCCAAGAAGGGTGTGTGGATCCTAGGATAGAGAGAGGAGATCTCTCAACCAAGCCAGCAAATCAAGATAATCCAATCAGCAATGTAATATCAAGACAAATGCTAAGCAATGAATAATAGCCAATCTGTGAAAAAGAACAGTAAAGACACGCCCTTGGAAAGGTCGTGTTCACAGCAAGAGGAAAGACACGCCCTGTGGCAAGTCGTGACTAAATTAAAACACGGCAGCGTGGCTGTCGTAAATTCTGTGAGGGGCTCACAGACCGTAGGAAAAACACGCCTTAGGGTTAGGCGTTATAAATGAAGGACGCCTGTATCTGTGGACGTCAAAACTCAGAGACACGCCCTGATGGAAGGCGCTGGTAATAAATGCAACGCCTCTGAGAGGGGCGTTAATTCACAGGCAATATGATAAGGGTGCAGCGAACGGCAGTTATGATAAAGAGAAACGCCCTAATGACAGCCGTTGACAAAAAAGAAACGCCTCGAAGAGGGGCGTTATTCCACAGACAGTATAATCGCAAGCAGATGCAATAAAGACACGCCCTTGAGGATGGCGTTAATTAATAAAAACACGGCCCTGTGAGGGGCGTTAAATCAAAAGACGCCCTCGTCGAAGGCGTTAATAAGCAGCAATCGACTGATCCGGGGAGTGTGCAGGGTGCACAATGGAGGGTGCCCGAGGGGCACAAAGGAAAGGGTACGGAGGGTACCGAGGGGAAAGGGCACGCGAGGGTGCCTAAGGGGAAAGGACACACGAGGGTGTCAAGGGGAAAGGGCACACGAGGGTGCCAATGGAGATGGTAATCAACAAAGAAAACAGTGGATGTCCCACCGTGATCGCCAATTTGTGGATTCCTTTAAAATCCACACTTTGTGGAAAGGTTAAAAAGGAAGAGAAAAGGGAAACATTAAATAATGGTGGAGATGAAACCATGCACGAGGTGCACAAGGGGAGTGTGTGATCGCCAGAGGGTTTACCTCAATAAAAAAAAGAATAAGATCGCATATACCTGGTGAAAGATGGGATGCGGGATGAATGTGGATCTCCTCCTCCAACTCCAATCGGCCGGCCGACGAAGTGGGTTTTCTTGATTGATTACCTTGTAAGAAAGACAATGAAAGACAAGCAAAAGAAAGGGGATCAGCCAAAGTGCAGTAATACCACTCCGAAAACAAACAACATAAAATGATGAAACGACGTTAACATGCGCACCTCTCTTTTGTTTTCTTTTTAAAAACCCCTAGCAGAGAACTAGGGAAGGAGCTAACATGCTAAATGCAGTAAAAGAATTGACGACAGGAGACAATAGTGATGCCAAAATATGATGAACAACAAACAAGCTATATATAAATAAATCGCCCTGCTCTCCCTGACGAGAGTAAAGGGAACCAGAGAGACGCTGGACAGATGCAGAGGGATGAAGAAAAAAACAATGCTCGAAAGAGGAAGCTCTGCGTGCTTGGATACTTAAAAATCTTCAACCTTTTGAGTTGTTGTTGTTGTTAACCTTTTGCACGATCAAACCAGATTTTCTTTTATAGTGTCAATCGGATGTGATCAAACAAGGGAATTGATAAGAACGGGTAATGAGGCATTCAAGGAAGGATTAAGATCGGGCAAGAGTCCAAAGACAGCAGGGAACTGTGAGGGAAAGATGGGAAAAGCAGGACTCTGGAGTGAAAACACGCCTTCATACAGGGCGTCCTTTATGAATTGATGACCTTTACAGAGACGTTTCTTGAAACACGACCTAGGAAAGGGCGTTTCTTCCTGGATTTAATTTTGGAAATGAATACCTCCTCCGTTTGGAAACTGCAATAACACGCCTAAGATAACGGCGTTAATTAAAATAACGCCCTGAGGAAAGGCGTTACTCACAAAATACCTTTTATTTTAAAAATAGATAATTCCAGAAATTAAGGGATAACACCAGGAATTGACGCCCTCATCTACGGTCGTCCTTTCTTTGAAAACGCCCTACAACAAGTCGTTATTTGTGAAATTAACGCCCTTAATCAAGTCGTGACTCACAAAAATGTAGAAAAACTCACAAAAATAGAAAAACTTTATGTTATAGGAATATTGAAGTCCACTTGGGGCATTTATATAATAACATGAGATTTGATCAACAAAACGTCAATTTTGGCGTGTCTACAGAAGGAAATCTTTCCACTAATACATCTCCCTTGTGAATAATCTTCTTGATCAGATGAAATCGTCTCAAAATGTGCTTCGACTTCTGATGAGACCGCAGCTCTTTTGCCTGTGCAATAGCCCTATTGTTGTCACATAACCACGGGATTGGATCAGAGATATATGCTCGGCACCACTCCAAGGTTGGTGATGAACTTCTTCATCCACACTGCCTCCTTGGCGGCTTCAGCTGCAGCAATGTACTCAGCTTCTGTCGTCGAATCTGCAGTGGTTTCTTGCTTGGAACTCTTCCAGCTCACTGCACCACCATTCAATGTGAACAGAAATCCAGAAGTAGACTTACTATCATCCGGATCAGACTGAAAACTCGAGTCAGTGTATGCTCATAGTTTCAAGTCTCCTCCTCTATAAATCAGAAACATATCCTTAATCCTTCTCAAGTACTTAAGGATACATTTCACAGCCTTCCAGTGTGCATCACCTAGATTTTCCTGATATCTACTCGTAACACTTAGAGCAAATGCCACATCAAGTCTCGTACATATCATGGCATACATGATAGACCCTATCGCAGAGGCATAGGGAACTCTATCCATGTATGCCCTCTCTTCAGGAGTGTTGGGAGATTGGTCCTTAGAGAGAATAATTCTATGTCTCATTGATATGAGACCTCTCTTGGAATTCTCCATGCCAAACCTTTTGACAATGGTATCTATGTACATGAATTGGGTCAAGCCAAGCATCCTCTTAGATCTATCTCTATAGATACGCATTCCTAATATGTAGGATGCTTCTCCCAAATCTTTCATGGATAAGTTCTTTGATAACCATACTTTTACTAATGATAACATTCTCACATCATTCCCAATGAGTAGGATGTCATCAACGTAAAGTACAAGTGACTGCACTCCCACTAGTTTTCTTATACACACATGGTTCATCATTAGTCTTAATGAAGTCATAAAATTTGATAGCCTCATCAAACCTCATGTTCCAGCTCCGGGAGGCTTGCTTTAATCCATAAATGGATTTTTGAAGCTCACATGTTTTTTTTGGAAATTCGTTGGATGTGAAGCCTTCGGGATGTATCATATACACTTCTTCCTCAAGGTTTCTATTGAGGAATGCAGTCTTCACATCCATCTGCCAAATTTCGTAATCAAAGTGTGCCGCAATGGCAAGAAGAATTCTGATCGACTTTATCATGGCAACTGGTGAGAAAGTTTCGTCATAGTCAATCCCTTGCCTTTGACGATAACCCTTTGCCACCAACCTTGCGTTATAAGTGTCAATTTGTCCATCTACACCAATCTTTCTCTTAAAGATCCACTTGCACCCAATAGGTACAATACCTTCGGGTAAGTCTACCAAGTTCCAAACTTGGTTGGTGTACATGGACTGCATCTCAGAATTCAAGGCTTCTTGCCATTTCCCAGTGTGTGGGCTCTGAATGGCCTCTATGTAGGTCTGAGGATCACCATCCTCAGTATAAGATGCACCTTCATTGATATGTCCAACATATCTTTCAGGTTGATTTGGTACTCTACCAGACCTACGAGGTACTAATGTGTGTTCTTGAATGGGCTTCAGAACCGATGGCTCATCTGATGAAGCTTGCATGGTTTGTGGATCTAGAACCTCTTCTAGATCTACTTTACTCCCACTGTCCTCCTGTATAAGGTATTCCTCTTCCAAGAAGACAGCTGTTGACACTGAAAATATTCCTAATACTTCCCGACTTCTGCTTCTGCAGGTCGTGAGTTCTGATCGGGTGCTCCTGTGCCGACAGAGAAGAAAAGAAAGAAAAGAAGAGAAAGAATGGTGGAAGCCGAACAAAAGATGAGACCAAAGGAAAGAAGAAAAGAAAAGATGCTCGGCTCCAACGGATAGCCACTAAAGCAAGACCCGAGAGCTCGGAAGAGTATTCGGGACCATCCCCGAAGAAGCACCCAAAAAGCTACAAATACAAGTGAAGCCGGCCCAGTAGCACAAATTACGGTGTCGAAGGCCATGTGAGCGAAAAACCCGAGTGTCCGAACCAAAGGCACAGAAGGTCCCGGAATTGGCCATTCAATGGCCCGAAGGCTTTTCCAAAACTTCTCATTGTGATTCTGTGAAGCCACAATAAGATGAAGGACCAAGTCAACTCCTAGAGCTAGTCCAGGGCCCACAGTCTGACCCGTGTCAAACAAACGCGACGAAAGAAGCTTAATCCGGCGCGCCCCATTATCCGGCGCGCCCTCTTCCCGGCGCCCTATCAACCGGCGCACCAAAATGATAAAAGGAAGCCTTCTCCGGATCGCATTCTCCATGCCGGGAGAGACTTCTTCTATAAAGCACTAAGTTTCGACCAATTCAAAAAGGAGGGGAAGAATAGAGGCCGAGCGTCAATCGTCCGAGAGCGAGAGAGCTTGGGGAAGAAAAAAGGGGATTCTGAGAGAAAGCCCAAAGAAAGCCACCTCGTTCCGCCCGTCTGTCTGGAGAAGCCTGAAGTCGGAGAGAGAAGCCCCCCCTACTCCGATACTCTGTTTTCTAGTAGTGAGCTAAAGGTGGGTGACGAAGGGTCCCTTCCGCTCTTCTCTTCTATCTTTCGTTTTGGAAATCCGCTACTCTATAGCTCTGTAACGAGCGGGCGATGATGTGAGCTCGTCTCTTCCTAATTTCTACTCCCCTTATCCCTCTTCTATGTTTGATTTGAGGATTTGATCGGCTCTGTGCGACAACGCCAAGCCGTATCGTAACGTGTAATCTCGTGCCCCTGTTGAGTCTTATTTGAGTTGTGTGATTAACTCTGAGCATGAATGAAATTCCGATATGTGTATGCGCCCCTTTGCGCTTCTTTCTTTGAATGCATTCGATCTTTCATCGTATATAGCCATCGTGCAGATCTTCTCTTCGCCGGTGTTGAATATGCCCCGGGATATCCCAAAAGGGCTACAGCAAATCCCCTTCCCCGGGGTTCATTTTCTGATCTATACTACATCTCGTACTCGGTGCATCCATATGTGTTTCTCCGTGTTGGAGGCGTGTATGCAAGTATGCTTCCCTTCAGCCCCAGGGACGGCTCCTTGACGTTTCCCTGCTTATGGCTATGGGTTAGGGGAAAGAGGATACTTCTAAAGTCTACGAGTGCGGAGGGCTTTCTCCTCCCTGTAGTCGTCCATGCCATAGAGGCCCCTTCGCTGTTCGACCATTTGCTTCTTCCAATATCTCAGCCTCGTGCTAACTTGTTGAACCCCTCTACTAATCAACTAACTCATATACATATGTATATCTAGCTATTCATCGTCGGTTTATTGACCGAATGCACTCTGCGTATGCATCATCCTTGACTGTTTTCCCTCGAGTAACTTATTGACCGGGGAGGGGGGACATTTCCCCATCATTGTTTCTAGCAACCATTGGATCATAGGGTCGTGTCCTATAATGACATGTATCCCCGTGAGCTGCCAGGTGGACATTATAGGGTTTAACCCGACATCAAACCCACTGTCCTCAAGGAGGGTTGGTGGTGACCACGGGTTGTGTTCCCCTCGCAGGCTAGCCCTCGGGGTTTTCATCTCACTAATTGGTCACTTCATCCAATTGTGTTCAACCCACGGAATAATGGTGCCCCTCGTAGGCTAGTCCTCGGGGTTTCCTATCCGTTTGGGATCCGCTGGCCGCAATCGTGCCGTCCGGCTTGTTAGGGGCTTACTCCGCACGTGAGTATGTCCCCGTTTCTCCCTTGCAATCCTTCAGGGATGGGGGAGATGCTGCCCAATTTTTGCCAGACTTTGACACTAAGTTACCCTGATGATTTGGACTTAATAAAACATGTGCTTTCACCAGCTTATGACTCTGCTTTTGGAGAGCTTGGGGCTCCAGTTCAATAATTAATTTACTCAAACAACATCAAAGAGGGTAATAACCAACTCTGGAACTCAAACGGGTTGAAAATAGCAAGAAAATAGCCTAATCCGGCGCGCCCCTAATCCGGCGCGCCCTAATACGGCACGGCCCCCCTCCGCACCGGATTAACATTAGACTCAAAATTTCATAGTTTCAAATGGCTTATAACCCCCACGCCGGTTTAGCCCATCTATCTCATACCGCGCCATTTTAACGTTTTACCTACGCTATCATGCGCCGTATTAACACTATACCTACGTTCAACCACACCGGATTTGAATAAACCATTCCCCACGCCGATTTAACCGCAACCGCGTCGTTCTAAGGCTCTGTTTCTCACGCCGTTTTAAATGATCACTCTCCGAGTGAATATTAAACCGCCTTAATGGCGAACACTGTCCCGATTTGGATAACCCATGGACACATGGAAACCCCTTGTAGGCTAGCCCTCAGGGACCGTCCATTTGGGTGTTTGTCAGATTTACGATTACGGGCTCGTGGAACACCGGTACCCCTCACAGGCTCGCCCTCGGGGTCTCCGTCCATCTGGGTCTGCCGGTCGCCATGTTTGGCCCCTCGGCATTTAGGAGTCTGTCATCAAGGGTGGACCTCTACTTACCCCCGCAACCCTCCGGGTCTAGGGGAGATGCTGCCGGATCTTTACCAAGACATTTGCAAGATCGGGAATAAAATAATAATAATAATAATAATAATAAAATAAAAATATAATGATAATAAAATAATAATAATAAAACAAATAAATAAACAACAAAAAATAAATAATAAAACTACAAAATAAATAATAATTAAATAAATAATAAATCAAACAAACAACAACTAAAATAATAATAATAATACTAAAAGCAACAATTACCAAATAATAAAACAAACAAACATAATAAAAATAAACAACAAACAAAAAATATAAAACAAAATAAAACAAAAACAAATAAATAATGTGTGACAAAATGACAATAGAAATAATAGAATAAAATAATAAAAAGGGGAATAAATAAATAAATAAATAACAAAGAATTGATTAATGAATAAATGCCAACTAAATATCAATAAAGGGAATAAAAATGCATGTATCTAATATAAAAATAATAATAAAATAAAACAAAATAAATAAATAAATAATAAACAAAGTGCATTCACGCATTTAAAATAATAACATGAATAAATAAAGAATAATGAGCATGGCGATGTCCGCTCCGGAGCTCTCACCTCCTCTAGACCCCAGGTATGGGAACACTAATGACGTCACGACAAGTCGTGCCTGGACCTCGGGATTAGTCCCATTATGGCCAAAGCATGACATTGTCTCGGGCCAATAAGCCGCTGAATCTAATTCGTTTTGACCGGGTCTTAACCGCGTCCCTCATTTCTCAAATATCAAATTTGCCGTACCTCGACATACATTGTCCCGATGATACACGAGTCTGCCCGAATACGGTCATACGGTCATACTCGGCCCACCTCATGGGCCCATATGTATGCACCGTAATGCTATGTGCAGTCTCAAAATAAAAGGTGACGACTAATCGACAGCCCTGCAAGTGATAGAGATTGCCAAAGTCTTCCCTAAATTTACAAATAAATGACTAAATAAATAATAAATAATAAAATTGAATACTACCACCTTGCATGCCTGCATGATCTGACTCTCTGGTATATCGAATGGTGGTTAGCGGAAAGTCGGGTTATGCCCGGCCGGAGGCTTTCACTATGCGTGATGATGGTCCTCGGACTTAGGTTCTCCGCCCTGTACCGGGAGCCAGCCTAATAAACAAATACTACCATATTGTGTGCTTCCATGCAATCACATCTTTTACATATTCTACGGGCCCCATGGCCTCTCTGTTTTTTTGGCGATTAATCAAGGGTTTTCTCTCTTCTGGAGAGATGTAATTAACGCCGTAGCCTTTATGGTATGGCGGGTTTTGGGTCCCGACACGATCACCTATAATTGTCTGGTTAGTCAAACGGTGCGCATAATAAATTTGTCACTCAGTGACTGGCACGCCCCACGCAAATAAACCTCTAATAAATAATCCAAATAAACTCATAATAATAATAATAAATATTCTTAATAAAAATACATCTCCCACAACAGCTCTCCTGGCAATAAACACCTTTTGTTCATTAGGGTGGTAAAAGTAATACCCAAATGTTTCTTTTGGGTATCCAACAAACCTGCAATTATCGATTCTAGATTCCAATTTGTCTGCGCCATGTCTCTTCACATCGACTGGACAGCCCCACACTTTAATGTGTTTAAAGTCGGGCTTTCTACCCTTTCATATCTCATATAGAGTTGAAGACACTGATTTATTGGGAACTCTATTCAAAAGATATGCTGCTGACTCTAGTGCATACCCCCATAAGGATACTGGTACTTTGAGAAACTCATCATGGATCGCACCATGTCTAACAAGGTACGATTTCTCCTTTCTGATACACCATTCATCTATGGTGTGTAAGGAGGAGTCCATTGAGAAAGGATAACATTATCCTTTAAGAATTGTATGAACTCCGTACTCAAGTATTCACCTCCTCGATCTGAGTGAAGAGTTTTAATACTCTTTCCAATTTGCTTCTCAACTTCATTCTTGAATTCTTTGAACTTTTCAAAGGCTTCTGACTTGTACTTCATTAAGTACACATATCCAAATCTGGAGTAGTCATCAGTGAATGTAATGAAGTATGAGTAGCCACCTTTGACTTGGGTAGACATTGGACCACATACATCTGAATGTATTAGTTCCAATATGTTTTTGGCCCTCTCTCCATGTCCACTAAATGGAGATTTGGTCAACTTACCCATTAAACAAGATTCACAAGTTGTATATGATTCATAATCAAATGGATCCAAGTATCCATTCTTATGCAACTTCTGAAGCCTATTCTCGCCAATGTGTCCAAGCCTACAATGCCACAAGTATGTTAAGTTCACACTATTCTTACTTATCTTAGAAGAAACATCAAGGTGGAGATTATCATAAGAAACATCAAGCAGATATAAACCATTCACCAAATGTGCTAAAGTAACAAGTTTATTTCTAAAATAAATTGAACAACTATTGTTCTCAATGTTAAATTTGTATCCAATTCTGTCTAAGCAAGAAACATAAATAATGTTCTTAATGATGCTAGGAACAAAATAGCAGTCATCTAATATGATCATATCTCCTGAAGGTAACTTGAGCTTTATAGCCCCAACAATAACCGTCGCAACGCTTGCGCCATTTCCAAGCCTCAAGTTGACCTCGCCCTTGATCAGCTTTCTTCTACTTGTCAGTACCTGCACATCATTGCAGATATGAGCAGCACATCCAGTATCTAATACCCATGATGTTGAATCTCTAATAGACAAGTGGAGATCTATCATATAGATACATGAAGCTTCACCAAGCTTCTTTTTCTCCTGAGCCTTCAATGCAAGATATTCCTTGCAATTCCTTTTCCAGTGACCCTTCTGGTTGTAGTGGAAGCACTCGCCCTTTTCCACTCCTTTGCCTTTGTCCTTCTTTTGAGTTTGTTTCTACTTGGTCTGCTGCTTTGCTTTGCCTTTCCTAAAGACTTGGACTACTTTTCTCTTCTTGCTGGACTTTCCAATTATAAGAGCAGCGGGCTTTTCCTTCTGAAGGTTGCCCTCAACAGTTTTAAGCATGTTAAGCAACTCAGCCAAGCTAACCTGAATCTTGTTCATTGTAAAGTTAACAATGAACTGGGAGTATGAATCTGGTAGTGATTGAAGGACCAAGTCAGTACTCAGCTCCTTGTCAAGAGGAAAACCCAGTCCCTCGAGCCTTTCAATCCATTCTATCATCTTCAGCACATGGGTCTGCACTGAAGTGCCCTCTGCCATCCTAGCTCTAAATAGGGACTTAGATATCTCATATCTCTCGACCCTGCTCTGCTCCTCAAACAGCTCCTGCAAGTGGCGCATGATGGATCTAGCATCCATTTTCTCATGTTGTCTTTGCAGTTCATTGCAAATTGAGGCAAGCATGTAGCATTGGGCTAGAATGGAATCCTCCTTCCATTGCGCATACGTGATCAACTCTCCTTCAGGTGCATCAAGGGGTGGTTCAGGGGGAATCTCACCCTCCAGGACATAGGCAATCTGTTAAGACCTGAGGACAATCTTCAGGTTTTTGAGCCAGTCAGAGTAGTTTGGGCCAGTCAATTTGTTGGCATCCAATATGCCACGAAGTGGGTTACCTGACGACATTTTTGCCTACAAAAGAAATGTAAGAGCATTAAGCAGATGTTCTTAATAATGGTTAAATCTAGATCATGACTTTAATCAAGATTAACTCCCACTATTTTTCGACGGACTGTATAACCCTCAAATATACAGAACGAGAGACGCCGACGGTCTCCTAGCGGGGATCAGAATCTCACTGACTCATAGTATGATATTGCGGATAGCACAACAAATCACACTATGATTAGAGAGCAGTCAACTCTTGACACTTGCAACTCTTGCAATATCTGATTATACTTCGGCCCTCGGATCTTTAATAGCCTTGTGGATAGCACAACAAGCCATTAAAATCCAGTTTAAGCGGTACCATCATTACTTAACAGGCATAGATTCGAATGTAGCCCTTGTGGATAGCACAACAAGGCTGCACCGTTCCTCTACCCCGTTTAAGGTATCAACATACCATAGTTTTAGTTTGTCCTCAGATTTGACAATCCTTGTGGATAACACAACAAACTAGTCTAATCCGATTTCAAACCTGGAACTATAATGATGGAGGGCCACGCAGTTCATTCTTAATGATGACGCTACACCTTAAAGTTTGAATGAGGAGGGTTTTTAACAAATTTTATCTTGGTCTCATCCTAGGTGACAGTAAATAAATACATCTAACATATATGGATATTTACTATACCTAGATAATAACATTTGATTCATAATCAAATAAAAGAAGCATGCATCAACCATACATGATATTGGTGGTGGTCATGGATAGCACGGTGACCAATTGGAGTCACGCAATTAGTCACCATATTAATCAATATAACAATTATATTAACCTGCAGCAAACACAAACTCAATAGATCTCATCTTCTTCATTTTTCCTGGCTGTAGTTGTGGATCATCCTCGCTCCTCCTCGACTGGCAGGTCTGATTACAAAGTAGATAATACAATAGTATTTACATTCATAATGAAAAATTGCCTTATGGCGAGTACATAAATGGAGGGAGGTAGAATTACATCGGAGTGAAGATATAGAGGGAGGCTCGCATGCCTCAATATATGACACATACATCTTCACATCCACACACATATCACCACATGACATCAAATATTTTAAGTGCATATCCATGACCACCGAGGATTAACATTTAATCACACCACACATGATAAGGCACATCAAGTGAGGTTGAATTTTCAAAAATAAATAGCTATGGTTTTCATAAAACCAGGGATCCAATCAAAATTGGGTGCATGGATAACTTTCAAAAATTCCAGGTTCTATCATGCCTTTAAATCTACATTTAAAAGCTGTAACATGTCAACATGTTCAAACATAAATATGAAATTATTATCTATCAGTTCCTAGGCATTTCTCCATTGATATGGAACCATTCCATATGCCTCTTATCCTTAAACGAATTTTAAGGCGTCACAAAGACACGGAGGGGGGGCAGCGCCACCCCAGTCCCACGGTATGCCCTATCCAATAGGGATCCGAATGTTTTCTATTGGACAGATAATTGAATTATCCGATAGAGATTCGAACAGCCTATGATCCCCTTCTCCTTCACCCGACATGGGTGGCGATGGGTAGGGTTCCCAACCTGCGGTGCAGTCGCACAACGCCGCAAGGTGGGTCGCCGGTGTCACAAGGTCGGCCAAGGGAGGTGGTCGCAACAACCATCACTACCGCTGTTCGAGGCATTCCATCATGGATTCAAAAACCCCATGAACACCAAAGAACCAACAAAGAAAACATGACCGATGCATGGAAACTAAAGAAAATAATTACAGATCAAGAAGAAACGGATCAAAGTGGTAACATGTCTCTGATACCACTATAAGGATCGCAAGGGGACTAGCTAGATAGGATATGAGAGATATGAGATAGCAGCGGAATTTAAAATTCTCTTCTCTTAAATCCCCGTGGCCTTTGATCTGTTTCTACAAACCTAAACGGCAGAAGATCAGATCTTCACCTTGCGTGGAGTCGGATCCGCGACCGAGGGTTGATTCCTTCTGAGCGACGTCGCTAGCCGCGCAGGTGCCCGACCTCCAGCGGTATCCACGTGGTTCTCAGGTTGAGGGATCATCCTCGTCTCGTCTCTCATCGGCTGATCTCTTGCTCGACTCCTCATCACGGGCACTCGGGGCGGCATGCGACCTTGTGCTCCTACGGGAGAGAGAAGGGGCGACCAGATAAAAGAGATGGAGGAGGGGTGGCTGCCACAGTGTGGGAATACCCTAAGCTTGGCCTAGGGTTTCTCTTTGGCACATGGATATATTAATCCATTTCACTTTTCATAAAAGTCCCTGGATTAATATGAACACCCACTTAATATCCCCTAACCAAAGAACCTATATGCGTGTGACCCTCTAGGCCCAAGTGTCAGTCCAGTTTTCAGCCCAATAACCCCTTATTGGTAAAATTAGTCTATTTAATATCTCATATTAAATAAACACTCCATCTAATTATCATCTCATGATAATTGATTGGGCTTCTGATCATGTTGGGTGCCAAGCAACACCGCATGACCCTAGAAGGCAATGGGGTTCAGCAACCCGCTCAAGGAACCCTTCTGTCAACAGTTACCACGTGACTATAGTCCTTCACTCGTACAATGCTCTCTAGTATGCTTGAGGGTATGGTAAAATGTCAAACCCAAGAACACATACTCACTTAGATTAGATGCCACAAAAGCATTACCAGAAAACTCCTTTTTTGATATGTTGTCTTGCCCTGGCCAGGGACTCCTAGGCATCACTCCCTAGAGCATTCTCTCTCAATTACCGAGAGCGACTGATCCCGTATTGATCACACAATCACCTTCGAAGGTATTATGCTGGATCCGATCACATAACTGATTAAGACCCCATGACTAGAGATCTATAAGCTAATGTCAAAACCCAGAAGTCCATCGACAAGATGTCCTTGGTGTCTCAGGTCAAAAGACCAATCACGCCACCGTGACGATGAATCTAACTAGTTGACAGTCAGGTAATATTACCATCCAGTGATTCATGTTAGATCAGTTCAGTGAACTCATTCATCAATGAGCACCTACAGGTTCACCTTAGTGTCTCCACACAAGTGTCTATGAGACCATCCACCCTCATCATATGAGCAGGTGCAACATGTACTAGTCTCACTAGATATCTGATGTCCTTCTCAGATATCCCCGACTAGGAACAATTAAGAATATGCGTTTAAAAGATACTAATCTCATTGTTATGATCTCATCATAATTAATATCCATTGCGCATATTCATGGACTTCATTATGAAACGATAAATGAATCACACATAATGAATATTAAAAGTATTTGTCATTATTAATGAACAAGATTGTACATGTTATGATTGGCTTGAGGACATACATAACCAACATCCATCATATCTTGGGTTTCTTGAAAAAGTCAAAACGTTTTAGACGTTCGATCTTCATAGTAGATCGCCAAGTTTCGGGATGTATAGGTGTCATATAAATTGGTGTAAGAAATCACTCTCGCATGATTAGCTTTATTATCATGCTGGTGGAGAAATATAAACTATGAATGGAAACCGCTCTATTTCTCATTTTGCATTGCAAGTACCAGTCAAGATTAGAAAACAAATTGTTCTTATAGATTTTTTCAAATTAATGATGCCGGTTATGAAGTTGGCTTAGGCTGTGTTACCCTCGATAAGATTGGGCCTTATACTATCTCAGCAGATATGCTAGTATTAAACATCAATAATTCCAGAGAAATTATTCCCTGAATTTCGCCCTATCTCAAGGGTCACCACAATTATTTATCAGTTGAAGATGTCTCTATTTCTCAACTCATCAGATATAAAGAAAAGCAACAAGAGAAACAAGAGATGTATGTTATTATCAAGTAACTAAACCAGTTGGCACCCCCCGCACAAGAGCATGTATATTCGTTAGCAGCTATAACCAAAGTTCTGAAAGAATGTTATGTCGAACACCCGTTGGAACATTGGGATAAAGAGTCGCCACAAACTTTCATCCCCATGTCTCATAATATTTCCGTTCGAGGAAAGCACATTCGACACTCTTTAGAGGACGAAGAAGAAAGTAAAAACTGGCACGAGGCATATCTTTGTTATTTAGCATTGTCTGCCAATTTGCGTTTTAAAAAGGCACCAAGTTTTTATAATTAGTGCATTAAATACATTAAAGTATATTGATAATATAAAGTTTACTTCATAACATAAAATATACATTTTAAGTTAATTTTTATTTTAATTATACTAAATATAAATTAATTTGTATGTATATATATTATTAATTACAAGTAGCATGCTTAATTGTAATTTGAATTGACCGAGTAAATGTAAATGTTTCTCGATCCTATTAATTCTATTATCCATTTCTCACTCCCCCGTCAACCACTCTATCGACTTGTCTGTATTAGTCTTCTTTGCCGTCCTTAATTCTTATTTCATCGAGTGGTAATGATAACGATGCACGTATTTGCTCAGAAGGAGAGGGGGGGGGGCATGACGTCACTTGACTTGTTACACTCCTCTTCCTCTACTCCCATATAGTCTATCTTACATGTTTACTTAATTTAAAATTAGGGTTGATATTTTTAGATTATTTAATGTGATTTTATTTTCATCTTATTTTTTAAAATTTTTATAAAATAAAAATTAATACAACTAATGGGTACTGGAGAGGGGGATTCCTGCAGCCCACTCAAAGAGCTGACCCAACTAGACCCAATAGGGCCCGACGAGGCAAGCTCGTCCAAGTGACAGCCCATAGGGCCCACTTGGAAAAGCCCAATAAAATAATGCTCAAGGAAACAACTCTCCTAGGCGGCCCCAAGGCTCGGAGAGCCCGAGCATCGGTCAGGTCACAGGAAGACCCGCGCACGAGCTATCCCTCCGCACGAAGGAGGGAAGCGCTAGCCGGTCTGTCCGACCCATCTCCTCACCGAGCTAGGCCTATTGCCCAAGTAGGGCCGGCCCCTCTAAGCTCGGTACGACCGATAAAATGTTTATCATTTCAGCCGTTAGAGTCCACAGCGGGCCGGGTGCCAAGAAGTCCAGGAGCTCCGGCTTCCCCGCGAGGATAACGCCCCCACGATGAGGCCATAAACGCCCACGACGAGGACGGAACCTCCACCGGAGACCCCTCGGCTTGCAGGACTCCAGAGGGCGGCGCACTATTTAAACCTGGGATACCCTCCGGCGAAAGGTAAGTCCAGATCCACCCCCAATTCCTGAGCACGGATCACTTCACCCCATTGGTGGAGAGGGATCTCGCGCCTTCACCTTCTCCTCCCTATCGCTGCTCCCACCATTGCTCTACTGACTTGAGCGTCGGAGGGTTTCGCCCCAAGGAATCCCCCTGGGCCCTCTGACACGTTTCCCTGTCTTACAGTTCACTAACTTGGTGATTACCACGACGCTCAGGAACCAGCGCGAGATATCGCCTCTTCATCTGGCGCCGTCTGTGGGAAACGCACGAAGAGCCAACATGGTGAGAAGAAGCTCAGGGAGAAGGTCCGCCGGTGAAAGGGGTAAGGCCATGGTAGCAGCAGGGGATGGCCCTTCCAGGGCCTCACAGAACCCTCCCTCCAACGCCAGCATCCCCGCCGACGGACCACCACCCCCCCTACGGCGGTGGGGCTACCCCCCTACGGAGGCGTCGAAGCCTTCCAGGCCCTCAACGCCAAACTAGATGTCCTCGTGGAACTCATGAAGACCCAGGCGGCCAGGGATGCAAGGTCTCGTGCCCCGTCAGGGAGCCCCCCCGCAGGAGTACGTCCCAGCACACAGCTGGGGGCCGCTTCACCCTCCGCGACCAGCAGCTCATTCGTAACAGGGTCGGAGGACCCTCGCAAGCTCCGCCTCCGGAGCAAGAGGCCTCCTCCACGCTGAGGAAAGGAAAGCGGGGGACGTAAAGGCCAGATCCGGAAGCCGACGTTCCCGGAGACCGCCAAGACGCTCCCCCCAGCCCCGTGGCACGACAGCAACCGGAGTTATCCCTCCGGCTGCGAGATTTTGAAAGGCGCTTCGCTGAGCAGGAGCGCGCCCTTCGCGCCCTACAGAAGGCCTCTTCCCCGGAAGACGAGGAGAAATCCCCGTTCTCCGAGTATATCTTGAAGGCAGAGGTATCTCCCAGAGCCCCCATACCAACCTTCATGCTTTACGACGGCCAGGGCGACCCGGCCGACCATTATGATAGCTTCGACGCCCTGATGACTCTACACGGAGCGTCGAACCCCATCAAGTGCCGAGCCTTCGTGACCACTCTGGCCCAGGGCGCTCAAGCGTGGTTCCGGGCCTTCGCCCCCGGATCCATCCGAGACTTCAAGCAATAAGGGCGAGTCTTCAAGGAGAGCTTCGCCGGAAGTGCCCCCCCAAGGTCGGTAGCGGGGCTCTTGGCCCTTAAACAGACGCAAGGGGAAAGGCTCCGGGCTTACGTCCACCGATTTAAATTGGAAGCCCTCTGAATCCCCCGCCTGGATGTGGCCTCGGCCACAACCGCACTGACCGGGGGTACCCGGGACGAGAACCTCCGCCGTGAACTTGTCCTCCACCCTCCCTCGACCCTTGCCGAGCTAGTGACTCTGGCTCTGCGTCACGCCGAGTGCGAAGAAGTACTCATCGCTTGCCGAGACGCAACCGGCTCGGGTCGGGAGGGGGACAAGAAGCGGGGCCCCGAGCCAAATCCTAGCTCGGGAAAGAAGCGAGACAGAGATGGCGAACGCAAGCGAAAGTACGAGCGGTACACCTCGTTAACCGCATCGATCTATGAAATCTATGAAGACGTCAAAGACTCGGGACTCCTCCGTCGGCCCGAGCCGATGAGGTCGAAAAACCGCAAGCGAGACAGACATTGTCTATTCCACGGCGATCATGGGCATCACACCGGTGACTGCCACCAGCTCCAAGACGAAATCGAGCGCCTCATCTGCCTGGGGCACCTGGCTCAGTTCATTGCCGAGCGCATAGAAGATCAAGGCGCCGCAGAAGAGATCGACAACGTCCCCCGAGGGGTTCACATCAACGTCATCTCCGGAGGAATAGCATCAGGAGGCGACAGTAGCCGTGGAAGGAAGCGCCATGCCGAGCGGGCAAGCCGAGCCCCAGAGCCACCCAAGGCCCCGCCCCAGGTCATAGTCTTCTCCAATCAAGACCTGGAGGGGCTGAGCACCCCGCATGATGATGTCCTCGTAATCTCAGCCACTATAAACCATTGTAACGTAGATAGGATTCTTGTGGATAATGGAAGTGCCCCTGATGTATTGTCTTATGACTGTTTGCTCAAAATGGGAGACGATCCATCCAAACTCCGCCCGGTCCGAACGCCCCTCTGTGGGTTCAACGGCCTGGCCACTCTCCCCGAAGGAGCCCTAAGCCTGCCGATTACCCTCAGCACCCCACCCAAAATAGTTACGGTCATGGTAGACTTCATGGTGATCAAAGGGATGATAGCGTACAACGCCATCTTCGGCCGAGGAATTCTCAGCCGGATCAAGGCAATACCATCTACCTATCACCAAAAAATGAAGTTCCCCACCAAAAATGGGGTAGGGGAAATCCGAGGTAACCAGGCCACGGCCCGAAGGTGCTATAATATATCGGTGGAGGTCACGAGGCCGGGCGGGAATGATAAGGGCCCCCGGGAAGTCGAGAAAAAATCCGCAACCACTGAGCCTGGTGGCGAGTTGCTAACAATTTTCCTAAACGATGACCCGACCCTAGGAGTAAGGATCGGAGCCGACCTACCACCCGAGGAACAACAGCAATATAAGAAATTTCTTTCTGAGTACATCCGAGTCTTCGCTTGGTCCGACGATCAGCTCCCTGGGATACCAGAGGAGACCGTGATGCACAGACTCAACCTCAACCCCACCATGAAGCCCGTGCAGCAGCGCCGAAGGAAGCACGCACCCGAGAAGCAGACGATTATCAAGGCGCAGGTCACCAAGAGGCAAGAGACTGGTCTTTTTAAACCGGTCATGTACCCGACGTGGCTAGCCAATGTCGTCCTAGTACCAAAGGCTTCCGGCAAGTGGCGGATGTGCGTGGACTTCACCGACTTGAATAAGGCGACCCCTAAGGACTGCTATCCCTTGCCCAGCATCGACCAACTGGTCGATTCGACATCAGGCAACGAGATGCTCAGCTTCCTGGACGTCTATTCGGGTTACCATAAGATCAGAATGAATTCTGAAGACGTCGAAAAGACCGCCTTCATCACCGACTACGGCGTGTACTGCTATACCCGGATGCCTTTCGGGTTGAAGAACGCCGGAGCCACATATCAAATACTGGTCAATCACATGTTCGAGGAGCAGCTAGGTCGGAACGTCGAGGCCTACATTGACGACATGCTCGTCAAGACCCCCAAGGCCCAGGACCACTTCACCGACCTCGCTGAAACATTCGGCGTCCTCCTGAAGTACAACATGAAGCTCAATCCTGCCAAGTGCGCCTTCGGAGTAAGATCCGGGAAGTTCCTGGGTTTTCTGGTCACTCAGCGTGGGATCGAAGCCAACCCCGACAAAGTCCAGGCCATCCTGGACATGCACCCACCCGCCTGCATTAAGAATGTCCAGCGTCTGACGGGGCGTGTCGCCGCTCTCAGTCGTTTCTTGTCCCGTGCGGCCGAACGATGCCTGCCCTTTTTTAAACTGTTGAGGGGGCCCAAATTGGCATCTGCTACGTTCGCATGGGATGAGGAATGCCAGAAAGCGTTCGCCGAGCTCAAGGAGTTCCTGGCCTCACCCCCGGTGCTCTCCAAGCCCGTGCCGGGCGAAGTCTTGCGGCTCTATCTCTCGGCGACGTCATCAACGGTCAGCTCGGTCCTAGTCAGAAATGACTCGGGAATCGAAAGACCAGTCTACTACACCAGCAAGGTGCTCAACGAGGCCGAGAGGAGGTACCCCGCAACCGAGAAGCTCGTGCTAGCGCTGGTTACCTCCACGAAACGCCTCCGACCCTACTTCCAGGGGCACCCCATCACCGTGCTAACCGGCGAGCCGTTGAAGAAGATTTTGGCCCACCCCGATGCCTCGGGGCGACTCGTCAAATGGGCCATTATGCTTGGGGCCTACGACATCTCGTATCGCCCGCGCTCAGCTATAAAAGGTCAAGTGCTCGCCGACTTCATCGCCGAAAGCACCATCCCGACCGAAGGTAGACTACCGACCATGCCCGGGCCAACCTGGGAACTGTACGTCGACGGATCTTCCAACTCGGTCGGTAGTGGTGCTGGGATCCTCCTAAGATCCCCCGAAGGAGTGGAGCTGTAGTACGCCTTGAAATTCAACTTTCAGGCGTCCAACAACGCTTCCGAGTACGAGGCCCTTATATCGGGAGCGCGCATGGCCCGGCGGTTGGGGGCTGAGCGAGTCAGGATCCACACCGACTCTCAACTGGTCGCAAGCCAGGTCAACGGCGAGTACGAAGCTTGAGAGGCACCCATGATCAAATACCTCCAGCTGAGAGTCGGAGGATTCCGAGTACAGAACTTTTTCTGGGACTGAGCCGTAGAGAATGGCCCGAGAATGTCGATCCCCCACCGAGCGAAGGGATAAGGCTCGGTGAGGGTGACAAGTTCTGTAGCCGGCTGATGGACCAAGTGGTCGAACCGCTGGCATCGGTCGCACTGTTGAGCGTAGGCCGAGCAGTCGCGCTGTAGGGTGGGCCACCAGTACCCCTGTCGTAACAGGATCCTGGCCAGTGACCTTGCCCCTGAGTGCGCTCCGCACAGGCCTTCATGAACCTCTTGGATGGCTCGGCTGGCTTCATCGGGGCCGAGGCACTTCAGGAGAGGGCCGGCGAAAGACCTTCGGCGCGCCGGGCTTGGTACTTCATTCGGCGTGCTTCTCGAGGGTCGGAGGGCTCTTGGGAGTCTCGGAGCCAAGACAGGTAGGGGGTGCGCCAGTCGCTTGGGACGGCTGAGTCAACAGCGAGGAGCTCCGAGTCAATGCTCGGGCGTTCTAGCTCTTCGAGGAGGACCGATCGGGTACCTTCTGGGTCTAGGGAGGAGGCCAACCGAGAGAGGGCGTCCGCTCGGGAGTTCTCTTACCGGGCTATTCGGACTACCTCGAACCCCTCGAATTGTTGGGCCAGGCTCCTGACCAGCTGGAGGTATTTGATCATGGGTGCCTCTCGAGCTTCGTACTCGCCGTTGACCTGGCTTGCGACCAGCTGAGAGTCGGTGTGGATCCTGACTCGCTCAGCCCCCAACCGCCGGGCCATGCGCGCTCCTGATATAAGGGCCTCGTACTCGGAAGCGTTGTTGGACGCCTGAAAGTTGAATTTCAAGGCATACTGCAGCTCCACTCCTTCGGGAGATCTTAGGAGGATCCCAGCACCACTACCGACCGAGTTGGAAGATCCGTCGACATACAGTTCCCAGGTTGGCCCGGGCATGGTCGGTAGTCTACCTTCGGTCGGGATGGTGCTTTCGGCGATGAAGTCGGCGAGCGCTTGACCTTTTATAGCTGAGCGCGGGCGATACGAGATGTCGTAGGCCCCAAGCATAATGGCCCATTTGACGAGTCGCCCCGAGGCCTCGGGGTGGGCCAAAATCTTCTTCAACGGCTCGCCGGTTAGCACGGTGATGGGGTGCCCCTGGAAGTAGCGTCGGAGGGTTTCGCCCCAGGGAATCCCCCTGGGCCCTCTGACCCGTTTTCCTGTCTTGCAGTTCACTAACTTGGTGATTACCACGACGCTCAGGAACCAGCGCGAGATTTCGCCTCTTCATCTGGCGCCGTCTGTGGGAAACGCACGAAGAGCCAACATGGTGAGAAGAAGCTCAGGGAGGAGGTCCGCCGGCGAAAGGGGTAAGGCCATGGTAGCAGCAGGGGATGGCCCTTCCAGGGCCTCACAGAACCCTCCCTCCAACGCCAGCATCCCCGCCGACGGACCACCACCCCCCCTACGGCGGTGGGGCTACCCCCCTACGGTGGCGTCGAAGCCTTCCAGGCCCTCAACGCCAAACTGGATGTCCTCGTGGAACTCATGAAGACCCAGGCGGCCAGCTATGCAAGGTCCCGTGCCCCGTCAGGGAGCCCCCCCCCCCCCCCGCAGGAGTACGTCCCAGTACACAGCTGGGGGCCGCTTCACCCTCCGCGACCAGCAGCTCATTCGTAACAGGGTCGGAGGACCCTCGCAAGCTCCGCCTCCGGAGCAAGAGGCCTCCTCCACGCCGAGGAAAGGAAGGCAGGGGACGCAACGGCCAGATCCGGAAGCCGACGTTCTCGGAGACCGCCAAGACGCTCCCCCCAGCCCCGCGGCACAACAGCAACCGGAGTCATCCCTCCGGCTGCGAGATTTCGAAAGGCGCTTCGCTGAGCAGGAGCGCGCCCTTCGTGCCCTACAGAAGGCCTCTTCCCCGGAAGATGAGGAGAAATCCCCGTTCTCCGAGTATATCTTGAAGGCAGAGGTATCTCCCAGAGCCCCCATACCAACCTTCAAGCTTTACGACGGCCAGGGCGACCCGGCCAACCATTATGATAGCTTCGACGCCCTGATGACTCTACACGGAGCGTCGGACCCCATCAAGTGCCGAGCCTTCGTGACCACTCTGGCCCAGGGCGCTCAAGCGTGGTTCCGGGCCCTCGCCCCCGGATCCATCCGAGACTTCAAGCAATTCGGGCGAGTCTTCAAGGAGAGCTTCGTCGGAAGTGCCCCCCCAAGGTCGGTAGCAGGGCTCTTGGCCCTTAAACAGGCGCAAGGGGAAAGGCTCCGGGCTTACGTCCACCGATTTAAATCGGAAGCCCTCCGAATCTCCCGCCTGGACGTGGCCTCGGCCACAACCGCACTGACCGGGGGTACCCGGGATGAGAACCTCCACCGTGAACTTGTCCTCCACCCTCCCTCGACCCTTGCCGAGCTAGTGACTCTGGCTCTGCGCCACGCCGAGTGCGAAGAAGTACTCATTGCTTGCCGAGACGCAACCGGCTCGGGTCAGGAGGGGGACAAGAAGCGGGGCCCCGAGTCAAATCCTAGCTCGGGAAAGAAGCGAGACCGAGATGGAGAACGCAAGCGAAAGTACGAACGGTACACCCCGTTAACCGCACCGATCTATGAAATCTATGAAGACGTCAAAGACTCGAGACTCCTCCGTTGGCCCGAACCGATGAGGTCGAAAAATCGTAAACGAGAGAGACATTGTAGCAACCCTGGTAAATTTAAGGACTAGAAAGTCTAAATAAATTTAAAACCAATAGATAATCAGGGCCAGACCTTGTATATACAATCATATAAACCCAACCCGTAAAATATAGAGTCATTTTAAGTAAGGCATTTAATGCATAATACCATTTTATTTGAATTAAGAATCAATAAATCTCGAAGAAAACATCAATCTATATTTTATTAGAAAATTTAATATTCACATTTATTACATTATACTTTAATTAGAAGGAAGAAATATACATTAATAGGATTTAAATGAATTAAGAAAAATTAAAAGAGAAAAGAATAGACATATATACGATATCGGTCTTTTGGAGGCTAAGAAGAAAAGCAAAAATTTAATTGACGCCATCGTGGATGGGCGTCCATTTTATAAGAAACGACTTGAACAAGTCGTCACTTCTAAATCAGAAAAATCAAATAAAGTATAAATAGCATAAGAAAGGATACATTGATAAGGATTTCTAGGGTATAAACCTAATTTTACATCTTCAAAGAAATGCCAAATGGAAATGACGCCATGGTCATGGGCGTGTATTTCCTAAAAGATGACTTAAACTAAGTCGTCAATTCAAAAAAAAAGTGAATAGTGCAGCTTTTTGATTTAAAGGAATTTTTAAAAATTAATTATATGAAAAAATCAAGAAAAATGGAAAAATATTACCCATAAATTTTCGTAACTAGACCTTATCAAATAAAAAAGATAAAAATCTTCAAATATAGTAACTAGCATAAGTTAACGTGAAATCATGAATAGCGCCCGACGGAAGGGCGTTATTTCTTTAAAAACGACGAGATGTAAGGCGTCAAATAAAAAATTAACGACCTAGCCTAAGGCGTTAATTACATTTGAGTTCCGTTCGACCTGGGAGACTATCCAGGGTAAGTTTTAGGATTAGTATGGGTTGATAGATCATGGAAAGGACTCTATCAGGGAAATATTACTTTTAATCGAACTCTAACTCTATTAGAATTCCTAAGACCCTATAAATACCTTTCGAATCGACCTCTCCTTGCTATTTTGGCGATCTAATCTATCCTGCTGCCCGCAACCGTGAAGAACAGGTGTTCTTCTTCCTCTGCCTTCAGTAGAGTATTATGAAGAAAACTAATGCTTCTCCATCTTGTTTCTCTGTAGGTTACGAGCAGAAATCCTTCTTGACCTACTGAAGAACGGGAGAAAGCTTCTTCCTGACTCGTCTATTAACACTCTCATCTCCTAGCACCCTCTAGGTGTTGTTCTGTACGATTTACATAGGCTTCCGAAGACTCTGTTTGGAACAGAGTATAGTTCTTTCTTCAAGTTCTTCACGTACCATCGCCAAAATCTTAAGATCAGGTAGGTTTTCTCACATCAAGCTAAAGCAGTTATAAGAATCAAAGATCCTTCTGCTAAATTTTCGATTCATGCATGCACGTATCTCCACTGAGTTTTGAGGCTTTCGGGGAAATTTTAGAAAGAGACAACCCTCTCCAGGGCGTTATTTAAAGTTATGACGACTAACACATGAGTCGTCCATTTTAAGAAAATTGATAAATACGCATGTTTAAAATTTAATATCTACGAAACCTATAGTTAAATCTAATGCATGATCATATACCTGAAATCCTGATATTTTTCTTGTCCTGTCCATATAATTGTTTCCTGAAAATTATTTATCATAAAAAAAATCGTTACTGTTCATATTCCTGGAAACCAATAACGACCTCCGGAAGGTCGTCTGTTATGAAAGAGACGCCCTGTACCAGGGCGCTATTCTAAAATAGAGACTTTGATTAAGTCGTGATTTTCCTTAAAAATACTGGAAAGGTGATAACTTCTGTTAAAAAGATAATTAACGACATACTGCATGTCGTTTCTTTGTGAAAAAAAACGCCCCCGGTTAAGGCGCATTTCATCAAAAATACAGAATTAAGACATTTCAGCAAAAATAGAAATGTATAATGGACGACTGTTGCTGAAGTCGTCAAATTGAAAATAAACGACCCAGTTAAGGTCGTTAATTTATTAAGAAATGGCTTGGCTTAAGACGCGAATTTCCTGCATAGTCATTTTCCACTGCTTTCTGTAAACCGAGGGTTTTATATGTATATATATATATATATATATGCCTGGCACTATGCTCCAATCCGTGAGTGTAGTCCCACGTTTCTCGGCGTTTTATCAATAAACCCTTAACTCTCCGTGACTTATAAGCTCTCCATTGGACATTCCGTTCCTTTGGACTGGCGAGTTTGTCATAGAGACCTCCGTTAGTCTCCGCTAGTCTTGGATTCCCTCAAGGCAGCCGAGCTGGTTGTACCCTAAAAACTCAAGAAACCTTGATTATTGTCATGTCACTCGGAGAAACATGAATCCGGCCCTCATGATTTATCACATGGTTATCATGAGATTCTCTATGATTAATGGATGGTTATCTATTAATGGACAAATCCGTTAACCTTGTCATGTGCAAGATCTGTACTTGTTCTTCACCCAGTTTCTTCCGGTTTGTCGCGAGCTAGATACGTCATGCATATTCATTGACGATTCCCTTATCATGACATTCTGTCTCCTTCTGGAGAATCCTTTTATTTGAAAGAACATAATCCTTTGACTCTGTATTGGCCAACTCTGATTCTGAAATAATCAAGGGCTCTGGGTCCGCAACTAACAATGTCAGGTAGGACGGAAGTCCAATTCTGTAACCATGGTAAAATTCTGGGTGTGACATTGCACCAACGTCTGTATATCTGTTCTATTGTGTTATCTGTTGAATCTGTTATTCTGGAAATTCTGATATTCTGTTATTATGTTATTCTGTTAAATTCAGTTATTCCGCTAGACTGATTAATCTGCTTATTATTATTGAACTCTGTTATATTCTGGCCAATTCTGAAGTTATGTTCATCTGAGCTTATGTCCTTTGTTATGTTCTGTTAGCTTGACCTTGGTTCTGTAAGTTGGGAATGTATTCCTAAATCCGCTGGAGCTCGTAAATTATTCTTGGCTTGTTATTCATCATCTCTACTAGATCGACTATCACGATTCTTTAGTTATTGCATTTCATGCACTGCATCTCATGAACATGTAAAATTGGCTAATTACTTTTATTCTGCTTGATGATGAGATATAATCCCTACTGAGCATTTCGCTCACCAGCCTATCTTTAACATTTTTCAGGAAACGACATTGAAGATATTCCATCAGACAAGGAAGGGCAAGAGTGATGAGTGTCTGGTCAACCGAATCATTATCTTTTGTTTTCTTGGGTCTAGTCCTATCATTTGAGTCCTTTTTTTTCTATTTTCTAGATTGTATTAGCAAGTTTCTTTTCTCTTTTGATATGTAATTAGACTCTGGTCCTGTAATTCAGATATTGGAGTAATAAAGATTATCTTATTGGGCCCAGAGAATGTGTGTCTTATGGTTTACTCTGACTATTCACGACTGTATCACTGCCACGTTCCGAACAACACGTTCCGCTGTTATTGGTTCGGGGCGTGACAGACATTGTCTATTCCACGGCGATCATGGGCATCACACCGGTGACTGCCACCAGCTCCAAGACGAAATCGAGCGCCTCATCCGCCTGGGGCACCTGGCTCAGTTCACTGCCGAGCGCATAGAAGATCAAGGCGCCGCAGAAGAGATCGACAACGCCCCCCGAGGGGTTCACATCAACGTCATCTCCGGAGGAATAGCATCAGGAGGCGACAGCAGCCGTGGAAGGAAGCGTCATGCCGAGCGGGCAAGCCGAGCCCCAGAGCCACCCAAGGCCCCGCCCCAGGTCATAGTCTTCTCCGATCAAGACCTGGAGGGGCTGAGCACCCCGCATGATGATGCCCTCTTAATTTCGGCCACTATAAACCATTGTAACGTAGATAGGATTCTTGTGGACAATGGAAGTGCCCCTGATGTATTGTCTTATGACTGTTTCCTCAAAATGGGAGAGGATCCATCCAAACTCCGCCCGGTCTGAACGCCCCTCTGTGGGTTCAACGGCCTGGCCACTCTCCCCGAAGGAGCCCTAAGCATGCCAGTTACCCTCGGCACCCCACCCAAAATCGTTACGGTCATGGTAGACTTCATGGTGATCAAAGGGATGATAGCGTACAACGCCATCTTCGGCCGGGGAATCCTCAGCCGGATCAAGGCAGTACCATCTACCTATCACCAAAAAATGAAGTTCCCCACCAAAAACGGGGTAGGGGAAATCCGAGGTAACCAGGCCACGGCCCGAAGGTGCTATAATATCTCGGTGGAGGCCACGAGGCCGGGCGGGAATGATAAGGGCCCCCGAGAAGTCGAGGAAAAATCCGTAACCACTGAGCCAGGTGGCAAGTTGCTAACAATTTTCCTAAACGATGACCCGACCCTAGGAGTAAGGATCGGAGCCGACCTACCACCCGAGGAACAGCAGTAATATAAGAAATTTCTTTCTGAGTACATCCGAGTCTTCGCTTGGTCCGACGATCAGCTCCCTGGGATACCAGAGGAGACCGTGATGCACAGACTCAACCTCAACCCCACCATGAAGCCCGTGCAGCAGCGCCGAAGGAAGCACGCACCCGAGAAGCAGACGATTATCAAGGCGCTGGTCACCAAGGGGCAAGAGACTGGTCTTTTTAAACCGGTCATGTACCCGACGTGGCTACTCAATGTCGTCCTGGTACCAAAGGCTTCCGGCAAGTGGCGGATGTGCGTGGACTTCACCGACTTGAATAAGGCGACCCCTAAGGACTGCTATCCCTTGCCCAGCATCGACCAACTGGTCGATTCGACATCAGGCAACGAGATGCTCAGCTTCCTGGACGCCTATTCGGGTTACCATAAGATCAGAATGAATTCTGAAGACGTCGAAAAGACCGCCTTCATCACCGACTACGGCGTGTACTGCTATACCCGGATGCCTTTCGGGTTGAAGAACGCCGGAGCCACATATCAAAGACTGGTCAATCACATGTTCGAGGAGCAGCTAGGTCGGAACGTCGAGGCCTACATTGACGACATGCTCGTCAAGACCCCCAAGGCCCAGGACCACTTCACCGACCTCGCTGAAACCTTTGGCGTCCTCCTGAAGTACAACATGAAGCTCAATCCTGCCAAGTGCGCCTTCGGAGTAAGATCCGGGAAGTTCCTGGGTTTCCTGGTCACTCAGCGTGGGATCGAAGCCAACCCCGACAAAGTCCAGGCCATCCTGGACATGCGCCCGCCCGCCTGCATTAAGGACGTCCAGCGTCTGATGGGGCGTGTCACCGCTCTCAGCCGTTTCTTGTCCCGTGCGGCCGAACGATGCCTGCCCTTTTTTAAACTGTTGAGGGGGCCCAAATTGGCATCTGCTACGTTCGCATGGGATGAGGAATGCCAGAAAGCGTTCGCCGAGCTCAAGGAGTTCCTGGCCTCACCCCCAGTGCTCTCCAAGCCCGTGCCGGGCGAAGTCTTGCTGCTCTATCTCTCGGTGACGTCATCAACGGTCAGCTCGGTCCTAGTCAGAAATGACTCGGGAATCGAAAGACCAGTCTACTACACCAGCAAGGTGCTCAACGAGGTGGAGAGGAGGTACCCCGCAACCGAGAAGCTTGTGCTAGCGCTGGTTACCTCCACGAAACGCCTCTGACCCTACTTCCAGGGGCACCCCATCACCGTGCTAACCGGCGAGCCGTTGAAGAAGATTTTGGCCCACCCCGAGGCCTCGGGGCGACTCGTCAAATGGGCCATTATGCTTGGGGCCTACGACATCTCGTATCGCCCGCGCTCAGCTATAAAAGGTCAAGCGCTCGCCGACTTCATCGCCGAAAGCACCATCCCAACCGAAGGTAGACTACCGACCATGCCCGGGCCAACCTGGGAACTGTACATCGATGGATCTTCCAACTCGGTCGGTAGTGGTGCTGGGATCCTCCTAAGATCCCCCGAAGGAGTGGAGCTGCAGTATGCCTTGAAATTCAACTTTCAGGCGTCCAACAACGCTTCCTAGTACGAGGCCCTTATATCGGGAGCGCGCATGGCCCGGCGGTTGGGGGCTGAGCGAGTCAGGATCCACACCGACTCTCAGCTGGTCGCAAGCCAGGTCAACGGCGAGTACGAAGCTCGAGAGGCACCCATGATCAAATACCTCCAGCTGGTCAGGAGCCTGGCCCAACAATTCGAGGAGTTCGAGGTAGTCTGAATAGCCCGGGAAGAGAACTCCCCAGCGGACGCCCTCTCTCAGTTGGCCTCCTCCCTAGACCCAGAAGGTACCCAATTGGTCCTCCTCGAAGAGCTAGAACGCCCGAGCATTGACTCGGAGCTCCTTGTTGTTGACTCGGCTATCCCGAGCGACTGGCGCACCCCCTACCTGTCTTGGCTCCGAGACTCCCAAGAGCCCTCTGACCCTCGAGAAGCACGATGAATGAAGTACCAAGCCCGACGCTTCGTCGTCCTGGACGACACACTCTATCGAAGGTTTTTTGCCGGCCCTCTCCTGAAGTGCCTCGGCCCCGACGAAGCCAGCCGAGCCATCCAAGAGGTTCATGAAGGCCTGTGCGGAGCGCACTCAGGGGCAAGGTCACTGGCCAGGATCCTGTTACGACAGGGGTACTGGTGGCCCACCCTGCAGCGCGACTACTCGGTCTACGCTCAACAGTGCGACCGATGCCAGCGGTTCGACCACTTGGTCCATCAGCCGGCTACAGAACTCGTCACCCTCACCGAGCCTTATCCCTTCGCTCGGTGGGGGATCGACATTCTCGGGCCATTCCCTACGGCTCAGTCCCAGAAAAAGTTCATTATCGTCGCCATCGACTACTTCACTAAATGGATCGAGGCCGAGGCCACTGCAAGGATCACCGAGACAGTCGTCTGGAGTTTCGTCTGGAAATCGATCATTTGTCGCTTCGGCATCCCCCGAGTAATAGTGAGCGATAACGGTCGACAATTCAATTCTTGATATTTCCGAGACAGATGCGCTGACCTAAACATCCGCAACCACTTCACTTCGGTTGCCCACCCTCAGGCGAACGGGCTGGTCGAAAATGCCAATAAGAATATCTTGATAGGCATAAAGACCAGACTCGACAAAGCCAAGGGTAGTTGACTCGAGGAATTGCCTAGCGTACTGTGGTCGCACCGAACGACTCCCAGGACGACAACCGGTGAAAGTCCTTTTCAGTTGGTGTACGGCACTGAGGCCATCATTCCATTAGAGATCGCCAACCCGTCTCTCCGAGTCATCCGCTACTCGCTCGAGGAAAACAACCAAAAGTTACTCGAGAATCTCGACCTAGCCGATGAACTCCGGGATATTGCCAGCATCCGAGCGACGGAATACCAGCGACGCCTCACTCGATACTACAACGCCAGAGTCCGAAGCAGACACTTCCAACCGGGAGACTTCGTCCTCAGAAAAGCCGAAGCCTCTCGACCACTAGAGGCGGCGGGCAAGCTGTCCCCTAACTGGGAAGGCCCCTACCGAGTGGTCGAGACGCTCGGGAAAGGTGCGTACAGGCTAGCAACAATGGAAGGGGAACCCATTCCTCGGACATGGAACGCAGCCGCACTACGCAAATTCCATTTTTGAAATTGTACAACAAGATGGACAAAATAAATTCCTTTTCTTTTCATTCAAAACTATTGATACATCAGAAAGGCAAAGGCCAGTACATTGCATGACAAAAAGCAAGAAAATCCGTCTGACACCGCTGCAAGGGGTCATCGCTCGGTTGACTCGATCTCGATCTCCTCGCGTCCAGCCACTGACTCTGCCTCGCGTAGAAACTAGCTCGGACAAGAGGGGGCCGATCTAGTTGGCTCAGATGACCCCTGACAAAAGTGACAGAGGGACTGCAGAGAAGGTAACCACCTTCTAAGGTTGGGGAAGGCCACCTTCCAAGTTGATAGAGGCCAGGGAGAAGGAGCGCCGTGAAGACCTCCTCTTTCCCAACCTACCAACTCCTTGGAAGGGAACAGAGAGCAAGCAGCCTCCGAAGAGTAAAAGAAATGAAGAGCAGAAGAGGAAAAAAGAGGCTGCAGACGGAGGAAGGCTCCGGTGAGGAGGGAGCTTGGTGCGCCTTCCCCCCCCCCCCCCCCCCCATGCAGACGGGGAGTGGCGGCAGGCATCCCTAATACCCCCATCCGTCCTCCGCCTCGGCGCCCGCCCGGAAGCCACGCCAGAACTGAGAAAGGGCAAGAGCCATGCCCTCACACGTCGGAGCCCTCTCCAGATCCGCGCAGCGACCGTCGGACCCGTCTCAAACCCGCACGGCGACCGTGGGACCCGTCCAACAAGCTAGGACAGCAAAAGCTCTCTGCTCCCCGTCGGCGGCGGCGTCACCCTCCGAAGGATCCTCCATGCTCCGAATGCAACGGCACAACGCAAAGTGAAGAAGAAGGAGTGAGGAAAGACCGTTAGAGAAAATCCCAAGCGGTAAAGAGGAAAGTGCACCCTTCGGTCCTTCTTATAGGCCAAAGGAGGCTACACGTCTTAAATGACTCCCCCCTCGAAAACACGCCAAAGGATTTCTCCCCTGAACGGTCACCTTCAACTCCTCGTTTCCCGCCCCAGCGGGATTCACGAAGCGGCATGGCATTCAAAGCGTGAGGGAACGGAAAGACGCCCCGTCAGAAGCCTACCAAATCAGCATGCGAAAACCACGCAGGACATATCGGCACTCTCCAACTACTTCAGATACGCCAACCAAATCACGGCAAGGATGGCGATCAAACAAGTAAGTCATTCATTATCTCATAAAGAGGAAACTCTCTAAAGGAGGAAAGAAAAACAAACAAGAGACAGAGGCAAAATAAGGTAAAATACATCAGGCCTCGGGCCCACTTTGAAGCTCGGGAGCGACGGAAGTGGGCGCGTGTAACGACCCGAGAATCCGATTATCGGGAAGGCCCGATAACCCGAGACTCGCACCGCCGCCCACGAGCCGGGAGGGCTCGGAAGGGCTAAAAGGAGTGCGGAGGCACAATGAAATAGGAAATAAAGCAGGACAATTCAACAAATAATAGAAATAAATAAACAACTACAGCTACAACAGAGTCCAGTCCAACAGAAAGTACAGTCTAAAGCAGTAAAACGTACCACATGCCAAGTGAACACTCGGCCCGGCAAGCTGGCAACTAAGAACCTCCGCTCCGCGCCCTCGAACCACGAGGAAGAACCGCCACACCTGAAAAGCAGGGAATGAGTCTCCAAAACAGAGACTCAGCAGGGATCCCGCGGAACCCCAACCGGAAACAACGGCGGTAGCAGAAAGGAGAGCTACAACTACAGCAAGAACAGTAAACCGGTGGCCGGTCAAAACTTCGGCACTACAGGTACTCCTACTGCCACAAGGCACACCTCGATCACGAAGTCGAAGCTACCAAACCACGCTAGTACCACCTACCGAAGTAAAAACACACGGTAACCATGCCGTAGAGGCCTGTCCCCCGGACAGCCAACCTGGACACGCCGTCCAAGGTGCAACCCAGACCATCCGATCGCGGGTACCTCACCACAAGACGCCACCTCGGTAAAGCCACTAGCACTAGTCTCACGGCGCAAGAACCGACACACGCGCCAAGGTGAAACAACCGAACTCACCGGTCAACACGACCGAAAACCCGAAGGTCAAAGACACAGAGACTGACAGTCTGTCACTCCGTACTCGACAGGAGTACCACCCACTAGAAGCACAGCCGGTAGCGTCCCCTGACGTCTTACACCGCACCGCAGATGAACCGCCTGACGTGGTAGGTCCTACCCGAGGCGCGAACACCGTACAAGTAACCACAAACAAGTAACTAGCTGGGGTCACGCCCGTCGACGTGGGTCCAACCGCCCCCAACCACGTGTGCACACACAGACCTTGCGTCACTAGGTCTGGTCCTCTGACCGGTTTTCCCCCGTAGCCGGACTCTGATCACTACAACATTTCGAATTCCTATGTACGTCTAGTACAGTCGACAGCTGGCTTAGGGTTTTGTGTTCGCTTTCCGCCTAGTTTCTCGCTTGAGAGCTTGAGTGCGCTGCGTGGCGCTGTGAAGGTGGTTGCTGTCCGCGGCTTTCGTGCCAGCATGGGGTCTAAGGATCGAGGTCGAGAGCCTTCTCCCTCATCGGTGGTGGCCCTGGTTGTGCTGCGTTGGGCAAAGGTTGCTGGCAGGCGTGAGTTCGCGGTGCTGCGTTCGAAGAATCTGCGGCGTGGTCAGGTGGCTGGAGAGGACTGTTCGTGGTTAAGTGGCCGTGAGTGCGCTCTGAGGGAGCTGCTGTCGGTTTTGGCCACTCCAGCTTGAGGTTTGTCCAGCCCCTGAGGTTTCCAAGTCGTGGTTTAAGGTGGCAGAGCAGGTGTTCTGATCGAGAAGTGTGCTCCGGAGAGCGGAATGTCTTCTCGGTGAGCTGCTGATTTGTCGAGCCTGATGTCCTTGTCGTGCTCTGTGGCGTCAGAAATGACGTGTCGGTCCCGATTATTTTGCGGATTTCGAGGCAGGATTGGGTTGTGGCGTCCTAGTAAGTCTTGCTCCTGCGCTCTTCGGTGCGATTGGGTTGTGTTCGCCTTGGATTTGGTCTGAGGTGTGAAGGTTCCGCGGTGAGTTTCGGGACTCGAGGATGAGCGTCGGCGGTTGTTGTTATGGCTCGTGTTGTGGCTCTTGGCATGCCGTGTTGCAGTTCGAGGAATTGCAGCGGTGATGCATCGAGAGATGCTGTGATTATGGTCCGACGTGACACTCGTCGAGTGTGTCGGAGGCGTTGACCTGATGGAAGTGATGGTTTTCCTTGGTGTTGGATGGTGCTGTTTCCAGCGTCGCGAGGATCGAGCAGGCGTGATTTTCTATTTTTCGGGATTTTTCTGAATTTTTGGATTTTCTTATATATAACTCTTTTCTCTCTCTCCCCTCTCATTTCTCCTTTCTCTCCCTCTCTCTCTTCTCACGCTCTCTCCTCTCTCCCTCTCTCTCCGGCGGCCGACGGGGCGGAGTACGGGCGAGGCGGGGACGGCGCGGGCGAGGTGCGGGCGAGGATGGATGAGCATCGAGGCGGTGGAGGCGCGGTGAAGCTCGGCCGTGAGTTCGTGGAGCGGCGAGGCTTCAACGGCGTTTTCTTCGTGGATCGGCGTCCACGGTGCGCAAAATCTTAGGTGGAGGTAGGGTGATGGACCCCCAGCTCGTGCGCTTCAATTCCCGTGAGTTTGGTAGGCCGTGGTGAGCCGAGCGGGTCGTTTGGGGCGTTTTGGGGAAAATCATGTTTCGGGGAGTGATCGCCCGATCTAGCGTTTCGTGGCGTTTTAGGCCGATCCGAGGCCATAGATGCATGCTAGGGGTTGTTGGGGAGCTTCCCCTATGTTCTCCCCCTCATCCGTGGATGTTTGGGGGCGTGGCATGGATTTTGGGTGTTTTCCCGCCGTTTCCGATTTTCCGAAATTATCGCGGTCCACCAGAAACCGCTATCATCTGGTAGCGGTCCTGGGAGAACCGCTTTCATCCTTCGTGCTTGGGTCGGAAGGCCTTCGAGCGTCGCGGTCGTGCGATAGACCGTTTTTGTCTGGTCGCGGTCAGGGGACGACCGCTACCACCTGGTCGCGGTCCTCGGGCGACCGCTACCAGCAGGGTTGCGCGTGGCTAGTAGCGGTCGTGAGGCGACCGTGACAGCCTGGTCGCGGTCATCGGTCGACCGCTACCATCTGGTCGCGGTCACCAGGTGACCACTACCATGTTCTGGTTCCGGTTTACACTGTTTTGACCCCCGGTCGACCCGGTTGTGATCCAGTGGTTGACTTTAGGTCTCGTGAGTGTCTTGGACACCCCGTGGAGTTCCGTGACCGTGTCTTTGGGTGTCCAGAGGTTGTCCCACTTACCTCGTTTTGCGTGTCGTGAGCTTAAGGGTCCAGGTGACCTTTTAGCACTCCGATTGTGTTATTTTGGTCTCCGGTCGACCCGGTTGGGACCCAGTGATCGACCTACGGCCTTGTGAGTATCCCGGACACCCCATGGGTCCTGTGTCTGTGTTTTTGGGGTGTCGGGAGGGACCGTGTTACCTCGGTTAGCGTGCCCATAGGTGTGGTGGGTCCGGGTGACCCCACGTGTTCCGGGCTTTCGTGTTACGCATGATCGAGTCACCGTGTATCGGTGTATGTGCGGTGGGGTCTCCCCCGCATGTCGTGGGTTTCCTTTGGAAGGCGATTCCCATGTGGGCCATGTGCTTGGCCTTGGACTGAGAGTCCAGTTATCCGGCCTGGGGCTGGAGGTTTCCCGCTTGCTACAAGTTGGAAAATCGTCGTGGTGGCTTGTGTGCTGCCCTGGGAATCGTGCTTCTGTGTTTTCCGTGTGGCCCGTGTGGGTGGCCTTAGTCCTTTGCGTTCCCTTTCCGAGGGAGTGGTCTTGGCGACTCGCGAGCTGTCTCGGTACTCGTGCTACCGTAGTTTTAGACCTAAAGATTGGACTAGATTGACGGCCTTGTGCTGTTGCGTACAACGGTCTTGACCCCGAGTCTTGTGACTCAAGGACCGTTGGGTGTAGTGCGTCTAGAGGACTGTCCAGAGTCCAGTGGCTTAGCGCCACTTGAGTTTTCTCGACTCTCGCGCAGGGTGCGTGCGTGGCCGTGGACTGTGAGTCCTGTCTCTTCTCCGACTGTGGTCACCGTGCGACGGGGCCGGTGCGTGGGGTGGCCCCGTACGTCGTCGGATGTGGACGTTGTTTTCCGTTGAGTTGAGAGTCTACTCCTTCAGTGACCCTCCACTAGTCGTAGCCTACCAGTACGCGTGTGCTGGTCGCACCAGGGAGTGGTGTACGGGCTTACCCTTAGAGGCGGTTTGTGGACTGGTTGCTGTCGGGCCCCACGTCTTGCAGCCAGAGTCCGGCTGAGGGGAAAACTGGTCAGAGGGCCAGACCAGGGACGCGCGGTCTGTGTATGCACACGTGGTTGGGGGCGGTTGGACCCACGTCGACGGGCGTGACCCCAGCTAGTCACTTGGCATGTGGTACGTTTTACTGCTTTAGACTGTACTTTCTGTTGAACTGGACTCTGTTGTAGCTGTAGTTGTTTATTTATTTCTGTTAATTATTGAGTTGTCCTGCTTTATTTCCTATTTCTTTGTGCCTCCACACTCCTTTTAGCCCTTCCGAGCCCTCCCGGCCCGTGGGCGGCGGTGCGAGTCTCGGGTTATCGGGCCTTCCCGGTAATCGGATTCTCGGGTCGTTACAGCGCGTCACCCCCAGCACCCCCGGTGACGGTCGACCCGAGCACTGACCTCGCCTGTGCGAGAACTGTCTCGGTCGCGAGCCCTCCCGAGACGTCCGGAGTTGGTGACCCCGCCGGAGGAGACCCCTCTGGATCTTCCCCGCCCGACGTAGAGGAGCTAGAAGCCGACTCATCCGAGTCATAGCTCTGGCCCAAAGGGAACTCGATCCCAGAGTCTTGCTCGTCGGCGTAGTCCACCGCCCGACGATAACCCTGCTTAAACCCATTTCGGGCGCCCCGGCGAAGCGCTACCTCGTAATATGGTAGGGCGGCTCTCTCCAGGTCGGCTGAGTAGGCGTCAGAGCTCCTATACCGCTCGATCGCCTCCGCCTCGATCTGCTCCGTCCTTCCAACGAGCTCGACCCAAGCCCGCTCTGCCTCGGCCGCACGCTCCTCTGCCCCCGCCAGGCATTCCTCTGCCTCAGCCCTCCCTCGCTCGGCTTCGCTCGACCGCCTCTCCGCCCGGGCTCGGTCCACCTCGGCCACGGAACGAAGGTGCTCCGCTACCTCCGCCCGGTCCAGTAGCTCGGCACGTTTGAGCTCCCAACGACCGTCCAGCTTGAGGTGACGCAAACGCTCCTCTTCCAAGAGTTTACCCTTCCTCTCGAGCGACTCTCGGGCCTTAGCCAACTGCTCAGTCAGCGCCTCGGTTTCTAGCCGGCTCGCCCGTGCCAAATCCCTGATCACGGAGAACTCCCGTCGAAGCCCCTCATGCTCCTCGCTGAGGCGGGCCAGTTTCCTCTCGCAACCCCCGAGGGCCCAGGCGAGACTCGACCGCTCCGACTCTGTCCGGGTGTACGTCTCCGCCATCAAGGCCGCCGACCGAGCCATGACTAGGCTGCCCTCCATGAGGACGTCGAGGACTCCGGAGGGGGAGTGGCGCTTGTCTCCCCCCCTCGTCCTTGCGGCAACCTCTCGGCAAACCCGATACAGGTCGCCCGAAACACCGAGCCTTTCCAAGCCCTCCGGCACGGAGATCCGCTCCCCACCGGACGCCCCGCCAGAAGGTTCGGCTCGAGCAACGGGGCCGACCGCCCCGCGCGCCGCGGTCGGTTGGGGTTGCGACGCCTCCCCGGGTGAACCCCCAACCTCGACCGACGCCACGGGATCGACCGCACAGGGAACTTCGAGCACTTGGGGCTGCGACGCCCTCGCAGGTGAACCCCCAACCCTATCTGTCTCGGCCCGCGCCTCGCCGCCCGAGACATCGCCGACCTCGACCGGTCTCCCGGTCTCGACGTCGGCTACTTCAGCACCGGCCCCCTCCATCCGCGGGGAGGGGAGAACCGACCCATCTCCGCTCTCTGAGGGGCCCCTGGTCTCCTCGGCCCCCTCTCGCCTGGTAGGTGGGGGAGCTGGCCCGGAAGGGTCGGCCCCATCTTACCCCCGAGAGGGGAGCGCCGCCGAGCCAGAGTCGCACCCGGCAGCGGTAGGAAGGCCAGCCTGTTTCTTGGCCTTCGCGGCTTCCCGCAATTTTCCCTCCATGGGATCCTTGCGCTTCGCCCCGCTTGGCCGCGAAGATCCCTCGGAGGCCACCCCCTTGCCCTTATCCCGGGCTTGGGAACGACCCGCGGGAACGACAGGCTCATCAGCCGCTGAGCCATCCCCAAGATCGATGACCTCGGTGACCTCTTCCAAAGGTTCCCGCCGGATGTCTGTAATGAAGAAGAATATTCGGTTAAGAAGCGAAAAGGCGACCCTCCGACCCCGCAGAAGGATCCGAATGATGATACCTGATGGCTTGAGCTGCATAAGCAGATGCTGCTCTACGTTCTCCAGCGTCACCAGCTCCTCAGTCGACCGGCGATTTGTCAACAAGCGAACGGCGTATTCCTCCACATCGGCGGGGAACTCCTCCTGCCGCGGGGGAAGATTCGGATGGAAGTTGGGCATAACCTGGCACCTCCAGGATTCATCCACTGCTTCCGCCTTCACCCAGAAAAACTGTCTCTTCCACCCTTTGTGCGAAGAATCCTTCGCCGCCAGCGGAATACAACTCCGATTCCTGCGCGCCTGAATAAAGTAGAAGCCTTTCCCCGCCGACGGATGTGCCTTCAGCTCGAAGAAATAATGAAAAAGATCTAGGGACGGGGGAACCCCCTGCAGGCGGCAGAGGATCCGAAAGGCAGACAGCAGAAGATACGAGTTGGCCACCAGCTGAACAGGCGCCAACACGAATAATTTGAGAAGCTTCATAACGAAGGGCTCGAAGGGGAGGCAGAATCTGCTTTTCCACGCCAGAAGAAAAGTACAGATATGGCCCGTGCGGCTATCCAAGCTCGTCTCGTATGGGGCAGCGGCTGCAAATCTATATCGGAGAGGCAGGCGAAACTGATGCTCCAGTTTCTTCACATCAGCCTCCCCCAACTCGCTGCGATTGGGGACGGACTCCCACCTCACCTGCTCGATTTCCGAGCACAGATCCGCCATAAAACTAGAAGAAGAACCTTCACGAGAGCCCGAAGACTCCGGGGGAGAAGGAAGCTGCCGGATTGCCTCCGCGGTTATACGCGCCAGCTCATCAAATGCCGCCGTAAGAACTCGCTCCCCCGCTGTATCTTCACGGCGCATCAAGGAGTCCCAGAAGCAAAGAAGTGGAGAGAAGGCCAAAAACCCTAGAAAGGCTGGGAGGACGAGCAGCGCCCTACGCCTATAAACCCTCGCGGGAGGTGGCGCGCCGTTCCAACCTCCGAGAAAAAGGGGGCCCCTTCATTTCAAATCCGTCAGGATCATTATTACTACGGGCCCAGGCAACCACTACACGTGGCTTCATAACGCTGACAGGATTCCACCCACCCGAGCCACGCCGGTCCAAAGCCTCGAAAAACTACTCAACCGAGCCCCCTTGGCTCGGGAGTAGGAGGGGGACAAGTGGAGAGGGGGATTCCTGCAGCCCACTCAAAGAGCTGACCCAACTAGACCCAACAGGGCCCAACGAGGCAAGCTCGTCCAAGTGACAGCCCACAGGGCCCACTTGGAAAAGCCCAATAAAACAATGCTCGAGGAAACAACTCTCCTAGGCGGCCCCAAGGCTCGGAGAGCCCGAGCATCGGTCAGGTCACAGGAAGACCCGCGCACGAGTTATCCCTCCTCACGAAGGAGGGAAGCGCTAGCCGGTCTGTCCGACCCATCTCCTCACCGAGCTAGGCCTATTGCCCAAGTAGGGCCGGCCTGATGGGAATCGACGCCGAGCATGTACATTTTATTTTACATTTGTGTCCTTTAGTTTATTTTTATATCCATGGGAAAGTATAAGCGCAATTGTACGGCTTTGTAAGCCAATGTGTCATTCCCTTGGATTGTGTGGGTTTTTGTGCAAATGTGTAGTAGGTCCAGCTAGGGGGCCCCCTCCCCTTCCCCATTGGTCCACCTCATCCATGTGGGGCTGGTCAACCATCCTAGGTGGCCATCTAGAAGGTTTGAATGCTAATTGACCACATGGGAGACAAAGGGGTTAAAATTTCAAAGGTAGGCCACCTACCTTACCTACCTAGTCAAAGGAGTGCCCATTCATATGTAATTTATTTATTTTGAGTTTTGACCACATGGGGGATGAAAATGACATATTTCCCACAAAATTATCAGCCCCCCCACCCCTTGATATTTTCTATATAAGCCTATGTATAGTGTCATTAGAGATTTAATGAAGAAATGAAGAGAAAATTGTTAGAAAATCAAGAGTGTTCTTGAGCCCCTCCTCTCTCCCCCTGGTTTCCTCTTCCCCAACCCCATATCTAGAGTGTATCCCCCTTCTATCATCCCCTCTCAACCTCCGGTGATCGTTTGTGCCGCCGCCGCCGCCGTTCGTGCCGCCTTCAAGCCGCCACGGGATCGTCTTTGGTTTTCTGTCCTGCTGGATAGAGGTGTAGTTCGTGAATTCTTGAAGCCAGACACAAGCTCAGATCGATTTGAAATTTTGAGGGTTGGTTCCTATCTTCTATCCCATTCTCCACAAAAAAATCCAAGTTCAAAAGCCACCGTTTCATATTTTTACCATTTCGTTCAACCCTCTATCTCAGATCTGTTCTGTCACTGTCTATAGTGACAGTAGCCCTGAGTTCTCCACCTTCGACCACCCTTTTGATTTTCTTTAGAACTCCCAATTTAACTGTGTGTTTTGTCCATCGTCCCCTACCTCCACAATTTTTCTTCAAGTTTTATCATCCTTCTACCTATTTTTCAAAATTCATGTTCTACCGGAGCTACAGTACTTTCAGCCAGATCCCAGATCCGACCTTTGTCCACTGAACAAATCACAGAAAATCATAGACACATCCAAACATGTCCAAACCAATTTTTCCATATTTCCATCTCAATTTCTAACAACTTTGATGAAGAACACATCTTCGAATTCGGACATCCACATCATGGTCAAAGGTAATCAACAGTCAAGTCCTCTGCAGGCCTGAGTCTTCGGTTACTGTACAACAGAAGATTGAAAATTCCATAAGTCAAGATCCGAGCAGATCCGGGCTAGATCTTTGGGCCTAGGTTGAAGAACTTCAAGGTAGCTTTCCAACGGCGCCAGTCTCGTGTCGATCCGACATCGGGGCTGATCGCAGCGCCCATTCTCGCCGGAGCGTGCGCTGCAAAACAGCAGCAACCAGCCCGTGGACAGCAAATCCGACGGGTGCCGATCGGAGCCGCCTGACCTCCGGACGACGTTCCAGCTTGCCGCCAGCCCGGGGATCACCTCCACCAGTGTCCCCACCACAGTGGTGACACCGGGTCCCACACGGCCCCTCCGGACAGCACGTGGGCCCCACCGTCACTAGTTCGGGTGCTGCCGAAGCTACGCGGAAAGCCGCCCGTCAACCCGTATAAAGTCCTCCCGGGCCACGTTGTGTCGCCCTTTACCTCCCTGCGTGGAGTGGGCATATTTCCATTGCTGTACTATTCATGTATTAACCGTCCCGGGAGCACGAGTTCGGCCGGGCCCGTCGTCCCCACGCCGAGTGCGTGGAGGTATCGTCTTCGCTCCTACACTTGGCATTTCGCTTATTTCATATATGCCTGTTTATGCCACTGCTAGAGAGCATGTTTTAGGACCTAACTCACTATAATTTCATATCACTGCTACTGCGAGAGAGTGAGCGAGACCGTCCCGTGACCCGATCCGGGCACGAAAGTGCTAGCCGACCACCCTAGCTCTTGCCGGTTTCTCAACTGTGCACGTCCGACGCTTCCCTCGTTAAGGGACGATCACGAGCTTGTCGTGTCCGTGTCTCGTCCCGCATCAATTTGGTATCAGAGCGAGGTTGAGTCTAGGGTGTTTGCATTAAAAAAAAAAAAGAGTGTCATGTAGTCATTAGTCGGTCTAAGTTGTGTTTAGGATCATCATATTTTTAAAACAACAAAAAGAGTCGTTTTTGGGTCGCATACATCCCTTTACTCGGTATATAAAAAGGTGTTGTCCGACCGTTAGGTTACACCTATCGGGAAGGCCGCACACTTGTGCGAGTGACCTTCGGGTCGATTGTCTCTGCCCCGTACCGAGTCTTGGTTTACGTCTAGGGTCCTTAGTGTGCATTAGTTAGTGCATTCCAACTTTGCATTACTTAGTGTCGTGTCTAGTGTTTTGGTCCGAGTGTCGGCATGGCCATCCACTAGTTTCCCTGTGTCCCATGGAGTCCCAAACTCCCGGATGGTGGCGATACTATCTCAAATGGAAGGACCACCCGAACCACCCCACGAGGCCCGAAACCCGGGATTTCTACGGGTCCGATGACCCGAGTGACTATCTATAATGGGAAGCCATTATGGATGATTACTTCGAGGTGTACATCATGTACGGGCCCATGCAAGTCGATGTTGCCAAAAGGTGACTTTTTGGTGAAGCCGCTGCAACTTGGAGGGACATCAAATATTGGAGGGAGGATAGGAATCTAAGGCCCATCGAGTCATGGTGGGAAATGAAGAGAGTGCTTAGGAGGGCCTACGTTCCCCGCCCACCTACCTCCAACCACGGAGGTCATTCCACTCACCAACCCCACCAACTCACCCACAATCAAGTGGGCCACACCTCTACCCAATCCCACCCCTTCACCGCCGTCCAAGCCCACCAAAGTGACCCCAATCTAGTGGCCCGCCCATGCACCACCAACCAACCTCCCCTTGGCACTCCCATCCCAACCCACTCAAGCACCTCCAACCGAGTGGAAGTCCCGCTTATAACCGAGCCTAGGCCCACACCCGGGCCGAGAGTTAAGGAGCTAGTCCACCCCAAGGTCCCTCCTCCAACCCGCTCCTTAGAGGAAATAAAGAAAATGATTTCGGATTGGTGGGAAAGGACACAAGCTACTCCACCACCCATGGATGCTCCATTGTTATCTACCTCCGGTCTTCATTCGAAACCATCAAAGTGGGAACTACCAAAGCCCGAGCCACCCGTGTTTCTTACGGGAACACTTTACATAGCCGAGCCACTTCTTAGATGGCTCAAGGATGGCTTGGTCCCACATCCCTTCCCGTCCATGGACCCCACCTTACCTTTAGTGCCAGTCAACTCATTCCATACCACCTTTCGATCTCGTCACCATGTTGACACATTGGACGATCTTGTCATGGGATTAGATTCACAATGGGAGTTGACGCACCTTTTGGCCCGAGGCTTTGACCAACCCACTAGTCTTAGCCTCACTCATCCGGCCTTTGGATCCATTACCTCCGTGTGCACCGTGGGGTGTGTCACCATGGAGATTCTTCTACTCCTCCCGATGCCGGCCGAGTCCGACTTCATTTCCTTTTACCCGAGGGAGGAAGTTTGTTTTCTTCACATGACCCTCGTCCCGTTCACTATGGCGGATGAAGGTGACCATTCACACCTTCAAGAATTTCATGATTGGGACCGTGTCATGGAGGAGCCCATCTCCCGGGGTCATACCTTCTTTGACCCTTTTGACCCCTCCACTAGTGAAGCTCCCGAGCTATCACATTCCCTCCACCTCTTCCAAGGAGTTCACTATTCCACCCATACCCCTCGGTCTATTCGGCAAGCCGTCTCTACATCTAGGGATGATGACGAAGGTAGTTTTGGATCTCCTAGCCCTTCTTCACCCAAATCCCATCAGTCACCAATGCATGAGTGGTACATCTTAGGGTGTCTAGGAGTCCTCCCTTCCATCAACTATCGTGTACATCTAGTACATGCATGGCACATATTCGGGTGTCCTGGTCCGCCGTCACCCATGTACGAGTCGGACTAACAGTGTGCTTTTTCTTTGTGTGGTTTGTTTTGAGTTATTTGTTTGCATGGTTTGTGTGTCGTTGTTTGTCTGCATGCGTCTTCTGCAAGTTCGTTGTCGTTCTCTTATGAGTAAGAGGCGAGTGGACTCACTCGATGAGTATGGGATCGGTTCCACATCTATACCCGGATCAGTCACCTACAGGGACTCAGCGGTGATTCCTAGTGAGTCTTCGACCTGCTTCCTTCCCTTTTGAGAGTGCCCCACCCGGAGTGTCCACCTTTAGCCCATAGCAGTTCGTGCATATCGAGTATATATGGAATGAGCAGGTGACGGTCACTTGGAGTGGAGCATACCCGCGCTACTCGGCACGGTGACGGATCCGCCGGAGTACTCGAGCATCCATACCCCTACTCGACGGGGTCGAGTTCCTCCCACCCGGGGAGAGTTGATGGGAATCGACGCCGAGCATGTACATTTTATTTTGCATTTGTGTCCTTTAGTTTATTTTTATATCCATGGAAAAGTATAAGCGCAATTGTACGGCTTTGTAAGCCAATGCGTCATTCCCTTGGATTGTGTGGGTTTTTGTGCAAATGTGTAGTAGGTCCAGCTAGGGGGCCCCCTCCCCTTCCTCATTGGTCCACCTCATCCATGTGGGGCTGGTCAACCATCCTAGGTGGCCATCTAGAAGGTTTGAATGCTAATTGACCACATGGGAGATAAAGGGGTTAAAATTTCAAAGGTAGGCCACCTACCTTACCTACCTAGTCAAAGGAGTGCCCATTCATATGTAATTTATTTATTTTGAGTTTTGACCACATGGGGGATGAAAATGACATATTTTCCACGAAATTATCAGCCCCCCCCACCCCTTGATATTTTCTATATAAGCCTATGTATAGTGTCATTAGAGATTTAATGAAGAAATGAAGAGAAAATTGTTGAAAAATCAAGAGTGTTCTTGAGCCCCTCCTCTCTCCCCCTGGTTTCCTCTTCCCCAACCCCATATCTAGAGTGTATCCCCCTTCTATCATCCCCTCTCAACCTCCGGTGATCGTTTGTGCCGCCGCCGCCGCCGTTCGTGCCGCCTTCAAGCCGCCACGGGATCGTCTTCGGTTTTCTGTCCTGCTGGATAGAGGTGCAGTTCGTGAATTCCTGAAGCCAGACACAAGCTCAGATCGATTTGAAATTTTGAGAGTTCGTTCCTATCTTCTATCCCATTCTCCACAAAAAAATCCAGGTTCAAAAGTCACCGTTTCATATTTTTACCATTTCGTTCAACCCTCTATCTCAGATCTGTTCTGTCACTGTCTATAGTGACAGTAGCCCTGAGTTCTCCACCTTAAACCACCCTTTTGATTTTCTTTAGACCTCCCAATTTAACTGTGTGTTCTGTCCATCGTCCCCTACCCCCACAATTTTTCTTAAAGTTTTATCATCCCTCTACCTATTTTTCAAAATTCATGTTCTACCGGAGCTACAGTACTTTCAGCCAGATCCCAGATCCGACCTTTGTCCACTGAACAAATCACAGAAAATCATAGACACATCCAAACATGTCCAAACCAATTTTTCCATATTCCCATCTCAATTTCTAACAACTTTGATGAAGAACATTTCTTCGAATTCGGACATCCACATCACGGTCAAAGGTAATCAACAGTCAAGTCCTCTGCAGGCCTGAGTCTTCGGTTACTGTACAATAGAAGATTGAAAATTCCATAAGTCAAGATCCGAGCAGATCCGGGCCAGATCTTTGGGCCTAGGTTGAAGAACTTCAAGGTAGCTTTCCAACGGCGCCAGTCTCGTGTCGATCCGACATCGGGGCTGATCGCAGCGCCCATTCTCGCCGGAGCGCGCGCTGCAAAACAGCAGCAACCAGCCCGTGGACAGCAAATCCGACGGGTGCCGATCGGAGCCGTCTGACCTCCGGGCGACGTTCCAGCGTGCCGCCAGCCCGGGGATCACCTCCACCAGTGTCCCCACCACAGTGGTGACACCGGGTCCCACACGGCCCCTCCGGACAGCACGTGGGCCCCACCGTCACTAGTTCGGGTGCTGCCGAAGCTACGCGGAAAGCCGCCCGTCAACCCGTATTCGGTCCTCCCGGGCCACGTTGTGTCGCCCTTTACCTCTCTGCGTGGAGTGGGCATATTTCCATTGCTGTACTATTCATGTATTAACCGTCCCGGGAGCACGAGTTCGGCCGGGCCCGTCGTCCCCACGCCGAGTGCGTGGAGGTATCGTCTCCGCTCCTACACTTGGCATTTCGCTTATTTCATATATGCTTGTTTATGCCACTGCTAGAGAGCATGTTTTAGGACCTAGCTCACTATAATTTCATATCACTGCTACTTTGATAGAGTGAGCGAGACCGTCCCGTGACCCGATCCGGGCACGAAAGTGCGAGCCGACCACCCTAGCTCTTGCCGGTTTCTCAACCGTGCACGTCCGACGCTTCCCTCGTTAAGGGACGATCACGAGCTTGTCGTGTCCGTGTCTCGTCCCGCATCACGGCCCCTCTAAGCTCGGTACGACCGATAAAATGTTTATCATTGCAGCCGTTAGAGTCCACAGCGGGCCGGGCGCCAAGAAGTCCAGGAGCTCCGGCTTCCCCGCAAGGATAACGCCCCCACGATGAGGCCATAAACGCCCACGACGAGGACGTAACCTCCACCGGAGACCCCTCGGCTTGCAGGACTCCAGAGGGCGGCACACTATTTAAACCTGAGATACCCTCCGGCGAAAGGTAAGTCCATATCCACCCCCAATTTCTGAGCACGGATCACTTCACCCCATTGGTGGAGAGGGATCTCACGCCTTCACCTTCTCCTCCCTATCGTTGCTCCCACCATTGCTCTACTGACTTGAGCGTCGGAGGGTTTCGCCCCAGGGAATCCCCCTGGGCCCTATGACCCGTTTCCCTGTCTTGCAGTTCACTGACTTGGTGATTACCACGACACTCAGGAACCAGCGCGAGATTTCGCCTCTTCAGGTACCGATTAGATTTGACAAAAAGAATCTAAGTTAAGAAAAAAATAAGAACTTAAGAGCCGAATGTAACCACCTATAAAGATGTATGGGATTAATATATAATCACCACGTCACCACTAATCTTAATACCCCCTCTTCCGCTCCTCTACTATTGCCTATCTCCTATGTTTCCTCTACTTAAAATTCGAGTTAACATTTACAAACTACTTAAAACTAGGTAGGTTAGATTTTATAATTAGTGGATTAAATATATTAAAATATAGTGAGAATATAAATTTTACTTCATTAGCATAAAACACAAAATTTAAGTTAATTTTCATTCTAATTATATTAAATACGAATTAATTTATATCAATATATATGTTAGCAATTACAAGTATCATGCTTAATAAATACATAGAATGTAAAAAATACAATTTGAATTGATCGAGTAAATGTAATCGTTTATCGATCCTATTTATGTTATTATATTTTTCTCACTCCCCTCGTCAACCACTCTATCGACTCGTCTGTATTAGTCTTCTTTGTTGTCATTAATTTTTATTTCATCGAGTGGTAACAATAACGACACACATATTTACTCGAAGGGAGTTGCGGGAGGAGGTTGGGACGTCACTTGACTTATTTCGCTTCTCTTCCCCTACTCTCATGTAGACTATCTTGCATGTTTACTCAATTTGAAATTAGGATTGATATATTTAAATTATTTAATACGAGTTAAATTATACTTTATAATTAGTGAATAAAATGTCTTATAATATAGTGAAACTATAAATTCTATAATATAAAATATAAAGTTTAAGTTATTTTTATTTAAATTATCTTAAAATATAAATTAGTTTATATTAATTATATAGTTTATATTAAGAATAAAATAATTAATGAGTATTTGAAAATATAAAAACTTATAATTTAAATTGATAAATTAAACATAAACTTCTCTTGATCCTATTTATTCATTTCTCCTCTTCTCACCCCGTCTCTCTCCTTTTATCACGCCGTCCCTATCAGATTATTTTGTTCTACTGTATTATTCTTCGAATGATGAACCTATTTGCTCTGATGGAGATGAGGGCGGGGGCGGCCAGGGCGGCACTTGCCTTCCTGCGCTTTTCTTCCACTGCTGCCCCGTCGTCAATATTCCCTCTTTCCTACAGGTATTCATCCGTGCGTGCATCGACTTTAAGGATGTTCATTTCCCTGTTTCGTATCTGTCAAAGTTAGGTCACGCTGGTTTCCTCCTCTGTATTTTTCCTTTCCCCCGTGGATCATCATCTTTTTTTGTGTGTTCTTTCCATTTGTGGTGTCGAGGTTGATGTTGTTCTTACACTTTTTGTCAATCATCGTCTTTCCTCTATTGCCAATCTTTGTCTGCTTTTTTTTTGTTCTCTTGTTGCATTAGACCATACGAAGTCTGTCTTCGATCACTGTTCATGTCCGCTTCTCCAGAATGGTTCTATATCTATTTATGTTAATGTGCGAGCGGACATGCGCACAGTGCACATTTATGCATGCATGTACATCGGCAGTGGGATACCAGATATAATTTTCAGTTCTCCAAGTCTTTTGCACGTTAGTGTCTTGTTGATGCTGTGTTTTTGCCCTTCTTTTGGTGGGACGTCTTCATCTTTTGAGGGTTTCTCTTTTAATGTAGTAGTATTGTGGCATAAGTTGTGGATTAAGTCCAAGAAGAAATGGAGGGCCATAGGATGAATACAGAGGCCAAGAAAAAGAAGTCTCCGCAAGAATAAAACATTTGTCCATGGATGCACGCAGTTAGTTGCATATTGTGTAAACTTTGTAGTTGGAAGTTCATTGAATTCAACAGTTGGAACTGTAGATGGCACCTGTCAATAGTATGCAATATGGTTGTGAAGAAAACAATTACTCATCTTACTACAATGCCCATTTTTTGTAAATTGAATCACATGCCTTGGAATGAAGAACAATTATCCCCTCTCAATTCCCTCTCATATGATTTCAGTTTCCACCTTTTACACTGTATGACATCTAAAAGTTTATGTATTGTTAATTTCTTAAGAAATTGTTATATCCCATTAAAAATATTCGTGAAGAAAGCTTTTATTCTACCATCAGTCATTGGAATTTGATAAAATATTTATGTTTGTTGGTTATCCCCCAACCCCATGAAAAGAACAAGGCCGAGCCACTGGGTGAAGGCAAGTATCCACTGCAAGGACTGTTGAGAAAATAAGTAAAATTAAAGGGCGTATGTGATTGTACATTTTTCTTCATTAAGGTGCACAATGTCCTAAAATATTGCCACCCTCGTCTATATACAAAAGCATCAATTTTGTTAATTTCAAGAAAAGAAACAGTTCATGCGTCAGATGTTGATGCTTCTTGAGTAAGTGATAAGTGTGTATTTTTACATATTAATTCATGATTATACACATTTTTATGATAGTGGGGTGTATTAACGACGTGCGTTTTCCGCGCATCAGTAAGCATATGAGAATGAATAAATGACAATGGTTGTTCTGATGGGTCAACAAAGGAATAGCGAGATTGTATCATATGAGCATGAGCTAGAAAATTCGTATGACCAATATCACCCGAGGATGTGGAAGCCTCGTCATCATCATCAGTATCTATTTCCACGAGCAAATGAACTTTAGTTGGTGAAATGAGTAAGACTGGACTAATTGGTGCTGCTGGCGGAGCTTAGAGGGTATCTTCAAATAAGACAGTAATCCTGTTGACTTATGCTTGAAATTCAATGGTGGTAACCGGCTCTTCATCATAGATAACAGCTGATGCATTTATAGGCAAATTCTTTGGATGCTCAAAGTTATAGGCATGAAACTTTTAATGACTGTCATCAAGCTTCTTTACATGTAGAAATACGTTGGCCGTCTGATTTGGAGTCAGGATAGGGCCTTGAGCAATATAGCAATTGTTATAGAGCAAATTATCATCTTGTTTACGAAAGTAGGTCAAAGGATGCTCTTTAACAATAAAGGAACTATATCGGGCTCGTTGAGCAACAGGCCGAAGGATTTGTGGTTCATTTAGTGGAGGGGGAGCCCAACGAGAGAGTTTAAAATGTTCACCTTTATCATTGTGGAAAGGGGTTTGAGCCAAAAAGGCTTGTAATAAGAGCAAAAATATTGATAAAGGAACCATTGGTTTATGGACACTGACCTCCTTAAATACAACAATAAAATGAGCATTGTTATAAGGAACAATGTGGGAAATCATAAAGTATTTACGATTTATATGGTTTGAACTCATAACCATACCTTCCCAATTATAAATTTCTTAAATATGGGACACAATCGAATGCAATTTAGTATAGATTACCTCATTTCTAAAGCAATGTGCAACAGGTAAATAAGTTGGCATGACTGTTTCCATCACATCTTGGGTTTCATGAAAAAGTCGAAACATTTTAGACGTTCGATCTTCATAATAGATCGCCAAGTTTCGGGGTGTATAGGTGTCATATAAATTGGTGTAAGAAATCACTCTGGCATGATTGGCTTTATTATCATGCTGGTGGAGAAATAGAAACTATGAATGGAAACCGCTCTATTTCTCATTTTGCATTGCAAGTACCAGTCAAGATTAGAAAACAAATTGTTCTTATATATTTTTTTCAAATTAATGATGGCGGTTATGAAGTTGGCTTAGGCTGCGTTACCCTTGATAAGATTGGGCCTTATACTATCTCAGCAGATATGCTGGTATTAAACATCAATAATTCCATAGAAATTATTTCTCGAATTTTGCCATATCTCAAGGGTCATCACAATTATTTATCAGTCGAAGATGTCTCTATTTCTCAACTCATCAGGTATAAAGAAAAGCAACAAGAGAAACAAGAGATGTATGCTATTATCAAGTAGCTAAATCAGTTGGCACCCCTCGCACAAGAGAATGTACATTCCTTAGCAGCTGTAACCAAAGTTATGAAAGAATGTTATGTCGAACACCCGTTGGAATATTGGGATACAGAGTCGTCACAAACTTTCATGCCCATGTCTCATAATATTCCAGTTCGAGGAAAGCACATTCGACACTCTTTAGAGGACAAAGAAGAAAGTAAAAACTACCACCGGACATATCTTTGTTATTTAGCATTGTCTGCAAATTTACGTTTTAAAAAGGCACCAAGTTTTTATAATTAGTGGATTAAATATATTAAAGTATATTGATAATATAAATTTTACTTCATAACATAAAACATACATTTTAAGTTAATTTTTATTTTAATTATACTAAATATAAATTAATTTATATGTATATATATTATTAATTACAAGTATCATGCTTAATTATAATTTGAATTGACCGAGTAAATGTAAACGTTTCTCGATCCGATTTATTCTAATATCCTTTTCTCACTCCCCCGTCAACCACTCTATCGACTTGTCTGTATTAGTCTTCTTCGCCGTCCTTAATTCTTATTTCATCGAGTGGTAATGATAACGATGCACATATTTACTCGGAGGGAGAGGGGGGGGGGGGCATGACGTCACTTGACTTATTACACTCCTCTTCCTCTACTCCCATATAGTCTATCTTACATGTTTACTCAATTTAAAAGTAGGGTTGATATTTTTATATTATTTAATGTGATTATATTTTCATCTTATTTTTTAATTTTTTTCTAAAATAAAAATGAATACAACTAATGAGTACCGATTAGATTTGACAAAAAGAATCTAAGTTAAGAAAAAAACAAGAACTTAAGACCCGAATGTAACCACCTATAAAGATGTATGGGATTAATATATAATCACCACAGCACCACTAATCTTATTACTCCCTCTTCCGCTGCTCTACAATTGCCTACCTCCTATGTTTCCTCTATTTAAAATTATAGTTAATATTTTCAAATTATTTAAAACTAGTTAAGTTAGATTTTAATTAGTGGATTAAATATATTAAAATATAGTAAGAATTCAGATTTTACTTCATTTGCATAAAACACAAAATTTATGTTAAATTTTATTTTAATTACATTAAACACGAATTAATTTATATCAATATATATATTAGTAATTACAAATATAATGCTTAATAAATACATAGAATGTAAAAAATATAATTTGAATTGATCGAGATAAATGTATATATTTATCGATCATATTTATTTTATTATATTTTTCTCACTCCCCCGTCAACCACTCTATCGACTCGACTGTATTAATCTTATTTGTCATTATTAATTTTTATTTCATCGAGCGGTAACAATAACGACGTGCATATTTGCTCGAAGAGAGTTGTGGGAGACGGGTTACTTGACTTATTTTGCTTCTCTTCCACTAACTCCTATACTTACATGTTTACTCGATTTAAAATTAGAGTTGATATATTTAAATTATTTAATACGAGTTAAATTATATTTTATAATTAGTGAATTAAATGTATTAGAATAGAGTGAAAATATAAGTTGTATAATATGAAATATAAAATATAAGTTATGTTTATTTAAATTATCATAAAATATAAATTAGTTTATATTAATTATATATTTTAAATTAAAAATAATATAATTAACGAGTATATAAAAATATAAAATTTTACAATTAAAATTAATAAGTTAAACTTAAATTTCTCTTGATCCTATTTATAGGGTGTTTGGTTATATTTTTTTTTTATTTTTTATCTCTCAAACTTAAAATAGAAACACAGATCTCATTAACGACGGTTGGAACTTGATAGTTACGTCCTAATTTTTAGGGGAGAATTATAGTCTATTAAAATTTATTTTAAAAATAAAATAACTCCATAGTTATTATTTTTTAAGGACGCTCGCCCGTCGCGCGACTTTCCCTCCCCTTCTCACCTCGCCTTCTCACCTCGTCGCCTCGTCTCCTCACCACTGTCGCTCCCTTTTCTCAACGCCGTCAGTGGCATCACAGCCACCCAGCGGCCGCCGCTGCAACCTGCTGTCTGCCGGCCTCTTCACCCCACCGTCGTCCTCCACCACGCCGCAGTCGAGCCCGCCCTCGCCGGCCGCCGCCGGTCATCCCGCGAGCCGGAGCCGCTGCTGCCGTCCCACGCCGCGCAGCCAGCGCGGCCGCACCCCACCGCGGTCGCCAGCCACCTCCCGACCACCCCGCCGGGGACCTCCGCCACCGCCTCCGTCGGCTAGCCCAACTGCTCCACGAACGGCGCTGGTCGCCCCAGACGCCAACCCCGCCTTCGGCGCTGCGTCGCCCACCTCCAGCGGCCGCCGTCCCTCCGCCAGGCGCCGTCCCACAGCCGGGAGGCACAACCGGAGCAAGGACCGGGGCAGGAAGGAGCGGCGGGAGGAGAGGGTGGCTGTGATGCCACTGACGGCGAAGCAGTAGCACGGCGCTCCAGTGGCGTCGCACTCCGCTCCCTTTTCTCGCATCCGTCTCGCCTTTTCTCAACGCCGGCGACGGCACGGCTTCAGAAATCGGAAGGAGGCTTCTCTGGGCAGACGTGTCGTCTCGTCCCAAACAAATTTATATAAAATTTAAAAATTAAGATATTTTTATCAAACAGGTAATATCATTTTTTTAAATTTAAAATTTAAATTAAAAATTGACACAATATAAATTTTTAGGTAGAAATAATTTCTCCTCTTCTCACCCCGTCTCTCTCCTTTTATCACGCCGTCCCTGTTCTACTGTATTATTCTTCGAAGGATGAACGTATTTGCTCGGATGGAGATGAGGGCGGGGGCGGCCAGGGCGTCACTTGCGTTCATGCGCTTCTCTTCCGCTGTTGCCCCGTCGCCAATATTCCCTTCTTGCAGGTATTCATCCGCGTGCGCATCGACTTCAAGGATGTTCATTGCCCCCTATCTGTCAATTTTAGGTCACGTTGGTTTCCTCTGTATTTTTCCTTTTCCCCCTCTTGATCATCATCTTTTTTTGTGTGTGTTCTTTCCATTTGTGGTGTCGAGGGTGATGTTGTTCTTACACTTTTTTTCGATCAGCGTCTTTCCTCTGTCGCCGATCTTTATCTGCTTTTTTTTGGTTCTCTTGTTGCATTAGACCATACGAAGTCTGTCTTCGATCACTGTTCATGTCAGTTTCTCCGAAATGGTTCTGTATCTATTTCTGTTAATGTGCGAGCGGACATGCGCACAGTGCACATTTATGCATGCATGTACATCGGCAGTGGGATACCGGGTATAATTTTCAGTTCTCCAGATCTTTCGCACGTTAGTGTCTTGTTGATGCTGTTTTTTTGCTCTTGTTTTGGTGGGACGTCTTCATCTTTTGAGGGTTTCTCTTTTAATGTAGTAGGCTTGTGGTATAAGTTGTGGATTAAGTCCCGGAAGAAATGGAGGGCCATAGGATGAATACAGAGGCTAAGATAAAGAAGTCTCTGCAATAAGAAATCATTTTTGTCCATGGATGCACGCAGTTTGCTGCATATTGTGTAAAATTTGTATCTGGAAGTTCATTGAATTCAACAGTTGGAACTGTAGATGGCACTTGTCAATAGTATGCAATATGGTTGTGGAGAAATGATTGCTCATCTTACTGCAATGCCCCTTTTCTGTAAATTGAATCACATGCCTTGGGATGAAGAACAATTCTCCCCTCTCAATTCTCTCTCATATGATTTCAGTTTCCACCTTTTACACTGTATGGCATCTAAAGGTTTCTGTATAGTGAATAGTCTATTTCTTAAGAAATTATTATATCCCATTAAAAATGTTCGTGAAGAAAGCTTTTATTTTACCATCAGTCATTGGAATTTGATGAAATCCTTATGCTTGCTGATTATCCCCCAACCCCATGAAAAGAACAAGGCCGAGCCACTGGGTGAAAGCAAGTAGGCAAGTAGCCACTGCAAGGACTGTTGAGAAAATGAGTAAGATTAAAGGGCTTCTGTGCTCGTCCATTTTTCTTCATTAAGGTGCACAATGTCCTAAAATATTGCCACCCTCTTCCATATACAAAATCAACATTTCCTCTATTTATGGAGCTTCTATAATTTTTAATCCTTGTCTATTTCATTGCAGTTTCACTGTTTTGTTCCTGCCATTCATCTCAACCGGTACCTTTGCTTTATGTTCCTCTGTTCTTAGTTCTTCTCCTTATGAGTTGTGAAAGTTGATAGTTAGGTAACCAGTTTATAATTTCAATATGCATTCTAAGTAAAGGTCGGCCGAAAACTAAAGTCATTATATAATTGGCATTTCAGCATTACATGTTCTTTTGACCCTGTCATTGTCTTATCCTGCTCTCATTTTGTCCCAATTTTCTTTGGATTCTTTTTTTTTGTTTAGTACATATGATGGTAAATCCAATTTTATTAATCTATATTGACTGATCCTGGGATGAAATGAAATCTGTGTATTTGGACTGTTTTGACATTTGTGTACTTTGGACTGTTTTTCTTTGGGTTAGTTGCATTCCTTTGGTGTGCTTGAAAACTGATATATGTGCACTATATCAATTGCTCTGTTAGTTCATTAATTTAAATTACCTAGGTGTTGCTCTTGGAGTCATTCATTTAGGATGAAGAGGATATACCAAGTAGAGAAATTCTACTTTTACTATACTATCTGTGGATGCAAAAGAATTGACTGTCTACAGCAGTCTCTACTTTAACTGAAGAGCATTAATAGATCCCCCGTCAAACTGCACGAATGAATGCAATATTTGTATTTTAGAGAAATGGCCAATTGCAAATGCTATTGTCTGCCACAATCCACACATATCATACAGATGCCACACCGAGCAGAATAGGATAAATTTCTTATTTTCAACCTTTATTTCTTCTTGTTACTTAGATGTAGAGGGAGTTGAATCTAAAAGCCCCTTTATTTTGTATTGGTAAGAGTGTCAATATGAGCTCTTGACATCATTTTACATCGTGTTAATGACAGATCTGATTGTTTTGCCCAGCGAATTATTTCATTTTTGTATTAATACATGTATGTCTATATATTTTTATTAATCTTCTCTTTGTGGTGCATAATTCTTACATTTGCTTTTGAATTTCTACTAGGTCTTTGCATTCACCTGCATTTGCTGCTGTAACTGCTGCAGATATCTCTGCCTCTCAGCCTGCTGAAGTATACAACTTGGGTAAATTCTATCCTTTTAGATTAAGGGCTGTAGACGAATGTTCCCTCCTCTTTTGCCTTTTGTGCATATGTTCATGATGAACGTGTATATGTGTCCACTGTGGGCACATGGGTGCTCAGACTTGGAATCAACCAGTAAAGCATTGTGATCAGAGACTGTTCTAGGCTGCCCGGATGATAGAACTTCTGGAAATAATGCCTCCCACTTACCATCAATGAACACTCCATCCAACTTTGACATAGAAGGGTTTTCCTGATCATTCGACCAAGTGAATTTGAAACTGGGCAATGGTAACTCCGTAAGAGCACATACTTCAATGCAGTCATTAAACTTTGTCATCCCCACTGAGATTCTCTTCCCTTTGTTTCTTTCTGAAGGTATTCTAACTTCATTAAAATCCCCCAGCAAGCACCATGGCAAATCGTTATTATGTTGAATTGACTGCAATTCCCTGCACAATATTCTCCTATCAATATATGAGGATGGTGCATGCACCCCAGATAGCGTCCACGAAATCTTTGTTTTACCATGAGTAAACTTGGCAGAAATTGAATACTCATCGATATCCAATTGGACACCTTCCCATGCTTCAGCATTCCACACAACAAGAATCCCTCCTGACTGCCCCATATCTTGAACACCCAGTACATATTGAAATCCGAGATATACTGGACCAAACCCATATCACAGACCTCCAGCTTGGTTTCTTGTAAGCAAACAATATCAATATGTCTTCTCTGGACCACCTCCCTCACTGCCAGTTGCTTCGCCTTGTCATTAAGACCTCGAATGTTTCAAGACAGAAGTATCATGCTGCTGTTTTTCTGCTTGTAGCTTCTCTGCTACCACCTTCAGATTGATGATGACTGGTGCTCTGACTCATCTTAAGCAAACTGGCCAACTCCCTGTTGCCCTTCATGCCTGTTTTATTGGGATGAGATCCTTCTGTCACCCCCTGACAAGTTTTCCTCAACTGCTCAGCATTCTCCTGCAGTTGCACACCCAAACCAGCGCCCTTCTCCAGAATCTCGCAATTACCCCAATCCAAGAGAAAATCTCACAAATCTTCTGGTATTTGATCCATTCCTTTTCGAATAAGGCTTTTTCTTTTAGCTTGGATGGCCTTTCCCCACCGATAGGGGTTCCTTCATTTTGGGGGGAAAGTGGCAGATGAATCAGGAAGGTTGGCGGTGGGGGGGGTGTTGAAGCCAAAATTTGGTTAAAAAAAAAAACTAGTAATGGCCACTCCTCTATTTAGCCCTTCTTATGGGGTTTGGACCGGGTCCAGACCCCCATTTGGACCTGATCCAACCCCCTCATGGGGGTTTGGTCCGGTTCCAACCCCCATAGGGGGGTTTTGTCCAGGTCCAACCCCTCCATGGGGGCTTTTGGACCGGGTCAACCCTCATGGGGTTTTTGTGGTCTGGGTCCACCGTATGCACTGGATTAAAAGTTTTTTTTTGGGTTGATTAAGCCTTAAATCGGTGTTTTACGCTAATTAACTTTGGCTGCAACAGCAGAACCAAATTGGTTGTAATAGCAACACAAAGAAGCTGCAACAACAAAGTTAGCAGCAGCTAACAAATTTGGTAACAGCATCACCTAACAACTTTGGTAGTAGCAGCAGCTAACAAATATGTCAATAGCAGCAGCTAACAAGATTAGCAGCACCAGCAGCAAGTAAGATTAGCAGCAGCACAGCAACAACAAGATTGACATCAACAACAACAACAGAGTTAGCAGCAGCACAGTAGCGGCAACCACAAAATTGGTAGCAGCAGCAGCAAACCAAAATTAGGCAGCAGCAGCAAACCAAAATTAGGTAGCAACAGCAAACAAAGTTGATAGCAGCAACAGCAACACAATAGCAGCAGCAGACGGCAATTCCTGACCCCCTTTGAAAGGGTGGACTGGATCCACCCCCATGTGGGGGGTTTGGACCAGATCCAACCCCCATATGGGGGGTTTGGACCAGGTCCCTCCTTACCCCTCCCATCTAGCTAGTTTGGTCCGGATTGATAGTTCCAAAATGGGATTTTGTCCCGGGAGAAACCCCTCCTTCTTGGGATTTGGTCCGGACCAAGTCCTAGGTTTGCCATTTTGGTCCGGATGGAGGATGTAACCGCAGGCAACTCCTTCGGGGCTCTATAAATATCCGAGTGGGGGCCCCATTTCGACACACAGAGATGAGATAGACACAGAGATAGAGAACGTAGCGAAGGAGCGTAGAAGAGAAGGAGTGCTTGTGTGGTGCTTGTGCTTCTGAGGGCCCATCCTATTGGGTTTTGTGCTTGTGTTGGGCTTGTGCTGTGCTGTGAGGGTATGATATAAAAAAAACCCTCTATTGGCTCATGTACACCACAAATCCTTAAGTGATCTGTGTAATCGATGTATCTCTTTGGGGAAATGAGATTACCACTCCTCGGAATCCTAACCTCATAGAAAGGCCCTTCCGAGTCTTATAACTATGTAAACACCGGAGGTGTGTCCGGGAAATTTATATAAGCCTTGATTGTCTATGAACAAGGGGTCATGCCACTCTTTGGAGAGGGGTTATAAGAAAATTTTCTTCTAGGGGACTCCGCCTCCCGGAAACCCCCGCAAGGGGTCCTGCCCTCTTGACCCCCGCTACTTGATCGGGCAGGTCGATCCCCGGCGTTGCACTGATGGGCGTGAAGCTGGACCCCAACCTATGAGAGCTCGAGAAGGAGAAGCAATCTCCCGAGAGTCTTTGGCCAATGTGTCTCCCCCAAGGAGGGACTTGCGCCTCATGCCAAGATTACACGAAAACCCCTCTTCAGTCCAAATGTTATCAAAGTATCATTGGTCTGTACAAACTACACAAATACCCTTGAGCTTTCCTAAAATCATGCTCAAGGGATAATCACAAATAAACCCAGAAAGGGTTCATAACCTCAAATAAACCCTGGAAGGGTAAAAAATTGCCAATAAATCCTGAAAGGGTCAAAAATTACAAAAAATGCTCTGGAAGGGTTGGAAATTGCAAAAATACCCCTGAAGGGTAAAAAATTGTAGAAATACTCCCAATGACGAAAAATTGCATAAATACTCCCGAAATTGAGAAAATTATAGAAATATCCCCAAAAGTAAGAAAATTGTAGAAATATCCCAATGGCGGAAAAATTGTAGAAATACCCTCAAAAGTGAGAAAATTACAGAAATACTCCCAATGACGGAAAAATTACAGAAATACTCCAGAAAGTGAAAAATTACAGAAATATTCTCAAAAATGGGAAAATTGCAGAGATACCCAGGATGTGTCCGAAATTGTAAATATATCCAAAAAAGGGATTTGATCTCTATGAAACTCAAATTCAACGGTCTGTTTTGATGGTGGAATGAAGGTCAAATGAAAATCAAATGGCCCGACTATGTGAGCGGGATTTCATGTATTTTGTAAGGATGAATCCAAAGAATGAAATGTTTAATTTTCTCCTGCAAATCTGTATCTCTAATGGGTGATTTCTTTGATCAAATCTGTTAGATAAAATCTCCAATATCACAACTGGAATTGTAGAGGTCGAAAAGCGTTTCTTTGACAGTTAATCAAGGGTATTCGGACTTGACACTGATGTAAATAAACAATGACTATGGTCGATGGGGAAATGTATTGTATCCGAACCCTAATCGTCTGATAAACCTAAATTCACAGAAATAATAATACACCTGCTATTTAAATAATCACGAATGTGCATTTTCTTCTTCAAAAGAGCAAATATTTATTTGTTTATTTATTTATTTTCGTGAGTTAAACAGGAGGGAGATTTGAAATGATGCTGACCTGTATTATTCAACATATTACTGAGAAGGCGCCTCCGTCTCCTTCATGCCGGATCTCCTGCAATGAGAATTGCAGTGCTCCTGTGAACCTTCCAGTTGACCGACATCCTTCCTCAAGCTCCGCTGGAACACCCGCACTTGCCGCCTCCTCCGTTGAGATTTAAGCTTCATCTTAAGACCCCGCACAACCTGTGAGGCTAGCGAAGATATCACCTTCTTCCACTGCCTGCTCGGCTGACCCTATAGCCGTATGTTTCGAACCCTTCTCCAAGACTTTTGAATCCTCTGGAACTGACTCATTTAAAATTTGCACAAAATGAGGAGCAGACATGTCAATTTCAACTTATTTGATTTGGGTAGGAGCTGTACCCGAAATCGGACCTATTGGATTCCCCCTATTCTTTTGCTGAGTTAGCACTGGGTCTTTCTTGAATTCGAGCAGGCTGGGTTGACCCAGTGGATGACTTGGTCGTCCCCTTCCTCTGGACACCTAGTTGCGGAACCCTACCTGCTTTGTGATCCGTATATGTCACTGCAACTTCCTTGTAGTTCCAATCAATACCTGACTGGGGGGGGGGGGGTCGTCCAATGATATAAAGATGAGGAATCGATTGATCCCCTACTGTAAAGTCATGGCTGTCAGCACCAACACTTCATTTTCAACTTCAACTTGCAGCTGGATGTAGTCTAAAGTAGACCATTGAGCTGTCTCTTTATCCACCTCCAGAAGCAAGCTAAACTTACTTACAAGAGGTCGAAATATTTCAATATCCCACAGAGGGAGTGGGTTTCTTGTGATTTTATGCCATGTCTCCTTACCTTTGGACACCACTGTAGCCTTGTCGTTCATCGACCATGACTGCCAGAATACAGATAGGTCCCCAAAGTCCATACTGCCTTGATATAGCAACTCTACCTGAAGACTTGGTGAACATCCATGTAAAAGAATAGATTTCCACGCAGCTTCTCTATTTTTAAGATCGTCTCCCACGTCCATCTTTTGAAGATTTGAAGATGAAGTTTATCAACATCAAACTCGTTTGACTTGCATACTCCCACCACACAACTCAAAGAATGCCACACTACAATCATAATTAGCAAATGATGGCACATCTACTGATCTACAAATGGGCCAGATATAGCTTGAGTGGCCATCTCCTTTTGTTGCATGTTCTGTCTACACCAGAAACTCCTGTGACCCACTCTTCTGCACTGCCAGCACACAACCACATTCCTGCAAGAACTTGCCATGTGTCCCTTCTGTAAACAACGAAAACAGAGTACCTCCTGAGCAGCCGATATCTGGATGTGTTGGTCCGTCTCATTCCTAAGAGGACCAGAAACTTGATTTCGACACCCTACCATCTATCATAATCCTTCTTCGGTTATGAGAACGTTTAAGTGCTGCAATGCACGTCCTCTGGTGGTTCTGCAAGTTGCTGGCACACTCTGAATTGAATGAGCTTGATCTCCATATCTGCTCCGTCGCTTCATTATGCATGGTGCATGGGAGGGGGAGTCTTATGAGGGATTTAGGGGGTGCTAGACTCTCCAGAGGTGTTGCTTCTCCGACAGAGGGGAGGTCAGGGGGTATCATGATCCTTTGGAACACCTATGAGGTTGATGAGGTGTTGGTCGATAGGCACATTAACATGTGGGCCATTTCTCTTCATTTCACTGCGGTGAAGGGCGACTTCTCTTGGGACTTTACCGGGGTTTATGTACCACAGGGGAGGGAGGAGAAATATCTTCTTTGGGAGGAATTGATCAGCCTACACCTCTCTTCGGGTAGGCCTTGGTGTGTGGGAGGGGATTTTAATGCAGTGGCGGCCCCGTGGGAGAGGTTGGGTGGTACTGTTTACACAGGGGACATGGATGACTTCACTGCCTTCATTGAGGAGGCGGTCCTGGTGGATATTGGCACGACGCATGGTTGTTTTTACCTGGTCCAATTTGAGAGTGGAGTTGGATAGATTCCTTATTTATGTGGATTTGGAAGATCATTATCCTTAGGTGTAGGTATTCCCTTTGGCTAGATCGGTGTCAGATCATAAGCCAATGCTCTTGAAGACTAGTTGTTTGCAGGATAGGAGGTCCATTTTCAGGTTGGAGAGGTACTAGTTCAGGGAGGAGGATTTCATGGATACGGTCAGGGAGGCTTGGTCTGCACAGGTTATCGCAATTCTGCCATGGCGACTCTTGTTTCCAAATTGAGGCACACCGCTGATGTTCTTAAGAGCGGGGGGGGGGGGAGTAAAACCCTCTCGGGGAGGGCAGCTAAGGGCAGAATTCTACAACACATAGAGGGTCTGGATGGTTTGGAGGAGGCATGTCTTATGGATGTAGAGGATAGGAGGTTAAGAGACACTTTGAGATGCCAGTTCGATGAGATCCTTTCCAAAGAGGAGATCTATTGGAGACAGAGATCGAGAGACAGATGGATCAAAGAGGGAGATAGAAATACAACCTACTTTCAGCACATAGTATTTGGAAGGAGGAGGGTCAACACTATTACTTGTATTCGGGTGGGTGAACTTTCCATCTCTTCAGATGAGCATATCAGGGATATGTCGATGGCTACCATTCCAGGCTGTTTTTCGAGGATGACCACTTCATACTGACGATTGCGGATGGGCTTCTTCTACGGCTTTCTCAAGAGGAGAGGATTGACATCTCACAAACTTTTTTTGAGGAGGTCAAGTAGGCAATTTTTTCTCTTATGAGGATAGAGCTCCAGGGCCAGATACTTTTTCTTTGACCTTTTTTTTACCATTGTTGGGATGCTACCAAATCTGATCATTTGGCAGTAGTTTAGGAATTTCAAGAGGGGGGAGCCCACTTGAGGGGAATAAATAAAATCCTCATTAGTCTCATCCCCAAGACAAAAGGGGCACAAGACTTTGGTGATTTTAGGCCTATCAACTCGTTGAATGAAACTTACAAGATTATCACCAAATTGCTGGTAGGGAGATTGGAAAGAGTTATGGACAAGATGGTCAGCTGCTTCCAAGGAACTTTTATCAAGGGACGTCATATTCATGATATTTTTTTGGTGACTCATGAGTGTTTGTTTGCTATGAAGACGCTAAAAAAGAAAGGGGTGATCTTGAAACTGGATTATTGGTCTTGCCTCTTTGAAGTGTTGGAGTTTATGGGGTTTGGGGACACTTGGATCCGCTGGATCAGGGGTTGTGTTTCTTCTGTTTTATTTGCGGTTCTTATTAGTTATTAATGGAAAGTTACTTCTTTCTTCTATAGTGGCAAAGGCCTTAGGCAGGGAGATCCTATGTCTCTTTTCCTCTGTGTTGGTAGCTGGTGTTCTTAGCACGGTATGATAGAGAGCAGAGGTTGCAGGTTTGATCAGGGGTTTCCAGGTTGGGAGAGGCGAGTTTTTAGTCACCTACTTGTAGTATGCCGATGATATTATCCTTTTCCTGGCAGAGGATGAGAGGCAGATGCATGTGACGAGGATTTTGTTGGAGCTGTTGGAGGTAATTACTAGCTTGAAGGTAAATTTCAACAAGAGCTTGGTTGTTGGGGTTAACACGGATGACATGCCACTTCACCGGGCTGCTTGGATTCTGGGTTGTCAAACATGGACTTTCCTTATTTCTTATTTGGGCCCCCCCCTCATCTTAGGAGCTCTTCGGTGTGCCGATTGACTTCTTGTTATTCAGAGATATGAGGCGAGACTGATGGATTGGAAGGCGAGGCTTCTGTCCTATGGGGGTAGACTAGTCCTTTGTAGATCGGTGCTAGACAGTTTACCCATTTACTATCACTCGGTGTTCCGCATCTTGAAGACGGTGATGAAGAAATTTGAAGCTATTCAAAGAAGGTTCTTTTGGCACGACAGTAGGGGGAGGTGTAGGGGTTGACATGACATCAGGTAGGGAAGGTGGCTACTTTTAAGGAACAAGGGGGGCATTGGCATCAAGAATGTGGGTGACTTCAATCTGGCTCTTCTTAGCAAGTGTGTTTGGAGGCTAGGAGCAGGGGATGAACGTCTTTGGGCACATCTCATTAGGTAGAGTTACTTCGGTAGCAGGAGAGTTTGGGACTTGATTTTTCCAATTCCAGTCCAAACGTCTCCTATTTGGTGTAACATTTTCTCTTGCAGGGATATCATTTCATCTAGGGTCTAGGCTCATCTAGGGAAAGGCGACCATTGCCTTTTTTGGAAGAACAGATAGTGTGGTGACTTTACGTTAGAGGCGTCTTTTTCTAGTCTGTTCACGATCTCAGTGGCTCTTCTAGGGACGGTTGACCAGACATTTGACTCCCACCTTTCTAGGGGCACTTGGGCACCGACTTTCAGGAGAGACCTTACGAGTGCTGAGCTGGAGTAGTTCTAAGACCTTCTTCTCTTCCTCCTCGGCTTCGCCCCCCGCCCCCTCAGGGAGGATGCATGGACTTGGAGGTGGGGAAGGGAGGGGATCTTCTTTGCTAGGTCTGCTTATATCATCATTTCGGATGGTGGGGTGTGGTACGACTCTGCTCCCTTCATTCGGAGATCGAGGAATCAATTGAAGGTGAAGCTTTTGAATTGGAGGATTTCCCATGGGAGGCTATCCACCAGAGGCAGACTTCTCCGCTTCGTACTTGGGATCTAGTTGGTATGCTGTTTGTGTGGCTTGGAGGACGAGTCCGTGGATCATCTCTTTGTAGGTTGTCAATACTTGCAGGCTGTGTGGGAAGGGATGACTACGAGACCCCAGTGTGCCCTCGGCCAGCAGTCGGATGTGCAGTCCTTCATCAGGTCCTGGGGCAGGAGTTGGTGCCTCAGAGGTGATCGTGTGGTTTGGGGGTTTATACTGCGTGCCACTCTATGGTCCCTGTGGTGTGAAAGGAACAACAAGATCTTCAAAGGGGAGGCCAGAGTGGAGGATTCTTTTATTTCTTTCATTTGTGTTAGAGTGTGGGAATGGGCGGAGGTGCTTTGTAATGTGAATGCCCTAAACTCGCCTCTTTTTGTTTTGGTGGGAGGGTGAATGGCCCCACACCACCTTGGTGTGGTTTTTTGTACGGGATCTCTTTATGGGAGCTTTTTGTTCATACTTGTACACCTTCCTCTTCATTTAATACACAGAGTAGTACTACCCACTAGACCTGTAAACGGAGCGGATACGGAGCGGATAGTCTGATATCCGAATTCGTATCCGATTATAATCGGTCGGATATCCGAATCCGACACATTCTATTAGGGTGTATTTTTGTCACTACCCGAATCCGAATTCGACGGATATTATCCGGATTCGGATATATCCGACTATCCGATTAGGTGTAATCGAGTAGTCGAATACCATCCGAATTTGGATATATCCGACTATCCGATTAGGTATAAAAATATGTTATATGTTCATAGTTTTTTAATTTTAAATATATAAATATATATAATGAATTAAAAAATCTAATAAATATAAAATATGATTATTAACTGAAAAATCTGAGCCAACCTAAAGTGATTCATGCATAATATCAAAAAAACTCATATTTATATTCGGTCGGATAATATCCGACACGGATATCTCAATATCCGAATTCGTATCCGATTAATAATCGGATATCCGATATCCGATTACATTATCCGTCGGATATTTTATTCGGATAATTATCCGATTAAACGAATACGAATTCGAATTCGGTTCGAATTTTAAACGGATAATTGCCAGGCCTACTACTCACTTTCAAAAAAATTCTGCATGGTGCATGCTTTGACAGTATGCTTGCTATCCCATTCATAACTTTATATTTACATTTATGACAAGTCATGGCAAAATGCGGACTTACATGTGAATGTAAGGCTCCCATGTGAAGATGGACAAGTCTAATCAATGTTGGGCTTCTTCGCATCTTATTTAACACCCTTATGGTTTCTTTCATTATCTTTTCAATCCAAATTAAGTTTTCCTATTGTTACCTTTAGGTCCCACTCTATAAAGCAAATGCACATGTCCTTAAAGGATCCAACACATTGAGTTTCTCATCGCATCAACTATTTTCATCCATTGATGAGTACTAAGCTTCCTTAATTTAAACTCCTGATGTCACATCAGTGGGTCACTATGCACCCCATCTTTGTCTTTAAATAGAGTTCCACTTCCACCCATTTTCTCCGAGTTAAGGGGAGTGTAAGGAGATCCACTAGTTCTATCCATCCATTTTATGTAGTCTTAGAGAGAAAAGAGCTTGTTCTAATCCATCCAAATGCTAGAAAAGGATATGACAATAGGTGGCTGTTGCAACATCATTCTCTCTCTCTCTCTCTCTCCTTCTTCCCTTTTTCTTTTGAAAAAATTCAACTTATAAGAGGGATCTTATCAGAACTTGATCGGATTCATCTTATTAGTCATGAATAAGTTAGCTAGATTAGTAGAGAGATCAATTCCAGAGTGAATGATTACCTAAATCCTTCCATCACACTTAATCGAAGCGTGCGCCATCATCCTAAGATCAAGGCTTCAAAGTTTAATTACTTTTGTATATCCTATTAATTTTTCCTTTTAAATTTCTGAACACTTCATTCAGGTGATGACTCTGAAACCCTTTCATCTTAGTGATCCAAACATCAGGTTACTAGTCGCTAAGTTAATACACTGCCCATTAGTAGGGCAAGCCCATCTGCCCACTTGGATATTTCAAACCAAATGCTTGTGATGCCTATGCAACATGATTTATGTTCGATTTTATATTACAAATAATAGCATTCTGTTTGGATCTCAAACATGATCTAAAGAACATCAAAAGTACGATGGCTTATCATTAAACTAAGAGTCCATAAGCTGGAAGATGAACCTTTAATAGAGAAAAGTTAAAAATTTCTGAAGTTAAGATGTTTTACCAAATGGCCTAAAATCATAACTGTGGTTATCTGATGGGTTAAAGAAATACCTACGCTCTCAAAAAAAAGGAAAAAAAAAAGGAAAAAGTAGTTATTCTTATTAAAATGACTGATGAAAAGGATAATAAAAATGGTTTATCAGAAAAGACTGTTTTTTTACCTTGCTGTTACAAATGTTTAAGGTATTAAAGATAATAGTATCGAGTTAATCATAGTTGGGTAACATATAAAATGATATTTATTAATTATTTTGCATTCTAACTCTATTGAGGCTGGACAGTTACAAACCCTCTAAAGTGTAAATGCATCGATAATTGGCTTTAGTGCAGGGTGAATGGAAAGCATCTTCTAATTGGAATTGGATCATCGATCCCTTAAATGGAGAACGTTTCATCAAAGTTGCTGATGTTCAGGAGGCTGAGATAAAGGTCTGTGGTGAACCTACAAGTCTCATACTGCCCCCCCCCCTAAGTAGATCTTTTCTCCATTCTTGTATGATTGAATAGTACTCTTTCTATTGTTCTTTATTTCCTTTTAAATGCCATGAAATTATTTAATGTGGACCATTTAGCCGACTTCTATCTGAAGTGCCACTTAAAAGTATATTTTTGTAGAAAAGTTTTCATTGTTGGTTTGCTTTGCTTTGTTTGCAGCCATTTGTGGAGAGCCTACGCAAATGTCCAAAGTATGGACTCCATAATCCATTTAGATCTCCAGAGAGGTCTGTTTCTCTTGATTTTACAGGATCATTCAATTAAATGTTGGGATTTTAGTATGAAAATTTATAGCCAGATACAGAACTATTTTGCATATTTATTTGAATTGTTTGAATTGCTTATTTCTCATTCCTTTGATGAAAGTTAGCTTTTCCTAGAATAATGTCTTCTTAGATGATTAAAGCATTCAGGTTTTACTTTATGTTGCACCTAATGTAATGATGATAACTCAAAGAGCTTATTAAAGAGATTAATATTTGTCTTTCTTTTATTATAGTCTACTAAGCCATGCCTTACTTTTTGCTGCACTTAATCTAGTACCTTCCTTTTCATAGAAATTATATTAGAAAGGTCCATATTTTCTATATTATTGAGATGAAGCTCTTTGTCAAGGATATATTTTTTTTTGCATGGAATCCAATTCATTAGCCTTATTTGGATATGAACAAAGATTTTAGGTATAGATGCGCAATGAATGAGGACCTTTGACTTTGAAGCATGTCTTGGTAGCAATTATGGTCTATTTCTATTTTTTCTAGGTATCCTTCAAAATGTAGTGAGACTCTTCAAGATGTAGTGAGACCTCATAGATTAGCCTGAAGAAAACTGAAGAGACATGAAGGTATCAATTGGGTTAAAGTGAGGTGCACATTTTTCTGGATGATAACGAGATTTGTGAACCCTAATATTTGTGTAGAATTTGCCAATCTGATGGGGTGCGGAGCCAAGAATGATGCTATATCTACCTCTTTGTCTTTGAGTTTCTATCTAATGAAAGAAGATGACATAGAGCCAAAGGGATTTTTGAAAGATATCACCTTAGGGAAGAACAAATATTTTATTGTTTCTTTTCTTTCCTTCCATTTTGACACATGGTTCTCTTCTTCCACTTATATGTTTCTACTTTACTCTTGACTTGTGAATACATAGCTTTGTATATGTGAATCAACTATCTTGCTTTCAAAAGTGCATGTAAGACATTTTTCTTTGGGTCCTACAAAATCTTTAATTTAACAATGTCCAGGATCTAACTTTGCAGGTATATTATGTATGGGGAAATTTCTGCTAAGGCTGCTTATATGCTTGCTCAACATGAGGTCATATCCTTTCTTTCTATTATTTTTTATAGGTCCTATACATGTTTTAATTATTCTTAATAAAAATAGAGAACTTGCACTATGTGCATGCCTATGTGATTGCCTGTGGTGTGGTGTTAAAATAATTTTGCAGAAGCCCTCCTATATATAACCGTTGTTGGTGGCTTATACTTGGTGTAGGTCTCTGATTTCTTCACTAGACTTATTCAAAGAGTTTCCCCTAAGAGCTATCTGCAAGCACAAGGTGAAGTTTATGTCTCACAAAAATTTTTGGAGAACTTTTCTGGTGATCAGGTATGCTTTTATTTGCATTGTTAAATAGTAAGGCTGTCGCATTTTTTTGAGTTTGTGCTTTGCATTATTTTTTATGCATTTGATGCTAATTGAACTCAAAAATGCTAACTGTTTGATACAATTGACTTTCAAGAAACATTTCTTTAGATAAACTGATTTATTTCCCATGTTCTCATGAAGTAGATAGTAAACATGTACTTCAAAACCTGGCCAAATTAGATGTGGTTCATAGCATTGACATGTTGCTCTCAAATAACTTTAGGCAGTTCTATTTAAATTTTTTAGAGTAATTTCCGAGGCATTTTTGGGCATAAAGTCAAAGGCCAATCCGTTTGCTAATTAATCTTCTCCCATTCCATGTGTCTAGAATGTTCATTTGAAATGGCAGTTCCATTTGTCATAAAATGTAATAGATTGATAGAATGAGCATTTAGCAAGGTCCTTAAACAGTGGGTAATTATGCATGAAAATTATGTAGCTTTAGATAAGTATTGGTTTGATATTTTGTGCATCATGTAAGATGTTTATTTGAGGCAATAGTTTCATTTGTCATAAAAGCAATAGATGATAGGGTGAGCATTCGAAAAGGGCCTTGAGAGTGGATAACCATTACATCACTAAACTAGTTGCAAAACTCTAAATGATAGGCATTAATTTTTTTTTGAAAGTAGGTAGGCATTAATTTTTAGTGTTCCTAAAATCTTATAACTGAATATCTACTATGGCTAATTATCCTTTTGCAGCTTGAAATTTTTGATAATGTTTGTCCATCTCACCATTATTTCTGTTAGGAGACGTCTTGTTGACCATGAAATTGCTAAATGCAATTTTTTGAACTTACTACTTAAGTGACAAGCTATATATTTTTTTAATATAAAAGTTTCTCAGTATTTTTTAGTCCGTTGTGGTCTAGGTGTATCGAACATTAACATGATTGTTTCTTGAACTATATAATCATTTAAATGTTTGACTCTTTATTTCATCTTTATTGTGGTCCAACAGGTTCGATTTCTAGCACGTTCATTCTCTGTACCTGGAAACCACCTTGGGCAACAAAGTCATGGTTTTCGTTGGCCATATGGTCCTGTAAGTATATCTTCTCTTACATAAATCTTTGAAGAATAAGAGCAAAAGCATTATAAGACAGACATTGCTTTTGTAGAGATTTGTAAAGAATGAAAGGTTGTTGCTTCTAATTTTGCTTTTTTTGCTAATGAAATATAACATCTTGTTAACATTTTGACTTTTAAGCTGTGAGAAGCGATCATCAGAACTTCGATATCTTCAAATTTTTATTCTATCCATGAAGCTGCCAATTATAAGCCTTATCGTATTATTCTGATCACCTGGGATTTACTCTAGATTTCCAAGGATTTCATAAGGAGCATGGATGGTCTAATTTTCACATCTTAAAATTTTTGACTAAAGAATGGTTGGCTGGCTATTGAGGGCTATCTTAGCTAAAACATGCCCATACTACTATTGGATAGATTCATTTATCTTTCATACATGGTATGATAGTAGGAGGAAATAAATGGTCGGCAACATTGAAACCTTTCAACGAACAATCTTCATGTTCTCATAAAGGAATTATTGAATTTTATTTACATTGGGGGAATTTCCATTCCTTGTGGGAGGAAGATGCTCATCGGACCTCGCATTCTGGCGAACTGCGCCCTCTTGGGTGGGGGCTCGCGATCTTCCTTCTCTGGCGCAACACCTTGTATGGGGGCTGCCAGGGGATTGGGAGGCAGACCGATCTGTTATCTTGCCGTAGGCCGCATCCAGAAGTTCTGCCAGATTGGGGGGCCGGAGGTCATAGGGACTCATAAGACGTCCACTCTCGGGCAATCCTATGCGGATGTGGTCTAGACGGGAGCTTTACACACACCTAGGGGGAGGTCGAGAGTGTTGGGAGGTAAGGTCTGTCCCTACAGAGCTTCTCCAAGCTCAGAATGGCTGGTTTCGACAATGCCTTTGGGTGGCTCCAGTCGACGGGACGGTGGATGCGGAGAAGGTAAGATCCTTGCTAGAGGCGTGGGAGGGTGTCACTGTCAATGGGAGGTCCTGCAGGTTGCTAGTTCCGGGTTCCTAGCAGTCGGGCCAATAGGAGGCAGCAGCAGAGGTGGTGGTGGAAGTAGGGTACATAGTGGTGGACGGTGTCCTACGCCTCCAACGGTGGACTATGGGGAGGGGATCCTTTTCTAACTCCTGGGAAGCCGTGATCCGGATCAGGGTCGAGGGGATCCCCTTCTTCCTTGTGATGTGGAGGGAAGTTCTTTCTTAGTCCGGTGGTTTTGCAGGGTGGTGGCCAGGTGCTTGCGGCTTGCTCCGGTGGGATCCCTTACGGCAGTCGATGTCTCTATGGCTTTATCTGACTCTAGCACAGTGGTAGTGGCAGTGGTGGTCCCCTTTGCCATTGGCGGAGACCCTTTTGTTGTCAAGGTTAGGGACCAGGCGGTGGAAGGTGTGGCAGCGGGTGATCTAGGGTTTTAGGGGGCCGGTTAAGAGGTGGAAGAAGAACAATGTCCAATAGGGATTCAAATTTTGAATCCGCTGCCGGATTGTACTCGGTTTGATTCGTGGCTCTGGGGCAGACAATAGTTCCAGTGAGCGAGATCCAAGTTTGCGGGTGATTTAGGCAACTCCAAGTGCGGGCTGGAAGCGTTGGATCTACGAGTTTGTACCCACAGCTTACCTGACTCGTACGAGTATTGATTGGGCCTAGGAGAACCAACATAGGGTCATCACTCCCACCTGATTGACCAACACGGGCCTGCGGTTCTCTGGCGTCCAGTCTTCGATGGCCCAGGTAGTGGTGGTACGCACAGCGACGGCCCAGGAGCCGGCTGGCCGCCGCTGATAACTGCTCCAGAGGGTGTGCCTCCGGCTAGCCCTCTCCGGCGGGTCAACTAGTAGGATCGGAGGTCTCCGGCATTAGGATGACTCTCTTTGACCAGCCTATGAAGTTGCTGGGGAGGCTTGTCAAAAGCGATGGCAGCCACTTCTAGGCCGTGTCGGCACCTTCTCAGGCGCCTTGTCTTGCGGTAGGCCACTTTTTGGAGGTGTCCGACCGGGCCTGCCACGGCCTTGTGCACTCTGAAGGGTCGTAATAGGCCCGACAACACTAGACTACGTCGACGAGTGCAGAGTTAGGCTTACTGGAGCCTCCCTACCAGCAACCCAGTTGTCGACGGGGCGCCATGGAGATCCAAGAGGCGAGGGCTAGCTCAAAAGCTAAGGGGGATGAGTTACCTTCTGAGGGTGAGGGTGTAGTGTTGGAGATGTTGGGGGAAGCCAGGGAGTTTGAGGAGGGGTAATCTGATGGGGATAGTCGGATAGAAAGGTGTACTCTGGGGAAGGAGGAGATGAAGGAGTTGGTTAGAGTGGTGGAGAGGTTGACAGAGGCACATGTCAGGGGACAATGTGGATATTTCCTTTGTAGGGTTGGAGAGGGATCTCAAAAGAATGGTGGCTGATTGGCATGATACGAGATGTCGGGGGGGGGGGGTCGTATCGTAGACATAGTTGTCAAGGCGACAAGGCGACCGAGACGAGCTTGGGGTCCTCGAGTGCCTAAGCGCTTAGGCGCCTGCCTAAGCGGCGCTTAGGCGTCAAGTTCATAAAAATATCATAATTAATATACACGTAATATATATATGTAAATTAATCATGATTATTACAAATATGGGAAACAACACTAGTATGAATATAGAAATAAAAATTAATAGAAGTGACATTGCAATAAAATATCAAAATTTATTTTGAGATAAAATTAACAATTAAGACATACAAAATTCTAATTAAAATTTAAAATACTTTATTACAAATTAACCCCATTATTAATTGAAAGGGGAGAAGGCAGGATAGGGAGAGAGAGAATGAGAGAGAGAGTTGCGAACTGTGTGTGAGAGAAAGAGAGAGAGGAGGAAGGGTGGAGGAAAGAGAGAGAAGGGGCCAAGGGGGCAAAGGAAGAGAAGAGATAGACAGACAGAGAGAGGGGGCAGGAGAGAGAGAGGGTGGGCCTCACTGTGAGTGTGAGAGAGAAATAGAGAGAGAGTGTTAGAGTGTGAAGCCCGAACTCGCCATCATGCGCCCTCGCACGCGGTTCGACCTGCCCGGACCTGCCCGGTCAGGTCGCGGGGGTCAAGGGGGCAGCGCCCCTTGCGGGGGTTTCCGGGGGCGGAGCCCTTGGAAGAAAATTTCTCTTTATAACAGGGGAGAAGAGGGAGACGAAGGTAGCAGGGGGCCGCCTAGGCGCCGCTTTGGGCGCCTAGGCCGCCCAAGCGGCGCCTAGGCGGCGCCTTTTTCAGGCTGAACAAGGCGTAGGGGCGCCTTGTCCCCAAAAAAACGCCTGCCCGCCTAGGCGCCGCTTAAGCGGCGCCTAGGCGGGCGCCTTGACAACTATGATCGTAGAAGAGGGGGGGCAATGGTGAGTGGTGAAGGAGAGGAGGGGAGGAGTGGGTTATAGGCAGAGGGAGGTAGGGATATGTCTTTGTCCACACGAGGATTGTCTCTTGGAATGTATGGGGGATTTGTAGGGGTGAGAAGAGGAGGATGGTGAAGGAGTTAGTTAGAATATGCAAAGTTGATATTCTTTGCCTACAACAATCCAAATGTGAGGGGGATGAGGAGGCGATCGTGAGAGAGATCAAGGGAGCCAGATTATCTAAGGGTGTGGCATTATGATTATTTGAAACTAGTTTAAGGTTGAAGAGGTTGAGCTTGACAAAAAGATTAGACGAGGGCTATCTCCCTCCATTTTTGGAATGTTCGGGATGGATTCTCTTTGGATTTTTCGGGGGTATATGCCCTCAAAGCAGAGAAGGGAAAAGGCTTCTTTGGGAAGAGTTGCTCTTGTATTACCATAGTTCAGGTCGGCCCTGGTGTGTGGGTGACGATTTTAATATAGTTGCATCATCGTGGGAGAGGATGTGTGACCTCCCTATCTTGAAGGAGATGGATGACTTCATTGACTTCATACATGAGGCTACTCGGATCAAGATCGGAATGTCCAATTCTCAATTTACTTGGTCAAATATGAGGGCAGATCCCACTTACTCAAGACTGGACATATTTCTTGTTTATGTTGATTGAGAGGATCCTTTTTTTCGGTAGGTGACTGAGATGATCACTTTCTTGATGTATAGACATCCTCTTTGGCAAGGCTAGTGTCAGACCACAGACCTATTTTGTTGAAGACTAGCCGTAGGCATGCATGGAAGGCAAAATTTCAAGATAGAAAGACACTGGGTTAGAGAGACTGATTTTATGGACATTATCAGGTAGACATGGAACGTGCGGAGATAGGGAGGATCCTTTATGGCTACATTAGTGGGCAAATTGAAGCCTGTGGCATAGGTTTAAAGGAGTGGGATGATGACAAAACCCTACTTGGTAAAGCTGGAAAGGATAAAATTCTTCAACATATTGAGGGGTTGGATCGGCACGAGGAGGTAGGGCTGTTGGATGAGGAAGATAGAAAGCTCAGGGACACAGTTAAGGCAGAATTTGATGAGATCCTTAGAAGGAAAGAAATCTATTGGAAACAGAGATCAAGTGAGAAATAGTTCAAGGAAGGGGATAAGAACACTTCCTATTTCCAGTGAGTTGCATATGCTAGGAGTAGTGTCAACTCCATCCCGTGTATCAAAGTGGGTGAGCAACTCTTTACAAGGATGAGGATATCAGGATGCTGGCTAGGGCTTTTTATTCAGAGGAGGATATGTCTAGACTTGTGATTATGGACTCCTATCTCGTCTCTCCCCGGAGGAAAGTGAAGCTCTCTCCTGTCCCTTCACGGAGGAGGAGATCCAAAAGCCAGCCTTCTCTCTTGCGGGGGACAAATCTCTAGGCTCAGATGGCTTCCCATTAGTCTCGTTCCAAGAGTGCTCGTACATCATCAAGAATGACTTCATGTCGGCAGTGGGGAGTTTTAGGAGGGTAAGACACACTTGAGGGATATTAATAATACTAGTTTGGTTCTCATCCCAAAGAAGCAAGGTGCTCAATGCTTCTTACATTTCAGACCCATTTTTCGAATGGTAGTTACAAAAGTATCTCCAAGGTACTAGCTGGGAGACTAGATGTAGTGATTGACAAAATTAGTGGCTTCTAAGGGGTCTTTATCAGGGGATGGCACATTCAAGAAAACTTTATGGTGGCTCATGAATGTTTGTATGTTATGAAGACTTAGAGGAAGAAAGAGGTGGTGCTGGATTTTGAGAAAGCCTATGATCGTGTTAACTGGCAATGTTTGTCTGATGTCCATGTAAAGATGGGTTTTGCGATAGATGGATCGGAGGGATCCACGCTTGTATTTTATTCTCCTCTTTTGCGGTCCTAATTAATGGACAACCCTCCTCTTCCTTTCACAGTGGAAGGGGGCTCCTTTAGGGAGATCCTATGTCCCTCCTCCTCTTTGTATTTAGGGCGGAAACCCTAGGACTGATTAGAGGTTTTCAGGCTGCGTTAGATAATGTTGGCATTACACATTTGTAGTATGCCGATGGCACCATCTTATTTCTAGCAGAGGACAAGAGTTAGCTTTTTGTTGTCAGACTGATGATGGATTTGTTAGAGGAAATCAATGGGCTCAAGATGAATTTCCACAAAAGCTACCTATTGAGTGAATATGGAAGATGGGGCTCTCAGGAAAGCAGCCTTCATCCTAGGGTGTCGGATAGGAGAGTTCTCTTTCTCTTATTTACATCTCTCACTATCTTCAGAGCCTCTACATTGCAGTGATTCACAAAGTGTGGTGCAAAAATACGAGTCCAGGTTGGCAGGGTGGAAGGCGAGATTCGTCTCTTACGGGGGGAGAATGGTGTTATGCGAATCAGTTTTGGACAGTCTACCTATCTATTATTTCTCCATCTTCCGTATCCCGAAGATGATTGCTAAGAAGCTAGAGGTTATTCAAGCAATATTTTTTTGGCATGACAGTGGAGACAGGTGTAGGGGCTAGAATGGTATCTCTTGTGGTAGAGTTTGTAAGAGCAAGGCCATAGGAGGAGTGGGTATCAAAAGTATCAGAGACTTCAGTCTGACACTCCTATGCAGGTGGATGTGGAAGTTGGGGGCTGAGGAGAGTGGTCTATGGCTATATGTTGTTAGACAGAGGTATTATGATAGAACTAGAGAATGAGACTTGACTTCAGCTTATCAGCGCAATATCTCACCCGTCTGGAGTCGTATTTTGCAGTGCAGAGACATCATTTCATCTAGTGTCTGTGTCTGGCTGGGTAATGGATTAAGGTGCGGATTTTTGAAAGACAGATGGTGTGTTGACTTCACCCTAGAGGCAACATTACGTATGTTATATGCCATTGCGGCTGCACCTTCAGCCTTTGTCTCCTAGACTTCTGATTCAGAGCTTTCAAGAGGAACGTGGACGCCCTCTTTTAGAAGGAATCTTAGGCTAGAGGAGATGGATCAACTAGAGGGACTCCTAGGTTTCTTTTTGACTATACTTTTTAGTTCGATAGAGTCGACCGGTGTTGGTGGAGATGGGAGAAAGAGGGAGGCTTCTCAGTCAGATCAACATATACTTTTATCTCCGATGGAGGAGTGTGCCATCACTTGGCATCGTAGATTTGGGAGCCCAAGAGTCCTCTGAATGTAAAATTTTTGGTCTAGAGGATCTCACATGGATGATTGCCGACTTGTGATAGGCTTGCTTCATTCCTTCAGGACATACCTACCTGTTGTTGCCTGTGTGGAGATGAGGAGACCTTGAACCACTTTTTCATAGGGTGCTCTTACTCTTAGGAGATAAGGTCAATATCACCAACAAGATTCAATGTGTTGTCGGCCCTAGGAGAGCAAGGTACAACTCATTAGAGACTGGCACCGAAAGTGGAACCTTAAGGGAGACATAGTTATTTGGTGGCTTATCCTCCACGTCACCTTATGCGTCTTATGGGAAGAAAAGAACAACAAAATTTTAAAAAGAGAAGCAAGAGTGATGCATAGGGTTGTTTCTTTCATTTGTGAGAGAGTGAAAGAATGGACTGTGCATATTTGTAAAGCGAATTCACACAACTCATTTGTTTTTAATTTATTGGGAGGTTAGGGTGAATCACACCGCCTTGGTGTGTATTTTGGTTGTATAGGGACTTTTGGGAACACATTGACTATACTTGTATATCTCTTCTTTTTATATTTAATGAGGAATATTTACTTTTTAGTCCCTACAAATATAAGTATTTACGTTTTAGTCCCTCAATTATAACTATTTGTCAGAAAGCCCCTACAATCTTCCACCACTTATTAAAAAACCCATGTGGCTTGCGGACGTTGATAAAAGAGAATATGTTGTTAAAAGTGGAAGGAATATTCTATCTAGGTTAAAAAAAACCAAAATAACCCTTCTCTCTCGCACCCTTGTGACAACCCTCCGAAGAAGGTGCATGATGCCACACGTTTGTATATGTGGACGAGAGTACTAACACTTGGAAAACATGCTCTTACACATCCCAAAGCATTTAGCCAACCATGCATATTTACACAATATGAAAAGAAAATTAGCATAAATGATTTTCATTCATTTTTTTTGAAAGTGGGTAGTACCACAATTATATTAAATCAAAAATAGTAAGGGATGTACAAGTATGGTCAAACAGCTCCTAAAAAATTCCCATACAAAGAGATAGATGGTGTGGACCTCACTAGTCCCCCAAGAATACAAAAAGAGGTGAGATGAGAGAATTCACATTACAAAGTAACTTCGCTCATTCCCTCACTCAAGCATAAATAAGAGAAACAAGAGACTCCTCATCTCTAGGCTCCCTTCTAAAAATCTTATCGTTCCATTCACCCTACAAGGACCACAGAGTGGCATGAAGCATCGGCTACCACACAATTGCGTCTCCTCTGAGGGGCCAAGACTTACCCCAGGTACTGATGAATAGCTGCACTTCCATATGGTGGGCAATATGGCAGCCGGCCCTTGAAGCCAACGTATCCCACACTTCTCGTGAGTATGAGCAACTTATGAGCAGGTGGTCCAAATTCTCCTCATCCTGTCCACACAAGTAGTAAGTCGACTGGATATCGGGGACGAAGTGAACCAGTTGGTCACAGGTGGGGAGCCTTCCGTAGGAAATCCTCCAAATGAGGATTTTCACCTTCAACGGGTTCCTCGGCTTCAAAATTTGCGAGGCAAGACTGTAGCGCATCCCTCCGTCCAAGATAAAAGTGTAGGCAGACCGAACCGAGAAGGACCCCTCCCTACTCCACCTCCACGTCCACGCATCCTCTATGAGGGAATGCGGGGCAAAGTCAAGGAGGCGAAGAAGGAGCTCCTGGAACTCCTCCAACTCTGCCGGCCTAAGATCCCTCCTGAAAGTCGACGCCCAGGTGCCCCCTAGAAGGTAGGGGTCAACAACCCTGTCCACTGTTCCCAAGGGGTCAACATTGATCGCAAAAAGGCTAGGGAATGATGCCTCTAAAGAGAGTTCACCGCACCAAATGTCCTTCCAGAAAAGGCACCAGTTATCTTTCCCTAGTCGGGCCCATGGTTTGTCATCTCTTACGAGATGTCCGAAATCTCTCCGAAATCTCTGTCTCTCCAAAGGTCGCGAGAAACGAAACCTCCGAGATTGAGATCTTCTCTCTTGCACCCCCCAGTTTCCTCCTTCCTCTCTCCAAGTCTCTCTCTACCTCGACCCCCTTGAGCTCTCTCTCTCTCTCTCTCCACCCCCCCTCTCTCTGTCTGAGAGAGGGAGACCAAGAGGGGGGAAGACCGAGATACATGTATCATTTTTTATGTATTCTTCAGTTTGTGATTCATGTACCATTTTTATATATATCTTTTCGGTGTAACTTTTGATGTATATTAATATTGGTGGATGTGAATGGATTTGTTATTGTTGTCATTACTCTTTATTTTATAAAATTGTATTGTCAATTAGAAAAATATTTATGTGAAATTGAGTGGTTAGTAAAAAAAATAGCATTTTCTTAGAAATAAACTATATATATGAATTTTTTTTCCGAAATCACCGAACCCGATATCCCGAGATTTTTCTGAAATCTCTCCGAGATCTCTTCTCTTTTGCCTTTCCGAGACGGAATCGATATACGAGATGGAAAACCTTGGTCGGGCCCAGACGTTGGAGGAAATGATGCCACTGCAAGTCAAAATGCCGCGCCAAATGGGGGAGGTTTGGGACATAGGTGGATTGTCCAAGTCCCAAACCCTCCTCCTACCATAATACTTTTGCCCGACAAGGATCGCCCACAACCCATCATTTCTTGACCCCAATCTCCAAAGCCAAGAGGGCTAGATTAAAAACTCCCATATCCTTGATCCCCAATCTCCCTTGTTCTTTGCTAGTAGCCACCCTCCTCCACCTGATGTCATGCCATCGCCTGCACCTCCCTCCGCTCCTATGCTAGAAGAATCTCCCCTGAATAGACTAAATCCTTTGTAGCACAGTCCTCGGGATCCGGAACACTGAGAGAAAGTAGATAGGAAGGTTGTTCAGAACTGATATGTAAGGAACTAATCTGCCCCATAAGACAACAATCTAGTCTTCCAGCTAGCCAATGTTACCTCATACCTCTGAATAATAGGGAGTCAATCATAACACCGCAACCCATGTATGAAATGGGGAAAGAACCAATCTGGCAACCCAAGATGCGCGCCGCCCGCAGGAGAGACAAATTATCTATATTAATCTCAGCAAGCAAGCTCTTGTCGAAGTTAACCTTCAAGCCAGTGGTTTCCTCCAACAATTCAAGCAGAAGTCTAGTGACATAAAGATGTTGTTCACCCTTTGCCAGGAACACGATAGTATCGTCAGCATATTGCAATGGGTGACTGCGGGACCCCTTCGACCACTTGGAAGCCTCTTATGAAATGTGCAGTCTCTGCTCTCTGCAACATCTTGCTACGGACATGGGCCACCAGAACAAAAAGGAGGGGGACATAGGGTCTCCCTACCAGAGCCCTCTGTCGCTATAAAAGTATGCAGAAGGTTTCCCATTGACTAGCACAACAAAGGAAATAGATGAGATATAGTATCGGATCCAACCAATCCATTTATCCCCAAAGCCCATATGCTTCAACACATTGAACAAGTAAAGCCAATAGACTCTAACATAAGCCTTCTCAAAATCTAACTTCAAGACTACTCCTTTCTTCTTTTGGAGACCTTATGACATACAAGCACTCATGGGCCACCAAAAAAGTACCCTGTACATGTCCCCCCTGATGAAGGCTCCCTGATAGCAAGTGACTCTATCTAGTCTCCCTATTAGCAACTTGATGATGATCTTATCAGTACCATTTAACAAGCTGATGTGCCTAAATTCCTTGAAATACTGAGCTTCCTACTTCATAGGGATGAGGACAAGGAGGGTTTTATTAATACCCCCTAAGTGTGCCCTGCCCTCTTGAAACTCCCTAACTACTGCCACCAACTCAGAACTGATAACATCCTAACAGTGCTGGAAGGAGACCAATGGAAAGCCATCTGGTCTTGGTGCTCTGTCCCCTACAAGAGAGAAAACTGCCTGGCGAACCTCCTCCTCTGAAAAGTTTTGAGTAATATCCTCCCTCTCCTCAGAGATAGGTAGGGGAGAAGGTCTTCTGCTATCATGAGTCTGAAGTGATCCTCCTCAGAAAACAACATGGAGTAGAAGTCCCTGACCAAACTCTTGATGTGCTTATCTGAAGAGAAAGACATCTCTCCCACTCTAATGCTAGAAATGGTGTTAACTTTCCTTCTCTCTGATGCGATATGCTGGAAGTAAGCAGTGTTCCTATCCCCTTCTCTAATCCACCTGTCCCTGGTATGGGTTACCGTCTTTTACAAGAGATCTCTGTCTCTCTAAAGGTCGCGAGAAACGAAGCCCCAAGATTGAGATCTTCTCCTCCCTAGTTTTCTCTTTCCTCTGTCCCTGTCTCTCTCTACCTCGCCCCCCTTGAGCTCTCTCTCTCTCTCTCTCTCTGTCTCTCCCTCTCCCTCTCCCCCGGACTCTCTCTCTCCCCCCCTCTGTGACTCTCTCTCTCTGCCATCTCCCTCTTCTCTCTGTCTGAGAGAGAGGGAGACAGAGTGGGGGGGGGGAGATAGAGATACATGTACCAATTTTGATGTATTCTTCAGTTTGTGATTTATGTACCATTTTATGTATCTTCTGTTGGTGTAACTTTTGATGTATATTGACATTAGTGCATGCGAATGGACTTGTTATGTGTATCATTACTCTTTATTTTGCAAAATTAAGTTGTCAATTAGAAAAATATGTTTGTGAAATTGAGTGGTTAGTAGAAAAAATTAACATTTTTTTAGAAATAGACTATATATGGAAAAATATTTTGGAATCACTGAACATGGTCTCCCGAGATTTTTTCGAGATCTCTTCTCTTCCGCCTCGAGACGGAACCGATATTTGAGACGACAAACTTTGATCCCTGGATTTCTGCCTCCAGTAGATTTTCTCTCTAGAGGGGATCTCCTCAAATTGAGACCTCAAGGAGTTCGGAAGGATCTTATTGTCCGCGTCTAGTAAACCTACCTCTTCCATGTGGTCTAGTCCCTTGATCGGTTGTAGAATTCTATCCTTAGTTGCCCTGTCTGGGAGGGTTTTGTCTGCACCCCAGCTCTTTAGAATTTGTGCAGTATGCTTCAACCTTAACACCAACTTGGCCATGGTAGAGCTTCTAGCAACCTGCGAATACCAAGCTCTCTAGATGGTGTCAATGAAGTCCGCCTCCCTAAACCAGAATCTCTCAAGCCTGAAGGAGAATCGCTTGTCCTGTACCTGACTGGTCTTTAAGAGGATGGGTTTGTGGTCTGACACCACTTTAGCCAATGGAAGCACCTGCACATGGAGATAGTGATTTTTCCAGTCCACAGAAACCAAGAACTGTCCAACCTTGAGCAAGAGGCATCTGCTCGCATGTTGGATTAGGTGAAGAGCCCGTGTGACATATCGATGTCCACCGGAGTTGTCTCCTTGATGAAAATTGAGAAGTCCTCCATCTCCCCTACATAGCCAAACTCTCCTGACTGCTCTCACGGAGTTGCCACTGCATTAAAGTCTCCTCCCACGCACCACGGCCTCTCTGAGGTATGATGGAGGCTGATCAATTCCTTCTATAACATCCTAGTGAAATTCTATGAAAAGGCATCACTCACATTAGTGAAGTGAATATGGATATCCCACTTAATCACATGCCTATCCACCACCACCTCATCCACCTCAAAGGGATTCCAAAGAACCATAATCCCCTCAAACCTCCCAACTGTCGGGACTCTAACCCCCTGTGTGAGTCTAACCCCCCTCCCAACTCCCTCAAAAGAGACTCCCCCTCTCCTTTGCACTTGATCTTCTAGATACAAAGAATGTCAATCTTACATCTCCTAACGGACTTCTTCACTGCCCTCTTCTTCTCCTCCTTCCCCCTATCTTCTGCCGGGCTTGGGAACAACAGGAGGCAGAAGGGTGGCCAATGGGGAGGACGCCGATGCCAGCGGCTGCACCGACGGCGAGATTCTTATTACTCTCTGGTGAGCTTGGGAACAACAGGAGGCAGAAGGGGTGGCCAATGGGGAGGACGCCGATGCCAGGGGCTGCACCAACGGCGAGATTCTTATTGCTCTCCCCCACTTTCTCTCTCTTCCTCCCACTCTCTCTCTCTCTCTCACTAACTAGGGGCTTTTTCGTATTTTATTACACATGGATGAAGTTAACCATACATGGGCTAACGTTGTTGTGGACTATATTGTACGTAGGGAACGACGGGTTTTTTAGCGAAAAGGAGAAGATTGTAAGGTCTTTTTGACAAATAGTTGTAATTGAGAGACTAAAACATAAATACCTATATTTGTAGGGACTAAAAAGTAAAAATCCCTTAATACAATGGTGGTACTGTCCACTTTTAAAAAACATTGAAGCCTTTCATGAATGCCAGTTGCCAATACTATGTAATTTTGTTGGTGCATGCACACTGTGTATTGTAAAGTGAGGTAGCAAAGCCAAAGTCTTGGCAGCTATGGTCATTTTTATGTCGCCAATTTGTTTTGTACTTGATGAATAATAGTCTCTTATATCCATTTTTTTAAATTGAGCCTTCTTCTTTATCTAGTTCTTTCACCCATGAAAAGTTTTTTTTTAACTGGGGTGCCATATTTTACTTCCAAACAACTTAAATTACACTCCCTTGTTTTTTATTTTATAGGTGATACCCTTAACAGTTTTCTGTTGTCAAACTTTTAATCTCAATCTTTTATGTTTGCTCTCTTTTGCACCTTTACATTTCATGTTAGTAATCCCAACTGGTCTTTCTACGGTGAAACACTTTTTTTAAAAAAGAAAACATTGCAAGTCCCTTCAGGTCTCTGACTGGTACATGGGCATCATGTAAGCCTAATACAACCTAACTTTGTACATTTCATAATAGGCCGTGCAACTATTTAGTATTACTTCGTTTTACATCTAGTTGGTGCTCGGCATCACACAGTAAACTTGATGCGACCTACTTCCACATCTACCTCTTTTTGATGATTTTTTATGTAGCAATGTTGAGAAATGACTAATCGCATAATGGGTCATGTGCATGGTATAATGGACAGGAGAAATCTTGCTGATATTTCAACCTTTCATTTGGTAGCTAGCCCTTGGTCCCATAGAATGATGTGTGCAACTCATTAGCTGGTTTAGTGCATTCAACTCCCACTTTTCCAAAATGTAATTGGTTTTTTTATACCTATATAATTTAACTATTTATGGCTGTATTTTATAGGCTTATAGGGTTTGATCATTTTTGTTAGTTTGCCAAACTTTAAAGCATTCCTTTTTTACTCTAATGGTATTTTGGATTTCCTCACTCTACCACCAAGTCTCTTTTTCTAAATTCTTTTTACCTTTAGATTCGCCTAAGAGTTGTTTTGCAACCCTCGTTATACAATTTGTAACATTATTCCACATTACATTAGTTTCTTGTTCTAAATTCCAAATATTTTTCTTTAATAGATGATTTTTAAATGTTTCTAAACTTTTACCTTTTAACTTCCACCATTTAATCTTGGAATAATTATTTATAATGATATTTCTTTTGAATTTAGGGATAGTGACATCCATTATTAACAACCTATGTTGAGGGACTAGACTCTCACAAGGAATGACTTTGCAATCTTTACATAAAACTCTATCGACCTTCCTAATGAGAAAATAGTCAATTTGACTTATATGTGTTCCACTCTTGTATGTTATTAAGTGTTGTAGTTCTTTTCTATAAAAACAAAGGAGATATTCAAAGTTGTAATAATTATCGTGGAATTAAGCTTATGAGTCATATTATGAAACTTTGGGAAAGAGTAATTGAAAAATGCCTCCGATGTATGACTACTGTATCAGAAAATCAGTTTGGTTTTATGCCGAATAGATCTACTACAGAAGCTATTTTCTTACTACGGCAGTTAATGGAGAAGTATAGAGAGATGAGAAAAGATTTGTATATAATTTTTTTTTGATTTAGAGAAGGCGTATGATCGAGTCCCGAGAGAATTGATTTGGTGGACATTAAGAAAGAAAGGAATCTCTCAAGGATATGTTGATTTGATTAAGGATATGTACGACGGTGTTATTATTAGTGTTCGAACTATTGCTGGGGAGACTGGTGAATTTCCCATTTCTATAGGTTTGCGTCAAGGTTCTGCACTAAGTCCGTATCTCTTTGCCTTAGTTATGGATGAAGTAACTAAACAATTGCCTGAGGATATTCCTTGGTGTATGCTATTTGCAGATGATATTGTTTTAATTGATGAGAGTATTGATGCTCTAAATGCTAAGTTAGAGCGTTGAAGACTTGCCTTGGAGTCTAAAGGTTTTAAAATTAGTAGGAGTAAGTCAGAGTTTATGCATTGTAATTTTAGTAATGGGAGAGTGGTTCAGGAAGACATGGTTCTAATTGATGGACATAACATTCCGAAGAGTAGTAGCTTTCGTTACTTAGGGTCTATCATACAAGAGAATGGGGAGATTTATGATGACGTTACACATAGGATTAAGGCAGGCTGGTCAAGATGGAGAAGTGCATCAGGAGTCCTTTGTGATTGTTGTATGCCTGTGAAACTCGAAGGGAGATTTTATAGAACGGCTGTGAGACCTGCTTTGTTATATGGTACCGAGTGTTGGACAGTATGAAAGGAACACATCCACAAAATGTGTGTAGCAGAGATGAGGATGTTGAGATGGATGTGTGACAAGACTAAGAAAGACAAGATTAGGAATTAACGTATCCGTAAGGACTTAGGGATAGCCCCAATTGATAGTAAAATGAGAGAAAATAGACTCAGGTGGTTTGGACATGTGTTTCGTCGCCTTAACTCAGCGTTGGTTAAAAGATGTGACCGAATCTTAGTGGATGCTAGTAAAAGAGCTCGAGGAAGGCCTAAAATGAGATGGTGCGATGTTATTAGGAAGGACATTAGTTTCTTGGGTTTAAATATGAATATTGCACTTGATAGAAATATTTGGCGGAACATGATTCATGTATCCGACCCCAAATAATTGGGATAAGGCTCTGATGATGATGATGGCTGTATTGTTTACTGTTTTATGTTGTGACCTGGTATGTTTTCGTTACCACTTTCTCCAATTGACCTCATTCCATCAATAGGTTTGACAGTGATTTTCCTCCTTTCCAGAATCCCCCTGCAGAGGCTACAATGAATTACATCCATCCAAGAAAAAGTTGGCTATTTTTTTCGTAAAGAAAATCATCTCGTTTATTAGTTTCAAAATTCTCATCAATGAAAGAACCAAGCTTTGCTGGTCGGTAGAAATACATGTAGTTCATCTCCATCTAGATGACATCCTAGATTTGAATACACGGATGTCCAGATTAATGCAGATTGTTTTATGGCATTTGGGATATTTAGATGGACTTCTTATTTCTCACAAATACTTTTGTTTCATCTCATCCCTTCTCGTGTTATTTTTAGTAAACCTTGTACTTGGCTTATCCAATTGACACGTGCATCTAATCGAAGTTACATATTCAATCTGCAATAATATGTTGGATCTAACAAGATATTGAGCTTCTCACAGTATCCTCTCTAATTATGCATATATGTTGGCTTTCTTCAGATGGTTGTGCTTCCAAAATGGTCATAGGGATTTGATTCTACTATATATTTAAGATTGCTGACAGCTTTGTTTCTCTCTTGGAGCCCTAGGTGCTATCTATTTAGTCATCTAACAAATGATCATTTCATTTTCATGACATATCAGTTACATCTCTTCACTTCAAATTGTTTGTGCATTTGGAATGAAAATACTTAAGAATGTGTTGATGTTTTTTACAACTACATCATACTCTAAAGCCTTGCAATGGCATTCTAGATTAAATTTTCTATTTTAAGGCATGTCACTTCTTAAGCTCAGTTTCATGGGTCTCATTTTAGCTCATTTCCTCAATCCACTTCTTCATTATGATTTTTTTTTCTTTTTTAGAACTTAATAGTATTGTAGTTGTAATATTGATGCATCCCTTAGTCAAATTCATATAAATCAATTGATTGACTGCTTCCCTTGATTCGTAGAGAACGGATATGGAATTTTACATATCTCTATCTAGCATAACATTTTCTGGTATTTCCCTACATAATAAAATGTCTAGAAAGCTTTAAAGAACATCCTGTATATTGATTAATCTTCAGTTTCTTTTAGCATGAAGAACCTCAAAGCATGCCAATTTTTTTTGTTCTTTGTTGGTAAAGGGGGCTACCTTTTCACAACTCTAGGGTGGCCATGCCAATGGACTTGGCTGTACAAGGGCGAAGTCCTGAGTTGGACAGGTCAAAAGTGCGCCTACTGATAAGTTTGACCATAATGTTAATTTACAGGTGGCTATTATTACTCCATTCAATTTTCCATTGGAGATTCCTCTCTTACAACTGATGGGTGCACTTTATATGGGAAACAAACCCATTCTTAAGGTAGATAGCAAGGTATGTCATTCGAGACCCTAAGTCAATAATCAATGCTTTATTTATTTTTTGCGACATGCTTCTGTTTTGTTTTAGATGTTACCAGAATGAGAAAAGTCAACTATCATAGCTGGTGAAAACTCCAAAGTTAGTAGAATCCCATCTGTTACTCACTTGCATGAACTGAAAACTCTTGTTGAATTATTCATATTCCCATGTGTGGACTGGCCTTTTCAAAAGATCCCCTCTATATCTTCTAGAATAAAGTTTGTTGACTTGTTCTTCAAACTAAAGTAGTATTGATCAAATGGTAGGAATTTAGGATGTTCTTCGAGTGAGCTTTTATGACATGAGTTTCAAGCCATTTATGCCAGTTTCTGAAGTCTGAGATTGGATTATGAAAAGAGAGCAAGATGGTGGAGATAAAGAGGAGGTACTTGCCAATCCTTAGAGAAAGGACCAACCAGCCTCTTATATATTGACTGAAAAATAAATAGATTACACAAATACCCCTCATAAAGAGGGAGACCAGAAAAAGAAAAAGAAAATAGGTTAGGAGTCCATATAAAACAAAAAATGACAAAAATACCCTTAATTACATGTTCTCCCTGATTTTACCATGGTATTCAGTACCACCCGGTATGTACTGTACCGGGCCAATACATGCTGGTACTGGCCTTGATCGGTCCGGTTCGACCAGTTTGGTCCCGGAATTGGCCTGTACACATTAAAAAAATAAAAAAGCTTAAACCAAACACCACTTATATAAAATTCCGCCCCTCGGAGACCGCAAGGGGCGCTGCCCTCTTTACCCTTGCGACCTAACCGTGTTGGTCGATCTGCGGCGGTGTGATGACGGACATTGAAGAAATGATGTTTGGTATGGTTCTAAACTTTCAAATATGTGTTAAATTGTCAACTGTGTTCAATCATATATGTTTTTGCATTCTATTATATTTTTTTCTTCTAATTTTCTATATTTTTTATAATAACATTTTTATAATTTTTATACTCACATATAAATGTATAATTATATAGTTATAGAAGGGGGGAGAACAGGGGGAACCGGTACCGTACCAGTTGTTACCGGTACTTGCTTGTACTGGTACCGGCCTTGCTCGGTACCGAAATCGGTATCGGGTTTGAATACCTTGGATTTTATTACACTCCCCCTCAAGTTGAGCATAGATATCACACATGCTCAACTTGCTTAAAGCCAAAGTGAACTGAGCTTCAGTTAGAGCTTTGGTGAATAGGTCTACACTTTGATCTTATGACTTCACATACGACAAGCAAAATTCCCCAAAGACTAGCTTCTCTCAGATAAAATGCTAGTCAATCTCGTTGTATTTGGTCCAATCATGCTGTACTGATTTGTTAGCAATGTTAATTGAAGTCTTATTGTCACAGTAGAGTTTCATGGGCAATTCTACTTGAACTCCTAGATCATCCAAGAGAAGTTTCAACCAAACTAACTGAGTAAGACCATGTGCCATTGCTCTGGCACCTATGTAGTCAGAGGCGTGAGGCGACCGAGGCGATCAAGGGATCGCCTCATGCCTCAAACGCCTAGGCGATGGCTTAGGCATTTGAGACATTTTATTAAAATATATATATACAATTCAAAAAATATAAATATTTGTCTAAATATCACAAAATACATACATACAATCAAGATTTTCAATAAAATTAATAACAATCAAGATTTGATGCGAAAATACATAGGGTAAGTCAATCAAGATCTCTTGGGACCAGCCCTCCTGGGAGTGAGGTGTTTGAGGCGAAAGCGAGGCTGTTTGGGGCCGTCTCGCCTCAAAAACCGTCTAGGCGAGCGCTAAGGTGCACTTTTGTTAACATAGCTTGGCACACATAGTTTGTTTCTTGTTTCTCTCTGTGACTAGGTTACCAGCAAACAAAGTACAATACGTAGTAATTGACTCTGTCCCAGCCTCGTCTGCATTAGCATACTCTCTAATTTTCAAATGATTTGTCTTCTTGAAAAGAATGCCTTTCCCTAGACAAGACTTCAAGTACCTTGTGATGCGTTTTGCAGCGTTTATATGAGATGTTCGAGGAGCTTGCTAACCAACTGTTGATACAAATCACTATTCTCTCGAGAAAGTTTCTCACCATCTGGTTCTGTCAGCCCATGGTTGAGTTCAATCAAAGTTGCTCTAGGTTTGCACCTGAATTTCCCCGTCTCAGTCAATAAGTCAAGAAAATTTTCTCTGACAGATGAGTTCTTTCCTGCAACCTAGTCTCCTCTATGCCTAGGAAATATTTTAAATCTCCTAGTTCTTTTACTTCAAATTTAGCAGCTAACCGATCTTTTAAACTTGGAATTTCAACTGTATCATCTATAATAATCTAATCGTCAACATATACAAGCAGGATAGTAATATGACCGTTCTTCCATTTAACAAACAATGTGTAATGAACACTCGACTGCTTAAAACCCAACTGGAGTCCTGTCCTTAGGCAAATCAACTAGTTCCTACGTACCATTCCTGTCAAGTGCACTTAACTCCTCTCCCATTGCTTGTTGTCATTTAGAATCTTTAATAGCCTCAGAAAAAGAAGTAATAATGGAGACTGAAGATAATGTAGATAGGAAAGTGTGATAAAGTGGAGAAATGTGAGAATAATTGACAGTTTTAGAGATGGGATACTTACATAATCATGAATTCCCTTGCGAACAGCAAGAGGGAGATTTAGGTCAATCTCAGGCATTTGCTGATCAAGGCCTGGGGATGCAGCAACCTCTGGGATTGGCAGATCTGTAGCTGGTCTATTTTGGAAGTTTCTTCTCTTATACGTAATAATTGGCTTTTGAGAACCATGTAGACCATGATCAGTTTGATCTTTAGACTGAACACCTTGTGTAGTAGAAGTAGAGGGTATAAAGGAAACAGCATAAGGAGACAGAGCTAGAGTAACAGCGTCAACAATGGGTGAAAAAACACCACCACTACCATCACAAGTGTCTCCTCTTGGGGCAGAGTCCGGGGAGAATAGTAGGACTCAGACTGAAAGAAAGTGATGTCTTTACGAACAATAGTATGGCAAGTGGAGGGATCATAACAACGGTAACCCTTTTGAGTGGCGGAATAACCAAGGAAGACACCACGGATTGCATGTGGGTCAAGTTGGGTACCACCTGGTCCAAGCGAATGAATGAAGCAAAGACAACCAAATACCTAAGGCAACAGAGAGAACAAAGGTTTGGCTGGTTAAAGGGGACGATGGTCCTGTAAGTTCTTAGATGGCATTCTAAAAGAAGTTGGGAAGATGACTCTAAAAGCAGAGAGCCCATGCTGTCTCAAGAAGATGGCGAGTTTTCTGCTTAGCAACACCGTTTTGTTGTGGTGAATAAGCACAAGAGGACTCATGAATGATGCCCTCATCTTCAAGAAAGACATTTATGCTGTGGGCAAAGTACTTCCAAGCATTATCAGAATGAGTGACTTTTACTGGCTTGCCGAATTGAGTTCGTACCATGTTGGAAAACACTAACAACATGTGGACTTCATCTCGTTTCTGTAGGTAAAGCCAAGAATAATATGAGTAACCATCAATGAAGGTAATAAAGTATCGATAGCCATTTAAGGATGGAACTGGAGGACCCCACACATCAGAATGCACAATGTCAAAAGAAGATGCACTTTTATTTATAGAATAAAGAAATTAAGTTCTACAATGTTTAGCCAATTGGTAGACCTGACTATAAAGACTGAATATCTACTGACTGAAGTAAAGTAGGAAATAAGACCCTCAAGGAACGAAAAGAAAGATGCTCTAATCTAGAATGCCACAACTGGATCTCATGTAGTCTCTTGTCCCAGCTGGGATGCGTATATGACTAGAGTGCACTCTTCTCACATGGCAGGAAGACATAACGACCATCTACTTCATGCCCAATCCCAATCGTTTTCCTTGTTCCTAGATCCTGTAACACAATGATCAGAAAAAAAAGCGTTATGGAACAATGCAATTGTTGAATAAGGCTACTAACAGAGTTACAGAGAGCAAGTTAATAGAAAGGGAAGGAACATGAAGGGTAGAAGGTAAAGTAAGCTGATCTGAAAGGCAAATGGAGCCTTTTCCACTAATAGTGGCACGCGTGCTATCAAAAATAGTAACTCTCTCCTAGCCGGACAACAAAGAATAAGAGGTGGAGGATGTAGAGATACTAGTCATGTGATCTGTCTCACTTGAATCAATGACCCAGGAGTGATCAGAGAATTGGGTTGAGGCACTTAAAGCAGCGCCATGTATACTTGAGGAGGATGAAGATGGAGTCGTGGTCTGAAGTTGTGACAGAATCCATTGAAGTGTAACAATATCAGAGGAAAAAACTGCAGTATGTGCAGTAGTAGTGGTAGTAGAAGATCCACGCTCGGTACGATTGGGCAACAAGACAACCACATAACCCTTGGCTTGCTTCTCTTTCTTAGTTCTAAACTTAAATGGTTTCTTGTTTGGAAAATTTCCCTAACAGAAATCACCATCATGGTTTGAGCAGCCACAATAATCACACTTCTTTTTTATCCCTTGGTTTGCCACTCCCAGACTTATGCTTGCTGATAATAGTGGCAAGAGCAGAGTATTCACTTACATCTGGAGTAGGAGCTCTATGCTCCTTGCTGCCCATAACCTGATGCTGTTGCTCCTTGCTCATGACCTTAAAATAGGTCTCTTCCAATGAAAGAGCAGGATCTATATTAAGGATATGCCCCCTTAAAACATTATATTCAGGATTCAGTCCACCCAAGAACTTCACAATCTTGTCATCTTCTTGAAGAGAGAGATGTGTCTGTTGGTCTTGCAAAGATGTCCATTTAGCCGTACGATAGACATCCAACTCATTCCAAAGGAAAATGAGGGAGCAAAAACAAGTTGTGACAGAGAGAGAGCCCTGCTTCAACTCATGAATATTATGACATAATTGACATGCGAAGCTTGTTTTTCTTACGTCTATAAAGACCAGCCAAGGTTTTCCACGTCTCCGCAGTGGACTTGTGTAGGATGTCGGTCGGATCCCAGGTCTGACAAGGTTAAGCAGTCAAGACATCACCATGTTGTTATTACGCCTCCAGGTAGAGGAAAGAGGGTCCAGAGGATCTGGTATTTTCTGATCACCAATTAAGAACCGTAATTTGTCACAACCAGCAATGTAGAGTTCCACAGCGACAACCCATGAAGGGTAATTGTTCTCTGTCAGTTTTTCCGATGTGATATGCAATGTAGTTTGGCTGGTGGGAGCAAGTTTCATAGGCTGAACCATAGGGGAGGATGTCTCTGAGGCTGCAGAATGATTGTCCGCCATGGTAGAAGGTTGTAAAAGGTGTCATGCAACAGCTGCACTCTAAGCAACTTCTAGTCATAAAGAGAAGTGCAACCGCAGAGACCTTGGAGAGGTGCAGCAGGACGAGGAGAGGGAGGGAGGGAGGGAGGGGAGGAGGGAGGGAGCCCTTAGAGATGGGTCTGATCTCCCGTTGTAGAGAGGGAGAGAAAACCCTACGCCGCATTGAGCAGAGGCAGCCTTGGATGATTGCAGTCGAGGGAGAACGGCTCGCGGTCCAAGGAAAGGGTGCCCTGCTCAGCCCGTAGAATAGGCTGCTTGCAAAGAAAGAGGAATCCGCCAAGAAATAGGGCCCTAACCAAGGGTTCTGATCTCCCCCTGCAGAAGGGAGGGAAAAACCCTATACAAAGGGCGGCTATTACCGATCAACAAGAAGAGCAGAGAAGAAGGGTTTCAATCTTGTGCTAGCAAGAAGGAACCCGTAGGTGGGTTGTGGCCTGTGGAGGAGTGAGATCCGAGGAAGAAGGTGCCCAGGGTTGGTCCTGCTCTGATACCATGAAATGAGAGCAAGCTGATGGAGAGAGAGAGGAGGCTCTGGAGGATTCAGAGAGAGAGAGAGAGAGAGAGAGAGAGAGAGAGGACTGACCAGCCTCTTGTATATTGACTAAAAAATAAACAGATCACAGAAATATTCCTTATAAAGAGGGCAGCCAGAAAAAGGAAAAGACAATAGGTCAGGAGTCCATATAAAACCAAAAGTTGCAAAAATACCCCTAATTACAAGTTCTCTCTGATTTTTACTGCATATTATTAGAGTGCAAGAACTTTACTTTGGTGCTGGTCATTGGCATGTTTGGAATTTAAGTTTATTAGTGTCGTGCGTCACATATTCATATATTGTCCTTGCCTCTTTCCCTGTTCGTCTAGACTCTTCTCAAGTTGATTCAATACTATCATTAATTTTTGAGGTTTATCTCCTGGTTGCATTAATACAAACTGTAGGACTAGCAAAACTTTAGCCCAAGCCTTTCTTTGTATGGAAACACCACTGTAGCTTCTGTCCTTGTGTGCAACCAATTGTTGATAGATGCCTATCTGGGCAATTATGGCTACAATATATTCTTTCGTTTAAGAAAACAAATTAGTTGGAAATTTTTGATGTCAACATGGGGTTCAAATATACTAAGCATAACTCTTGTTTGAGTTTCCTTTATAAGAAAACTCTCCCATCCAAAGTTATTTTTCATCATTGTCTATGGCATGCCCAAACGCTCATTTTATACATTCCAATTCATTGTGTCAAACCCATTGTTTATGCTTAATAAGGAAGTGTTAATCCACTCAGAAATTTTGTGCCCTTATTGCTTAGTTTCATTTTATCTTTTTACTAACTCCCTATCAATCAGTTCCTAGGGATTAAGAAACATGTTTACCAAATTATATATTCCCTAAGGGCTACTTTGATAACAGAATAAGGGGCGAATAGGATGAGTTATTCTGCTTACTCGCTCTTAACCAAGTTTGGTAACATGGTTAAGTTATATGGGGTCAGTTAGGGTTAAGGCCCTTATTCTAGGAATAACTCATTCTACCATTTCACATGGAATGAGTTATTCCCAGAGTAAGAGTAAGTTATGAAACTCAAAAAGAGACAATCCAGGGAATAACTCATCTGGACCTACCTCAGATAATTTATCCTAACCTGTTATCAAAGTGGCCCTAAAAGTATTTAACCTTGCATAAGGCGCTTGGCATAAACCTTTGATTTGATGTTAGGTTGATAGCTGGTTGTAAATCCTTCCTCAATTTTTTGGATTTCTTGGTGTGTCCTTATAAGCTAGCTGCAATCGAGAGAATCTCCCTTATTATACTGGTGATGAGTTTGATGCAAGTTTTGTCTCTTAAAGGTTACTATGTTATCCTGGCGTCACTGCATTGATACTATGCTTTAGGACCTCAATTCAGCACCTTCTACACATTTAGATTTCTAGTTTTTCATGAAAGGCTAGTTGTTTTAAATTTAGCATTAAATGAATCAGCTTTGTCAATATCTATTTTTCCCTTTGTTAAAAATTTTATTTAACTAAATGGCTATATTGACAGGTTTTAAATCACTATATGGATTTAAGCAGTTGTGTACTTTTTAGCGTCCTGTACTAGGACAGAGAGATTTTTGCCATGCGTAATTAAGTTGTCCCTGTTCCATCTTTCCAAGTTGTTAAGACTCTCGTCTCTGATTCTCTTGTATGTGACTGTGAAGTCATAGATATTTAGTTTGCCTTCCCTACATACCCACATGAAGATCTTTACATGCTTTCTGTTATGAGATTGCATATGTTAGTTGTCAATAATAGTTTAGGTTTTAGGAGGGAACTTTCTGTCATGGTAAATATTAATCATCATTGCATGCATGTGTATATTGAGTTATTCAAATACTCTCTTCACCCTTTTAATAGTGCAAATTTGCAGGTAAGCATAGTGATGGAACAAATGCTTCGACTACTTCACTCTTGTGGGCTGCCAGAGGATGATGTTGACTTTATAAACTCTAATGGCATGACGATGAATAAGCTACTACTGGAGGTTGGTTTACTTATGAATCCTCATAAGGAACACGGAAATCTATTGCGATTCTATATAATGAAGATATACATGTAGACAAGATTTTCCGTCTCGTATATCGGTTCCGTCTCGGAAAGGCAAAAGAGAAGAGATCTCGGAGAGATTTCAGAAAAATCTCGGGATATCGGGTTCGGTGATTTCGGAAAAAAAATTCATATATATAGTTTTTTTCTAAGAAAATATTTTTTTTTTACTAACCACTCAATTTCACATAAATGTTTTTCTAATTGACAACATAATTTTATAAAATAAAGAGTAATGACAACAATAACAAATCCATTCACATCCACCAATATTAATATACATCAAAAGTTACACCGAAAAGATATACATAAAAATGGTACATGAATCACAAACTGAAGAATACATCAAAAATGATAAAAAATGATACATGTATCTCGGTCTTCCCCCCTCTTGGTCTCCCTCTCTCAGACAGAGAGAGGGGGGTAGAGAGAGAGAGAGAGTTCAGGGGAGGGGGAGAGAGAGAGAGCTCAAGGGGGTCGAGGTAGAGAGAGACTTGGAGAGAGGAAGGAGGAAACTGGGGGGTGCAAGAGAGAAGATCTCAATCTCGGAGGTTTCGTTTCTCGCGACCTTTGGAGAGAGAGATTTCGGACATCTCGTAAGAGATGGCAAACCATGCATGCAGATGGATTTATTTAAATAGTTAGGAAATAAGAGGTTGGCATTCACGCCCGTGTTTCTTATACAGGCTAGCAAGTTAGATCAGTGCTCAACTCAACGAACCAAGATCATTTAGCACTGTTTCATCCCTCTGAAAATGATTTAACTCATCTTTAAACATAACACGTGAATAAGAGAATAAGCTCCTTCCCCATCTCAAGGGCTTTCCCATCTTTTCTCAAAGAGAAAAAAGAACTTTCCTGTCAATTTTAATTTATGCAAAGCGTTTTTAATGTATTAAATCACAACTTTTAGAAAAAAAAGCATTGCTCATCGTAGTAAAGGGCATAAGACTACACAAAAGACTCATTTATCTAGTTGTCCCCTGAATGACTGGATGCATTTAATTACAAAAGTTGACATCATGTTAAGTGAGTGTATTTTTTTTTTTGGTAATCAATGATTGATAATTCTAGAGTTGCTATGTATTCTCACGCCCCCTACGAAACCAATTGCAGGCAAAACCATTAATGACACTTTTTACTGGAAGTTCTCGAGTGGCAGAAAAACTAGCGGTTGACTTAAAGGGGCGTGTTAGATTAGAAGATGCAGGTTTTGATTGGAAAATCTTGGGACCAGATGTTCAAGAGGTTTTTTCTTTTTGAATCTTTGCACCTATGATTATATCATTTCAAATAAGATGAATTTTTACTTCTTAAGTAACTAAAACCTTTTAATGACAGGTTGATTATATCGCATGGGTTTGTGATCAAGACGCCTATGCTTGCAGTGGTCAGAAGTGCTCTGCCCAATCTATTCTATTTATGCATGAGGTAACACTATCATTCAATGTCTTCACTTCTATATATTTCTATAATTGTTAAACTGTAGTCTATGTCGTGCATGTAGTTCAAAAAAAAGAAAAGATAGAATTAGGAAGGTATTCAGAGTGAAAAGAGTCACTATTAAGATTAGCATCATTGAATGACTACCTTTGTAAGAATGCATAATTTTAAACATAGAATGGATGATGATTAAAGTTCGGGGACAATTGTCTCCAACTTTGTAGAGAACTAACCACATATACATTGTTTTAGAATGTCGGTTATAATACTGTATTAGCCAAAAAAGATGGTTGGATTTTGCATATCTATTTTTTCAAATGTGTTTTCTAAAACCACATTAATTGTAGCTGTGGTTATTACGCTTCTGTATTGTTTACACGCGATTTTTTTTTAAATCCAGTTCGTTGGATGAATATGCATATGTTTTGGCTAATTAGCATGCATATTGTAATTTTCGCGCGCGTGTTTTATCAGACGATTTAGGGTTTATGTACAAGGACCTTCCCCCACCGACAAAAGTCGGTGTTAATTTACATCAGACCGAGTCCGAATACCTTTGATTAACTACCTAAGACCTTTTTGCTTTTGTTATACTGGCTTTCCCAAAATTTTAGTCTTAAGGAAGAATCCCCTTGCCCTGAAGTATGGGTGTCATTGCAATTTCCCCTCTTGGAGGGATGTATTTGCAATTTTTTTTTGAAGGATTTCGATGCAATTTTCCCCTTTTGGAGGAGACTAGTATGCAATTTTTTCCTCCCAGTGGGACTTATATGCATTTTTTATCTTTTGAGGGGCTTGTATGTAATTTTCCCCTTTGGAGGAGACTTGTATGTCATTTACCCTAAAATTAGGGCTTATATGTAATTTGCCCTTGATTTTGTGTTTATGTGCAATTTTACCCTTGATTTAGGGTTTATATGCAATTTGCTTCAAAATTATGGTTTATCTGCCATTTAGCCTTAAATTTGGGTTTCTATGCAATTTTACCCTTAAAGGTTTGAGCCTTTGAGGAACGTGCCTTTCTTCTGAAATTTCAAAATTTTGCATAGATTTTTCGCATGTTTCCGTAATTTCATGAATTTTTAGGGTATAGCCGCAGTTTTCAAATCTTGGGGTTTGAGCATCATTTTTGAACATATTTAGACAAGCTTCAACGTTTCTCAAGAGAATTTCTGAACTATAAGATTTTTGCACAATTTTGAGGACATATTTGTTATATGGTACCGAGTGTTGGACAATACGAAAGGAACACATTCACAAAATGTGTGTAGCAGAGATGAGGATGTTGAGATGGATGTGTGGCAAGACTAAGAAAGACAAGATTAGGAATGAGCGTATCCGTAAGGACTTAGGGATAGCTCCAATTGATACTAAAATGAGAGAAAATAGACTCAGGTGGTTTGGACATGTGTGTCGTCGCCCTAATTCAGCGCCGGTTAAAAGATGTGACCAAATCTTAGTGGATGTTAGTAAAAGAGCTCGGGGAAGGCCTAAAATGAGATAGTGCGATGTTATTAGGAAGGACATTAGTTTCTTAGGTTTAAATACGAATATTGCACTTGATAGAAATCTTTGGCGGAACATGATTCATGTAGTCGACCCCAATTAATTGAGATAAAGCTCTGATGATGATGATGATTTGCAATTTCATAGAATATGAGGGTAAAATTGTAATTTTGCGCATATTGGGGTCTCCATATAACCTTGAACATGAAAGTTCAACAGTTTTGGATACTTGCATCATCAGAATAACCCAATCTTATAGCTTGGATCCATCTGGATTCATGTTACACATTATGGGTACACTTGAGGGTATTTTGGTAAAGAACCCCTTTAAGTGAGTCTTTTGTACAAAAAATAGGGTTTAACACTTCAAAAAACTTCAACAAAGGGAGGCGCCACCTGCTGCCTGCGCTCCAAGCTGCTACTGCTGTGCCCAAGCTTTGCTCCAAGCTCCAATCTCGGAAGAAGTCTCTCCCCAGCCCTCTGTCATTGCCTCCTATTTATAGGGGGCGAGGGAAGGAACCCGGAGGCTGCAACTCCATGTATTTCTGCCCCTTCATCTCCCCTTTTCTGTTTTTGTTTGCTGCATATGTGTGAGAGAGGGAGAGACAGAATGGCAGAGGAGGCAACCCCCGGGTCTGGACCCCCCTCTGGGTCTTCCTTTTCTTTTTTTTAGCTGCATGCTTCTTTTTTTTGGTTCTGCCCACATCACAGCATAGAAAGTTAAGGGGAGGGGACGATGGGCCCTCTCCCATGGGCGCACACAACCCGGAGAGGGACCTCCGGGTCTGCACACCCAGTGGTGCCACCCCCTCTGGGCTCTGCACACCCGGAGGTGGCTCCCCCGGTCTGCAACACCTGGAGGTGAGCACCTCCGTGTTTACAAACCTAGAGGTGCCACCTCTGGGTTCTATTCTTCCTGCCCCCCTTTTTTTTCCTGTTCAGACTGCAGCAGAGGGAGGAAAACCCGGAGTTAGGCACCTCTGCACACCCGGAGGTGCCACCTCCGAGTGTGCAGAACCCGTAGGTGAGCCTCCCGGGTTTGCTAAAGAGAGGAAGAAAAGGGGGCGGCCCTGGTCCTCAGTCCGGTCAACTTAAAAAACTATGAAAACCTGCCCTGCTGTCCTTTTTCACCATTTTTTTGAAGCTTTCACCTCTCAGCAGAACAGTACACTGGCAGTCTTTTTCTTTTGGCTTTTGTTTACTTCTTGGACTCGTACTGCTGTCCTTGTCACTGGAGCACAGGGATAGTGTGGAACACAGAATTTTTCACGTAGGAAAAGTTAAAACATTTCAGTGGATGGAGAAAATGTTTTAGATGCTCTTTTTGAAAAGAAGCATTCCTCTGTGTACAGAGGGTTTATTCCGTGGGTGCGCGTGATATCAGATGATTTGGGTTCGACTGTTGGACCTCTCCCCACTGACCGGAGTCGGTGTTGATTTAAATCGGCCTAACGTCCGAACACCTTTGTTTAACTGTCAAAGAAATCCCAAAGTCTTCTATAGGAGTTCTGATGTGGAGGCAAACTCATTTGGAGAGGCTCAAAGCGCCCACTCACTCACCACCGACCAACAGAAACAATTGAGTTAGGGTTTCAACCGAGGCCCCTCATATTGAGGCAAAACCCTACAATTTAGGAGTATGAATGCAGATGTGCGGAAGCCATAGGCATTTTTGAAGTGAAGGGTAATTTTCTGGACCCCGAGGGTATTTCGGTAATTTTACCACCCTAGGGATATTTTGGTAATTTTTCCAGGCCAGGGGTATTTCTGAGATTTCTGGACTCGAACGGAAGTAGGATCGGGTTCCCAACTTCCCAAGGCACTGAGGCTCTTTCTGGAGGGTTTTAGGGGTTGCTTGGCCATTTCTAAGTCACAGGGGTATTTTGATAATTTTACCATATCCTGCATAGGCCTAGGGTTGGGGTGACATCTGAGTGTCGGACTGAGTTGACATCGTTCCCGAACTGAAGGAGTGACAAGGGCTTCATAGAAGACTCACATATGTCAGCTTGGCCAAGAGGGGTACATGCACAATTTCCATAAGTCGAGGGGTTTTCTTATAATTTTCCCCGTAGGACATACATAAAGCATGCAGAGTACTTTGGTATTCCAAACGAGTACAAGGGTTGTCGGCGAATTGTTGACTGTACAAAAGTCCGCGCTAATGCGGGAGATAAGGGCGTAGCCCCAATTACAAAAGTTGTAGGGTATAACTGCAAACAACATGACCTTCACGTTTCTCATATCCCGGGGAGGACGTTTATGCAATTCTCCCATTATTAGGGCAGAACCATGCGACTCAACCGTCTCGGGACTTAAAAACTTACAACACGGTCCACTGAGGGGCGAAATTATAAAAATACTCTCATAGGGGTATATACACAAGACCCGGGGACTTACCCCTCGCGGGCCAAAACAACGAACAAAATGCTCCAAGTGTCGGAAGCTCCAAGTACGTAGGCTGTAGCTGTCAGGTCTGTCCTCTCCTTCTGGACCCTAGGGGTCTATTTATAGAAGTGGGAACCTCCCCGGGGTCGTTTAGACCCGTACGGGTTAAACGGGAGGAAAATGACCCCGGGGAGGTCATTTTCCCTTCTTTTTTTAAAAATTTTTTGGTCTCCGTGAGCAGAAGAGGGGGACTGGCCCGGGGTCGGAGGTCCCCGGGCCCGTCCGGGGTTGCCTGACCCCCGGTGGGACCTGCCCGGGGTGGGCGGCCCCGGCCTCGGGGTGGGTGAGCCCGGGCAGGACATGCCCGGGGTGAACGTCCGGGTGGGTCCCGCCGGGTCGCGCTGCCCCAGGCAAACCCTGCCCGCCTGCGCTGGGGCCCCGCGCGGGCTTTCCCGCGTCAGTGCGGACCCGTCCGGGGGCGGGCGACCCCGTACGGGTCCCTCCGACCCCGGACGGGTCTCTCCCTCGTCCGATTTAAATAAATAGGGGCCTTGGGGGACTTTGGAGCCTCGTTTGCTTGTCGGAGAAGGGAAGACGCGCTCCTCCTTGTTCGTTTGTCGTTCTCCTCGTGCCGTAGGCCACGAAGGGAAGATTTGTTATCGTCCGTGCTCCGTGATACACGTGCGAGGGACTTCATTTGCGGTGCGTAGACCTCCTTTTGTGTCTCCTTTGCTATTGCAGAAGCCTCCCTTGCCCGTAGTTACACGTTCAAAGGAGGAAGACTTCATCCCTTAGGGATTTTCCCGGAACTGCGCGATTCTAACAACCGTGTGGGTTTATTCCGGCTTTCAACTCCCCATTTGCTGTGAGGGGTCTATAATTGCAGCGATATGTGGGCTGTGAAGCCCTTAAGTGTCGAAATATTCCGCGGGGTGGCGATACGCCGGAGATTAGACACCATGTGGGAATACTTCATAGGGCGGCGGTATGCCGAATAGAGGCTTCGTCCAATGCGAGGATAATATCCCAGAATTTTGTAAGATAAATTATGAGTGCAACGGATAGCCTTGTTGTCCCTTAGAAACATCTCCCGGATGTCGAGGACTGGCATTTACTTGACTTCTTGTTGCGTAGGTGTGTAATTTTAACACGCTCGTCATGTGTTCGATGGAATACTTGTGTTAAAACACACTAATCTTTGCATGAAACTTCACCCATTGAGATGTCGAGGGCGTTTGAACTTAAACCCACTATGACGGCTGCGATTTAAATCACTTAACGCCGTCATTTAGGGGAGTTGTTTCAGGTGTTTGATGAAATGACGGTGCGTTAAAATACAACCTTTTTGTATAGAACTTTGCCTGGCGAGATGCCAAGGGCACTTAAACTTTCTCCATGTGCGATGGTCTAGGTTTAAACTTCTTTAAACCATCAAGTAAATTTAATTTATTTACTTCTTCTCGGTTATGAAATTAATCAGAAAATTCTCGCTGAATGTTGTGGGGTCCAACAAATGCCCCCCACGGGGCACCTGTCGTAACCGAAGATGACGACGGGTTTACTTTGCGTGCTTGCCATCTTCACTCAACTTACTGTCATCATCATCATCATCATCATCATCATAGCCTTATCCCAATTAATTGGGGTCGGCTACATGAATCATGTTCCGCCAAAGATTTCTATCAAGTGCAATATTCGTATTTAAACCCAAGAAACTAATGTCCTTCTTAATAACATCGCACCATCTCATTTTGGGTATTCCCCGAGCTCTTTTACTAGCATCCACTAAGATTTGGTCACATCTTTTAACCGACGCTGAATTAGGGCGACGACACACATGTCCAAACCACCTGAGTCTATTTTCTCTCATTTTACTATCAATTGGAGCTATCCCTAAGTCCTTACGGATACGCTCATTCCTAATCTTGTCTTTCTTAGTCTTGCCACACATCCATCTCAACATCCTCATCTTTGTTACACACATTTTGTGGATGTGTTCCTTTCGTACTGCCCAACACTCGGTACCATATAACAAAGCAGGTCTCCCAGCCGTTCTATAAAACCTCCCTTTGAGTTTCATAGACATACGACGATCACAAAGGACACCTGATACACTTCTCCATCTTAACCAGCCTGCCTTAATCCTATGTGTAACGTCATCATAAATCTCCCCATTCTCTTGTATGATAGACCCTAAGTAACGAAAGCTACTACTCTTCGGAATGTTATGTCCATCAATTAGAACCATGTCTTCCTGAACCACTCTCCCATTACTAAAATTACAGTGCATAAACTCTGACTTACTCCTACTAATTTTAAAACCTTTAGATTCCAAGGCAAGTCTCCAACGCTCTAACTTAGCATTTAGAGCATCAATACTCTCATCAATTAAAATAATATCATCTGCAAAAAGCATACACCAAGGGATATCCTCGTGCAATTATTTAGTTACTTCATCCATAACTAAGTCAAAGAGATACAGACTTAATGCAGAATCTTGATGCAAACCTATAGAAACGAAAAATTCACCAGTCTCTCCATCAATAGTTTGAACACTAGTAATAGCGCCGTCGTACATATCCTTAATCAAATCAACATATCCTTGAGAGAATCCTTTCTTTCTTAATGTCCACCAAATCAATTCTCTCGGTACTCGATCGTACGCCTTCTCTAAATCAAGAAAAACTATATACAAATCATTTATCATCTCTCTATACTTCTCTATTAGCTGCCGTAGTAAGAAAATAGCTTCTGTAGTAGATCTATTTGGCATAAAACCAAACTGATTTTCCGATACAGTAGTCATACATCGGAGGCGTTTTTCAATTACTCTTTCCCAAAGTTTCATAGTATGACTCATAAGCTTAATTCCACGATAATTGTTACAACTTTGAATATCTCCTTTATTTTTATAGAAAGGAACTACAACACTTTTTCTCCAAACTTCTGGCATTCTCCGTTCCTTTAAAATTTTATTAAATAATTTAGTTAGCCACTGAATACCATTATCTCCTAGGCCTTTCCATACTTCAATAGGTAAGCCATATAGTCCTAAGGCCTTACCCACTTTCATTTTTCTTAAAGCATCATCCACTTCTGACATCTTAATACACATGAAATATTGATATTTATCATATATTGTGGACTCTTGGGTACCTTCTAAAGATAAATCATTGACGGAATCTCCATTAAGTAACTTCTGAAAATAGCTATACCACCTCCCTTTAATCTCAAGATCCTTAGTTAAAACCCTTTGATCTTCACCTTTAATGCACCGAACATGATCTAAATCTCTAGTTTTCCATTCTCTTAATTTAGCAAGTTTAAATGTGTCCTTTTCACCCTCTCGGCTTCCTAATTTATTATATAAATCTTCAAATGCCTTTTTATTAGCTTCGCTAACTATTTTCTTAACTCTCTTTTTAGCGATTTTATAGGCTTCTAGGGTTTGATCATTTTTGTTAGTTTATCAAACTTTAAAGCATTCCTTTTTTACTCTAATGATATTTTGGATTTCCTCACTCCACCACCAAGTCTCTTTTTCTAAATTCTTTTTACATTTAGATTCGCCTAAGTATTGTTTTGCAACCCTCGTTATATAAGTTGTAACATTATTCCACATTACATTAGTTTCTTGTTCTAAATTCTAAATATTTTCCTTTAATAGATTATTTTTAAATGTTTCTAAACTTTTACCTTTTAAATTCCACCATTTAATCTTGGAATAATTATTTATAATGATCTTTCTTTTGAATTTAGGGATAGTGACATCCATTACTAACAACCTATGTTGAGGGGCTAGACTCTTATCAGGAATAACTTTGCAATCTTTACATAAAACTCTATCGACCTTCCTAATGAGAAAATAGTCAATTTGACTTATATATGTTCCACTCTTGTATGTTATTTAGTGTTCGTCCCTCTTCTTAAAGAAGGTATTAGTAATTGCTAGATCATAGGGCATAGCAAAATCAAGAATAGTGTTACTCATATCATTTCTATTGCCAAAATCAAGCCCTCCATGAATCCTCTCATAGCCTCTATTATCTTTACCCACATGACCATTAAGATCCCCTCCAATAAAGATTCTCTCTTCACTAGGGATATTTTGGATCAAACTATCAATAGCCTCCCAAAATTACTTTTTAATGCTCTCTTCTAATCCTACTTGAGGTGCATATGCATTAATTATATTCAAAGTATCCTCACCTAAGATAAGTTTAATTAACATTAGTCTATCCCCCAATCTATTTACTTCCACAACTCTTTATCAAAGTATCCTCACTCAACTTACTGTCATTTAAGTAATATTTACTTTGTCATGTTGGACTAACTTTCTTTTCTGTTTTTGTTCTCTTTGTTGCATACAATCATTATGTCTCATGTCCGTGAGAGCCGCACGCGAGGAGGTGCTGTGAGGGACAGAGATTCCGCTCCCTCTTTATCAAAAATCTTAATGCCACCAATGGGTCCTCCTCAAATGTCAATTATATTTTCTCTCTTGAATGCGGCTTAGACATGGTTGCTGAAGGGCCTCTTCCTGAAGATGCCTCTGAAGGAGGAGAGGTTGACCTTTCTCTGATTATGAGACATAAAGGGATCTATCAGAACCAGTGAGTTGAGGACTGCCCTCGGCACTTCCCGCTGGACAAGTACCTCTTGGCATTTATTCAGAGTTATGTCCCAGAGCATATGGATGAGGACGATCCTTGTTTACCGGCTGAGCGCCGTCACTTGGAGATGGCTATTCTAGACCGCTGGGATTGCATGCTGGGAACCTGTGCCACTTCATTTCTGAGCTTTCCCTTGGGCTTCACACATCAGTTTCCAGCGGCTGATCAGCTTAGAATTTTCAATTCTAATACCGGTTGTCATACCCGCTCGAGTAATCTGACACCCGCTATTTGGGAGTTGTTTGGCCAACACAGGCCCGCCCCTACTAGTGTCATTGGATTGTTCTTGACCCCTTCAGGCTCACAGTTTGTCGGAGAGAGGTATGAAAAGTCATGCTTACTACACTGGATAATGAGCGAGTCTTCTCCCAGCTAGTATGGGAAATGGTCAGTGCTCCATTCACATCAGTTTCACTTGGGGGCCACTGAATGGCTCTTTGACATTTTGCATCATTTTGGCGAGGCCCTAAATCTTGTTGGGACTCGCCACGCGGTCACTGCTACTTTGTATGATTTCCCCTGCCACACCGGACTTCTTCAGGCTTTAGTAGAAAGATTTAATAGCCAGTGGAATACTTTTGCCACGGCTGAGGGAGAAACAACACTTGACTTATGGAGTTTTCACAGAATTTTCGATCTGCCCATCTCCGGGTGCCCTTATGAAGAGGTGACATTGAATGATCAGCACAGAAGTCAAAACAGTGGTACATGACAGTATAGCCTCCCATTCAGCTTCAGATACTTGATGAAGGTTTGGCGGGATCTTGCCCGAGCAGGAAAAGAAGACACTCCTTCGGCCTCATCCAGCACAGTGAGAGTGAGTGTCGATGCTTGGGTCCGTTTCTTCTATAACATGCTATTTTGCTTCCATGAGACATTTGCAGAGGACGACAAGCCCCTTGATCAGTATCATCAGCTGATTTTAAATTGCAACGGCGCAAGAGATACTTGGCTCCACCGGAGAACAGGGGATGGAATCCCCGTGAATTGCCATATCACACCTATCTAGCAGCATATCTTATATACTGGCTAAGCACTTTTTTTATGCCTCATGGGGAAGAGGAGATTATATGGCCGGAGTTGGTATACCCGACATGTCTTCTTGCTGACGGCCACAGACTTGCTATTGCGCCAACTGTACTGACGAATATTTATCATGGCTTGGGAAATCTCACCACCCATGGTTCTCCGCGGGATAGGAATGTTGTGATGGCCACCTATTACCTTAGCGCATGGGTTGGCTTACTTTTCCCTAGGTTGTGTTAGCACGTGGATTTTAGAAATGTTGCGACCCCAATGATTTTCTTATTCAGGAACCGCCCCAATCAGAATTTCTTGGAGCAATTAGTTGGTGCCCGGAAGACAGTTTCTTTCCTGCCGACCGAGGGGCGAGTGGGCCTACACTTTGCTCATAGTTCTCATGATTTTAGGCCGTATAGTGTTGACGGGCCAGGAGGAGTCACTTATCACTTGCCTCATCATGTCGGCCCCAGCCAGTCATTCTATGGCTTTGTTGTATTAGGCCCGGCATGCTTTTGTTTCGCCGGAGGCGATCAATGCTTCTAGAGCCATATTATCCTTTTAGATTTGCGCAGAACTTTGACTATGATCAATCGGTTTCACCGAATGCTGATTTTCCTTTGGAGACCCATTTATACCGTAGCCAAGACGCCCACCTTGTTGCTGCCAGCTGGTGGGATTATTTCTTTCGAAGTGAGCCAGAGCAAGGGTGTCTTCTTCCTGACCAGACTGGCATGGGCCATATTGATATGTATTATGCACGCTGGTGGTTCAACCACAACAATGTTTTTAGGCAACCCTTGCAGAAGATAAAGCAGGCTGAGGACGCTCGGTTAAAGAGGAGGGATTTGCCTCTTGTTGCAGTGGACAACAATTTCCTTTGCAATCATTTTTCTCACTTAGCCAATGCTGTTATAGATTTTCGCACCTAATGGGCATTGTTGGCAGTTTCGGTCGAAACCGATACGTTTCGGCCGAAACGTATCGGTTTCGGCCATAACCGATACGAAAATGGCCCTTATTACTGTGGCAATCCGAAACTTAAGGGGGGTATCGGTTTCGGGCGAAACCGATACTGGTTTCGCCCGAAACCGGTCAGTTTCGGCCCGAAACCATCCGGTTTCGGCCGAAACACGTGAACCCCTTTATGCTTTGCTGTCTCCCCCCCGAAACCCCACTACCCAGCCACGGTTTCGGCGGTAACCCTCCCCCCTGTTGGCTGCTGTCTCCCTGCCGCTGCTGTGGTGCTGCTGCTGTCGAGCTGCTGCTGCCGTGTTGCTGTGCAGCTGTGGGCTGCTGCCTGCTGCTGCTGCCTGCTGGTGCTGCTGCCTGTTGCTGGTGCTGTGGCTGAGCCTGTTGCTCTTGCTGTTGCTGCAGCAGCCAGGGCCAGTAGGTGCTGCTGTTAGCCTGTTACTCCCACTGTCGGCACCGCCCTACTGCCACCGCCGGACCGCCGGACTGCCCACCCCCTACTAGCCTGCTGTGTGCACTTGGGGCTGTAAGTATTTTTTTTACCTTAATTTGTGCAACCCTAATTAATTCAGATTTTAAAATAAACTTTAATTAGATACTTAAAATTAGATTCATTATTAATTAACCCCTAATTCATGCAAAAAATTTAGGACTTTCGTCTAATTCGGCTTTCTTAGCCACAATTGAAGGTTAGATAAATTTCATTGACGAATTTGAGGTGTCTTCATGATGGGATTATATTTTTAGCAAGGGTAATTAAGGCTTAATTAGTAATTAAGGCTTAATTAGTTCCTAAAAATTGGGACTTTTGTTTAATTCGAGTTTCTTAGTCACAATTGAAGGTTAATTAAGTTTCATTGATGAATTTGGGGTGGGATCATGCTGGGATTATATTTTTATGAACGGTAATTAGGGCCTAATTAGTAATTAAGGCTTAATTAATTCAAAAAATTTGGGGCTTTTGTCTAATTCGAGTTTCCTAGCTACAATTGAAGGTTAATTAAGTTTGATTGAGAATTTGGGGTGGGATCATGCTGGGATGTCATTTTTATGAAGGGTCATTAAGGGTTATTTGGTAATTAGGGCTTAATTACCTCATAAAAATTGGGGTTTCGTCTAATTCGGCTTTCTTAGCCACAATTGAAGCTCAATTGAGCTTCATTGACGAAATTGGGGTGGGATCATGTTGGGTTTTTTTTCGTGAAGGGTGATTAAGGGTTAGTTGGTAATTAAGCCCTAATTACTTCATAAAAATTGGGGCTTTCATCTAATTCGACTTTATTACCCACAATTGAAGCTCAATTAAGCTTCATTGACTAATTTGGAGCTCTTTCATGTTCAATTGTCTTTTTTTCATTGTACTTACAAGAGATTATCTTTGACTGTCATAATGCAGCATCATGCCTAGACGTCAGCAAACACAGGAGCAGCAAGGGCAGGAGGATCCGGGGTGGGCCCACCTGACCTTAGTTGATGCTAAGAGAAGAAAGGTGAAATGCAATTACTGTGGTAGGGAGATGCATGGCGGAATAACCAGAGGAAAGTAACATTTGGCAGGGGTACGAGGAGAGGTGAGACAATGTGACCACTGTCCCCGAGAGGTGCGAGAAGAGATGCGCCAGTGCCTTCTGGGGAAAAGGGAGAGGGTGCAACAAAGGGCTGAGGATGATGCTGAAATTCCTGAGGAGATTTCTGGCAGAAGGGTTAGGAGGGATGATGATGAGGAAGGCACTGAGGATTCTGATCCAGAGCTGACTGAAGCAAGGGAGCGTGAAGAAGCCGCTCGAAGGAAAGGGAAGGGACCCATGGGTTCAGGGACCTATGAGAGTACAGCTCATAGTCTGCTGAACATGAGAGGCGGACCGTCGCCTTTCAGAACGGTGAAAAAGCAACCCAGGCGGACCGCCTAGGCAGTCTGGGCGCCAAGGTGGCTGCCCGGTCGCCTTGGCTCGCGCGAGTCCGACCCGCCGACCCGGTAACCCGCCTGGCCCGCCCGCGGGCGCGGGATCTGCTGAGTGAAGACCCTCCCCCACCCCCGCGATGGTCAATCTCGCTTGACCTCTCCCCCCCTCCCGTCCCGTTCGACCTGCCGCGATTTCATTTGCCCTAACCTCTCGTCCGCCGCAGTCGTCGTCGTCGAGGGCCCCGGCGTCACCTCCTCCTCCTCGGGCCTGCGACAAGCATCCACCGCCGTCACCGGAGCGCGGAGACACCGCCGACGTCCCCTCCTCCCCTGCTGCGGCGACGTCCGCGGGCCCTGGCTGCGGCGTCTTCCTCCTCCGCGCCTGCAACTCCTCCGCCGCTTATCTGACGTCGTCTTCTTCCCTGGCTGCGGCTTCCCCCGCGGGCTCCGGCGTCTTCCTCCTCCGCGCCTGCAAGTCCTCCCCTGCCGCGGCGACGACGCGACGTCCTCCTCCTCCCCGGCTGCGGCTTCCCCCGCGGGCTCCGGCGTCTTCCTCCTCCGCGCCTGCAACTCCTCCGCCGCCGGTGAGTCCCCCTTACCCCTCTCTCTCTCTCTCGGCTCTCCCCCCCGACGCCCCTCTCTCTGTCTCCCTCCTCTCTCTCTCTCTCACCGGAGCAACCCCCCGACCCCTCTCTGCCTCCCTCCTCTCTCTCTCTCTCACCCCCAGCCCCTCTCTGTCTCCCTCCTCTCTCTCTCTCACCGGAGCAACCCCCCGGCGGACCGGCCCCTTTGTCTCCCTTCTCTCTCTCTCTCAGTCTCTCCCTCTCTGTCTCCCACTCCTCCTCCTCTCTCTCTCTCTCTCTCCGCTCTCCCCTCCGACCCCTCTCTCTCTCTCACCCCCAGCCCCTCTCTGTCTCTCTCCTCTCTCTCTCACCGGAGCAACCCCCGACGAGCCGGCCCCTCTGTCTCCCTTCCCTCTCTCAGTCTCCCACTCCTCCTCCCCCCCCCCTCTCTCTCTCTCTCTCTCTCTCTCTCTCCGCTCTCCAGTCTCCCCTCCGACCCCTCTCTCTGTCTCCCTCCTCTCTCTCAGTCTCTCTCCCTCAGTCTCCCTCCTCCTCCTCCTCCTCCTCCTCTCTCTCTCTTTGCTCTCCCCTCCGACCCCTCTCTCTGTCTCCCTCCTCTCTCTCAGTCTCTCTCCCTCTTTGTCTCCGGCCCCTCTCTCTGTCTCCCTCCTCTCTCTCAGTCTCTCTCCCTCTCTGTCTCCCGACTTTCCATCTCTGTCTCCCTCCTCTCCCCAACCCCATGGCAGATAATAGTTCTTTAGATTAATTTTTTAGATTGAAATTAAAATAATTTTCATTATTAGTTATTGTTTTACGTGTAGATCATGGCAGATAATAGTTCTACGGCTGAGACCGAGATAAAATTAAAAGCAAAGTCAAAAGACCCGGGATGGAAGTATGCATATTGGCCTGACCCGACTTTAAATTTTGGTAGGATTTGTTTTCCATATTATGTTTAATATCTTTCAGGATGGAGCTAATAAAAAGATGAAGCTAAAAAAATGTATCTCACAGGTTAGTGTGTTTAACTCTTTGGTCTTTATTTTCTGTAATTTTCTTGATGTTATTATGTTCTTTTTGTAATTTTATGAATTATTTTTAGATTTTTATGTATTTTTTTGATGCAATTTAATTTTCTATAATTGGCATGTAATTTAATTACTGCAATTTCTTCATGCTTCTGAATTTTTTGTATTTTTTCTATAATATTTTCATATATTTTTTGTTATTTTATATATTACGACATATATATTTTAGATTTTTTAATCAGTGGTCAAAGTGTCGCCTAGGCGACGCCTAAGCGGACGCCTTGTCGCTTAAGCGCTTAGAGACCCCGTGAGCGCCTTGGTTCGCCTTGTCGCCTTGACAACTATGGTACAACTGCACGACGTCCTGACGTTGGTGCTGCCCCACATACGCAGGGAACAGGTCCCATGGACAGCTATCTGCACAGAATGCCCCAAGCTACACAACCTAAAATCAAGCAAGCATTGAGAGGGGTCAAAAAATCAGCAGAAGTTGCAGGGCATGGGTTTAAATCTATCTGCAAATGGTTTTTTCATGCAGGTGTCCCTGCACATGCAGCTTCAAGTGAATATTTCCAACCTATGATAGATGCCATAGCAGATGCTGGCCCTGGCTTGAAGGCCCCCTCACGTCGAGACATATACGGGCGTGGCCTTGAGGGAGTGGTTGAGGAGCTCCATGATTGGGTTGAAAGTTTCAAGCATATATGGGTGGAGAGAGGATGCACCATCATGTGTGATGGTTGGACTGGTACCACGAAGAAGTCCATGATAAACTTTTTGATCTATTGCATCAGCGGTACAGTGTTTGTGAAATCAGTTGATGCATCAGATTATGAAAAGAATGCAAATTATTTGTTTCATTTGATGGATGGCATGGTAGAACAAATTGGAGAGGAGAATGTTGTGCAGGTGGTGACTGATAATGAAGCCAGTTACAAGGCTGCAGGGAAGAAATTGATGCAGAAGCGCAGTCATTTATATTGGCTCCCATGTGCAGCACATTGTCTTGATCTGATGCTTGAAGACATAGGGAAGGAAAAGCATGTGAAGAAGACAATTGACAAGGCACAAAAAGTCACACAGTATATCTATGGCTATCCTAGGATACTAAATATGTTCAGGGCGCATGCCAGTGGAGGGCGAGATATCATCCATGCAGGTCCAACCAGATTTGCTTCCAATTTTATTTCTTTGGAGTCTTTGCACAGGTATAAGATTGATCTCAAGTCTTGATACTTTATCCTTACTGATATGTAACAGTTGATGCAGCTTCAAATTTCATTTATTTGCACAGGTACAAGAATGAGCTGAAAGTTTTCATGTACCACAATGCCCTACGGGAATACATTGACAAGGGCAATGTTGATGCACAGATGGATTATTTGGATGTCTACCACGTCGTGGACGACAACAAATTCTGGGATAGGGTGTCACGGTACTTGAAAGTAGTCACACCCCTCGTGAAGGTCCTAAGAATGGTGGATGGCGATGAGAAGAATGATATGGGCTATCTATACGAGGCCATGGACCGTGCCAAATTGGAGTTGTAGCATTCCCTTCTCAGACATTATGCAAAATGGTGGAAAATTATTGACTAGAGATGGGACAACACATTACACCACGACTTGCATGCAGCTGGTGAGTGATTAATTGTACTGAAATTGGGGTAATGTCTTTATGTTATTTTATAAATTTCATTTAGTTAATTATACACAAATGCAGGTTATTTCCTCAACCCTCGATTTATGTACGGTGCCGATGCACATGTTGATGGTGAGGTGCTTCAAGGGACTTTAAAAGTCATTGGTCATTTATCGAGGAATCCAGAAAAGAGACTAGAGGTCGAAGTAGAGGTTCGCCTTTATTTGATATTTTCAATAACATGTATAGAATTTATTTAAGTAGTTATGTTAATGTATTACTTTATGTTTGTAGATGAACCATTACAGAATGAGGACTGGGACATATGCTGACTCCCAATTGCAATACGCTGTGGGAAGAGTGAGCCCAGGTATATTTTATTTTTTAGATTTCTTAACCCGATGAATATATATTTCTACAACTAATATACATTTGTTTATGGTTGGTGGAACAGCTAACTGGTGGATAATGGTGAACAACCGAGATGTGGGCAGCAATGCATTGGCTTTCATTGCAGTTAGGGTGCTCAGTCAAACAACATCGGCAAGTCAATGTGAAAGAAATTGGAGCACGTTCAGCCTTATACATTCGAAGGTTCGCAATCGGCTAAAGGCTGAACGGTTAGAGAAATTAGTGTACTGCCACTACAATATGAGGTTGAGAATAAAGAATATGAGGATGGGACAACAGCTGCGAGACAAACGCGTCGCCGAGGATGCCGCCGCAGAAATTGATGTGGATGCCTTATTTGATGATGAGAATCCGTTGCAGTCTTGGGTGGAGACACGAGAGCAGGTTGATGAGCCTGTTTTTGATGATGATGATAGAAGATGGGCAGAGGGCATACTAGATGAAGATGAGTCAAGAGATCCCGAATTCAGAAGAAAATCAAAGAGGGCCAGAGATACTCATGTGCACATGTCTAGGGTTGTTGAGGACACTGAGGAGCAGCATGATTTTCAGCCAGCTAGACACTCCGACTCAGATAGCAGGCCAGTCACTCCTAGAATGGGCAAGGCACCTACATCCTCAAGAAGAAGTACATCAGTGCATGGGCAAACTGAGAGAAGAAATGTTGCTGCTCGAGAGGACCCGGCAATTGAGCAGTTGAAGCAGATTTATTTGAGGCACACGCCAAGGGAAACATGATTCATGTCAAGGGTGCAAGAAGAAAGCACACCGGCACAGGAAAAAGCATCCCCAAAGGCCAAAAGGCGACTGGAGGCTGCAGGTTTCGTGATCCTTTAATTTTTTATTTTTGAAAGTAACTTAAATTCTTATTATCAGTTTGAATCAGAAAAGGTTTTGGTAGGAGATAAATTCTATATTTTCGTATGTGCCAGGTGCTACAGGTGCTACTACTGGCGGTGGGGATGCTGGTGGTCCTTCCTCCTTCCACGCAGACACAGGCAGAGGATACAGTCAGGGTGAGGGAGGACATGAGTCACATACTCAATATGGGCATCCATCAGGTTATGGAGGTGGCCAACAGGAGGCAGCGATTTATGGGTCGTGGGGTTATGAACCATCATTCAACGTCCATCCGGCCAGTTCCTCTTCTCTTCCTCAAGATTCTTATGCTGATACTGGATTCGGCTCAAGTCAACCAAACACTCCAAGAGGGATCCAAAGAGGGATGCAGGACTTGGCTACCTCATTGTTCGGTTATAGATATAGACCATACATGCATCCTTCTTATAGGTATGAACATGAAAAGCCAGACGATGAGGGAGAAGGTTCTAGTTATTATCCATATTAGTTCCTCTTCATTTAGGTAAAGATCATTTAATTTCCGTAATATTTATTGTGCCTAATTAGGTTTATTGTATATGCTTGAACCTACTTTATGCTTAGTATGTACTCAAGAATATTAGTTTAACATGTTCAATGTTTGAATTTCAATGTCTATTTCATGTTTATTGCACTTAATCTAACTTCTTTACAATCAAATGCATGTCTAATAAAGTTTCTGATTTTTATGTGATTATTCATATATATTTGAATTATTTCTGATTTTTTAGACTTATTTTGATTTTTTTTGAAGCTTTTCAATGGGTTTCGGCCAGTTTCGGCCGAAACCGAAACCGAAACCGGACGGTATCGGTATCGGACTCGGCCGAAACCGAGTCCGAAATCGATACCGCCATCCTTGCTCATGGGAGGCTAAAAATGGCCCACTTGTGGTTGACAGTGCTCAATCTAAGGGGGTGATGAAACCTTTGAAACCTCTAGCTTCCGCCTCCTTGAAGTAGACTGCAACTTCCAAGAAAGACGCCTTGAAGAGATATTCATGATGGGAACATTTCCTATTTGACCCTGGGTATCCCCAGGGCAGTTCAAGGTCCATTGAATTACATCTTGACTGCTTTACAATTGAACTTCGTGGACAATGGGCAAAACACATTATGAATGCTCTTGGATGCGATGAGCCCATTGAGTGTCTTTCTTTAGTTGAGAATCAGTCCGCCTTGCAAGATATCTGGGATGCTGCAGAGAGGGCAAGCAAAGCCATTGGTATCAGATTTGAGCAACTAGTATTGCCACCTCTTTCTCTTCAGTCCCTGACAGTATGTAGCCTCTCAATGGTTTCTTTCTAAAACTTCATAATTTGCTTTAAATATCCGTGTAATTGTTTTTGCTTACATCCTTCTTCGTTTCTTTCTAGCAGTGAGCCTAGTGGCTAGTAATGCCATTCCAAAGGCTTCTAAGAAGAAAAAGGCTCTGGCTCCTTCGGCACCAAAGAGGGTCACAGAGAATGAGACTTGTGCCACTAAAGCCTCTCGACGACATGATAGCCTTTGCTATTTAGTTGTAAATTTACTGAATATGGCTTCGACCTTGATGCGTATACCTTATTCTTCCTTTCTTTTCTCTCTTTCAGACCCTTCGGGCTCAGGTACTCCATATGTCGGACCCTCGCGAGGGGCGGACGCCGCGGACCCCCCAGAAATTGGGGAAGTGGGTGACACTGGTGATCCCCAGATTTGGACGCATTAAATGACGATTATCATGTTTTATTTGGGGATTCACCTACATTTTCAGGTGGAGGAGATCCAACAGGTAGTTTATCCTGTAACTCCTGTTTTACTATTAGTTTCTTCTAATAATTCCTTACCTGTGTTGCCCTCAGGATTGATCCAGGAGATGGAGGGACAAATGCACCTCCTAGGCCTTAGCCGGCAGGGGGCATGGATAGGCCCTCAGGTAAGTGTCCTCTCTAGATTACTTCTATATTTATTTCCTTCCATCTGATATGGTATGTGATACCTTGCTTTTCCTTTCAGGTTTTGGTGGCACGAACTCGACTGATATGGCGGAATTTAGAGCTCTTCTGAACCTTGACATGGATGCCAGTCTACCAGAGTATTTGATCCTTCCCATAGAAGGTCCTTGGCCAGCTATGCCGAATCGTTCTTAACTGAGATTCACATCGAAGGAGGGCAACAACTACCTGAGGGGGTGACCCTAACAAGTGACCCGGTGTTCGGGGTGGGTTAGGGAGCTACCCCTTTCAAGTAGCCTATTGGGGACCCAGGCCACTCCTACTATTGGTAAATACTTCTAACCTCAAAGTCTTCATTTTCAATCTTTTTTTTGACGCTTTTACTTGCTTAGGCTCACGCTTTATAAAAATAGATCCGCCCACGACAGGATTCATAGAGGTCTCGAGGGAGTTTAAGGAGGCGCTCCCTACTCGAGCGGTAGAGATGGAGGATGGGGAGCTAAATATAGAGGCAAATACGGCCTTAGCTCCAGTTGATGCTAGAGACCCTCACCCCTTACAGGAGGCAAATCCCTTCTCTTTAACCGAGAGTCGTCAGCCTGCTTTATCTTCCGCAAGGGTTGCCTAAAAACATTGCTGTGGTTGTACCACCAGCGTGCATAATACATATCAATATGGCCCATGCCGGTCTGGTCAGGAAGAAGACACCCTGGCTCTGGCTCACTTCGAAAGAAATAATCCCACCAACTGGTAGCAAAAAGGTGGGCGTCCTGACTGCAGTAGACGCGGGTCTCCAATGGAAAATCAGCATTCGGCAGAATTGATTGATCATAGCCAAAGTTCCACGCAAATCTGAAAGGATAATATGGCTCTAGAAGCACTGATCTCCCCCGACGAAAGACAAGCATGCTGGGCCTAATACAACAAAGCCATAGAATGACCGGCTGGGGCCGGCATGATGAGGCAAGTGATAAGTGACTCCTCCTGGCCCGTCAACACTATACGGCCTAAAATCATGAGAACTATGAGCAAAGTGTAGGCCCACTCGCCCCTCGGTCGGCAGGAAAGAAACTGTCTTCCGGGCACCAACTAATTGCTCCAAGAAATTCTGATTGGGGCGGTTCCTGAATAAGAAAATCATTGGGGTCGCAACATTTCTAAAATCCACATGCTAACACAACCTAGGGAAAAGTAAGCCAACCCATGCGCTAAGGTAATAGGTGGCCATCACAACATTCCTATCCCGCGGAGAACTATGGGTGGTGAGATTTCTCAAGCCATGATAAATATTCGTCAGTACAGTTGGCGCAATAGCAAGTCTATGGCCGTCAGCAAGAAGACATGTCGGGTATACCAACTCCGGCCATATAATCTCCTCTTCCCCATGAGGCATAACAAAAGTGCTTAGCCAGTATATAAGATATGCTGCTAGATAGGTGTGATATGGCAATTCACGGGGATTCCATCCTTTGTTCTCCGGTGGAGCCAAGTATCTCTTGCACCGTTGCAATTTTGAAATCAGCTGATGATACTTATCAAGGGGCTTGTCGTCCTCTGCAAATGTCTCATGGAAGCAAAATAGCCCGTTATAGAAGAAACGGACCCAAGCATCGACACTCACTCTCACTGTGCTGGATGAGGCCGAAGAAGTGCCTTCTTTTCCTACCCGGGCAAGATCCCGCCAAACCTTCATCAAGTATCTGAAGCTGAATGGGAGACTATACTGTCCTGTACCAGTGTTTTGACTTCTGTGCTGATCATTCAATGTCACCTCTTCATAAGGGCGCCCGGAGATGGGCAGATCGAAAATTCTGTGAAAACTCCATAAGTCAAGTGTTGTTTCTCCCTCAGCCGTGGCAAAAGTATTTCACTGGCTATTAAATCTTTCTACTAAAGCCTGAAGAAGTCCGGTGTGGCAGAGGAAATCATACAAAGTAGCAGTGATCGCGTGGCAAATCCCAACAAGATTTAGGGCCTCGCCATAATGATGCAAAATGTCAAAGAGCCATTCAGTGGCCCCCAAGTGAAACTGATGTGAATGGAGCACTGACCATTTCCTATACTAGCTGGGAGAAGACTCGCTCATTATCCAGTGTAGTAAGCATGACTTTTCGTACCCCTCTTCAACAAACTGTGAGCCTGAAGGGGTCAAGAACAATCCAGTGACACTAGTAGGGCCGGGCCTGTGTTGGCCAAACAACTCCCAAATAGCGGGTGTCAGATTACTCGAGCGGGTATGACAACCGGTATTAGAATTGAAGAACCCAAGCTGATCAGTCGCTGGAAACTGAACTTGGCGTGTGAAGCCCAAGGGAAAGCTCGGAAATGAAGTGGCGCAGGTGCCCAACATGTTATCTCGACGTTCTAGCTTGAACACATAACAATTTTCAATGGTATGGCCTAATATGCGATCATCATCATCATCATCATCATCATCATCATCATCAGAGCCTTATCCCAATTAATTGGGGTCGGCTACATGAATCATGTTCCGCCAAAGATTTCTATCAAGTGCAATATTCGTATTTAAACCCAAGAAACTAATGTCCTTCCTAATAACATCACACCATCTTATTTTAGGCCTTCCCCGAGCTCTTTTACTAGCACCCACTAAGATTTGGTCACATCTTTTAACCGGCGCTGAATTAGGGCGACACACACATGTCCAAACCACCTGAGTCTATTTTCTATCATTTTGCTATCAATTGGAGCTATCCCTAAATCCTTACGGATACGCTCATTCCTAATCTTGTCTTTCTTAGTCTTGCCACACATCCATCTCAACATCCTCATCTCTGCTACACACATTTTGTGGATGCGTTCCTTTCGTACTGCCCAACACTCGGTACCATATAACAAAGTAGGTCTCACAGTCGTTCTATAAAACCTCCCTTTGAGTTTCATAGGCATACGACGATCACAAAGGACACCTGATGCACTTCTCCATCTTAACCAGCATGCCTTAATCCTATGTGTAACGTCATCATAAATCTCCCCATTCTCTTGTATGATAGACCCTAAGTATCGAAAGCTACTACTCTTCGGAATGTTATGTCCATCAATTAGAACCATGTCTTCCTGAACCACTCTCCCATTACTAAAATTACAGTGCATAAACTCTGACTTACTCTTACTAATTTTAAAATCTTTAGACTCCAAGGCAAGTCTCCAACGCTCTAACTTAGCATTTAGAGCATCAATACTCTCATCAATTAAAATAATATCATCTGCAAAAAGCATACACCAAGGGATATCCTCATGCAATTGTTTAGTTACTTCATCCATAACTAAGGCAAAGAGATACGGACTTAGTGCAGAACCTTGATGCAAACCTATAGAAACGGGAAATTCACCAGTCTCCCCAGCAATAGTTCGAACACTAGTAATATCGCCGTCGTACATATCCTTAATCAAATCAACATATCCTTGAGAGATTCCTTTCTTTCTTAATGTCCACCAAATCAATTCTCTCGGTACTCGATCGTGTGCCTTCTCTAAATCAAGAAAAACTATATACAAATCTTTTCTCATCTCTCTATACTTCTCCATTAGTTGCCGTAGTAAGAAAATAGCTTCTGTAGTAGATCTATTTGGCATAAAACCAAACTGATTTTCCGATACAGTAGTCATACATCGGAGGCGTTTTTCAATTACTCTTTCTCAAAGTTTCATAGTATGACTCATAAGCTTAATTTCACGATAATTGTTACAACTTTGAATATCTCCTTTGTTTTTATAGATAGGAACTACAACACTTTTTCTCCAAACTTCTGGCATTCTCCGTTCCTTTAAAATTTTATTAAAAAATTTAGTTAGTCATCGAATACCAATATCTCCTAGGCCTTTCTATACTTCAATAGGTAAGTCATTTAGTCCTATGGCCTTACCCACTTTCATTTTTCTTAAAGCATCCTCCACTTCTGACATCTTAATACGCCTGAAATATTGATATTTATCAAATATTGTGGACTCTTGGGTACCTTCTAAAGATAAATCAGTAACGGAATCTCCGTTAAGTAACTTCTGAAAATAGCTATGCCACCTCCCTTTAATCTCAAGATCCTTAGTTAAAATCCTTTGATCTTCACCTTTAATGCACCGAACATGATCTAAATCTCTAGTTTTTCTTTCTCTTAATTTAGCAAGTTTAAATATGTCCTTTTCACCCTCTCGGGTTCCTACTTTATTATATAAATCTTCAAATGCTTTTGATTTAGCTTCGCTAACTATTTTCTTAGCTCTCTTTTTAGCGATTTTATAGGCTTCTAGGGTTTGATCATTTTTGTTAGTTTGCCAAACTTTAAAGCATTCCTTTTTTACTCTAATGGTATTTTAGATTTTCTCACTCCACCACCAAGTCTCTTTTTCTAAATTCTTTTTACCTTTAGATTTGCCTAAGAGTTGTTTTGCAACCCTCGTTATACAATTTGTAACATTATTCCACATTACATTAGTTTCTTGTTCTAAATTCTAAATATTTTCCTTTAATAGATGATTTTTAAATGTTTGTTTCTAAACTTTTACCTTTTAAATTCCACCATTTAATCTTGGAATAATTATTTATAATGATTTTTCTTTTGAATTTAGGGATAGTGACATCCATTACTAACAACCTATGTTGAGGGGCTAGACTCTCACCAAGAATAACTTTACAATCTTTACATAAAACTCTATCGACCTTCTTAATGAGAAAATAGTCAATTTGACTTATATATGTTCCACTCTTGTATGTTATTAAGTGTTCGTCCCTCTTCTTAAAGAAGGTATTAGTAATTGCTAGATCATAGGGCATAGCAAAATCAAGAATAGTGTTACCCATATCATTTCTATTGTCAAAATCAAGCCCTACATGAATCCTCTCATAGCCTCTATTATCTTTACCCACATGACCATTAAGATCCCCTCCAATAAAGATTCTCTCTTTACTAGGGATATTTTGGATCAAACTATCAATAGCCTCCCAAAATTGCTTTTTAATGCTCTCTTCTAATCCTACTTGAGGTGCATATGCACTAATTATATTCAAAGTATCCTCACCTAAGATAAGTTTAATTAACATTAGTCTATCCCCCAATCTATTTACTTCCACAACTCTGTCTTTTAAGTTTTTATCTATTATTATAGCAACACCATTTCTAGAATTATTATTACCCGTATACCAAATTTTATATCCATCAATGTCTTTAGCTTTATGTCCTTTCCACCTAGTTTTTTGTAGGTAAGCTATGTTAATCCTCCTGTCCTTCATTAACTTAACTAATTCTAAACTCTTACCCGTTAAAGTTCCTATATTCCAAGTAGCTAGACGGATCCTATGTTTTTGGACTTGCTTCTTTACCCGTGTGCGTCCAACCCCACACGAGAACCCTTGCCTATTTGACACCGCAATTGGGCGCCATTGCGGCGCGTTGCTTACGGGGAACGTCCTAGCTAGCCCTTGCTCACTTGTCATTCCATCCGGGTTCCGATGTAACGCGTCGCTTACGGGGAACGTCCTAGCTAGCCCTTGCTCACTTGTTATTCCATCCGGGTTCCGATGTAACGCGTCGCTTACGGAGAACGGCCTAGCATTAGCACACAATGTATTTGGATCAGAATTCATGTTGGAGATGTGACAAAATTTTACTGTTGGCTGTCGACCTAACGCAAACCCTCCTCTTTTCTCATCCGGGCTTGGGACCGGCCATGGCAGAGATATACACAGTAATTGGGGTCATCCGATTTATTTACGACCTCCGGTTTCTTGGGTTTCGGTAGGGATATCAACTTGTTCTTCGGGCAAAGATTGAAAAGTCTTTTGGTATAAGGAGTTTTCATACGCTCAGAGAATCTTGTTGATGCCTTCGCTTCAGACTTCCTGCCAGAGTTGCTTGGAGTCATCGCTTCATCGGACCCGTTCCTGGGGGAGAAATCGATAGCATTTGCCTTCTTGCGCACGACACTGCGCTCCTTAGGAATCTTAACCTTCGAGGGGGTGAACGCTGGGTTATCGGCGAAGAACATTTCTATCTCCACAACGATCGAATTCAATTGGTCGAAACCTTTGATATTTGCTCCCAACAACTTTTCACTGACTTATGCCGACAAGCCCCTTCGGCATATTATTATTGCATCCTCTTGAGAAGGAGGGTTATCACATCTCACCCTGAAATCCCTCCAGTGCTTGATAAAATCAAGCGCGGTTTCCCTTCTCTTCTGCTTGAGTGGGCATAGCTTTGCAAGGGAGACTTTTCTTTCGGCTGCTTGGAACCGATCAATGAACTTTTCTACAGATCGGCCCAGTCGGCCACATAGTTGGACTTCAACCTTGGGTACCATTGGAAGGCGCTGCCCGCGAGAGTGGTCGCAAAGTAACGAAGGAGGTATGACTCCTCTAATGAAAGGTCACCCATGGCCGTTACGTAGTAGGCCAAGTGTTCATGTGGGGACGCCTGTCTGTTGAACTTGTGTAGCTTTGATGCTTTTGGGTATTTCGGTGGAAGCTTTTTGAATTGGTGGTGGAGTGGATCTGGCACATTGTATAAATCAACAGTGGCAATGCCTTCGTCACGCTGGGCGAACTTATCTTCAACAATCTTTTCTATCATACGCCGTTGGGCGATGACATCTTCTGTTGTCGGTGTCTGAGAGGACTGGAGATTAAGCGGAGCACGAAACGGTTCGGCCCTTGCTTCGATGACTACATTAGAGGGTGTCGCTATTTGTCAATTGGGTACGGCGGTGTTGAAGGTCTTTGGACATTTGCATTCATTTGCCGTCTCATCTCAAGCATGAGATTCGTCATCTCTATGTGCCAACGCTGCATGGTTTCAAACTTAGCATCGTCGGACATTGCTTGGAATGCGGCTCATGTGGGCAGTTCAAACACCGGATTAATATATCCACCCATAGGTTGGGCTCCCCCTTCTCCATGGGCGCTTACAATTTCATCAGGATTGTTTTCTTTTTGGGGAAAATTATCATCTTGGTGCAACGCATGCTCCTGGACTTGACCCTGATGTTGACCCTGGCTGGAGCTCCCTGTCTGGCCACTAAATTGGGCTTGAAGGCTTCTTCTGGCGGCGTTTCGGGTATTAAATATACCGCATCCAGGGCGAGATTTTCAGCTGGGTCATTGCGGTTGACTGGGACGCCAGCGGCCTCCATCGGCCCCCGGTCGGAGATGTAGCAGGTGTAGACCTTCATGCTGCCCCCAGCTTCTTGGTGGTTGGGTCGTCGGTTGGACTAGTGCCCCCAGCTTGTAAAAGACTGAGATGCGTGTTGTCGGGGCCTCGACATGTGTGATTTGTCCTGCTCGGACTGGCGTCAAGGCTTGAGTAAGATTGGGATTGCGATAGACTAAATTTCTTTTTTGTCCCCGAGGGCACAAAGGCTTGATATCTCGGTATGACGAAGAGGGGTCTCCCTGCCGTTCCTGAGCTTGATCGGGTTTAGTTGCCCGAGCTCGTTTGAGGGCGCAGGCCTCCTGTTTGGTGACCCACATTTGTTTCATCTTCTGAGGGCGCTCCTTGGTTATGTTGCCCCGTAGTTGATCTTGGACTCCCTTTTGAAATCGGGTTTTTCCTCGCGCACCTTATGGAGGAGCACAAAACGGTTGGAGATTGGGATGGTTGGGACATGGTTGTCCCGTGAGAGTATCGGCTCGCCGCCGTCGAGCCGAACACGCAATCTTCCGACGAGGACCGTTTTACCGGAGCGGAAAATTGCTGCTGCGGGCTTCTTGTTTTGGCGGGCTTGGCGGCTCCCCTTTTTAGTAGGGGCGGAGTTGTGTGAGACTGCATTGACCGTAAAAACTCGGCCTTGTAAGAGGCGGGGCTCAACGCCCCTAACTGACATAGCGCCGGCCGGAGCGGCCGACTCTTCTTGTGGAGCGGGGACGACCCCTAGGAAGAAAGGAGAGCCCACGATTGGGGAAAATCCCTGAAAGCAATTGGAGTCACCAGATAGCCACATTTGGGATGGGTGGCGACAACGAGGCGTCCGTACGTCACCGCAACCATTGAGGATTGAAGAAGGTCACTTTACTTCGAACTTAGGGGCGAAGCCGGAAGCTTTGCTACTCCCTCCTGCAAGGTCAAATGGGGGGTATGAGTATCTTCACAAAGGCATTTAAAGATCTTTTGGCAGAAAGCTGAGAGGCAGGAAAAGGTCTCACCGGGCCTGTCAGCCTATTTACATGTGATTTTTTTTAAAATCCAGTTTGTTGGATGAATATGCATATGTTTTGGCTAATTAGTATGCATATTGCAATCTTCGTGTACACGTGTTTTATCAGACGATTTAGGGTTTGTGTACAAGAATGATTCCCCACCGACAGAAGTCGGTGTTAATTTACATCAGACCGAGTCCGAATACCTTTGATTAATTGCCTAAGACCTTTGATTGATTACCGACTTTCCCAAAATTTTACTCTTAAGGAAGAATCCTTTTGCCCTGATTTAGGGGCGTCATTGCAATTTCCCCTCTTGGAGGGACCTATTTGCAATTTTCTTTTTTGGAAGGGCTTCGTTGCAATTTTCCCTTTTTGTAGGAGACTTGTATGCAATTTTTTCCTCCCGGAGAGACTTATATGCAATTTTCCCCTTTTGAGGGGCTTGTATGTAATTTTCCCCTTTGGAGGAGACTTGTATGCCATTTACCCTAAAATTAGGGTTTATATGTAATTTGTCCTTGATTATGGGGTTTTGGGCAAATTTACCCTTAATTTAGGGTTTGTATGCAATTTGCCCTAAAAATATGGTTTATCTGTCATTTAGCCTTAAATCAAGGTTTCTATGCAATTTTACCCTTAAAGGTTTGAGGAACGTGCCTTTTTTATGAAATTTCAAAATTTTGCATAGATTTTCCCGACGCTTTCGTAATTTCATGAATTTTTAGGGTATAGATGCAATTTTAAATCTTGCTTTGAGCATCAATTTTGAACATATTTAGACAAGCTTCAACACTTCCCAAGAGAATTTCTGACCTCTAAGATTTTTGCACAATTTTGAGGACATATTTGTAATTTTATAGAATATGAGGGTAAAATTGCAATTTTGCACATATTGGGGCCTCCATATAACCTTGAACATGAAAGTTTAACATTTTTGGATACTTGCATTATCAGAATAACTCAATCTTATAGCTTGGATCCATTTGGGTTCATGATACACATTATGGGCACACATGAGGGTATTTTGGTAAAGTACCCCTTTAAGTGAGTCTTTTAAATAGGGTTTAACACTTGAAAACACTTCAACAAAGGGAGGCGCCACCTGTTGCCTGCGCTCCAAGCTGCTGCTGCTGCTTGCAAGCTTTGCTCCAAGCTCCAATCTCGGAAGAAGTCTCTCCCCAGCCCTCTGCCATTGTCTCCTATTTATAGGGGGTGAGGGAAGGAACCCGGAGGCTGCAACTCTAGGCATTTCTGCCCCTTCATCTCCCCTTTTCTGTTTTTTGCTGCATATGTGTGAGAGAGGGAGAGACAAAATGGCGGAGGAGGCAACCCCCGGGTCTGCAACCTGGAGGCTGTAACTCCAGGTATTTCTGCCCCTTCATCTCCCCTTTTCAGTTTTTTGCTGCATATGTGTGAGAGAGGGAGAGACAAAATGGCGGAGGAGGCAACCCCCGGGTCTGCAGACCCGGGGGACCCCGGTCTTCCTTTTTTTTTTGCTGCATGCGGGGACCCCCCTCAGTGTCTTCCCTTTTTTTTTGCTGCATGATTCTTTTTTTTTTGGCTGCATGCTCCTTTTTTTTTGGTTGTGCCCACGGCACAGCAGAGAGATTTAAGGGGAGGGGCCGATGGGCTCTCTCCCATGGGTGCACACAACCTGGAGGAGGGACCTCCGGGTCTGCAGACCCGGTGGTGCCACCTCCGGGTGTGCAGAACCTGGAGGGACCACCTCCGGGTCTGCAGCACCTGGGGGAGGCTACCCCGGTCTGCAACACCCGGAGGTGGGCACCTCCGGGTTTACAAACCCGGAGGTGGCACCTGCAGGTTCTATTCTCCCTGCCCCCCTTTTTTTCCCTGTTCAGACCGCAGCAGAGGGAGGAAAACCTGGAGGTGGGCACCTCCGGTTTTCGCAGACCTAGAGGTGCCACCTCCGGGTGTGCAGAACCCGGAGGTGGGCCTCCTGGGTCTACTCAAGAGAGGAAGAAAAGGGGGCGGCCTTAGTCCTCAGTCCAGTCAACTTAAAAAACTATAAACGCCTGCCTTGCTGTCATTTTCCACCATTTTTTTGAAGCCTTCTGCTGACACCTCCGGGTGTGCAGAACCCGGAGGTGGGCCTCCCGGGTCTGCTCAAGAGAGGAAGAAAAGGGGGCGGCCCTGGTCCTCAGTCCAGTCAACTTAAAAAATTATAAAAGCTTGCCCTGCTGCCCTTTTCCACCATTTTTTTGAAGCCTTCTGCTGACACCTCCGGGTGTGCAGAACCTGGAGGTGGGCCTCCCGGGTCTGCTCAAGAGAGGAAGAAAAGGGGGCGGCCCTGTTCCTCAGTCCAGTCAACTTACAAAACTATAAAAGCTTGCCCTGCTGTTCTTTTCCACCATGTTTTTGAAGCCTTCTGCTCCTCTCAGCAGAACAGTACACCGGTGGTCTTTTTCTTTTGTTTTTTGTTGACTTCTCGGACTCATACTGCTATCCTTGTCATTGGAGCACAGGGATAGCTATGTGGTCCCTTAGAAACGCCTCCCGGACGTCGGGGACTGCCATTTACTTGACTTCTTTCTGCGTAGGTGTGTAATTTTAACACGACTGCCATTTGTTCGATGAAATACTTTTGTTAAAACACACTAATCTTTGTATGAAACTTCACCCGATGAGATGTCGAGGGCACTTGAACTTAAACCCACTATGATGGCTGCAATTTAAATCACTTAATGCCGTCATTTAGGAGAGTTGTTTCCGGTGTTTGATGAAATGACTGTGTTAAAATACAGTCTTTTTGTATAGAACTTTGCCCGGCGAGATTCCAAGGGCATTTAAACTTGTTCCATGTGTGACGGTCTAGGTTTAAACTTCTTCAAACCTTCATGTAAATTTAATCTATTTACTTCTTCTTGGTTCTGAAATTAATCAGAAAATGTCTCGCTGAACATTGTGGGGTCCAACATGTACGTACATGTGTGCATAAGTTTGGTAGGTTGTGTTCCAGTCCTGTGAATGCATATGTATTCTGTTTTTCAATTGCTCATGGTAATTAACGATGAAATGATAAATAATTGTGCTTGAGGAAGTGACTAAAATTAAGTTCAGATCCAATCCAGTAGGTTCAGCATGGCTTTGAGCTCAATTGAAGGGAAATTAAATGGTCAAACTAACTGTTTAGTGTATGATATAAATGAGGTTCCAATGTCCCAGAGGGATTGGACCAAGGATGGTATTCATCAAAGTTGCAATAGATTGTTGGTGGATTTGATCTAAATGTCAACTTCTTAGCTTCAACAACTTTTAATGGGGATCTGATCCAAAAAAGCTGGTATAATGGATCCCATTAGTTTCATATGAACGTTCTCTTGCTGGATTCATGGTCCAATGAATCTAGTGAGCAAACTATCATGACTTTCAGTTAGGATGAAATCTTGAAAAAGAATATCTTGATCATATTTTATCCCTGTATCTTTTATTTCATTTACCAATAAATGTGCCAATGGTAAATAGCTTTTTTTTTAGTTTAGGAAGGACATCTTCTTTTCCCCACATCTAACATCTCTTGGGTTAATAGCCATGATGTTGGAGAAATGCTCTATGCATATAGACATAAAATGTATATAAGAGCACATGGGAGTGAAAGCTTTGACATATTTTAGGTTTCACATGTAATGTTGTTCTTGCAATTAATGCTTTTCTGTTTTTATAGGAACTGTATAGGTTGTTGATCCAATTTATTTTGAGGCCTTTGGGGAAATGTCTACTTTCATTTACTTCACCTTGGCACGTCAAACTGAGCCACATGAACTTTGTCCAAAATAGTGTCAACCTCAGACATATTTCACCCCTTTTTTATGTTTGATGGTGATGTTGTTGGTGATATGAACCATCTAAAGGATGTTCATGAAATTTCATTTGATCATTTGTGTTGCACTAGTGAAGCATGTAGACTAGAATATAAGATGCCCTACCTTGATATTTATGCTTGACAAATGTTGTTTTTTTGCTTGGTTAAAATAGCACTAACCATGAAGATGTTATTTGTATACTATTCTTTTTTATATACATGTTTATTCATTGTGTAGAACTGGAGCTCAACTCAACTTTTATCTAAAGTGAAATCTCTTGCTGAGAGAAGGAAACTGGAAGATTTAACTATTGGGCCTGTGCTTACAGTAAGTGAGCTAATTTTTGACTTGTTCTTGTACCTTAATTCTTTGTCAAAACAACATAAACATACTTTTTTCTAGTGCAAGTGTGTAACACCTAAAATATCATTTTACTGCACTTCTCATTTGTTTAACATTTTTTGTGAGTACACTTGTTTTTTGTGTTCTTGTTCTACATCTTGTACAATCTTGATCAATGGCAAAATGTTTAGTTACTTATTAGTAGATTATGAACATGGTATAGGAATAAAAAGAAAGAGAAAGGGAAGAGAAAAAAGGAGGAAAAAAAAGAGAGAGCAAAGAACAGGAGGAGAAAAATGAAAAAGAAATTGGAGTGGCCAAACCCATGTGGCACTCAACTTATCCAAGTGCTAGAGATGATTATGATGAGAAGAGGGAAGGAAAACGAGAGGGAGAAATACAAAAAGAGGGAGCACAATAAAATGATGGTTGGGTGATATGATAATAGGAGCATCATCAAACACCATCCTAGCTGAACTTCTTTCATGTTTTCCCAACTTTTGGAAGTGGTGATCACCTCCCCTCCCCAATTGTCTTCAGGGCACATTCGCTTGTTTTAATATGTAAGAATGGGGAGACAACACCAGATTGTAATTATTTGATTGCTCTTCCTTTGCCATCAGTTGAGTTGGTGAAAGTGAAAGATAAAAGACAAGTGAAAAGGGGAGAACAAGGGCATAGGAAAAGGAAAAATGAATGAGAAAAATGGAAAGTAATGGAGGATGGATATGCAGATGCTCAGTAGAATAAGACAGAGAAGATAAATAAAAGGGAATCCTTCTTAATTAATTGGTGGCATGTCACAATTTAATGTTAAAGTCAGATTATCATGCCAAAAACTGGCCAAATTGCTATGGGTCTATCTCAATGGCTTCAGATGGATCCCCATTGCTTTCCTCATGGAAGCTTAGGTCTTGCTAGATAGGAGGCATCTTGTTGTTTGTTTGAGTTCTCTTGTATTGGTAACTTTGAGGGTTCCTTGACTGAGCAAGTTAAATCTCTGGTCTTTGGTTGAGTCACTTTTGTGCTAGCCTGTTGCTTATTTTTTGACTGGTTATCAGGAGGTTAGGTTTCTGTAATGTGTTTTAAATTTCTTCTAAATCCTCCTTTAATTAGTCTCTAAACCTGAAACCTGAAGTGATGCTTAACATTAAGGGCTTGTTGACCCCATAAAATATTTTCACAAGGTTCAGATTTTCAGAAACTTCTGAAGAAGAAATATGCACGTATTCAACAAAGGACAGCTAGGGTTCGTCAATGATAGTCGGGAGTCTCAAGAAAAAAAGAGAGATATATTCCTGGCATTTATGCCTAAGTATGAAGAAGGTAGTGTTAAGTGCTTGAGAAAAATATATATATGTTTGTGTGTGGGAGACATGAAGTATGTTATCTCCCACATGCTTTCACAAGAAAAAGCCAAGAAGAAGATCCTCCGTACAAGCCAAAAAAGCCAAAAAGAAGCTCTACGCGTTGAAGTGGGATTTTTTTTACGCTGTACGGGGTGTTTTTTATAGCAAAAAGAGTATGAGAAGGACCCCTCCGGACCTACCAGGCCGGAGGGAGGTCCCTCCGCCCTTCACAGCCCGGAGGGAGACCTCCTCCGCCCTGCTGCAGGCCGGAGGAGGCTCCTTCCGCCCATGGCCCATGCGGCTGATCAAAGAAAGAAAGAAAAACAGAAACAAAAGGAAGAGGAATAGACAGGGAGGAGGAAGATCAAGAGTTACCTGTTGGGATTCCGCCGGAGGAGTAAAATGGAGTTCCTCCGCCCCACCTTCAATCACCTATAAGGAGCCTCAACCAAGCACCAAGGGACACGGAAAAAGCAGCAAGAAGACAAGAAGAAAGCAAGAGGAAAGAGCAGGTCGCGGCCCTCCCCCATGGGGGTTCTCTTATGTTCAAAATGTGTTTTTTATACAAGGCTACACTTAAAGGGATATTTGACTAAAATACCCTTTAGTGTGCCCCATGTATATTGAGATATAAATGCATTCAAGCTAGGGAAAGTGGTTATCCTGACCACCCAAGTATATGAGATTTCGTTTTTATATTCAAGACTATGAGGAAATCCCTACATGGGCAGAAAATTGCAGTTTTACCCCCATACTTTCTAAAATGGCAAATATGTCCTCCAAAGTGTGCAAAACAAGGATGGCAAACTCGGTTTCGGTCTTGGTTTCGCCCGGGTCCGAAACCGATACGACTTGGTATCGGTTTCGGTTTCTGCCGAAACCGGCCGAAACCCAGTTAAAAGGTAAAAAAAAAAATAAATTGTGGCTAAAAAATCTGAAAAAAAATCATAAATAATTTCTATAATAACTGAAAATCATAAAAATCATTACACATGCATTCGACTGTATAAGTTAGTGCAATAACCTTGAAGTAGATAACTACAACAATTGAATTTCAAACATTGAACATGTGAAAGTTAAAGTAATATTCCATTGTACATTAATACTAGCAGTACAATAAACCAAATTAGACAAAATAAATGTTACAAAAATTCATTGATTCTTACCTAATATGGATAATAATTACTAGAAGAACCTTCTCCCTCATCGTCTGGCCCTTGATGTCGATACCCATAACCAGGTTACATGTATGGTCTATATTCACTATAACCAAACAATGAGGTAGCCAAGTCCTGCATCCCTCTTTGGATCCCTCTTAGAGTGTTTGGTTGGCTTGATTGAAATCCAGTATCAGTATAGGAATCTTGAGGAAGAGAAGAGGAACTGGTCGGATATGGATGGAACTGGAATGATGGTTCATAATTCCACGGCGCATAAATAGCTGCTTCCTGTTGGCCACCTTCGTAACCTGGTGTATCATATCCTCGTTGACCTTGACTGTATCCAGTAATACCACCTGCAGCACCTGCATCACCTGTACCACCTGCAACACCTGCATCACCTGTACCACCTGCAGCACTAGTACCACCTGCAGCACCTCCGGGATGATCACCATCATCATCATCACCACAAGAAATCAGTCGCTTTTTAGCCTTTGGGGAGGCTTTTTTCTCTTGTGGTGCCAATTTTTCAGTGATCTTTGACATGAGTCCTTTATCCCTTGGCGTGTGTCTCACATAAATCTGCTTCAACTGCTCAATTGCCGGGTCCTCTCGAGCAGCAACATTTGTTCTCTCAGTTTGCCCATGCACTGATGTACTTCTTCTTTAAGGATGTAGGTGCCTTGCCCATTCTAGGAGTGACTGGCCTGCTATCTGAGTCGGAGTGTCTAGCTGGCTGAAAATCATGCTGCTCCTCAGTGTCCTCAACAACCCTAGACATGTGGGCATGAGTATCTCAGGCCCTCTTTGATTTTCTTCTTAATTCGGGATCTCTTTGCTCATCTTCATCTAGTATGCCCTCTGCCCATCTTCTATTATCATCATCAAAAACGTGCTCATCAATCTGCTCTCGTGTCTCCACCCAAGACTGCAACGGATTCTCATCATCAAATAAGGCATCTACATCAATTTCTGCGGCGGCATCCCCGGCGGCGCATTTGTCTCGCAGCTGTTGTCTCAACCTCATATTCTTTATTCTCAACCTCATATTGTAGTGGCAGTACACTAATTTCTCTAACCGTTCAGCCTTTAGCCGATTGCGAACCTTCGAGTGTATAAGGCTGAACGTGCTCCAATTTCTTTCACATTGGCTTGCCGATGTTGTTTGACTGAGCACCCTAACTGCAATGAAAGCCAATGCATTGCTGCCCTTATCTCGGTTGTTTACCATTATCCACCAGTCAGCTGTTCCACCAACCATAAACAAATGCATTTTAGTTGTAGAAATATATATTCATCAGGTTAAGAAATCTAAAAAATAAAATATACCTGGGCTCACTCTTCCCACAACGTATTGCAATTGGGAGTCAGCATATGTCTCAGTCCTCATTCTGTAATGGTTCATCTACAAACATAAAGTAATACATTAACATAACTACTTAAATAAATTTTATACATGTTATTGAAAGTATCAAATAAAGGCGAACCTCTACTTCGGCCTCTAGTCTCTTTTCTGGATTCCTCGATAAACGACCAATGACTTTTAAAGTCCCTTGAAGCACCTCGCCATCAACATGTGCATCGGCACCGTACATAAATCGAGGGTTGAGGAAATAACCTGCATTTGTGTATAATTAACTAAATGAAATTTATAAAATAACATAAAGGCATTACCCCAATTTCAGTACAATTAATCACTCACCAGTTGCATGCAAGTAATGGTGTAATGAGTTGTCCCATCTCTGGTCAATAATTTTCCACCATTTTGCATAATGTCTGGGAAGGGAATGCTGCAACTCCAATTTGGCACGGTCCATGGCCTCGTACAGATAGCCCATATCATTCTTCTCATCGCCATCCACCATTCTTAGGACCTTCACGAGAGGTGTGACTACTTTCAAGTACCGTGACACCCTGTCCCAGAATTTGTTGTCGTCCACGACGTGGCAGACATCCAGATAATCCATCTGTGCATCAACTGTGCCCTTGTCGATGTAGTCCCGCAGGATATTGTGGTATATGAAAGCTTTCAGCTCATTCTTGTACCTGTGCAGATAAATGAAATTTGAAGCTGCATCAACTGTTACATATCAGTAAGGATAAAGTATCAAGAATTGAGATCAATCTTATACCTGTGCAAGGACTCCAAAGAAATAAAATTGGAAGCAAATCTGGTTGGGCCTGCACGGATGATATCTCGCCCTCCACTGGCATGCGCCCTGAACATATTTAGTATCCTAGGATGGCCATAGATATACTGTGTGACTTTTTGTGCCTTGTCAATTGTCTTCTTCACATGCTTTTCCTTCCCTATGTCTTCAAGCATCAGATCAAGACAATGTGCTGCACATGGGAGCCACTATAAATGACTGCGCTTCTGCATCAATTTCTTCCCTGCAGCCTTGTAACTGGCTTCATTATCAGTCACCACCTGCACAACATTCTCCTCTCCAATTTGTTCTACCATGCCATCCATCAAATGAAACAAATAATTTGCATTCTTTTCATAATCTGATGCATCAACTGATTTCACAAACACTGTACCGCTGATGCAATAGATCAAAAAGTTTATCATGGATTTTTTCGTGGTACCAGTCCAACCATCACACATGATGGTGCATCCTCTCTCCACCCATATATGCTTGAAGCTTTCAACCCAATCATGGAGCTCCTCAACCACTCCCTCAAGGCCACGCCCGTATATGTCTCGACGTGAGGGGGCCTGCAAGCCAGGGCCAGCATCTGCTATGCCATCTATCATAGGTTGGAAATATTCACTTGAAGCTGCATGTGCAGGGACACCTGCATGAAAAAACCATTTGCAAATAGATTTAAATGCATGCCTTGCAACTTCTGCTGATTTTTTGACCCCTCTCATTGCTTGCTTGATTTTAGGTTGTGTAGCTTGGGGCCTTCTGTGCAGATAGCTGTCCATGGGACCTGTTTCCTGCATATGTGGGGCAGCACCAACGTCAGGACGTCGTGCAGCTGTACTGTCATAGGTCCCTGAACCCATGGGCACCTTCCCTTTCCTTCGAACGGCTTGTTCACGCTCCCTTGCTTCAGTCAGCTCTGGATCAGAATCCTCAGTGCCTTCCTCATCATCATCCCTCCTAACCCTTCTGCCAGAAATCTCCTCAGCAATTTCAGCCTCATCCTCAGCCCTTTGTTGCACCCTCTCCCTTTTCCCCAGAAGGCACTGGCGCATCTCTGCTCGCACCTCTCGGGGACAGTTGTCACATTGTCTCACCTCTCCTCTTACCCCTGCCAAATGTTGCTTTCCTCTGGTAATTCCGCCATACATCTCCTTACCACAGTAATTGCATTTCACCTTTCTTCTCTTAGCATCAATTAAGGACATGTGGGCCCACCCCGGATCCTCCTGCCCTTGCTGCTTCTGTGTTTGCTGACGTCTAGGCATGATGCTGCATTAAGAGAGTCAAAGACAATCTCTTGTAAGTACAATGAAAAAAAGGCAATTGAACATGAAAGAGCTCCAAATTAGTCAATGAAGCTTAATTGAGCTTCAATTGTGGGTAATAAAGTCGAATTAGACGAAAGTCCCAATTTCTTTGAGGTAATTAAGCCCTAATTACCAAATAACCCTTAATGACCCTTCATAAAAATGACATCCCAGCATGATCCCACCCCAAATTCATCAATCAAACTTAATTAACCTTCAATTGTAGCTAGGGAACTCGAATTAGACAAAAGCCCCAATTTTTTTAACTAATGAAGCCTTAATTACTAATTAAGCCCTAATTACCCCTCATAAAAATATAATCCCAGCATGAAGGCACCCCAAATTCATCAATGAAACTTAATTAACCTTCAATTATGACTAAGAAACTCGAATTAGACAAAAGTCCCAATTTTTATGAACTAATTAAGCCTTAATTACTAATCAAGCCCTAATTACCCTTGCTAAAAATATAATCCCATCATGAAGGCACCCCAAATTCGTCAATGAAACTTATCTAACCTTCAATTGTGGCTAAGAAAGCCGAATTGGACGAAAGCCCTAAAATTTTGGCATGAATTAGGGGTTAATTAATAATGAATCCAATTTTAAGAATCTAATTTTAATTATCTAATTAAAGTTTACTTTGAAATCTGAACTAATTAGGGTTGCACAAATTAAGGTACAAAAAAATACTTACAACCCCAAGTGCACACAGCAGGCTAGTAGGGGGTGGGCAGTCCGGCGGTGGCAGTAGGGCGTCTTTCAGCCACCTGCTGGCCGGCCTGGCCCTGGCTGCTGCAGCAACAGCAAGAGCAGCAGGATCAGCCGCAGCTGGCAGCAGCACCAGGCGGCAGCAGCACCAGGCAGCACGCAGCAGGCAGCAGCTGCAGGCCCGCAGCAGGCAGCAGCCGCAGGCCCGCAGCAGCTCGGCAGCAGCAACACCACAGCAGCTCGGCAGCAGCAGGCCAGCAGCACCACAGCAGCGGCAGCAGCACAGCAGCAGCCGCACAGTCGCAGGCAGCAGCACAGCAGCCAGGGAGACAGCAGCCAGCAGGGGGGAGGGTTTCGGCCGAAACCGTGGCTGGGTAGTGGGGTATCGGGGGGGGGGGGGGGGGGGAGACAGGAAAGCATAAAGGGGTTCACGTGTTTCGGTCGGGCGAAACCAGTATCGGTTTCGCCCGAAACTGATACCCCCCTTAAGTTTCGGATTGCTACAGTAATAAGGGCCTTTTTCGTATCGGTTATGGCCGAAACTGCCAACCATGGACTGCAAAAGGCTTAAGAGTTCAGAAATTCTCATGGGAGATCTTGATGTTCAAACCATAAGCTTTGAAAATTGCGGCTATACCACAAAGTTTTATGACATTGCATATAAACCCCTCCAAAAGGGAAAATTGCATATAAACCCCTCCGGGAAATGATTATTGCAACAATGTCCTATCTTGGGGTAAAGGAAATATCTTTTATTAAACCAATATTTTGACAAAAAGCCAGTATTACGAGGGGCAGGAAAACATCTGTAGCAGTTTTAATCAAGGGTATTCGGACTTGTCTGATGTAAATTAACACCGACTCCATTCGGTGGGGAAAAGTCTAGTAGACGAATCTTTAAATCGTTTGATAAATCATGCTTTCGGAAATTATAGCATGCAAGTTTAAAAAGCCTAAATACGCATGCACATGTTTTCTTGCGATCGAATTTTTCCGTGTGTAAACAGACTGGGACGCCCGGTGAGACTTTTCTCGCCCTTCATTATACTGCTAAAGTTGCCTCAATGCTCTTCTCAAGATCCTAACTCTCTTTCTCTGCTGAGCAGGAGTGCAGGGGAACGTCAAGGAAGAGAAAGTCTTTTACAATGGTGGCGGTAACTTATGGCCCGCTCGTTGTTGAAAGCCATGGCTACCTTACTGTCCCCATCGTATTCGGGGATTTTCCAGCAGTCATCGGCTCCCCTTTCTTTTTAGGGGTAGTCCTTGCTAGCCAACCGGAGATGGCTCCTCCGGCTCCACCTGCCGTTGCTAGGGGCAATAAGCCCCGCCCGATCCAAGCTCGCGTGTTTTCTTTCAACACGCTCACAGCCAGCGCGCTCCCCGCTAAGTGGGGGCAGCACCGTCGCCGACAAAACAGAAGGCCGGCAGCGTCAACTTCCAGGTCCGACAAGTCTATACTTGTTGGAGATCTGCGCATTCGGCTCGATGGTGCCGAGTCGAGGATTCCATGAGACCGATGCATCCCCAACATATTCACCTCCAACTGCTTCTCGCTCCTCTACAGGACGCGAGATGATGGGCTAGTTTTCAAAAAGAAGACCAAGCCCGATGGCGGGGATAAGCCATCCGGGCAACGTCCCCGGAAAGTCAAACAAATGTGGGTCACTAAGCAAGAGGCCCAAGCAATTAGGCATGTCAGTGCTGGCAAGCCCATGCGCGCCCAAGCCCAAGATGACTTGGCATCGTTAGGTGCTGGACAGGGACAGAAAAGAAAATGGGCTTATCGCAAGCCCAATTTCACATCACAAGGCTCAGGATCCACCCGAGCTAAAGCGGGCAATTGTGCCCAGGCTCATCCAACACGGGTTTCGGTCTTCGACAGACTTACGGAGACCTTACCTGCAAGGACCTCCGTCTTCGACAGATTGAAGACCCCCCCTCGTCCTGGCGCCCATCCGCCAAAGAGGAGGAGAGTAGTCCAGATGACAGAGACGGGTGGGAAAATGAAAATCTACACTTGTTATGCTTCTGGTAGACAACATATGGAACAGATTGGCAATCTTGCCAACCCAAGTGATCCCATTGGGGCAGATGATCCAAATCCTGCAACGGATGCGTTGTACCGCAATACCCGCAATGCCGCTAGATGAAGTCTGCAAGCCCAGCTCAGTGGACAAGCGGGAACTTCTTCCCAGGGACAGCATCATCAAGAAATTGCCTTAGAATTTTCTCGAAATCAGGGAGAAAACCTACCCCGAGGGGAAGGAGATCCTGAAGATGTGGTAAGCATTAACGATGATGGCCATCCGAATCTAATGTTTGAGCCACCCACAAGGGTCGCTTTTCAGGCAATGTCTGATGACGCCAAATTTGAAACTATGCAGAGATGGCATATAGAGATGACCAATCTCATGCTTGAAATGAAACGGCAGATGAACCTGAATGACCAAAGGCCTTGTACGCCGATAATTAATCAAGACCCTCGGCGGGAGCAGCGAGCTACTAACCCCGTGGGAGTCGGCCGGCCGGTTGTGATCCCTTATAATACACAACCCAAACCGGCAGTTGAATTACCACGAGCTCCGCTCCATACTCAATCCTCTTGGGCTCCGGGAACTGAAGAAGTTATCGCCCAAAGGCGTATGATAGAAAAAATTATTGAAGATAAGTTTGCCCAGCATGACGAAGGGGTGGCCACTGTTGATTTGTATAGTGTGCCTTATCCTATTCACCATCAGTTTAAAAAGCTCCCGCCGGAGTGTCTGAAGGCGCCAAAGCTTCAAAAGTTCAACGGGCAGGGGTCGCCGCATGAACACCTAGCCTATTATATAACAGCCATGGGTGAGCTTGCACTTGACGAGTCGTATCTCCTCCGATACTTCGCGACCTCTCTTACCGGCAATGCCTTTCAATGGTATTCCAGGCTGAAACCAAATTCAGTGGTCGATTGGGCTGACTTGCAAAAGAAGTTCATCGACCGCTTCCAGCTAGCCGAGAGGAAGGTGTCTCTCGCTGAATTGTGCTCGCTCAAGCAAAAGCGAGGAGAGACCGCGCTAGACTTTATTAAGAGATGGAGGGACTTCAGCATGAGGTGTGACAACCCTCCGGTGCAAGAAGATGCTATAACAATTTGCCGAAGAGGACTTTCTCCCGAAGTCAGTGAGCGACTTCTGGGGGGCAAATATCAAGGGGTTCGACCAATTAAACTATGTGGTCGCGGAGATCAAAATGTTCTTCGCTGACAATCTCACCTTCACTCCGTCAAAGCTTAAGGCACCCAAGGAGCGTCCTGCTACGAGAAAAGAGGCAAATGCAGTGGACTTCTCTCCCACCACTGAAGCAGGCGGAGCATCATCGCCAGGTGATCCTGGCAAAAGGACTGAAAAGAGGGCACCACCCACGAAGCTGGCCGAGCGCATGAAGACCCCTTACTCTTTTAAGAAAGAGCACACTGGCAAACTCTTCATCCTTTGCATGAATAACAAATTGATAACTCTGTCAGAGCCTAAAAAGCTAGAAGAGGCCAGCAAAATAGACGATCCCAATTATTGCCCGTACCATCGTTTATTGGGACACACTGTTGAAAACTGTTGTGTCTTAAAAAACGAGCTGGAGAAAATGATACAAAATTAGCTCATCACAATGAAGGGGACTCGGGTTGACCCCCCTCAACCCCACGTCTGGGACCGAGCAACCCGGTCGGCTAATGTCATTAGCCATCGGCCAACTTGAGAAAATTATCAAATGGCAGCCTTCACGTTCCTTGATCCGGGGGCAGAAGAAGCATGTCCCAGTGGGACAAAACCCACTTTGTGGTATCCAGGATGGAGGCCTTCTCACCTGTGCTCCTTTCTCAAGGAAAACACAAAGAGGATATTCGATGCTCTTTTAGAGCAGGGTCACATTATGGTGCACGACCCCCCTCCTACTTACATCGAGGTTGAGAAAGTCCATCCGAGATATTGCAAATTTCACGCCGTGATATCGCACCCCACCAGAGAGTGTGAAGAGTTGCAAGATTGTATCGAGATCCTCATTCAGAGGGGAGAGATCGATACTCAAGGGGAAAGCATGGTAAGAAAGAGGCTTAATGAAGCCGCTGAGCGGATTCTAAATGAAACCAATATCGAGGAACACCCGCCTTGGTCTCATGCCCACGGAGGATCAAAGTTTTCAATGAATGTCCTTCATAAAACCTCCGACAAAAGTCATGCAAGCGACGTGCCAGATGGTCTGGACTCGGCCCCCGCGCCGCAAGGCACCCTTCTTAATGTCAATGGGCTTGCCTGATAGAGAGTTTCTAGAGAAGTTGTATTCTTTCCCCCGCTACAAAACTCTGGAGATATTTAAGATCTGCCAGAGGGAAGGGTTAACACAACTTCCTAAACCGAATAGTGATATGGTGACCGGTGTGACGCATCGGCATGGCTACTATTTATATCACCGTGCTATGGGACATGTCATCTATGATTGTTCCACCTTCCAAGATATAGCCGAGGATCTGATTACCCGACGGGTTATAAAGCTAAATGATGATTCCCAAGGTCCTGCAGAGCGTTCCCCATGGGGACAGTCCCCATTTTCGGTGAATGTGATACATGCATCAAGCTGTTCAATAAGTGGAACGCATTAGCTGTCCGCTCTCCAGTTGGGCAGTAAGGGTCGGAGAAGGGCAATCACTCACTATAGAGAAGCCGGAGGAAATGTTAAAAAATTTCTCTTGTAACATGGTGGCCATACCTCCCCCTGAAAGCCTGCAAACGTCGACGCCACCAACTGGGGACAAGATCACAATGGCAACCTATCACCGCCGGAATGCTGAACTCCGGAGTCGGGGCCGCGGTCGAGGTCGCGGTCGCGGACGAGGACCCTCCGATAGAGGTGAATCCAAGTCGATAAATTCACAAATGGTCATCCTCTTTCGAGGAGGAGAGCCCAATGAGCTCCCTGAGGTTCAAGTACGTGCCGAAATTTTCGTCTTCGACCCCTCGGACGAGGACGAGGAGCCCGTTGAGACAACTCTTCAAGAGCACTCCGACGCTATTACATTTGACCCAACGGAGGAACAGAATGATCCCGTTGGTTCCCTCTCCCAAGAACAGCCTACTGATCCAGCCCAAGCAGGCCCCTCAGGCAAGGAAAACGAAGAGCTTCCGTCTCCGGAAGAGGAGTCTTTGGCCCCACTTTTCCAAGAGGAAGTGGATGACCAGGAAAAGCTGGAACCGGCCAAAAAGCTCCCTTATCAACCCAAGCCTCTTGTGGAGATGATCCCTCCACTAGATCAAGCTTGAGCTCGGGCTGATCGCAAGATCATTCAGCACATGAAAAGGATGCCAACCTATGTTACCATATGGGAGGCCATTGCTTGGAGCAAGGAGCTGAGGGAAGCCCTCATCAAAGTTCTCCAGGAACCAGAAGTCTATGAGGCTGATGTGGCCGAAGTTCAAGCACAGGCATACGAGGCCCTGGCCGCAACGGTCACTTTCTCCGATAAGGACATGTTGCTGTCTTCCCCATGTCATAACCGTCCATTATACATGCAAGGAAAGATTAACGGACACGAGCTGAACCGGATTCTCGTGGACCCCGGTGCCTCTGTTAATAAAATGCCTCTCAAGACCTTTAAGTCTTTATTTCTCATGCCCTATCTTCAAAGGGTGTATGATGTAAAAATCTCGGGATTCAATCAAGATTCCGAGGATGCACTAGGAAAAGTAGAGGTGGAACTGACAATGGACACTTTCGTCACCAAAGCTACATTCTACATCATCAATGCTGGTACTTCATATAAAGCCTTGCTCGGTAGGCCATGGCTTCATGAGAATTGGGTCATCCCTTCAACTCTACACCAATGCATCAAGTATGCGAAGGGCGGAGAGCAACACACAGTCTTTGTTGATAAGTCTCCTTTTCGACCAAATGAATGTAATTTCACTGATGCTCAGTTATATTTTGGGGAACCTACTATTGAACCCCCAGTTGAGGTGAAAGATAAAGGAAAGCAAAAAGTGATTGTTGAGGAAGAAGATGAACTCTTCGTGGTGAATGAAGACCTTGCCAGGCTGCATCGGCTAAGCTTACAAGCCGATCCTCTCGCAGCGAAGCCAACTCGACCTGAGAGACGGGAAATAAACTTTGAGGCCAACCTCATTAATCAAACAATAGACAGGAGCATCTTTCTGCCTCCTGCATGCATACAGTTGGTCTATGAAAGAGAGGAGCATGGGGTTGAGACCCTAAAGACATTTATTGTCACGTATCAAAGTAAAGGCATAAAGAAAACTAATGTATATCTCAAGTCCATTGTCTTTTACAAGGGAGACATGGTGCCTCATGTCTCCTCGGACGACGATTTCGGCTGGAGCAAGAAGCCCAAGAATGCCCCCGGAACCTTTCCAGGAAATGCCTTATATGGCCCGGCACATTAAGCAGATGTGTCAGAGGCAGAATATCCCGCAGACGGAGAAGGCTTCCCGGCATAATTCTTTCCAACAGCTTTGGCATCCTCCGCAAGTCAGGAGGCAACCTCCCTTTTCCAAGAATGATCGAAGAGGGTTGGGTTACGACCTCGAGCCAGACTTTAGGGTCTATTATGCTGTAAATACTATAGGGATGCCGCCCCCTCTCGGCGATTCCAACCTCGCACAGGGGAATGCTCCTTGCATAATTGAGGGACAAGAAGGGCTTGGGCTAGAAGTCCCTGTTGCTAATAGTCTGGACAGTCGTATTGCCAAGTCTGGAGATGAAGAGGTCATTGTCTTACAACCTGCTCGGCGAGAACTCGATGAAGCTGGGCAGGAGGCCTTGAGTCAGCTAGCTGGGCTCGACATCCTAGAAGCAGAACACCCCATACCGGGTACCGCCAATGTTCATATCACTGAACAGGAAGGGGACCCGCTTCATACGGTAAAACTGCTAAGACAAGAGAATCAAGCATTAAAGGTTTTTGTACAAGAGTTATTGCGAGAACGGGATGCTCTGCTAAGGCATCTCACTGTTCCTTCAGAAGCTCACATTTATCCCAACACTCAAATGAGTGAGATTCGGTCCCATGGGACTAGAATGAGCCAGCCTCCTGCGGAACTCAAAGGCAAAGCTCCCATAATGACATTGGCAAAGCGAATGGAAGCTCTGTACTCATTTGTCAAGGCCCATATCGAGCCATTGTTTGAATTTTGCATGACCCGAGGCCTTATTCAGCTCCCACCAGTTTGCAGGTCATCCAAAGCCGATGAAGATAAAGGCTCCAGTTTCTGCCGATACCATCGAATGGTGGGACATGTTACAGAAGATTGCTATGTCCTTAAGGATCAGCTTGAGGACTTAATACAACAAGGAGTTATCCAGATTAGTCCTTAAGGATCAGCTTGAGGACTTAATACAACAAGGAGTTATCCAGATTAAGCTGCATCGAGTTGTTCCCCCACAGCCGCATTCTTGGAACCAGTCTAAGCCTTCTGACAAAAAGGTCCTCGTTAAAGCTGCATCTGCACTGCCCAAATTCATTGCAAGTGAAGCAAGAAGTAATGCCCCATGTGGGGGACCAAGCCTTAAGATTTACTATTCTATCAACACTATCGGGTTGACATCTTCCCCTGGGAGTCCCCGATTTACAAACGAGCAACTATTGAAATCGACAGCTCAGGTGACTACGATGCTTATGTCGTCGAGTCTGAAGAAGATGAAAGCTTCATGGATCTGCAGCCTGCCCTGCGGGCAAGGATGGCTGTGCCGGTATCGGTTTCGATTTCGGCCGGGTCCGAAACAGAAACCAGTTTCGGTTTCGATTTCGGTTTCGGTTTTGGTCCGAAACCAATTTAATACTATTTTTTTTAAAGGGTTGCATTTGGTTTCGGCCGAAACCTACTATCTGGTATTGTTTCGGACCGGTCCGAAACCAAAACGTTTGCCTTCTATGCCTGCGGGAGCTTGAAGATGGGGGGCAAGCGACTGTCGATGAATTAATTGAGCTTAACCTCTGGGATGCTGATGAACCCCGACCGATCTTTATTAGCGCTCTCCTTACCGAGCACGAAAGACAAGCTTACAAACAACTCCTACTGGAGTACAAAGATTGCTTTGCTTGGACTTACAAAGAGATACCCGAGCTAGAGCCGTCGGTGGCGGAACATGAACTAGCATTACTCTCTACAGCTAAGTCTGTTAAGCAAGCTCAGAGACGCATGCGCCACGAGTTGGAACTTAAAGTAAATGCTGAAGTTGATAAGCTCCTCGAAGTGGACTTCATAGAGCCTTGTCTCTATCCAATCTGGCTTGCCAATATAGTCCCAGTCAAAAAGAAGAATGGCCAAGTCCGAGTTTGCATTGACTTCAGAGACTTGAATAAAGCTTTGCCCAAAGGATGACTTTCCAGTCCCAATTACTGAAACCATGGTCGACATGACCACAAGACATAAAGCTCTGTCCTTTATGGATGGATCCTCAGGTTACAATCAAATACGCATGGCGGTCAAAGATAAGGGCCATACAACATTCCGATCCCCCAAAGGGATTTTTAACTACAACAGGATGCCCTTTGGCTTGAAAAATACTGGGGCCACCTATCAACGGGCTATGACTAATTTTTTTAATGAAATGCTTCATGACCTGGTCGAGTGCTATGTTGACGACCTCGTCGTAAAAACCTGCGAGCGGGAAGATCACTTGGATGATTTGCGTCGGGTCTTTGACAGACTCCGTCAATACAAACTCAAGATGAATCCTATGAAGTGCACTTTCGAGGTCTCAAGTGGCAAGTTCCTCGACTTCATTGTCAGGTACCGGGAGATAGAAATTGATCCCGAAAAATTCAAAGCAATCCGAGAATTGCCACTGCCCAGGAATATAAGAGAATTGCAGTCTCTACAGGGAAGGCTAGCCTATATCAGACGTTTCATATCTAACCTCTCTGGAAGATGTGCACCATTTGGGAAACTGATGAAAAAAGGTGCCCCCTTTACATGGGACCAAGAATGTCAAAAAGTATTTGAGCAGATCAAAGAATACCTCCTCACTCCCCCGGTGCTCGGAGTACCTGTCAAGGGGAAACCCCTGATTCTTTATATCGTTGCCATGGATGCCTCCTTGGGGGCGTTGCTCACACAAATAAATGAAGAAGGCAAAGAGCAACCCTTATACTATCTCAGTAGAAAGTTAGTCGGCCCCAAACAAAGCTATGCTCCGATGGAGAAAGTATGTTTGGCACTGGTATTCGCCGTCAAGAAACTAAGACATTATCTCCTGTTCTACCAAGTGGAGCTAATTTCAAAATATGATCCTCTTAAGTTTCTTCTTAAGCAACCTGTGTTGTCGGGACGGTTGGGCAAATGGGCCTTACTCCTTATGGAGTTTGACATAGCGTTTGTCCCCCAAAAGGCAATCAAAGGATAAGGAATGACAGAGTTCCTGGTAGCACACCCAATTCCGACCGATTCTCCACTTAACATTGAATTGCCCGATGAAGAAACACTTCTATCCCAATCGGGGACAGAAGAACCAAGGATGGCGGTATCGGTTTCGGTACCGATTTCAGCCGGTACCGAAATCGATACGTACCGGTTTCGGTTTCGGCTGAAACCGGTTGAAACCATTAACAAAACTCAAAAAAATAGTGAACCTGTCCGGTTTCGGACCGAAACAGGTGAGTTTCGGCCGAAACCGATACGGTTTGGTACGAAACCATTAAAAAATATTTTTTATTAGGTTTCGGACATACTACAGTGAGCAGGTCCGGTTTCGGATCGGTACTGGTCGAAATCGATACGTTTCGGCCGAAACGTATCGGTTTCGGCCGATACTGCCAACCATGAGAAGAAGAGACCGAGGGCAGTCCTTTGCAAAAATGGGAAGAGTCCCTTGCCATTGACGTGCCATGCTGGGAGCTCTACTTTGATGGCGCTTCTCGGACAATTAAAGAAGCTAACGGGGCAACCACCTTCGCTTCGGGGGCCGGCATTGTCTTCGTCACTCCTCAAGGGGGGATTCTCCATAATTCTTGTTCCCTCATGAAGCCGTTGACAAACAACGAAGCAGAATATGATGCATTGATCGTTGGGCTTCAGCTAGCCATAGAAATGAAGATCCAATGTATTAAAGTCTACGGCGACTCGCAACTCGTCGTACGACAGGTTATGGGTGACTATGACGTACGCAAGCAAGAGTTAGTGCCCTATCACATAGCCGTTATGAATTTGAAGGAGAAATTCTATCTCTTTGAGATAAACCACATGCCCAGAAGTAAGAATTCCCAGGCAGATGCCCTAGTCAAGTTAGCCTCTGCTATAAAGCTACTTCCCGAAGGAGAGGTGGATATAACTGTCATGCATAGGAGGCATATGCCAAGTGTCCTAGAAGAAGAGGGTGCCCCCACAATTTCTGAGGTTAATGCCCTGGAAGAAGATATTTCTAATCAGGGAGAGGAACACGACTGGCGTCAGCCCATTATCGACATAAAGAATGGTCGTCTCCCTCCTGATCAGGCCCAGAAGATCTAATTCCTGCGTAGGGCAGCGTCCTACCAGCTAATAGGCGATCAATTATATAGATTGGTCCATGAAAAAGATAAATCTGTTCTCCTCCGCTCTCTTTTGCCCAAAGAAGTCAAAATAGTCATGCGCGAGGTCCACTCAGGACTTTGCGGGGCTCACCAAGCTGGAGATAAAATGAAGATCGATATAACGCTTAAAAGACTTTTACTGGCCCACAATGTATGCGGACTGCAATCGATATGTCCGTACATGCCATCAATGTCAAGCCTTTGGCCCGGTCCCGAGGCGGCCGCCGAGTTCATTACATCCAATAGCCCCCACGTGGCCATTTGCAGAATGGGGGATGGACATTGTCGGGCCTTTCCATCCATCTTCTAAAGGCCATAAATTCATATTGGCCGCAACAGACTATTTTTCTCGTTGGGCCGAAGCAGTCCCCCTACGAGAGGTCACCGGAGAAGTAGTCGCTCAATTCGTCAGACATAATATTATATACAGGTTCGGAACACCAAGCCGGATTATGTCAGACAATAGCACTCCATTCAAGAATAAGACAGTTTATGCATTGGCTGCCAAGTTCCACGTAGACTAGAGAACTTCAACCATTTACAATCCTCAAGCTAACGGATTAGCTGAGACATTCAACAAGACTCTTTGCAAATTGCTTGCCAAAATAGTCGGCAGCCGCAAAAGAGACTGGGGAGAGAAAATTCATGAAGCTCTCAGGGCATACCAAACTGTGTATAAGACTCCTACTGGGTGTTCACCCTTCTCTTTAGTATATGGGGCAGAAGCCGTAGTCCCGGTTGAGATTGAAATGTCTTCCTACATGGTGGCCTTGCATGCTGGCCTCCAAGCCCATGAACAAGACGAAATGCAAAGAAGACTTGAAGAGCTCTCCGATCTAGAAGGCAACAGGTTGGAAGCTTACAAACACCTGCAGGCCTATCAGGCCCGAATGGCCCGAACTTATGATAAGCTTGTAAAACAAAGAGCATTCAAAAAGGGCGATGTTGTTATGATTAAAGAAAGAGAGGTCATGGCTGGAAAATCCAGTGGCAAATTACAACCAAATTGGCGAGGGCCATACGTTGTCTCCAAAGTCTACGAAGGAGGCGCTTATAAGGTCATCGACCATAAAGGAGAAGACCCCTTTCCACCGCTGAATGGGAAGCACTTGAAATTATACTATGCCCCTGAGCATTAATTTACTCACCAAGCAATACAGAACTCGCCCTCTTTTGCCGAAAATTAGAGAAGGTGTAGATGTTGTCCTGGAAAAGGAGCCGAAGTTGGTGGCCGTTCTGAACTCCTCCGGTTCATGTCTCGCCATGCCAATCCCAAATTCCGAATTGGCTTTCCAATTTCTTTGGTTAGCCCCAAATTCCAAATTGGCTCTCCAATTTCTTTGGTTAGCCCCAAATCCCAAAGTTTGACTCTCCAATTTCTTTGGTTAGCCCCAAATCTCAAAGTTCAGTTTCTCAATTTCTTTGGTTAGCTCTAAATCCCAAGTTAGCTCTCTAATTTCTTTGGTTAGCCCCAAATTCTAAATTGACTTTCCAATTTCTTTGGTTAGCCCCAAATTTCAAGTTGGCTCTCCAATTTCTTTGGATAGTCCCAAATTCCAAGTTGGCTCTCCAATTTCTTTGGTTAGCCCCAAATCCCAAATTGACTTTCCAATTTCTTTGGTTAGCCCCAAATTCCCAAATTGGCTCTCCAATTTCCTTGGTTAGCCCCAAATTCCCAAATTGACTCTCCAATTTCTTTGGTTAGCCCTAAATTCTCAAATTGGCTTTCCAATTTCCTTGGTTAGCCCCAAATTCTTAAATTGGCTCTCCAATTTTTTTGGTTAGCCCCAAATTCCCGAATTGGCTTTCCAATTTCCTTGGTTAGCCCCAAATTCCCAAATTGGCTCTCCAATTTTTTTGGTTAGCCCCAAATTCCCAAATTGGCTTTCCAATTTCCTTGGTTAGCCCCAAATCCCGAATTGGCTTTCTAATCTTCTTGGTTAGCCCCAAATCCCAAATTGGCTTTCAAATTTCCTTGGTTAGCCCCAAATCCAAAGTTCGGCTTTCCAATTTTCTTGGTCGGCCCCAAATCCCCAAGTTATCCATTGACACCCCAGAATTGTAGTTCTTAGTCTCAAACTCAGTCCAAAGTGATTCTCTTTGCAAAAAAAAGAAAGAAAGAAAGAAAGAAAAAATGAGACTTAAAATAGAGGTGCCCTGACGGACTTGAGTAGTTGACTTCCTGGCCCTAACGTCATAACCCGACTGAGGTGAAAACCCGAAAGGGCGGCTCAGGTAAAAATGGGTAATCCCTTAGCGTGAAAACCCGAAAGGGTGCGTTGGAAAAAGTTAAAGGGGGCTAGTCTTGGTGAAAATCCGAAAGGGCGCTAAAGCTAGTATATAAAAAAAAAAGAAAGAAAAAAAAAGAAAGGGAAAAGAAAAAGAAAAAGTTTCCAGGAGCCAGTACAAAAGAACCCATGTTTCTTCGATTTATGAACAATTCACTACTCATCTGCAAAATTGGAGCCCAAGACAAGCCCCTGGGGATAGCTGCAAAATGATGAATGGAAAAGAATGTGAAACTAACAATGGGGTGAAGAAAAGAAATATACAGACTTAGAGATGGGAAGGCTTTTGCGTCATCAAATCGGCGAGCTCTTGTTCTTTCGTGGCGACGGTCTTCTCCTTGTCTGAGCACTCTACAACAAGAGAACTCTCCTCAGTCTGCGCCTCCTGAGCCGCTTTGGCATTCGTTTCAGCTGAAGCTTCCAAGGCTGCAATTCTCTGCGAAATGGTCCGCACGGTCTCTTGGAGAGAGACATCCTGACTCCTGCTTTCAGTAACGGCAGTCTCAAGGGAGCTGCGGCGTTCTCGAACCCTTCCAGCCTGGGATCTCCTCTCGCAGATCTGGTTACATATTATTTTATTTCATCCTCCAGCTACTTGATCCTTAGTTCTTGAGCTTTCCAATTTGAGGCTTCACACAGTTGCTGAAATTCCTGTCAAGCACTGTCCACTGCCGCCATCCAGGGCTCTTTCGGCAACCCTAACCCATGATAGCTCCGCATAACTGCCGTAAGGGTGTCGCGAACAGTCTCCACTGGAGGAAGCTCGGCTCCCTGGAACAAACTCCGGGCGCCGCAAATCAAGGTATCAACCATGAGGGCCGCCCCCACAAAAGGTGCAATCTGAGGGCCATCAGGCCACTCAATCTCATGAGAGGGGAAGCCAGCCATCTGCGTAAGAATTTCCTTTGAAGAAGCTGTCAAAAAAAAAGAGAGAGGGGAAAAGAGAGGAAAAAACAATGAGAATGATTATACTCCTCACTCTCGAACCCACATTAAACAGTAAATTTGATGGCATAAGAAGAGAAATGACTACCTAAGACGGTGGGAGCCTCCGAAGGCTCATCCAGTAGGGAAGTCCTAGAAGTTTCTGCCTTTATAGCCGCGGAGTCATCAGAGATTAAGGCATCTGGAATCCCCTCCTGGGTCTCCCCTCCCCCTATGGGGTGCAAAAACAAGGAGAAGAACAATGGTTAGTGGCTGACATGATGCAACAGTTTGTGAGCTGTAAAGAAAAGGCATGGGGATACTTGATGCCACAGAATTCAAGACCCCTCTGTCTTGGTTTAATAAGGTAGGGTCAGCCCCTTGAACGTCCCCTGCAAGAAAGAATCAGGGTCAATCGGCAAAGTTGGCTCAATTTGTAAAATGCTGTTATGAAAGAATGAGATACCTCTCTGGCTGGCCTCCCCCTCATCAGAAAGACACATTGTGTCTCCTGAGGCGCAAGGAGAATCTTGGGGATTCCCCTCTATAGGGGTCAAGCATGGGCTCTCTTCCACGGCGGTAATGCCCTCACCTCTATGCCTTAACATTGTCTCCACACCCTGAGCACTGGCTTCCAAGGCGGCACCCCCTGAATCCAACGGTAAAGCACCTTTGCTTGTCCTCTCTGAAGACTCCAAGGGATTTGGAATATGAGGGCTACCAACTGCACAAGACACTGAGACGATAAATTTATGCAGTGTTGTTAACAAAATAAGGAACAACTACAAGTTCAATGCTGAATGCAATCACCCGTTGTATGGGGTATGTGGTCACCTCCCAATAGTGGAGAGGATGACAGAGTCTCAGCACCATGCCTCTGTCCCTCTGTGGGTGGAGTTTGCTCCTTATAAATCTCATCAAGAAGAGCTTGGGAATACTTGTCTACCATCTCTCTATCTGCAGAGGAGTTGGCAGAATAATCTGACAAATCCGTATTCATCTCGGAGTTGAGAAGTGTAGTGAATGTGTCCAAACCACCTGAAAATAAAAATGTCAGATGGCTTCCCACAAACTCAACTAAAAAAAAGAGAAGAATGAGGCAGAGCCCTACTGGAAGAATGTGGGGCGGCAGTCGACTCTGGTTTGTGACCATGAGACACAACTATGTCCCTATCCTCGTGAACCCCTGGCAAAAGTGTAAAAAGAAGAGAGAGGTCACGTTGACAAAAACAAAAAAAGGGAAGTGTAAAAAGGGCAACAAAAGAAAGAGATAGATGGTATGATGCCTCAAAATAGTCATACCAGAACCAATAGTGTTATGATGAACCCCACATGAATATGTGGGTGAGGTACCATATATAGGATTGTAATAATCATCCTGCAACTCTCCCTCTTCCATATCGTGCTCCGACCTTGGGGCCGTCACCTCATTTGTGGGGGAGAGTGTACGGATGATTTTGGCAATGGAAGAACCTGGGGACCAAGGAAAGGAAATCATCAATGAAGCACCACAAGATATTCTACTAGCAAGTCTAAAACTCCATAAGAGTTACCTGGCTGTTCTTGCGATGAGTTCCCTCTTGTGCGAGGAAGACGAACCCGGATGCTCGGCCCCTCCTCCTCAGAGGACCTCACCCGCTTTGCGGGCCTGGGGACCTTCTTCCCCTTATTTTACGTGCTCACCATGGCAACAAAGCTCGCTGTAAATAAAAAAAGGGGGGGGGCGAGAAGGAATGAGTCGAAGCCACATGTATGTAAATGAAACATAAAGAAAGGCTCCAGTTAATCATAAGGAAAAAGGAGAAAGGGTGGGGAAGAAAAGTTGAACAACAGTCACACTCAGGAGCAGGAGAGAGAGTGGGTCTTAATACCACTTGTTCCGCCTGAAGGCCAACAACTCTTCCAGCTTTAGCCACAACATCCCATGTCTTGAAGAACCATGCTGTTTTCTAACAAAGAAAGTTGCTCGAATGGGCCAATGCGAACAATGGAACTCACTAAATGGCTTTGCCACTGAGGCCATAAGTCATCGCTGAAATTTTCAGGGTGTAAAGGAGTGGCCTTGTCGGCATTCGAAGGGTAGGCACAATCCGACAAGAAATGCTCCCACCATGAATACACCTTTCGCGCTGTAGGAGCCGCACCTTGTGCTGAAGGAATAGTGGTACGCTGCCTTAACGGTTTAATAACCCATGTGTAAGCTTGCCGGTCAATGGTAATTGGCCCATTCTTTGCCTCCCACTGGGCACGAAAATCTCGATTATCCCTAGCAACTTGGGGGAACTGAGTATGAAGAAAAGATCTTTCAATAATAAGAGGAGGCAAATCTGTCCACTTCAACCGGGCTTCTTCTCTTTCTTTTAATTCATGGGGAGACTGCCTGAAGACATTGCTGTGCCTGAACCACCAACGGGCATAATATATATCAACCTGACCAACCCTCCTCGCCTCGGGAAGAATGCAGCGTGGCTCTAACACTCCTCTGAAGAAGAAGTCCCACCAGTTACTGGCGACCAAGTGAATATCCTGGCCCTGGTGTATCCGCCCAGTCAAGCCAAAGTCAGCATCAGAAGGAACAAACTGATCATAGCCAAAATTTTGCGCAAAGCGATGAGGATAATAAGACTCCAAGAAGACAGTGCTACCCTTCCTGAAAATAAGAACACTTGGTCGAATGCTGCATAGCCAATCTTCATAAAATGATGTGTCAGCCATCTGGCAATGAGGAAGGCCATAGGAAGCCCCATCTGCACTCTCAATGACGAAGGGCCTAAAGTCATAAGAGCTGTGGGCAAAAGGTAGGCCCTCCTTCCCCTGTGTGGGAACAAAAGATAACAGTCTGCGGGCCTTCCACAAGTGCTCCGACAAGCGCGGTTCCGGGCGGCTCCTGAATAAGAAGATTAAAGGAGGAACCGGGTTCTCGACTGGAACATTTTGACATAGAGGTGGCAGTAATAAATCAGCCCATGCGCTTAGATAATGAGTGGCCATAGATATGCTCTGATCCCTGGGGGAGCTTTGAGATGTCAAATTTTCAAAGCCATGATAAATATTTGCAAGGGTAGTAGGTGCAATGGCTAGTCTATGCCCATCAGCAAGGATACAAGCCGGGTAAATGAGCTCGGGGCGCACAAGACCTTCTTCCCCATAAGGGACAACAAACGTACCAAGCCAGTAAACAAGGTAGGCAGGAAGATAAGTTCTGTCGGGAATATTACGGGGATTCCACCCCGCATCTACCGGTGCAGGCAGATGACGACTGTTTTCCTGTGAATGCAAGCTGAGTTGATAATATTGGCTCAAAGGCCTGTCATCTTCAGCAAAGCTTTCATGAAAATAAAATGGCCCGTTATAAAAATATGAAATCCATGTATTGAAACTGACCCTCACGGCACCCGATGAGGCAGAGGGGGCTTTACTCTTCCCAGCCCGGGTCAAGTCTCGCCATACCTTCATCAAGTATCGGAAGCTGAAGGATAAGCCATACTCTCCCAGTCCCGTGGAGAAATTCCTGTGCAGGTCATCTAGGGTAAGCTCTTCATATGGTCGCCCAGAGATGGGTAAACCCGAAATCCTGTGTAAACTCCATAAATCAAGAGAAGTTTCACCCTCAGCGGTGGCAAAAGTGTTGTAGCGACTGTTGAAGCGTTCTGCCAAAGTCTGAAGCAACTCAGCATAGCATGGATATTTATATAATGTTGTCGTTACGGCATGTCGAATACCAACAAGGTCCAGAAGTCGGCTATAATGGTGGAGTACACCCATTAGCCATTATGTGTCTCTCAAATGAAATCTATGAGAAGGGACCAAAGACCACTTTCCATACAACTGGGAGAAGTACCACTCACGATTCTGTCAAGCAGACATAATTTATCATATCCTTCGCCGGCAAATTCTGTACCAGAAGGAGACAAGAAGCATCCAGGAGCGGCGTCAGACATTGTCTTATGCTAGCCCCCCAAATCCCAAACAGCCGGTGCAAATGATTTCATCTTGGTAGGACATCATGTCTCAACACTGAGGAGCCCAACTGGGAGGATGCCGAAAATTGAATGTGGCGACCATTACTCAAGGGAAAACTGGGGAATGATGTCTTACAGCTACCCAGTATGCTATCGCGCCCTATCAAAATTACCCTCTCAATTTGGCACCGGGTCGTGGGCAAGCAAGTGTCATCCTCTCCCATGTCGAGAGGAATAGAATTTTGGATAAAAGGAAACAGATGTCTGCCCAAAGGGAAAATGCCTTGGATATCCGCGTGGGCGCTGATATTCATAAAGACCTTTATGAAGAACAAGCAAACCCAAATCAACTGCTCCACCCTCGGGATCATCCTCTGGAAGGGGCCCCGAAGCAATCATGGAGAGCCCCCGATCAAGTGCATATATATTCTCCGCAGTAATCCTTGGAGAACTCTACAAGGGCATCAGCCTTCTAGAAGTAATAGGGACCATCCCTTTATCCGCCCCCTTTGACCAGCGACCGCTGCTCTCCCTAGCACGAGGCATGGTAGCTGTCATAAAACAACAAGCAAAGATGGCTGATTAGTCCCTAAATTAAAAAGAATGGTGTTATGCAACAAACAAAGCCAAAAGTTAACAAAGTCGGGGGATGCACGTGACGCTTGCCGTCACCCTTGGCTCTGACGGACCCCTCGTGGGGGGTATTTGTTGACCCCATAAAATATTTTCATAAGGTTCAGATTTTCAGAAACTTCTGAAGAAGAAATATGCACGTATTCAACAAAGGACTACTAGGGTTCGTCAATGATAGTCGGGAGTCTCAAGAAAAAAAGAGAGACATATATTCTTGGCATTTATGCCCAAGTATGAATAAGGTACTATTAAGTGCATGAGAAAAATATATATATGTGTGTGTGTGGGAGACATGAAGTATGTTATCACCCACATGCTTTCACAAGAAAAAGCCAAGAAGAAGATCCTCCGTACAAGCCAAAAAAGCCAAAAAGAAGCTCCACGCGTTGAAGTGGGATTTTTTTTACGCTGCACGGGGTGTTTTTTATAGCAAAAAGAGTATGAGGACCCCTCCGGACCTACCAGGCCGGAGGGAGGTGCCTGTGATAGGCCAGAGGGAGGTCCCTCCGCCCTTCACAGGCCGGAGGGAGGTCCCCTCCGCCTTGCTCAGGCCAGAGGGAGACCTCCTCCGCCCTGCTGCAGGCCGGAGGAGACCCCTCTGCCCATAGCCCATGCGGCTGATCAATGAAAGAAAGAAAAAAAATAGAAACAAATGGAAGAGCAATAGACAGGGAGGAGGAAGATCAAGAGTTACCTGTTGGGATTCCCCCGGAGGAGAGTAAAATGGAGTTCCTCCGCCCCACCTTCAATCACCTATAAGAAGGAGCCTCAACCAAGCACCAAGGGACATGGAAAAAGCAGCAAGAAGACAAGAAGAAGGCAAGAGGAAAGAGCAGGTCGCGGCCCTCCCCCATGGGTGTTCTCTTATGTTCAAAATGTGTTTTTTATACAAGGCTACACTTAAAAGGGATATTTGACTAAAATACCCTTTAGTGTGCCCCATGTATATTGAGATATAAATGCATTCAAGCTAGGGAAAGTGGTTATCCTGACCACCCAAGTATGTGAGATTTCGTTTTTATATTCAAGACTATGAGGAAATCCCTACATGGGCAGAAAATTACAGTTTTACCCCCATACTTTCTAAAATGGCAAATATGTCCTCCAAAGTGTGCAAAAGGCTTAAGAGTTCAGAAATTCTCATGGGAGATCTTGATGTTCAAACCCTAAGCTTTGAAAATTGCGGCTATACCACAAAGTTTTATGAAATTGCATATAAACCCCTTCAAAAGGGAAAATTGCATGTAAACCCCTCCGGGAAATGATTATTGCAACAATGCCCTATCTTGGGGTAAAGGAAATATCTTCTCTTAAACCAATATTTTGACAAAAAATCAGTATTACGAGGGGCATGAAAACATCTTTAGCAGTTTTAATCAAGGGTATTCGGACTTGTCCGATGTAAATTAACACTGACTCCATTCGGTGGGGTAAAATCTAGTACACAAATCTTTAAATCGTCTGATAAATCACGCACGCGGAAATTTTAACATGCAAGTTTAAAAAGCCTAAATACGCATGCGCATGTTTTCTTGCGACTGAATTTTTCCGCGTGTAAACAGGGCTCAACTTAGTTGATGCTTAATTTGAAAGGGACTAACTCATTTGGAATCGAAAATTCAATTGCCGCTCAACCTGAATGGGCACCATTTAATAGAAGTAGAACCCAGCTCATAGCCAACTTCAAGCAGCCCTTGTCAGTTGAAGTCAAGATCTAGAAACTTAGGATGCCATTGGTTAGATGAATGCAAGTAACTTATTGATACTAGAGGTGAGCTCAAGAAAGTGAGCTACTTGTAAATGAGCTCTGACTGTGGTTATTTGGTTACCTGCGACCCACCATGATGAACTCAGTTTTTATTATTTGGCTGAAATGATACACGGACATCTGAAGGAGTGGGGTCATGGTTCATGCCTTCTTGGGGGACATCAAATTAGAGATAGGAGTTACCACTGTGGACCTATAGGATGTCATTGCCATTGTGGACGTGGAATTGCAGCTTGTAGTTCACCACCTTGGACATTCTCCACCCGCATGATAGCACTTGCTATTGTGGTAATGGACGGAGGTAAATCATTGGTGGGCAGCTCTTCTGCAAAGAAGGCAGTTTCGGTTTTTGTTTTGGTTTTGGTTTCGGCCCGAAACTAAATAAAATATTATTTTTTGGCCAACTACAGGGCATCCGGTTTCGCCCGGTTAGTTTACGATTGTTTTGGTCCGAAACCGATACGTTTCGGCCGAAACTTCCATCCATACTCTTCTGTCTTTTTCTGTCTTGGAGCCTAGGGTTTCTATAGTATTAGTTGACAGCAGTGCATTAGTGGGGTGGCGATTGAAGAATGGATGCATTGTGGTAGAAAGCAATGCAGTCAGGTCAAGAGTGTTTACATGTAGAGGCAGGGGTGGTGTTAAGATCCAATGAAGGGGAGTGTTGCTACCTGGAAGTGTCATCTGAACATTTTTGTGGGAAGCTACTTCAGTTCTTTTTGAGCTCTTTTGGGTAGGCGAATTACAATATTTCTAGAATTTTCAAGTCATCATTGCAGGTAAATGTAAGTTTGGCGGGGAGATATGTGTTTCCTAGGAAACACATTTGTAGAATGGAAATGGTTTGTTTCAGAAATGTCGAGGGGGATTTTTATTTTTTATTTACCAACAATTTCAAGACGGGGGGGGGGGGACTTGTAAGAGTATTCTGGTGGCTGATGCTGCTTTGGCCATTGTCCAATGTTGGTGTCATTGTTGCTTCCACTGCTGAAAGCTGTCGCCACCATTGATCAGGGTGATAGCTTCCAAATGTAGTGATGGCAGATGGGATGCATGACACATGAATACACAAGCATGTGTGAGAAAGAGTACTAAACTTACACTGTTTGCGAAGACTTTAGATACCCAAGAACTATGCATTTTGGAGCCTTCTTTCTAACTTTGTTTCCTGCTTTCAATTTGCACTTTGGTAACTATACTTCAAACAACCAAACTATTCAAGGTGGGGTGAAGTAGATGAGTTACATGCCCAACTCCAGTTTTCCAAGGACACTAAATGACATCCAACTTTGGTGGGCTTAGCTCCAATTGTTGTCCCAAAATCATCTGAAGCTCAACTTAAATGCGCCTAACTAATCATGGTATACAAAACCGGCCGGGATGCACCAGACCGGCCAGAACCGGACTGGTACCAGAGGTGGCTGGTCCAGTTCAGCTGGTTCTGGGACCGGATCGGCCATCCTTTAAAAAAAAGAAAAATGAGTTTGTTTTCCAATAAAAAGGGATTAATTTACAAATGTAACCAACAATCTTAATGACAAATGTATAAGTCATTAGAGACTAACATGTAATGAGATTGAGTGAGGTTAGAGTTTAAATCTCACTTGATCTATTGAGATTTGAGATTAGGGTTTAAAATACTTTAAAATTAGGGTTTAAGTGACATTAGAGTTTAAATCTCACTAGCTTTATTGAGATTTGAGATTAGGGTTTAAATCTCATTGAGCCCTAATGATCTCCCATTTTATAAACTTAATGTGCAGGTATTTGAGGGAACCGATTTGAACTGGCTAGAACCCAGTTTGTACTGGTTCCAGAACCGGAACCGGCTCTGACTGATCCTAGAACCAGAACCAGTTTTGCAAACCTTGTATTGATATGTGATGCTCCATTGAAGCCAAATTATTGAAGCCTCCTTAAAGGAAGTCCAAGCTCAACAAATTTCAATTCAACTAAATCCTTTCAAAACTAATTCCATTGAAGTCTTCTTTAATGAAAGCCCTTATTAATATTAAGGTGAATAGAAAGAAAATTTCCAACTGAAGTCCTGCAGTGGGAGTCAAGTTCAACTTTTCCCATCAGCAATAACTAATTCTGCTTAAGCCATTCTCCAAATGCAATTAGTGTAATTCAATTGGAAGCTATCTCGAAGACCCATTCTTTCAAATAACTAAAATCAAACAAACCTCTGTTGACCATTATTATCAAAGTGATGAGGTCAAAAGCACAAATAACTTAGTGATCATCATCAAAGCCATAAGTGAGAAAACAATAATACTCCTAGTGACAATTATCAAGCATGATTGGAGAAAATATAATTATCCCTATGATGGTGTTTCTTTTCTTTTCTCCCTTTTTCCATTGTTGGGGGGTGATGGAAGGAGGGACGGTACATACCCTCCTAACAACTATCAAGCTGATGAGGGTAGACCCTAAGGTATTACTACTCCTATTGACCATTTTTTGGAAGTTGGTAAACAACCCTAGTGAATGAGGGAGAAATATGAAGTCTTTAAGGCACTCCATTAAATTTATGGAGGCAAATGCCACAGATGTTTTATATGAAATTCATTTATGTATCCTGGTGAAATGTCAAGATGTATGTTCATACTATTAAAAAATTCATACATATCTTATTTTTTTGAATGTTTGCTTTATACCTTGTGGTTTCACAATTAATCAATATTTTTTTCTTCTTGAAGAGGAACAACAGCATTTTTGACAGAATGATGAGAAAGGTCTCAGCTCATTGATATTCTTTCCTAACAATGACTTCACATTAGGCAAAGTGGGGATCATTGTAAAGACCTGATTTATATCTCATGCTCAAATGTTGTTCCCCATTTTTAAACAAGGCCTTTTCTATGACTTTCATCTTCGAATGTGGGAAACATTCTTAATGATACTAGATGTCCTTGACATCCAATGTTTGCTCTCAATCTTTTGATATTGGAGAAAGTGTTGTACAAATTACTTATCCCAAAAATGAGGCAATTTCAGAAGAATGATAGATAGAGTGATAGACAGGCAGAATAGCATCAGACTTTCCTATTTGAGCAATCTGTTTTATTAAGTTTAAAGAACCAGACTATTTTCTCCGCCAAGAAACATTCTAGGAGGCATTGCATATTAAGTTATGAAACTTTTCTTTATTTAAGTTTGCAGCAGTAGAGAACTAAAGATATTCACTATATGTTTCCAACAGAGATTTTTTGTCCTTTTCTTTTTTAAAGTATCTTATCATTTCTGCAGGTGACTACAGAAAGCATGTTGGAACATATTGATAAATTGCTTCAGATTCCAGGATCGAAGCTTCTCTTCGGGGGTGGGCCTTTAGATAACCATTCCATTCCAAACATCTATGGTGCACTGAAACCAACAGCCGTCTTTATTCCACTTGTTGAAATCATTAAAGAAAGTAACTTTGAGCTTGTTACAACGGAGATTTTTGGCCCATTTCAGGTAATTGCAACTGTATTAGAAAACTACTCTTTGCATGCTTCTCCATAGCAACTAGAGAAATTGTTATATTTGTTTATATACAAATAGGAGGTTAGCATTTTTTATGTATTTATGCATGTATATTTCTTTTCTCATGCTTCAAATGCTGAAAACATCACTCAATGCTGTCTCTGTATATTTCCCTAATGTGTAAAGCTAGATGTGGCCCTAATGCTAACTTGTATTCTTATAGCTAGGTGTCTATCAAACAGAGTACAGGCAGATTCTAGTCCAAAAGTAAGAATTGATATCCAATGCAGTGCTAAGAATGTATATTATCCACTTCAACAAATTCCTGGTTGAGTATTGCAAAGTATATGCATATATATACCATATGCATGTATGTTGTTGGTCCCGGGGTAGGCGAGCGGACAAGAAGGGGGGTTGAATTATCCCCCACACTAGATGACAAATTAAAATACTACGCAACGGAATTAACACCTTTTAACAACATTGAGGAAATTAACTAAACAAGGTAACTAATTCTCTCAATCTCTCTGTTCCCACACGATCATACAAACAAATATAACAATCAAACCACACAATCGCACAAACCAAACCAAAGTGCACATCGATTTTTAAGGTGGTTCGGGACCACGACGGGCTCTCTACGTCCACCCCTTATCAAACCGGTAAGGCTTCACTCGGGGATAAATCCCCAACACGGAGGCGACGCTCCAAACACACACAGGGACACGTCCCAACACACACACACAAGGAGGCGGAGTCTCCCACACGATCTGACGCCAGATCCACACACACACACACACACACGAGCTGCAACAATCGCAGCGCAATAAACCACAACCGTTCGCAGACGGTCACACACACACAGTGTATTTTCAGGTTCGAAAAATAAACACAAATATCTAAATCATGCTCAACCCAAAATACAAACCATGAAAGACATCACAAAGAACATATAGAAGATATAGAAATCATTCCCCTTTGTTTTCCATAGCCGGATGACGATGTTCTTTGATTCTCGGGTCGGAGGGAAGCCGAATGCTGTCGATTTGAACGTCAACGCGTTCCTCTCTTCATTCCGCTTCACTTTCTCTTCATGCACGATCTTCAAAACCTCCTAGATGAAGATCAAATCTCCCCTTCTTTTTCCCTTTCTCTTCTTCTCCTGTTTCTTGACCTACAAGATAGAAAGCATTAGCTCAAATGGGGATTTCTTGTCAAATTCGGAGTTCACATGAGAGTTTATATAGAAGACATGAAAAGACCTTTAAACCCTTCACAAAACCCTTGGAAAACCCCCTTAAGATGTGTATATTAACCCTAGGGGCAAATGGGTAAAGTTTGCGCACAAATGGATTGGGTTTAGTGGGTTTTCGGATTCACATTTTTGGATTTTCGCCGCATTCGGTTGACCTAAACATTGGGGCGGTCGACCGAACTTTTACAGGAAAATTTTCAGACAGCACTGCCAATTTCGGTCGACCTAAACTTTCTGGTCGGTCGACCTAACTCTGCAGGGTGACCAAATTGCAAAGTTCAGTCCAATAACTAAAACTCCGGTGAGAGATTGAAATGGTTAGTTGATAAAACATGATCAACCAAGTATTCATTGATATTAAACAATGTAGAAACACATACCAACCATATTCTATCAAGATTAAAAACTTCGAATGAAAACATACCATTTTTCTCCCAAAAACATACACATGCAAAGTGCCAAGTTCTCACCATGATTTATGATACCTTTACATATGAGATTGGCATTGCTTTCTAGACCTGCATAACAGAATAAATGAAGTTAAAACCATGCAAGTTCATCCACTTCGATGCCATCTAACATTTAATCAATGTTAAATCACATCATAACCACTTTCCATCAAGATTCACATGAAAAAAATAAGACTCTAGCTCAAGGGTCCTATGAACACATCCATGAACATACGAAATGAAAATATACAAGCTTATTAATTCCACACTCCATCATCAAGATTAAATAGCCCATATCAGCACGAGTAACTCATTTGCAAACAAGCCAAATGAAGACCATGTCTTGTGAGACCTAATGAGCTATACATGCAACCCAACGACATCAACCAAAAATAGCTTCATGAGCCATGCATTTAGACACCATGAAAATCTCATTCAAGCTCAAACACCATGAAAATCTCATTCAAGCTCATTCATTCCAAGGCTCACATGAGAAAACCAATTAAATATATGCATCAATGAGAGCACATAGCAAACCCAAAACTCTCATATGAAAATCAACTTCATAAACCTAGATCAAAGAGCATTTTGGTATGTTCTTTCCTGAAAGAATAGGGCGTCTTCATGTGCTCTGCCAACCTAGACGCGCTCGCCTTGGCATCGCCCTTTTTGCTATTGCCTTTGGATTTTCCTTCCCCCTTATCTCCATTTGTCGGGGAGAAGTCTACTGCATTTACCTCCTTGCCGCTGGCCAGGTGGTCTTTGGAGGACTTGCCTTTTGCAGAAGCTTGTGTAGGGTGATCAACGAAGAACATTTCGATCTCCGCCACTACCGTATTCAGTTGATCAAAGCTTCTGATATTTGAGCCCAGAAGCTTTTCACTGACTTCTGCCGAGAGACCCCTGCGGCAGATGGTGATCGTATCTTCGGGGGTTGGAGGATTATCGCAGCGCATGCTGACGCCCCTCCACCGTTTGATGAAGTCCAGTGCGGACTCACCTTTCTTCTGACGGAGGGCACAGAGTTTCGCCAGGGAGATCTTGCGTTCGGCCGTCTGGAAACGGTCGATGAACTTTTGCATATCAGCCCAATCAGGTACTGAATTGGGCTTTAGCCTAGAATACCACTGAAAGGCGGTGCCAGTCAAAGACGTGGCAAAGTACCGCAGCAAATATGCTTCTTCCAGGGCCAATTCACCCATGGCCGTCATATAGTAGGCCAAGTGTTCATGTGGAGAGCCATGTCCGTTGAACTTCTGAAGTTTCGGGGCTTTCAGGCAGTCAGGCGGAAGTTTCTTGAATTGATGATGCAGGGGGTAAGGCACGTTGTACAAATCAACGGTGGCCACACCCTCTCCATGTTGGGCAAACTTCGCCTCCACGATCTGCTCGATCATCTGCCTTTGTGCCATGAGACTTTTTGTAGCAGGAGTGGCAGATGACCACACATTGGCTTCATGCTGCGGGGCTTCAAATTCCACTGCCAATGGTAATTTCGCCGCGGTGACAGAGGCATTGACCGCTACCGGAATGGGGGAAGGCTGTGGTTTCGTCCCAGTGGGTGCCGCCGGGGGTTGAGCATGAACCTCCTTTTCTCGTAAAAGCGATTGCAAGAGGTTCTTCAATTCTTGATTTTCACGTCGGAGCTCTTCCAACGTGAGGGTTTGTGTCTCTTCCAACGCGAGCTGGCGCGCCAGGAAGAACACCTAGAAGACATCCATAGTGTCGACGGGGATAGTAAAACCGCACACGAGGAAGATCTTGGGAAAGAGTGTTCCGGCAGCCGGCATCTGCTGTGTTTGCGCCAAGATTCGGGAAACGGGCCTTGACCTCCTCAAATATTGAAGAGGTTGATTGAGCTCCCCCGAAGTGTCCTTCGGCTGCTTATCGACGGAGGTAGTGTAGCAGGTGAACACTTTGACAGTGTCATTGGTCACCTGAACCACCCGTTTCTTCCTGGGCAGTTGTCGGTCAGATTTGGAGGCCATTCCTAGTCTGTCAAAAACAGACACTCGGGACGTGGAGGCATGGACCGAGTAATCCTCGTCTGTGTGCGTTGAACTGGCCCACGGAGATGTCGGCCGCACTTTCCTGCCAGCTCCCGGCGCTTTTTCCCGTGTGAGGGCTGAGTTATGGACCTCGGACAGGTCGAGGCTTCAGTGGTTTTCGGACTCTGCATTCGTTGCAGCTCCGACATGCGGAAGGGCTCCTCCGCCCTTGCGCGCCTTATTATTTGGGGCTCCTCCTTGGTGACCCATATTTTCTTCAATTGGAGCTGACGCTCCTCAATAGGGTTTCCCCCTGACTTTGATCGGGGAGCCGATGATTTGGGTCGCTGTGTTGGACCCTGACTTGCCGCCGGTATAGCGGGCTTCTTCAATTTCGCTCCGTCCTCCCGGACATGTCGAAGGAGTTCGAAGCGGTTGGAGGTGGAAACAGTCGGGACAAGTCGGTCCCTAGGCAGAATCGGCTCGCCCCCATCGAGCCGAATGCGAAAATCTCCGACGAGAATAGTCTTGCCGGAGCGGGATACTGTCGCTGCAGGCTTTGTGCCCTTGCGGCTACGACGTTGCCCCTGTTGAGCAGGGGCGACATGGGTGACACCCATCGTAGGCATGGCGTCATGGCGGCGGCGCTGCCCCCGTTGAGCAGGGGTAGTACCTCTTAGGGTGGCCGTAGTAGAGTTGGTGCCGTTACGGCGACGGCGTTGCCCCGTTGAGCAGGAGCGACGCCAGCAGTGACTTGATTGACCGAGAAAACTCGATCATTTGTTGGGGGCAAAGGGCCTGACACCCCCAATCCGGGAAGAGTTAATCGGGCGAACCCGGCCGGTTGCGAGAGCCTAGGGCCTGGTACCCCTGACAGTTGTCTTGTTGGCCGGATAGACCCGGCCCATTGTTGCAGCCGAGGGCCTGACGTCCCCAACGGTTGGCTTGTTGGCCGGACGGACCCGGCCTATTGTTGCAGCCGAGGGCCTGACGCCCTTGATGGTTGGCTTGTTGGCCGGACGAACCCGGCCAGTTGAAGCAGAAGAGGGCCTGACACCCTCAGCGGTTGTTGCTGTAGGCGCGGCTGAACTGGCTTCAGCCACGGGCACAACGCCCAAGAAGAAGGGCGATCTGACAACTGTTGGGAAGTCGCCGAAGACGAGTGGGGTCGCCAGGTATCCGAACCTGGCGTGGTTGGCGACGACCTAAGGACCGAAAGTAACGGCTGCCATCGTCTTTGTGTTGTCGGTGGTGGTGGTGCGTAGCACGAAGAGTGGTGTGCGAATGCACAAAGAGCTCTCAAATGAACAGATGCATGTGTCCTCTTCCCGTCCTGTAAGAGGAAGAGGGGCAATCTGAACCTTGAGAAAGGTTTGGGGATTTTCTTTGACAGAAAGAAGAAAGGCGGAAAAAATGTATCCGTGCGTGTCAGTCTGTGGAACACGGAATTTTTTCACGTAGGAAAAGTAAACATTAAGAAAATGTTGACGTTCTTTCTGAAAAGAAACGTTCCCTTTATGTATAGAGGTTTATTCCGTGGGTGCGCATAATATCAGACGATTTGGGTTCGAGTGCTGGACCTTTCCCCACTGACCGCAGTCAGTGTTGATTTACATCGGCCTAATGTCCGAACACCTTTGTTTAACTGTCAAGGAAATCCCAAAGTATTCCATAGGGGTTTTGATGTTGAGGGCAAACTCATTTGGAGGGCGACTAAACCATTTCTAGGTCACAGGGATATTTTAGTAAATTCCCCAAACCCTACATGGACCTAAGTTGAGGTGGCACCCGAGTGTCGGACAAGGCTGACAACGTCCCTGGGCCGAAAGAGTAGCAAAGGGCTTCATAGAAGACTCACGTGCGTCAAGTTTGCCAAAGGAGGGACGTGTGCAATTTCCACAACTCGAGCGGTTTTCTTATAATTTTTCCGATCGACGTATGTTTGCACGTGGAATTTTCGGACATCCGTTTTCGTCGGATGGATATGCGTATATTTAAGCATATTTGTTAATTTCGCGCTTTTTGAGATTTATCAGACGATTTAGGGTTCGTGTACAGGACTTTTCCCCACCGACTGGAGTCAGTGTTAATTTACATCGGACAAGTCCGAACACCTTTGATTAATTGTCGAAGAACGTCTTTTGCCTCTATGCATTATGACATTAATGATCTTGACGATCCCCCATTACAGGTACATACTCTTGCAAAGAAATTTGGAGACTTCATTTCTTGAACACATGTAATTTGAATTACAATCGGTCTTTCAAGACCTTTACATGTGCCCCCGATTGTGTAATCGGGTCTTCAGGATTACATCCGGTCGCGACCAGTGCTTTTGAATTTGCTTCAATTTGCATTTGGCTCTTTTAATTCACTTTCGTCGTCCTGATTGGGTCATTGTATTTACTTTTGTCCCCTGATCGGACGATTGAACTTGAATTCCATCACGACCGAACCGTTGGATCGCCAAGATGATCACTGTCGCTTCACGGTCATGATCACTCTTTTGATTGTGATCAGACCCTTAAGTTGGCTTGGTGTCCATAAAGGACATTTCCGGCTAAGATGGGATATATTTGTAATTTTCCCTCCATCAGGGTATTTTTGCAGTTTTCCCAAACATTGGGATGTTATTGGAATTGTTGACTCTTTTTGGGTATTTCCACCCTTGTTCGGAAATAGCCCCGTCACTTCCTGACTTCTTGGGCATTCCCATTACTTTTGACTTTTTGGACCATATTTGACATTTCTTGACTTCATGGAAATCGCCCCGTCGTTTGGCTTCCTGGACGTTCTTGACTTCATTTCTTGACTTCTCGAGAATAACCCCGTCATTCGACTTCTTAGGTATTCCTTGTCTTAATTTCTGGACTTCTCAGAAATAGCCCGTCATTTGACTTCTTGGACATTCCTTGTCTTAGTTTCTTGATTTATCAGGAATAACCCCGTCATTCGACTTCTTGGGTATTCCTTGTCTTCATTTCTGAACTTATTGGGAATAACCCCGTCATTTGACTTCTCGGTATTCCTCGTCTTAATTTCTGAACTTCTCAGGGCTCCATGAAAAGATATATGAATTTGGATGGTTAGTCATAAGACGAACACAGGAGAGTGCACACCGCTTCAGAGAAGGGGCGTGGACCCGCTCCACCGAGTCGTGCAAACGGCGTAAACCAGGACAATGGTATTTTGGTAATTTTAAGACCCCACAAATAGAGCTATTTCTGCAATTTTCCCACAACCATGGGTGTTTCTATAAGTTTTTTCCTTCATTGGGGAGATTTATGCAATCTTTCATTTATCGGGGAATTTTTGTAATTTTTCCACCATCGGGGGCATTTCAGCAATTTTCCCGTCATCGGGGATATTTCTGTAATTTTTTCATCATCGGGGGTATTTCTGTAATTTTCCCGTCATCGGGGGTATTTCTGTAATTTTTCCGCTACCGGGGACATTTCTGTAATTTTCCCACTGTCGGAGACATTTCTGTAATTTTCTTCCCACCGGGGGTATTTCTGTAATTTTTTACCCACCGGGGTATTTTTGCAATTTCCTGACCACCGGGGGTATTTTTGTAATTTTCTGAGCACCGGGGGTATTTCTACAATTTTCTGCCCACCGGGTGTATTTCTACAATTGTCTGTCCACCGGCGGTATTTTTGTAATTTTTTGGACAGCAGAAGATATTTCCCATAATTTCCCAAGGTTCTTCGTGGACTTTGGCTATTTATGAAATTTGTATGGATCTTCATTCCAGCCATTTTGATGATCAAAGGATATCTTGAAATTTTCAAGCCACCAAGGGCTTTAGGTGATAACAAAACTTATTGGAGTTGAAAGCCTCCGGATGCTCTTGCACCATCTTCTCTCCTTTTTCATCCTGGAGTTGTTCTTATCTTCTCTCCGGCCTCTTTTGAGCAGAGTTTCAACCTTTCACGAGAGTCTTCATCCTCCCTCACCAAAGGAGGGGCTTGGATTTTGTAGGAGGTGGAGGAGGGCAGGGGGGAGATCCCCCGGAGCTTGGAGAGGGTAACCCCCTGGCTTTCCATCCCCCCCCCCCCGGTCTCTTCATCTCCCTATTCTTCCTCCCCCGGAGGTGCAACAGCAAGAAGGAAGCGCAGGGAGGACCGGGGGGAGCTCCCCCGGTGCGCAGCAGCAGGAGGGGGGGGCCTCCCCCCCGGTGGGTGTGCAGCAGGCCGGGGGCTTCTCCCCCGGTGGGTGCAACAGATCGGGGGGGACTGCCCCCCGGTTGCAGGTGCAACAGGCCGGTGGGCCTTCTCCCCCCGGTGGTCAGCAGGCCGGGGGCTTCTCCCCCGGTGGGAGCGCAGCAGCAGCAGCAGGCCGGGGGGGAGTCCCCCCGGTTGGAGCAGACCCGGGGGGAGCTCCCCCGGTGCAGGTGGGCCAGGGGGAGTCCCCCGGTGCGGCAGAAAGGGGGAGCCCCCCCGGTTGGAGCAGATCGGGGGGGAGCTCCCCCGGTGGCAGCAGAAAGGGGGAGTCCCTCCAGTCCACCTGGGGTACCCCCTCTCTCCACTGCTACTATTGCTGCTATTGGAAGTCCAATCGAGGGGGGGGGACCCTTCCCCCTCTCCTGCTGCTGTTCCAGATGGACTGGAGGGGACCCCCTCCCCCTCTGCTCTTGCTGCCGTTGAAGGACGGAGAGGGGGGGACCTTGGTCAATTCCATCGGCGGGACCCCTCCCCCTCTTCTCTTGCTATTGTTAAAATGGACCGGGAGGGGAGTCCCAGTCAATTCCATCGGGGGTACCCCCTTACTCCCCTGTTTCTTCCACCGCGGCCATTTCAAATTTGGGGGGGGGGGGGGGACCTGGTCAGTCGCATTGGGGGTGGCCCCCCTCTCTCCTCTCCTGCTGCTACAGATCGGGGGACCCCCGGTTAGGCCCACCGGGGGTCTTCCCTATGCCAAAACACCCCTGGGGGTGGCCCCCCTCGCACTTCTGCGCACAAGACAACAAAAAGAGAGGAGAAGTAAAGAGGAGGAAGAAAGGAAGAAGGAAGATGAAAAGGTAAAAAAAATCAAGAGTCAAGGTGCTTACCTCCACCAAAATCCACGGGAGGTGTCTCCTTCTCCGGCACCTATAAAAGTAGGAGAGGGCGGCTAGCAAAGGGAGCTTTTATGGGACAAGAGCATCTCTTGGCACTTGGGAGTTTGAAGTTTTTTTATTTGGTTTGTTCTTCTCTTCCCTTGGAGCCTTGAGGGGAAGACTTTGAGCAAACTCTTGAAGACCTGAAACTTGCGCAAGAGGTGACAGCGGCAGGGGGGGGCTTTCTAAACTTAAATTTTATTAAAAGTCACATAAAAGCCTTTGCATTGGGGTATATTTGTAAAAACATCCTCATATGAAGGGAGGTTACTCCATGAAGAAAATAAATGTGGAAAACACATGGACTTATTGTCCTGGGATTTTTGGATGACTTATAATGGGGAGAACTCTACAAAAATGTCAAAATTACAATTTTACCCCCAAAAGATTGTGAAATTATACAGAAACTTCGAAAAAATCAGAAAGTTTCTAAAAATTCTAGAATTCAAGAGGAAGACTCAAATCCAAAGTTATGTTTTTTTAGAATGGAGGAAAAAAAACCCCGTTTCATCCAAAAATTCAGAAATTGCAGTTTTATCTTGGAGGTTTGAAAAATTGCATAAAAACCCATATATTTTGGGGAAATTCTCAGAAAATCCTGAAATTCAGAAAAAATAGAAGAGGTTACAGAAATATTTCCGAAATTGGAAGAATGCCCTTATTTTATTCAAAAGTTCAGAAATTGCAATTTTAACCTACAAAATTGTGCGAATGTCCAGAAAATGTAAGGAAATTCACAAAAAGCCAAAAGGTCACATATGGATGTCTTCCTTGTGAAAAATTGCAAACAAACTCCTGTCAAAGGAAAAATTATAAATAAACCCCTATCAAAGGAAAATTATAAAAAACTTTTATAAAAGGTGAAAATTATAAATAAACTCTTATCAAAGAGAAAATTGTAAATATATCCCCGCCTTAGGGCATGGGACTCTCTCCCAAGACAAACCCTCAATTTCATAACCGATATCGTAGGGGTTGAGAAAATATTTGGCAGTTAATCAAAGGTGTTCGGACTTGCTCTGATGTAAACTAACACCAACTCCAGTCAGTGGGGAAAGGTTCTGTACACGAACTCTAAATCGCCTGATAAATTATGTCCGCGGGAATTACAATATGCATGCTAATTAGCCTAAATATATGCATATTCATCCAACAAAATGGATGTAAACCTCGAAATTAATCCCTCATGTGAAGCAACTTCCCTCCTAAAAATTCTATTGTTTCTCTCACCCCATAAAGATCAAAGCGTGGCGTGCAGGATGAGCCACCAAACCACCCAATCTCCTTTGATCGGTCAACTCCTTCCCCTAAACGCAATGAGGCACTGCACCTCTCGCTGACGATGTAGAGCACAATGGGCTCTCCTCGCAAGACCCTCCCACACCTCCTGTGAATAGGTACATTGCACAAACAGGTGGTCCACAGACTCATCCTCCAGACCACACAGGCATCAGGTCGCCTGGATCTCCGGGAGGGAGTGAAGTAGCCTGTTACAAGTGGGCAACCTCCCATGGGAGATCCTCCAAGTTAGTAGCCTCACCTTCAACGGGCTCCGTGGCCTCCACATGAGGGGCGAGCGTGTGGTACACCCCTCCATCGGAAATGATGGAGTATGCAGATCTTACTGAGAAGGACCCTTCCTCACACCACCTTCAAGCCCACACATCCTTCCGGTCGGAGTGCAATGTGAAGGCGTGGAGGAAGAGTAGTAAGTCCTCAAGCTGCTCCATCTCATCCAACGTGAGGTTCCTCATGAAGGTCGGTGCCCAAGTACCCTATGGAAGCTGGGGGTCAAAAGACTGGGCAACCGACCCCAAAGGGTCAGTAGAAACAGCAAAGAGGCTGGGGAAGGAGGCCTCCAACGTGAAGTCGCCATACCACCTGTTCTTCCAGAAAAGGCACTGGTCGTCTTTTCCTAGTTAGACACATACGCCAGAAGAGAAAATGTCTCTGCAAGTCATGATGTTGTGCCAGATCAGTGAAGTCTGATGATGAGAAGGAAAATTCATGTCCCAAACTCACATTCTACCGTAGTATTTTTGCCTGATAACCTACGATCACAACCCCTCATCTCTCGTCTCCAACCTCTACAACCACTTTCACAAGAGAGTCAAATTGAAGTCTCTGACATCCTTGATTCCCAGGCCTCCCTCTTCTTTGCTGGCAACCACCCTACCCCATTTGATATCATGCCATCCCCTACACTTTTCCCCCGCTCCCATGCCAAAAAAATCTTGCCTTAATCGACTCTATCTTCTTCACCACAGACTTGGGGACTCGAAACACAGAAAGAAAATAGATAGGTAGGTTGTCCAACACTGATCTGCACAAAACTAACTTGCCGTCATAAGATAGAAGTCTAGCCGTCTAACCACTCAGTCTGGACTCATACTTCTGAATGATAGGAAGCCAGTCTGCTCATCTCAAAGCACTTGGAGGCAGGGGTAGACCCAAGTAGGAGATGGGAAAGCTCCTACCTGATAACCCAATATATAGGCAACACTCTGAAGGACCATTTCTTCCATGTTAATCCCTACAAGCAGACTCTTATTGTAGTTAACCTTCAAACCAACGACATCCTCCAGAAATTCTAGTAAAAGCCTAGCATCAAATAGCTATTGCTCACCCTCTGCCAAGAAAAGGATTGTATCATCAGCATACTATAGGTGAGTGATAGATGCACCGGCTCTCCCAACCATGAAGCCTCTAATATGACTAGCCCCCTCTGCTCTCTGCCACACCTTACTCAGCACATGCACCACCAAGACAAAGAGAAGAGGAGACATGGGGTCTCCCTGTCACAGTCCCCTGCCACTGCGGAAAAAGGAAGTCGACTTTCCATTGTCAAGGACTGCAAACGAAGCAGAAGAAATGTAAGCTTGGATCCATCGAATCATCTATCTCCAAAGCCCATCGTCACCAACACATCGAATAAGCATAGCCAATTAACTCTGTCATAAGTCTTCTTGAAATCTAGGTTGAGGACTACACCTTTCCTCCTCTTAGTCTTCATAGCATATAGACATTCATGTGTCACCAAAAAATTGTCCTGGATATGTCTTCCTCTAATGAAAGCTTTCTAAAAGCTACTGACAACCTTGTCTATAACAATCGCCAATCTTCTAGCCAGCATCTTAGTGAAAATCTTGTATGTACCATTCAACAAACTAATGGGTCTGAAGTCCCTAAAGTCATGTGCACCTTGCTTCTTGGGAATAAGCGTTAGGAGGGTTTTATTGATGTCCACCAAGTGGAGTCCTCTCCTCCTAGAATTCCCACGTAGTAGTCATAAGGTCAGCCTTGATGACATCCCAACACCTTTGGAAAAAAGCGAAAGGGAAACCATTGGGCCTTGGAGTTCTGTCTCTAGCAAGAGAGAAGATTGCCTGGCGTACCTCCTCCTCAATAAGGCTCTGTGAGATCACCACCCTCTCCTCGTTTAAGAGACGGGGAAGGAGGTCAGTTGCAATCCTAGGCCTAAAATGGTCGTCCTCAGTAAATAACATGGAGAAGTAGTTCCTGGCTAGACTCTTGATTTGCTCCTCTGAAGAAACTGAATGCTCACCTGTCAAGATAGAAGTAATAGTGTTAACTCTCCTCCTTCCTGAAGCAATACGCTGGAAGTAAGCAGTATTTCTGTCCCCCTCTTTAATACACTGTCCTTTGACCTTTGTCTCCAGTAAATTTCCTCCCTGGCGAGGATCTCATCAAACTGGCCCCTGACAGCCTCCCTTAGACTCCTGTCCTCTGCATCCATTAGCACTGCCTCCTCCAAACAGTCTAGTTCCACAATATGCTGAAGAATTCTATCCTTAGCAGCCCTCCTCGGGAGGGTTTTGACAATCCTCCAGGTCTTGAGTATTTGAATGTCGAAGCTTCAAGACCAAGGTAGCCATAGCCGACTTGCCAGCAACCTGAGAATCCCAAGCTCCCCTGATCGTATCCATGAAATTAGCCTCCTTAAACCAAAACTGCTTCAATCTGAAAGTATACCTTCTATCTTGCAACCGACTGGTCTTCAGAAGGATATGCTTGTGGTCCGACACAGATCTGGCCAACGACAACACCTGCACATGAAGATAATGATTCTCCCAATACATCAAGAATCTGTCTAACTTGGAACAAACAACATCAGCTCGCATGTTGGGCCAAGTGAACTGGCCCTACTCCATACCGATGTCCACCAGAGCGACCTCAATGAAGGCATTGAAGTCTTCCATATCACGAGTGTGTGCATTCTCTCCTGTCCTCTCCCACGGGGCCACCACCGCATTGAAGTCTCCACCAAGACACTAAGGCCTACTCGAGGATAGGTGATAAGTGAGCAAGTCTTCCCACAAAAGGTGCTTCTCCTCCCTACTTTGAGGCCCGTACATCCCAGAGAAATATCATGAAAAAGCATCCTTCACCTTAACGAAGTGAAGGGAAATGGTCTATTTATTCACATGTCTGTCCACCGCCACCTCATCGACCTCATAAGGATTCCAGAGGAGCATAATCCCACCAGACTTTCCTATCGTCGGGTACACAATGTTGGGCATGTGTGGAACATGCTTGATTCTATTATTTTGATGATGTGTAACCATGACTCATTGATGAGTCTTATTTGCTCTTGATAATGCCAACATGTTTAAGTCTCAGGTCAAAGTCAGCACTGGCACGAGAATGGCCTCATGAAGATGAGCATGTGAATAGTTCACGAAGATGAGCAGTAGGGCAAGGTTGAATTCAAGATACATAAATCTAAAGGAGCAAGAACTAACCAAGTTTGAAAGTCACTTAAGATGCAAAGGCATAGAAATTGAGGCAACTGGTTGCACTAAAAGCAAGGCAGGTGATGAAAAGCTAACATAGGCAAGTGATGCAAAAGAAAGGAATTTAAAAGAGAAAGCCAAGTTGATTTCAGTCAATAGTTGACCCAGACAAGTTTGACCAAGTCAAAGTCAACACTAGTCAAGTCAATAGTCAACTCATGTCAGCCATCTCACAAGAAGTCAACATAGTCAACCTTGTCACAAGACAGCTTTCACAAGGGTGGTGTTGACCTCATAAAGTTGTGGTGTTGACCTCACAAAGCAAAGTGTAGATCTCACTGTCCCAGGAGGTCGACCTCAGACCCTTCCAGAAAGCGTTGAAGACAGGTTTTTGTTCTGTAGTGTCGACACCACAGCTACAGCAGGTCGACACCACAGTGCTTCCAGAAAACGTTGAAGATCAATTTTGTTCTGTAGTGTCGACACCACAGTTACAGCAGGTCGACACCACAGTGTTTCCAGAAAGTGTTGAAGACCAGTTTTGTTCTGCAGTGTTGACACCACAATTACAGCAGGTTGACACCACAGTGTTTCCAGAAAGTGTTGAAGACAGGATTTTGTTATGTAGTGTCGACACCACAGTTACAGCAGGTCGACACCATAGTTCTCCCAGAAGCACTTTAAGTTGCTTTCTGTCAAACGTGCTAGGTCATCCAAGGAATAAAAATATGAACCGTAAATCTCCAAAAATACGGATTTCGAGGTTTGGAGCAAGTCTAGGTCAGACAAGTGACTCAGCCATCATCACCATACCTAACCTACTTTTTGGAGGCAGCTATGTCAAAAGTGAAAATCTGGGAAGAAAAGTCTCTTGTGTTGACGGACCACTTTCTGCATGCAACCAATGGGATTTGGTCCTAGAAAGGTGCACAGAACACAGAACTGACCTGAGCCAATGAGGAAGCAGTCTGCAAGATATTGTCCACAAGGAGCATTAAATGCTCAGATCTGAAGCTAAAGAAAAGTATTACTTTATATCTTCTCTGAGCCAATCAAAAGAAAACAAGTCTGAAAGCACTCTTTTCCACTTATGCTGGACCAATCAATGGACATATTTTTTGGTGGGAAAGTTTCCTCTCTTGGGAAGCCAAAAAGAAGAAAGGGTTTGTTTATTCTGCTCTAGAAAGGCACTCAAGTGCACATCCTGCGCATGCATCAAAGAAAGAAGACTTTTGGAGGGAAACCATTTTCCTTTAGTCTTCTACGGTGGAACCAGTCAAGCTCAGTGGTCCAAGGAAATTAAAATATGATGGACCAATCAAATTACAGAACTAAGAAGAGCTGAAGAAAAGAAAAATCCTATTTCTTTCTGGGCCAATCAGATGCATGTCTGGTCATTTCTTTTGGTGATCCTGCTATCAGATTTGGGACCAATCAAAAGGATGTCTATGGTCAAACAAGTCTTCTATATTCCAGCCAATCAGATCGCAAGATTGTGGAGGGAAAGTTTTCTACCATCTCAACTAGCTCTTTTATTTATATGAAGCTCTTTCACATGAAGAGGGCTGCTGCTGCCTGAGATGAAAGCCACGCCCTTGAGCATCCAAGAAGAACATTTGTGAGAAGGGAGTGAAAGCAGCCCAGCACTAAGGCCGACTCAGTCCGGTGCTGTAAGAAAGAGCAGAAGAGAAAGAGAAAGCTTGAGAGAGTCCAGCTCGTGAAAGAAGCAAAAGTGTGCAGCCTGATACACTTGAAGATCTGTGGCATCAATCAGCTCGTGGATCAAATCCAGAGCTACTTTGCTCCTGTGGAGCTACATTCCTTTTGTCTTTTCCTTTTGTGTTTCTCGTTTGTTTTTCATCCTTTCATCGTGTTCTTCCGATACCCTGTTTAGGGATCGGGTTCCTTCTAAGTGATTAGAAGAAGGGAGAAGTGTTATTCTCCAGGTTCCCTCTGTGGTTTCAGAGGAAGGGAGAAGTGTTCTTCTCCGGGTTCCCTCTGTGGTTTCAGAGGAAGAGAGGATCTAATCGTCTAGGCCTGTGAGCAGTTGGGTGCTGTCTCATGGTTCCTTCTGTGTTCACAGAAGAAGGGAGGATTGGGCTCCTCCGGTCACTACCGGTGGTAGTGGGTCTGATCTTGCTGGATGCGAGATCAGGGTGAGAGATTTGTCTCCCTCGGGTCAAGCTGTTAGGCAGCGGTTGCTGTGGAGGTTCTCCACGTTCTTGCTTTTGTAAGGGTAAGCCTCACCGGGTTTGGTGAGGGGTGGATGTAGGTCTGCAGGTTTGCAGACTGAACCACCTTAAAAATCCCTGTGTAGTGGGTTGTGCATCTTGTGTGATTGTTCCATATTCACTACCCCCATTCACAGGTCTGTGTGCGTGCTAAGTTTTTCTATCACACACATTAACAAAAGCACACACACACAGTTACTCAGTTCATACTTAATTGATGTGTATTGTCATTCATGCAGTCTAGTGCAATAGATCTCATTTAATTCTTAAGGGCCACTTTGATAACGGCTTAGGTTAGGGGCGGGTGGCTTACCCGGGTTAGCCCACCCCACCCCTAACCCTAACCCGGGTGGATTAACTCATTCCACCTATTTCCTAGGAATGAGTTAATCCACTTTAACCCTATCTGACCCGGGTTAAGAAAAAAATTATCAAACAAGGAGTAACTCACCCGACCCCAGTTAACCCACCCTAACCCAGTTTAACCAGTTACCAAAGTGGCCCTAAACGTCTTTGAGGGAGTGTCAACCTTACTGCTCAGCAGTGCCGACCTCAGCTCTCTACATAGCTGAGATCCTTTGAGGGAGTGTTGACCTTACTGCTCAGCAGTGTCGACCTCAGCTCTCTACATAGCTGAGATCCCTTGAGGGAGTGTCGACCTCACCACTTGGTAGTGTCAACCTTAGCTACTCACTTAGTTGTGATCCTCTGAAGGAGCGTCGACCTCACCACTCGGGAGTGTCAACCTCAGCAGCCCGTGGACTGTGCTTTGTCGTTTCTATTTGAGCTATATCTATCACATCCGCTGTGCATTGTGTCTAAGTGTCTCTTGTGTATTATAGAAGTGTTTTATGTAGTTAAGATTTTAATTGGGCAAAGTTTTTGAAAGGATCTATTCAAACCCCCATTCTAGATCCGGTTGCACCTCACGGCACCCAACACACAACACCTCTGGAAAGTCTGACACCCCCTAACCCCTCATAAGAGACTCATTCTCCCCTTCCCATTTTGTCTCTTGGATACAAAGAACGTCAATCTTGCACCTCCTAATCAACTCCTTCATAACCCTCCTCTCCTCAGCCCCCCCAAACCCCCTCACATTCCATGATACAATCCTCATGAGGACATAAGGTTATCTCTCTCCTCCCCACCCTCACCACACTACTCCCTCTCCTCTCTCTGTCGGATAGAGGCCACCCACCTCTTCCTAATGTTGGTGAAAACTCATCTCACATCTTCATCCGCCTTGGCTTCAAAAGAGATGCCAACCTCCTTAGTGAACTCCTTGGTGATTCTCTCAACCCTGGCCACCAGGTCCCTTACTTCTTCCTCTCCAACATTTGTTTCACCTTAGGCTTGCCACCGGTAGTAATCAGAGTGACCGGTCCTCCTGGAGATTGTGACACTGTTGCCACCCTTGTAGGAGGTCCTCCCCATCCTTAAGCTCATTTGTGACCTGATTACCCCGCCAGGGCTGTTCGAAGGCCTACTATCGGACGCTACCAGCAGCTGAGCACCCACGGCACCGAAGTTAGAAGCCACTGGCTAGGCACCAGGAGAGGCCACCTGCCCAGGACTAGGGGGCCACCATCTTCCGGCGAGGAGGAGACGAGCTTCGAAAGATGACCCAACAACGGTGGAGCCACTGGCTCCTGCTGATGCTTCTCCACTCTGTGGCATACGTCCACAGAACTGCCACCTGCCTTAGGCAGTTTCCCACGTGACATCCCCGCCTGATCGACCACCACCTGCTTCCCCTTCCTATCACTAGCCCTTGCCTGGACGCTGCAACTCTGCTGTTCCCCACCTGAGGAATGCTGGAGAGACCCCCCGACATCCCCTGCCACCGGAGAGTGAGAGGTGACGATTGCGAAGGACTGCCGGTCAGCGGTGGAGGTGGGAGAGAGGCCGGAACAGTCGCCTGTGTTGTCAACACAGGAGATGGGCTTCAGATGGAGTTGGGTGGGAACAAAGGCACTGTGCGGGCCCGCAACATCTGGAAGGAGGGTGATTCAGGGTATCGGGTAAGTTTCGTGTAACCGGAACATACATGCAGGACCATCACCCCACTCCAACCCGTTTACAGAGCGAACCGGCCCATCTTCCTCGTGACCCCACGGTGGATTGGCAGCCTGACTCGGTTTACAGACCAAATTTAAAACCCCCGCTGAAAATCGCTTCCGTACCTCGTCTTCCTCCTTCCGCCGGCTGTGTAACCCTAAACTGGGCGGCGACGGCATCTTCAGCTCTTCCAACAGTCACATTCGAATGATGAAGACCTTTCTGTCCACCTCTGCCGTGATGACCCCCGGCACAGCCGCCAGACTGGTCACCTAGATGGTCGCCAGAACTACAGTCTGCGACCCTAGCTCCGTGAACCCCAACCTTCCACCCTCCACCTGTCCAAGCTCTTTCGCCAAGAATGCGATCCCCTCCTCATCACACAGGATCACATAGACCCCCTCCAGGATCACCCTGAGCCTCCTCACCTCTAGGTTGGGGAAGGTCCCCCGATGAACCGACCATCTTTGCACCTGTAGGACGGCGTCGCCTGCTCTCAGGAAACCGGTCTCCAACACTCTAGCTACCCCCCCTCATCCTGACCAAGCACCAAGAAGGAGTCAGTGGCGGTTTGAGTCACTGCCTAGCAGCCAGCAATGCTCTTCTTGAGCTGCCTCTTGACTAGCTCTGCAGAGACCGAACCTTCAATGGTGCTCGCACACAGGCACCGCCTGAACCAACCAAGCCTAGCTTGCAGGGGCTCCACCGGAAAAACTCCGGCGTCTGACCACCTCTTGCCACCAGGCCTAAGCAGCGTCTGGAGACCAGACCCCTTCACCACCGCTGCGAACGGCACTGCAGGTGGACTGGCCCACGGACAGACCAACCGAACGTGCCCCCATCTCCCACACCTGAAGCATATCGGCGGTTATAACTTAAGCCCAAAAATAAAGCTATAGGATCTCGGAGGATTTCTTTTTAACTTTTACCATATGAATCGTGCAACATCTTCATTACTAATGACTGAAAACTTGGATTCCTGAGTAAAACTCTTTTGATTGACATAAAAAACTGAAATCCCTGGATTCAATTTTTTGGATCAATGGAAACCAATAAACCTGTTTGGATTGACAAAATGCTGAAGTCTGAAATTATGATCAACCAATCAACAATAGAATCTCTGATTTTATTTTTCATCAGACACGACAATAAACCAAAATCATCAAACCATTGATCTCAAAATCGGATTCCTATTTGTAAATGACCCCTAGAATTTGGTGAATTATCCATGTCGAGGAATTTGTTCTCTCAATATCGTAGTCAAATATATGGACTGTAGATTTGGATAAGATCCTGGGATTGGATGGGGTCCAGATCTGGATCAGCTGAGAATCAGCCAGGATTGCCCAATTTCAGACCAATTCCAGCCATTCAAGCCATTCGGTTTTTCTTTTTTCTTCTAATTCAATTCAACTAGGGATTACATATTACCTATTGACATTGGATCTGCATTGGCTGGCCTTGATCTGGATTGGGGTTCCCCAAACTATGTATTCGATAGCTTAATGGATAAGAATCCTGATATTCAGTTGCTCCTACTCCGTGCTTTGACTTGCCACCTTGGTAACTTTGCTTGATGAAAAAGATGCTAATATCGTACTTGCAGTGCACCTGTCAAGTACATGTGCAAAAATAGTGTAGAAAAGAGTACAGCATGATGGTTTATCTAATACTTTTGGATTGTCAACTTGTTTGCAGATTGTTACAGAGTATAAACATGACCAGCTCCCATTAGTGTTGGATGCATGTGAGCGGATGCACGCACACTTGACTGCTGCAGTGGTTTCAAATGATCCTCTGTTCCTACAGGCAAGAGTTGAAACTTTGGATATTTATTTAATAAGCTCAGTTTATTTCTGATGTTTTTGAATCTGAAAGCATGTCATGCTTCTATTTTAGTTCTCGGATAACCTGAGTTTATGATATTGCATCGGAAACTCATTATGATTGACCAATAGACAAGTGTAAGTAAAAATTTGAACGAACTCACAAGTAGTCTGATTATTTTCCCAAAATCTAGAATTGTCAGTTTTACGGGTTGAACAAAACAAAGCGATGGCTGGAAGAAGTTGTTAAACAACCTTTTCCCCCTCTTTCCAATGGAAGAAGGACCTGCGCAAGATTTGCCTCTACATTTCACTTACAAGAATGACATCCTACCGTCGAGATAATACTGAACACTTTTGATCTGTATGGAGGAGGAGTGTAGAGTTGAATTTGTTGGAGGCTACCTTCTCATAAAGATGAAGTTTCAGGTTCTTCATCGAGAGGTGATGCGGATGCTTAGTATAGTAGTGATGTCGCAAGAATTGCCGATTTACTTTATGTGAAATTTATTTATGTGAAATTTATTCTGAGGGAATTCTGAATTTATTTGTTTTTGGCAATCCATCCCTTGTTTATTTACATTATGGAAAAATTGCACAGGATGTACTTGGGAAGTCTGTTAATGGTACCACATACGCTGGACTGAGAGCACGTACAACAGGAGCCCCACAAAATCACTGGTGAGTGGAAATCTTGGCCATGTTCTTCCTCTATTATGGACGTCTGTCTCATGCCGTAGTGTCAAAACAAATGATTTCACAGGTTTGGACCAGCTGGTGACCCCAGGGGTGCAGGAATCGGAACACCAGATGCGATAAAACTTGTCTGGTCTTGCCATAGGGAAATAATATACGACATCGGTCCTTTGCCGGCACACTGGGAAATCCCATCACCCACATAAAGTTGGATATGGAAAAAAGCTGAAGAAAGTACTGGGACGGTGAAGAGCCTTTTTTGATGATGAGCTTATTAATTAGAGTGCTGTCTCGTAAGCTAGTAAGCAACAATCTGGAACTAACAACAAATGTTCTGCTGTTCTCATGCAGGCCTGCTTTCATTTTTCTTTCTATTTATTTCTATGACCTTTGCCAAGTGCCATCAATTTTTGCTTTACTAGTTTCTTCCTTCGAAAGGTAATTGCAGAGTAATTCTTCCACTCAGCATGGCCGTTAATTTTGCTCGTGTAAACAGAGTTGTGTTAAACACAACAAAAGTGTCTGTCCCATTGACGAGGCGTTTTCTGTCTTATGTGAGAGTGATCACTTGTAGCGGGAATAGCAGCTCTTTTGTTCTTTACGGGGACATTTAGATGGTAGGAATGATGTCGGGGTGGAACAATGTTGCTTCAAGAAAAAAGAGCTCACGGGTTGGCACGGTGGGATCGTTAGAGGTAGGGGTGATCATTATTTGGGTTCAACTCAAAAATTAAATCAAATTGACAGATTTAGTTCGATTTAATTTGATTTGAAATTTTAAAAAAATTGATTTGAGTTCAAATCGAATCGTATTAAAATTTTTAGTTTGATTTAGTTTTGAAGTTTAAGAAATTAAATCGAATCGAATAATATGAATTTAAAGATATTTTTGTCAAATTAATATAAATATGTATGTAATTATAAATTTTAATTTAAAAAATTTAATCTTTGTCATCCCAATGGGGTTGTTGATTATATGAAATAGATTTTAAATCACTTTTTATTTTTTATTGTAATTGAAGTTGTTTATTTTTTATGTGAAAATATTATGAAGTTTATTTTTACAAATTATAATTTTTTATGTTATATTTTTAATATTTATTTTATTTGGTTGAAATTTTTTTACTCTATCTTTCTATATTCTCGTTTGAATCGAATGTAATTTTTAAAAGTGGAGATTGAATATAATTTTTGATTTGGTTTAGTCTCAAAGTAATTTGGTTTAATTTAGTCTCAATTAAAGTCTTAATTCGATTTGATTTGAAAATTTTTTTTTTCAATAAAATTAAATCAAACCGTATTCGCCCCTAAACCAGAGGTGTTCCAAAGTAAAAGTCCTCTCCCGGTTGTGGATGATTAAAAAGTTTACTTGTTAAGGAAAAGTTACACACAAGTTGGCGAGCCCAAACTGACTGGTGTTATAAATAATTAATGACGGAGATGTTGGCGTCCCTACTCGATCCTTTTTTCCCCGAACACAGCGGGTTGCTTGTAGGCTGTAGGGGGGCTACATAATCACTTCAGTGTTACGTCTGCCATACAAATCAGAAGTTCCAAGCGCTGTTTCACAAGAGACGGCATTCCTTTTGAAATTCTAGTGACAATCATACTCTTCTCGCCATATTTCGTGGTAAAATGTAGTTTTCTAAACAAATTGTCGCAGACCTAATAATTGAAAATATTATCATTAAGTTGTGTTTTAATTTTACAACTTTCGAAATGTTTTGATATTTGGCGAATTTGGTTTATTTAAAACAAAAAGGTCCGGTCGTTGGGAGTACGGACCTCGTTAGACGGATGTGGGATTTTACTCTGACGAACCATCTTTCCAGCCTTGGTTCATGAAGCAGCGTGTCTTTTCACATCGTGGGGTGGTGCTGTTAATATTCAAATTTGAATCCTCCTGATTGTGAGCCAAGGATTGTATAGGAACTTTTGCCTACTTGTTATCTATTTGTTTGATGTACTATTATTAAGGGATAGTTATAAAACCAACTATGTATTTTAACAATTATAGAATTATCATCTTTATTTAGTTATTGTCACGAATAATCTTGTCACGTTGTAATCATCGTCATAATCTTTTCACATTATTTAGGGTCGATTTATGAATTCTGTTCTTCTAAAGATGTTTATCGAGTGTTATATTTGTATCTAAATTTAAGAAGTCAATGTCACTTTTAATAACATTTTAAGACTTCCACGAGTTCAATTAGAATTCACTGAAATTTGATTACATCTTTTAACTTGCGTTGAGTTAGGGCGACGTTATATATGTCTAAATTATTTGAGCTAATTTTTCCTTATTTTATCTTCAATTAGAGTTACACTCGAGTCCTCGTGGATGCGTTTATTTCTAATATCATCCTTTTTAATTTTATCACACGTCCATCTCAACATCTCTATCTATGTCACACATATTATGTGAATGCATTCCTTTCGTACTGTCTAACACTCGATATCATATAATAAAGTAGATCTCACAGTTGTTCTATAAAATTTCACTTTAAAAATTATACGTATATGACAATCACAAAGTACTCCTGCTATGCATCTCTATTTTAACTAACCTATCTTAAATTTTTTTGTGTAACATCATCGTCGATTTTCCAATTCTCTTAAATAATAAACCTTATGTATCAGAAATTACTACTTCTAGGAATGCTATGTCCATCAATTAGAGGTATATCTTCTTATGCCACTCTTCCATTATTAAAATTCTAAGTGCATAAATTCTGACTTATTCTTACTAATTTAAAAACCTTTATATTGCAAGACACGTCTCCAACGCTCTAATTTAACATTTAAACTATCAATACTCTCGTCAATTAAAATAATATCATCTGTGAATAACTTACATTAAAGGATATCATCGTATAATTATTTTGTTACTCATGCATAATGAAGATAAAGAGGTACAGACTTAAGCAGAACCGTGATGCAAATCTATAGTAACAAAAAATTCTTAAGTCACTTCAGCAATAGTTCTCGTAGCACCTTTGTATATATCTTAAATCAAATTAACATATCATTGATAAATTCTTTTATTTCCTAATATCTATCAAATCAACTCTCTCGATACTTGATCAGACACCTTCTCCAAATCAAGAAAAAAAATATATTTTTTTCATCGTCTCCTTATGCTTCTCTATTAACTGTCGTAATAAGAAAATAGCTTCTGTATTAGATCTATTCGGCATAAAATCAAAGTAATTCACGGATATAGTGACACATCGATGGCATTTCTCTATTACGCTCTCTCAAAGTTTCATGTTATTACTCGTTAGTTTAATTTCACGATAATTATTATAATTTTAAATATCTCTTTTATTTTTATAAAAAAGAACCACGACACTTATTCGTGGGCGATCCCAACCCCCGGTGAGGAAGGAGGAAAGTGTGCGTCAGGTTAACAGCCATCACTTAATAAAATTTGTCACGTCCCAAATTATCCCTGCGGTTAAGAATCATGTTCTGTATTTCTATAATATGGAAACCTGTTAATGACAAATTATATATTTTTGAATGCTTTATGTTTTTGCCCCTAAATCTCAACTTGATGAGACTGGAGACTGTTTAAGAAGAATAAAATTTCCCACCTTCATGAAGGTAGCATGGGATCGCCAGTGCAGCGTACTGCTCCGACTAGTTTATGCATATAATATATATATATATATATATATATATATAGCACTTACCTTGTCAGAGAGAACTGTAGTGTCTCCCCACGTCTGTGGATCAAAAGTATCTGGTCCAGGCGAGAGAGAATAAAACGGAAAGAGGCTTAAAAGGGTGGTCTCCCCTCACGGATTGGAGGATCTTAAAGAGAGAGAGAGAGAGAGAGAGAGAGAGAGAGAGAGAGAGAGAGAGAGAGAGAGAGAGAGAGAGAGAGAGAGGCAGGTCTTCTCTGAAGGCAAGCGGCCACGTTATCCTGGTTGCTCAAAGTGGGCATATATGGTGGGTGGGTGGGTGGGTGGGTGTGGGGGGGGGGTGGTGCGTTTTCCTGTTTATTCTACTTCAATCCAACTCATTTAAATTCGGCCAAAATCCAATGGTATTTATTTTGTTCAACATGTACACAATGAGTTAGCACGTTAGTTTTATTGGTATTTATATTCTAGTAAATCTTGTATAGCTCTGGGAAATAAAATATGTCGTGAACCGATCGATTTATTGACTCAAAGGTTTGCGAGTCAACTCATTTTCTAATCCACACTCCAACTCGTTCTTTTCGAATGGAGTGGATAGGTATTTTTATTCATTAATATCTCTCTCTCGAAAAAAAAATATCGTGAGTAACATTAGAGTGGTACCACATTTACTCCTGGGTTTCTGAGCCACTTCAATGCTCTAAACCCCCAGAGGAGGCCACGTGGCTGCCTGACGTGGCCCAAAACAATGCTCACGTGCCCTTCATGTGAAGGTGTCTCGTTGACGCCCGCACGGGGAGCTGTATGTACGGAACTGCAAGGTCGCAATCACCGTCCTATCGGGCGGTAGTGGAATCAATCCATATTTCGGGCGACCATACGATAAGATTATCAATAGATCGGATAGACACGCTTATCTATAGATCCGGTTCAATTTAAAGTCGAGTTGTAGAATATTTTTTGATTCATGAATTTTTAGTCGTGTCTAAAAAATTAATTTAATTAAATTTATAAATTAAATTAAATTTTTTAATTTGACTCGTAAGTCACTCAAATTTATTTTTTTTATTTTAAAATTTAAAAATAATTTAATTAAAATTATATTATTTTTATTTAATTAAAATTTTAAAATACTCTTTTTTACATAAATTATGTAATTAATATTAAAAGTATAATTACTTTAATGAGATTATATATTTTATATTATTAAATATATTAATTTTTATTTTTATATTTAAATGGTTAGATCGGACTATACCTTAATCAAATTTTACATTTTTTTAAGCGTGTTAGGTTTGATCTGATCTGATCTGACATAACTTAAACTCGAATCAAACTTAAAATTTTAATATTAATAAATCAGATCAAAATCAGGTGATGGGAATCAACGTCGAGCATTGACTTTTTATTTTACATTTGAGTCCTTTTATTTACTTTTATATCCTTGGGAAAGTATATGTGCAATTGTAAGGCTTTATAAGCCAATGTGTCATTCCCTTGGATTGTTTGGATTTTTGTGCAAAATGTCAGTAGGTCCAGCAAGGGGGCCCTCACTCCTTCCCCATTGGTCCACATAAACCATATGGGTCCACGTGGGGCTGGTCAAAGTCCTAGGTGGCATCTAGAAGGTCAATTGGACACATGGGAGACAAGTGGTTGAAAATGTCAAAGGGAGGCCACCTACCTTACCTATCTAGTCAAAGGAGTGCCCCCTCCATATGTAATTTATTTATTTTAGGTTTTTGACCACATGGGGGAAGAAAATGGCCTATTTTCCACGAAATTCCCAGCCCCCCATGTGATGACCCGAGATCCGGATACCGGGAGGAGCCCGGTACCATTCGAATCTTGGACCGCCGCCCACGAGCGGGAGGCTCGGAAGGGCTAAAAAGGAGTGTGGAGGTACAAGGAAATAGGAAATAAGGCATGCCAATTCAACAATTAACAGAAATAAATAAACAACTACAACAGAGTCCAGTCCAACAGAAAGTACAGTCTAAAGCAGTAAAACGTACCACATGCCAAGTGAACACTCGGCCCGGCAAGCTGGCAACTAAGAACCTCCACGCAACGCCCTCGAACCTCGAGGAAGAACCGCCGCACCTGAAACGCAGGGGTGAGCCTCCTGTCACTGGCCCAGTAGGGATCCCGCGGAACCCCAACTGATAACAACAGCGGCACGAAAAGCAGTAACTACGAAAACAGGAAAGTAACTACGGTGGCCGGCAAAACCTCAGCTCTACAGCTACTCCTACTGTACTAGAAAACACGACCCGGTCTCCCGTCGGGGGACAACCAAGCCACGCACCCAACCACCCGATTCCACGATCGGGGACCACCAGTCACGAACCGCCCTAGCCACGCTACTAGGAAAAACGTCACGATACCTCCGTAACGGAGGTCTGCCCTCATGGAAGGGCCCAAGCCAAAACCACACGGTCAGGGAACATGGTCACGACCTCACCGTCGTGAACACAACGCTGTCTGGAGAAAGGCCCTCGGTGACACTCATCGGAAACCCCAGACCTCGACTCCGGGAACACTCCCGAAACCACTCACGAAGTCCCGTCTCGCGGACGGAAACAGAACTCGGTACACGACAACTCACGTCACGTGACATGAGCACCACCCACTAGAAGAACGACCGGATGCGTCCCCTGACGTCTTACACCGCGTCACAAGTGTCTAGCTACCACGCCCCAGGCGGAGACTCAGACACACACAGTAACCAGTAGTACCACAGAACAAGGACTAGTTGGGGTGGCGCCTGCCGGCGCCGTCTGACTCCCCCAACCTCGTGTGCACACTCAGACCATACGCCCAAGGCCTGTCCTCTAGCTGGTAATTCCCCCTACGCCCGGACTCGGTTGTACGTGGGGGCCCTACGGTAACCAGCCTACTCACCGTCTTTCTCGGGTCAGCCGCTCCACCACTCCCAGGTGGGTCAGCACACGGGTGCCGTAAGAAGGCTACGACTAGTGGACGCGTCACAGAACGTGGACACAGAAAATCACGCACGCACTCATTGCGAGTAACACGGAGTAACAGGTGGCACGACGCCACCAGACTCTAGATGGTCCACTAGACCTATAAAACCCAACGGCCTTTGAGTCACAAGACTCGGGGTCAAGACCGTTGCACACGACAGCACCGAGCCGTCAATCTGGCCTAATCCCTAGGTCCAAAATGACGATGCGATAACTCACGAGGCAGTTCACAACCGCCGAGACCCATCCCTCGGGGAGGGAACTTGAGAAACCTCCAGCCCCAGGCTGGGAGACTGGACTCACCGTCCAAGGCCGCACGCTTGGCCCACTCGGAAGCCACCCTCCCGAGAAGCAACGACTTGCGGGGAAACCTCACCGCACTCACACCGACACACTGCGACTCGATCTAGCAAGAACAGGGAAGCCCGGAACACCTGGGGTCACCCAGACCCACCAAGCCCACAGGCACGCTTATCGAGGTAACACGGTACCTCCAGACACCCCAAAAACACGGCAACGAAACTCCACGGGGTTATGTTGTGGACTTACCTCCCGAATATGGGATTAGCTCGACTTTTAATGTAGCAGATCTAGTGGCCTACAAGGAACCCACAGCGATTCCTAGTGACCCTTTCGAGCCTTCTCCTCCCATTGAGAGTGAGCCCACCCCTGTGTGTCCCACAGCCTCGAGAGTACCGCACGAGCACATTGAGAGGATACTGGATGAGCAGGTGACCACTACACGGAGCAGGGTGTACCAGCGCTACCTTGTCCGCTGGCGGGACCGTCCACCTTCTGATGATTTCTGGATCAGCCGGGAAGATCTCCAGCGCCTCGATCTAGATCTGCTGGAGCACTACCACATCAGTGTCCCCCCTTACTCGACGGAGTCGAGTTCCAGCCGCCCTGGGAGGGTTGGTGGGGACACCGGATCCACTACTGGGCCCACTACTCGGAGCCGACGCCGCACTGCCCCGACACCGAGCTTATGGCTCGGAGATCTCGGAGATCCTTCCTGAAGACTCGGCCTACGGCTACGGTGCTATATTACGTATCGAGTATGTGTGTATGTATACATGTATCTCTACATGTATTTTTCTTTTCTCTACATGTATTTTTCTTTTCGTCTTATTAGGCTAGTCTAAGTCAAAATCCCATGTGTGTAATTTTTATATTTTATTTGGTTAAAACCCACAAAGTCTTTAAGTTGGTTGGTGGGGTTGTCTTGTTAGGCTAGGATATATGTACAAATAAGTAGAGTCTTAAGAGGTTTTTATGTATTGGCTCTTCCTATATAAAGAGGCCAAAGATGTGCTATGAGAGATATGTTGTATGAAAGAAAGAATTGAGTTGAAGGAGCCTTTGCCCCTTTGTTCATCTCCCTTCCCTCCTTTCTCATTTTTGTGAGATCCGAGTGTCGCCCGGTGTGAGACCGTCCGGCGTGAGGCCGAGCTGTGTGAGATAGCAGTTATCCGTTCCCGTCCTGTTCGCGTCCCGGAGTGCCGTCGATCTATTCCCACGTCACCGCCGCGTCAACCATGCAACACACGTCGCACGACATCTCGCAGCCAGTTTCATCCTTATGTTCTCCAACCCTTTGCCACTACAACTCGGACTCCATGCCGCAAGATAGAGTATTACTTCCATAGGCGCACTCGTCCCTTCATTATGACCATCATTTAATGACCCTCGTGGCTCAAGACACCAATGATTCCCCTAGGTATACAACCTTAATGACAGGGGTGTTTCCCACTAGAATTTGAACCCAACTCGATTACATGTGTGGAATATGAGCAGACACCATATCGGACGAAGATATTCCCTCCATAACTGCCCTGAGAACCGCATGCTTTTGTAACCGTCCCCTACTCTACGATATCGCCAAAGTAGGCTTGACATGTGGCAAAACGATGACTCGATAGTTCGACTGCAATAATAGCATACGCCTAGGCTCTACAAAGAGTACAAGAGGACACTATTGCCAGGTATGCGGACAAGAACCTTAATAGTGAAAGTTTCCAATTTCACCTACTTTTCCATCAACTCTTGATTGACTTGAGCATCAGAAGGATTTCTCGAGACACCTCGCCCTCTTTGAGAACTTCTTATTCTTTGGTGCATAAAAGCTCGATCTTACCATGTGACTCATCTTTGAGAAACCCCACCTCTTACTATCTAAACTCTCTTGCCCGGTCTCCCTCCTACGAATTCTAAAGGTTACACGACAGTACTTACTCTCCCATATCAAATTTTCTTTTCATTCCATACTTTGAGAAAAATTATGGTGCTACTCTACTTTAGGAGTATTGTATAACTCTTCATTTCAACCGTTTAATATTTAGATGGGATGGTTGAGATCAAACATACTTTCGAAGAAATATCTCATAATGAAGAAATTGGATTTAAATTTAACTTTTCAAAAAATGTGTTTTATTTCAACCATCCGATCTAAAGATCAAATAGTTGAGATGGAGAGTGATCATACACCACCTCAAATGGAGGGTATGGTAGCATTTTCTCCTATAAGTAATAAACCCTATAAGTAGATTACCATGTGGCCGCGGTAACCCTAATAGTCAAGTAACAAAATCAGAGTCACTGGGATTCTGTTAGGACGCCCTCTCACCATGGTGGCTTTGTCTCTAGCTGATCTAATAATCGAGTTGGAACGGCTTGTTCAAGACTCCCATGATTCAGCTTCCAAAGGATCTAACTTTAAAGAAGATCACCCACAATAAAGTCAGAAGTTAATTTTAGGGTTCTTGCAAAAAAAAACAGATTTCCAAAAAGATCTAACCGGGGACAGCCATGCCGGAGTTATTTTACCGTCAAATTTGAGCTTTTCAAAATTCAAAATTCTCCTGCTCCGGGTTAGAAGGAAGCATGACAAAAGTCTGTTTCCCCTCTGCAGTTTCTCAATTTCCAGCTCTGAGAATGACACCTAGAACAATGCCAGTAATCTAGGAAGAGAAGAGTAGAACAGAAAAAAAAAAAAGGAAGGAAAACGAGAAGTAAAGACCCAATAAAGAAAGCTTCCTGATCCGCTTAATCAAGTCAAGTGCACCAATCCATGCCAGTAGAAACTGTAAAACCCCAATCATGTTAGGATTAAGGTGGAAATTAATTAGACTTGGACTCACTGTTAAAATCCTCCACATTATCTCAAGAATAGGCATTACGTTATCTATCTACATAGAGAGAGAGGGGCACAACTAGTTCTGCAACGTTTGCATTGAAAGCCCTGGCCAAGAAGCCATTAAAAACCTTGTACCACTGTCCAATCCTTGTCCTTTTTCCTATCCACTCTAGAATAAAATAAGCAAAAATACAAGAAAGAAATATCTGTTGAGAGGTATCTCTTCATCCTTGCACCCATCCTTTCCTTTTGTTGTGTATATACACACCCCCCAAGCCACAGGGGATCAGAACCAGCTTGGCTGCAAGTTTCTCTGACATGGGCTCCAAATGCAGAATTCTTTCCCTCGCTTGCAGATATCTACAAGTTCTCAACGATTCCAGGGCCTCCATATTTTGCCCCCACGACCAGGAAGTCCTCGGGCTTCTCCCTCTCTTCTAGCCAGGCATAAGCCTCGCCATCCCCTGGTGCAGAAAGTGATTTATCTGAAGCGGGGCAAAAGGTTCAAACTTTCAGATTCCCATGCTTTGCAGATTTTGAAAATATATATATATATATATATATATATCAAACAAGTTGATGATGTATGAACCGGTTGGAATGATAAGAACTAACAGAACCATACCAGAGAAAGTCCCATGTGGGAAGGCGTTGTAGTATTGGCAATGCCGGCCTTCAGGGTCCGAATATGGAGGTCCAAGCACATCCAGAACAGCGCAAGATGTGACCGCCGTGAAGCAGTGCATGTTGCCTCCGGCGGCCGGGTAGAGTATGGAGGTGTTGCAAGGGGCAGTGAAGGTGGCGTCTGTCTTGACCTTCGCCAAGCGGATCCCGGGATGTTGGGCTGTTGTAGCAATGACAGAGATGAAGAAAGCGATGGAATTTGAAGAACCCCACAAGTGAGAGTTGGAGGCTTGCAGCAGAGAGCTCACCATGCGGGGATCTGGCTCCATGGGCCGGCTGAGTGTTATCAACCCAGTCATAGGATTTGATGTGCAAGGACCCAAAAAGGAGCTTGCTGAAGACGGTCATGCCGGGGTGGTCGTGGAGAGGGATGACGGCGGATTGAGGCAAGCAGAAGATCCCGATCTGGAGGTATTCATGCATACAATCTGTGAGAGGACCACGAGAAGAATAGAGAGAGAGAGAGAGAGAGAGAGAGAGGTGGAAAAGATTACATCCCAAGAACAGGACGTTACCGAGAATTTATCACACTCGTAGAGGCGCAAATAGGTTACCGGAGGCTTCGCCGTATTCCCAAGCTTCCCAAAGTAACGCATGTTCTGACTTAGGCCGACATCTGCTGGGGTCATATGATCTGCACAAGAAGATCCCACTTGTAAACCTTCATCACAAAGAAATCTAATACCAGAAAGTTGTCTTCTATCACAACTCCACCCCCCCTTATAATGCTCATCCCCGTTGATATATATATTTATATATATATAAGCAAGTAACATTGCATCCATCAGGAAGTGGTCTGCAGAAAACAATAGAAAAGAGCAAGGAGGTCTGAAAATTGCACAGCCGATTCCGACCCTGAAAAGTTTGAAAATTTCCAGAATGGATACATCTCAATAATCTGGAACACATTTCTAAATGACCTGGAGGAAAGCAAGATGTGTAGCCCACAAAAAAAAAAAAAACTTGGGGAGGAGGAACCAAGCAGATGTTCAAACGGATAAAGGCAAGTTTTTCCAAAGGCGCAAAGCCATTCTTTTCTTCCTATTATTCCCCCAGATTTAATCACTCACCTATTAATAATCCAAAGTAACACACAGAAAACCAAACCTCACCAAAGCCATTTACCAGTTCTAGCCGGAAAATGTGGGTTCCGCTTTCACGAGTGGGATCCAGCAACCCCAAAATCGAATTCAACAGACGAACATTTGTTTAGTTCTTACGGATTGGAAGAACAGAAGAGCAACCCATTTCCTTGGGATCAAAAATACGGACTCAAAGCAGGTTCGGGAATCGGTCGAGAGACAGAGAAGAGGCACGGATCGAATGCATCACGATGGATTCAGCCCCGTCGTACCGAGAACAGAGCGGAGGCGCTCGACGTCGTCGGGGGAGGGGACGACCCCGGCCTGGCCGTCGGCGAAGACCTCCCGGCAGGTCTCGAAGAGCTTCTGGACCAGGGAGGGCATGGCCGGCGGCCTCTTCTGCCGGCGCTTGCTCTTCTTGGAGGACGACTTGTTGGCCTTCTCCGTCAATCCCGGCGCCGCCGCCAACTCCCACCCGCTGCGCTGAGCCAATCCCCCTTCCACCCTCATGGAAAAGACCCCTTCGTCGCAGACAGGCCAATCTGTCGCCGGGGGAGCGCAGAACCCCGCGGGGCCGGACGGGAAAACAAGGGAAATGAGGGGTTTTGATCTAATTCCCCTACTGGGTCTGGAACAGGACGACGAAGGATGGATGGGCTCCGGCGGTACTGACTCAAAAGGTAGGAATCTCTGCCTACGTCGCTGTGATCACATGTGGTCGTGCCTGAATAAAGCTCCCGACGGGGAATCGAACGGGAGGCCGGGCATGGGAATTGGGACGCCGCTGTTTCTCTCTCTCTCTCTCTCTCTCCTTGGGATTCCTTCCGCCTCCCCTTCCTGTTCAACCGATGGGGATGTGCCATGAGACAGTATAAAAGGGAGGAAGGAAGAAGAGGTCCGAGGAAGGCAGGTCTCGAATACCATCTGTGCGTGGGGAGGGGGAAAACCAGGGGCCATGGGAAGGGAGGGGAGCCTGGTTTCCTGTGGGCTCTCTTTGAAACAGCCCTGATTTGTATCCTTCACACCGGCGCTGTACTCGCCGCTTCCGGAGGCTCCTACGAGAGGAACTCCCCACCCCACATGGGATAATGTAATTGGCTCATATCAGTGTTGGCCGATGGTGGGGGTGGATGATATTTTGCTCTTTGCCTATAAATTAATATCTCAATCTTTGGAGGTGGCAGCTAAAGATGATGGATTGAGACTTGAGAGGTACTTGTGGCCGTACATCACCGCAGTTTGATATATAGATATATATATATATATATATTTGTTTGTTGAGGCGAACCTAACGCAAGGATAAAGATAAGATTAAACGTGAACCAGAGATTAAAGAGGGATTTCTGTAAGATATATCTCTATAGATATCGAGATTTGTAAATAAATCTCTTATTTAGACCTACTGTCATATATACCCCTGCTATATTCTTAATAATTAAGATTATGCTTTCCACGTAACTCTTGCATACTTAATCAGAGTGAAATGTAAATTAAAATGGAGAATTACTGGTCTATCCTTGTGTTAGCATTCTCTCTCTCTCTCTCTCTCTCTCTCTCTCTATATGGTGAAGTAGCCAGGCTGTCGCCTTATTCGTGGCCTTGGCATGGAGGGTTCCACTAGTAGGATTTCATCGTTGTGGGATGCGAGAACGATGAGACGGGACGCGACGTAGAGCACTATGAGGGCGGTTAGAATGGGGGGAGAGGGGGGACGTCGGTGTGGGAGGAGGGGGTCACAGAGTTGGGGGGAGAGAGGGGGGGAGGGGGTCGTCGGGGGGGATGGGGACCGCCTACCTATCGAGAGGGGGCGGGGGGTCATCTAGGGTGCACCTGTCGTCCCCTAGTGCTGAAAATGCCCCCAACAACTCCTCGGCCGTACGTGATCCTCACGTCCCTGTCCGCATCGAACACCTCAAAGGTGTCACTCAACTCCTCCTCCTCCGTTATCGTTGGCGCCCTTGCCCCATTTGGGCCACCCCCAGCCTACGGTGGCCCCAACGCTTCAAAGTCCTCTAAGCTAATGAACCCATCACCGTCTCGGTCGACCTTCATCATCATCGCCACCTCCTCCTGTGTGGGAGGATGAGACTTCCCCAACTAGTAGATCATGGCCTCTAGCTTCTCCTTAGTGATCTTGCTGTCGACGTCACAGTCGAAGATGTAAAAGAGCTCTGACATAGCAGCGGGGATGAACGACGATGAGGACAGGGAGGAGCAATACTCGACGTTGAGGCAGGATCGAGGCATTACAGCCAAGGATGACGAAGTGGGGTGTAGGGGGAGGTAAGGCCTTGGAGAAGGAGTCGGAGGTCACTGGAATGGGGAGAGAGGGGGATGGGGACTGCCTACGTGGGGGGAGGGGGGCTATCAGGGTGGAAGGGGGCTGTCAGGGTTGGGAGAGAGGGGAGGGTGCCGGGGTCACTGGGATGGGGGCTCTAATGACAGTCACGGTGATGGGGGGAAAAGGGGAGCTGTAACGACCCGAGAATCCGATTACCGGGAAGGCCCGATAACCCGAGACTCGCACCGCCGCCCACGAGCCGGGTGGGCTCGGAAGGGCTAAAAGGAGTGTGGAGGCACAAAGAAATAGGAAATAAAGCAGGATAACCAACAACAACATGCTGAAAGAAAGAACAACAACAGCTACAATGGAGTCCAGTCCAACAAAAAGTACAGTCTAAAGCAGTAAAAACGTACCACATGCCAAGTGAACACTCGGCCCGGCAAGCTGGCAACTGAGAACCTCCGCTCCGCGCCCTCGAACCACGAGGAAGAACCGCCACACCTGAAAAGCAGGGAATGAGTCTCCAAAACAGAGACTCAGCAGGGATCCCGCGGAACCCCAACCGGAAACAACGGCGGTAGCGGAAAGGAGAGCTACAACTACAGCAGGAACAGCAAACGGGTGGTCGGTCAAAAACTCGGCACTACAGCTACTCCTACTGCACCGGAAGGTACACCTCGGTCACGCAGACGAAGCTACCAAACCACGCTAGTGCCGCCTACCGAAGTAACAACACACGGCAACCATGCCGCAGAGGCCTGTCCCCCGGACACAGCCGACCTGAACACGCTGTCCAAGGTGCAACCCCGACCATCCGATCGCGGGTACTGCACAACAAGACCCAACCTCGGTAAAGCCACTAGCGTTAGACTCACGACGCGAAGACCAACACACGCGCCACGGCAAAACAGCCGAAAGACTCGACGGTCGGCACGACCGAAAACCGAAGGTCAAAGACACAGAAACTGACAGTCTGTCACTCCGTACTCGACAGGAGTACCGCCCACTAGAAGCACAGCCGGTAGCGTCCCCTGACGTCTTACACCGCACCGCAGGTGAACCGCCTGACCTGGTAGGTCCTACCCGAGGCGCGAACACCGTACAAGTAACCACAAACAAGTGACTAGCTGGGGTCACGCCCGTCGACGTGGGTCCAACTGCCCCCAACCACGTGTGCACACAGAGACCGCTCGTCCCTGGTCTGGCCCTCTGACCGGTTTTCCCCTCAGCCGGACTCTGGCTGCAAGACGTGGGGCCCGACGGCAACCGGTCCACAAACCGCCTCTAAGGGTAAGCCCGTACACCACTCCCTGGTGCGACCAGCACACGCGTACTGGTAGGCTACGACTAGTGGAGGGTCACTGAAGGAGTAGACTCTCAACAGAAAACAACGTCCGAGTCCGACAACGTACGGGGACCATCCCACGTACCAGCACCGTCGCACGGCGACCACAGTCGGAGAAGGAACAGGACTCACAGTCCACGGTCACGCACACACCATGCGTGAGAGTCAAGAAAACCCAAGTGACGCTAAGTCACTGGACTCTGGACAGTCTTCCAGACGCACTACACCCAACGGTCCTTGAGTCACAAGACTCGGGGTCAAGACCGTTGTACGCAACAGCACAAGGCCGTCAATCTAGTCCAATCTCTAGGTCTAAAACCACGGTAGCACGAGTACCGAGATAACTCACGAGTCGCCAAGACCACTCCCTCGGGAAGGGAACGCAAGGGACTAAGGCCACTCACACGGGCCACACGAAAAACACAGAAGCACGATTCCCAAGGCAACTTGCACACCACCAAGCTGCAGCCCAACTCAAGGAAAAGAGGGAAGCCTCCAGCCCCAGGCTGGACAACTGGGCTCGCAGCCCAAGGCCTCACACAGGACCCACTCGGGGATCGCTTTTCGGAGAACCGATGACACACGTCAACGCACGGTGATACGAGTCGAGAACTCTACACCCGGGACTCCAACGTACCACGACACCTGGCCCCGACGACGTGCACAACATCCGTCAGGCCACGGGTCGGCACGTGGTTCAAGAACCATACACCCGGGACTCGAATCGGTCAAAACGGAAACACCGGGTTAGACTGGCACATGTGCGGTTCACCCTGGGCCGCTCAAGGGATGTGCGGCTAGGGTACAGCCGCTCAAAATACATGCGGTCAGGCAGGAGCCGCACAAGGCTCTAATCGGACTAACCCCAAGTGGAGGATGGACGGTTAGGGCTGGACCGCCCAAAGGGGATGTGCGGCCAAGGATCGTCCGCACAACCTAACCGACCTACTCCAGTGCCGGTCAAAACGGTTTTGACCAAACCGTACAACCCAACCGACACTAAACTGTTGACCAAGGGTCAACTGGGATATGCGGTCAGCTCCTAGCCGCACAAGCCCACGGAAGGACAGACGGCTGGGTACCAACCGTCCATGGGGGAGACATGCGGTTCTCACCTAGCCGCACATAAAATGTGCGGCCCATCGTGCGACCTCACAACCCCAAAACCAAGAGAAGATGAACGGGCCAAAGGCAACCGCCCTCACAATGGACGGGCCAGGTCCGACCGCCTAACTATCACGGCGGGTAAACCCAGGGGGTCGCCCGATCGCAGCCTTTCCACGCCCCGTTCGTGCCGAAACGAAGGGGATACAACCACAACCACCCTGGCAATCACGTGGACTCCAACCGGAGTCAAAACGACGCACGAATCGCGAGAAACGAGCGATTCTACCGAAGTTACCCGAAAAGGGTTACCGAGCTTCTCGGAGCTCTACCGGTCCAACGGGACCACCAATCGAGACGAAATCAGGGGGAAAAGAACGCTCTCGCCCCAAGGAATCCGTTGACAGTAACGGATCTGGAAACCGTCGCTGTTTCCCGACCGACCCTACGAAACCCACAAAACCACAGTTCCGCTAGAACGGACCCAAACACAGCTGTTTCCGCGCCGAACGACGTGCAATGGCAGGGAAAACGAGCAGAACGCAGTAGTGTTCCGTCACCCTACCTCCACCGAAGATTTCGCGCACCGTGGACGCCGATCCACGAAGAAAACACCGTTGAAGCCTCGCCGTTCCACGAACCCACGGCCGAGCTTCCACGCGCCTCCACCGCCTCGATCCTCATCCATCCTCGCCCGCGCCTCGCCCGCGCCGTCCCCGCCTCGCCCGTGCTCCTCCCCGTCGGCCGCCGGAGAGAGAGGGAGAGAGGAGAGAGCGTGAGAAGAGAGAGGGAGAGAAATGAGAAATGAGAGGGGGAGAGAGAAAAAAACTATTTATAGGAAAAATCCAGAAATTCGGAAAAATCCACAAAAATAGAAAATTACACCCTCGCGATCCTCGGAACGCACCGATCGCAACGGTACCACTCGCGCCCTGGTGAACGGCCCGGTTCACCCGCAACGAGGTTCCGAAGAGAAAGCCGAAACCCGCGCCGGGAATCGGAAAACACGTGCGGAAAAGCCGCGGAACGCTTCCGAGCCTCCGAAACGACTCCGGATCGCGCCGATCCGAACACGAATAATATCCGAAACGAAATTTCGGACACAACGGAGTCAGACACTCCGAAAAACCAGATCCGAAACCCGATAAGAAGGATCCGAAAAACCTGGGGCGTTACAGGAGGGGTCTACCATGGTGGGGGGAGAGTGGGGCCATCAGAGGGTGGTCTCTCTCTCTCTCTCTCTCTTTGGGACTCTCAGAGCATTTTGGATATTTCGTATATCCTAACATTTTTCGTGGCATATTTGGAAACATTCGATATACGTTTGCGGCGTGAGAAGTACAAGGGCATAACCACAATCATTCGAATTATATTAGGGATATCGATGATAATAGGTCTAAATGAGGGGTTAATTTATTTGTAAAAACTAATATTTATAGAGACATAAATAAAAAAATTAATTAAATATAGGGCCTCTTTATCCAAAGATAAGATCCTTTGTAGTCAATTCACCCGAGGTACTCTACCATTGTTTGATGCTGGTTGGGTAATTTTGTAAAGGAACGCTAGTAATACAATAGGTAGAATAATTAAAATTTTTATGAAACTTTGTTGGTAATAGATTGTCCAAACTAGATAATATCTAGAGGAATATTGATAGGCATGCAAGGAAGTAAAAATACACATTGTCTAGTGTAATTTGTAGGTATGCAATTGACCCTGAGCTGTTGGATAGATAAAGCATCCACAAGCAGGGTTTGTTGTGCCGTGCCGTGCCGTACATGCTAGTCATACCACTCTTGACCAGGTGTGATATAGTTCGGCATAGCAAGGTGCACTGGCGTGCCGCTGTGGGATAGAGATAAGTTTTTTTTTTTATAAAAATCCTTGCAACCTACCTCTCTCGGCCTTTACCCCTCTGAAACTTGTAGGTTCTCACGCCCTGCTAAAATGGAAACACGGAGTGTGATAACGAACGTACACATACCCGAGAGTAATTGCACTATGAGCATTCCACAACATAAAGCTATCCATTATTAACCACACATTATGAAGAGAAAATAAATAAAGATTATTTCCCATTCATAATGTATAATTAATTACAAGAGAGTCTTGGTACACAAGCCCGTAGGGGCAACAAAGCTGGATAAACACTGTCACGAACTGCCAACCACAAAATGCAAGCTTTGCGCGCACTTACAGACTCTACACTCTCTCAACACTGCCCAAATTTCTGACTAGCAGTACATAATCACCGGACCACCTCATGGCTCAGCACCACAAAATAAGTTACGCAATAGGCTGAGTACGAGACTCAGTAGAAGTCCAAACACCAACATAGCGATCACTCGCCAACAGAAATATTTACACTCAACATGTCCGCATGTCATGCCATCTTATCTATAACATGATACAATTATAAATAAATGCAATTATTTCGAACATGGTAAAACTTGAATGCTTGGGTGAAGTCTTAATTAGATGAACTTTGGTGGATCAGTAATGGAGATGTCCCCTACCATCGTCCAAGGCTGATGAAGTCAATGAAGAAAATACAAAAGCTAGACATGATAATTACATATACAGGCTGATGAAGTCAATGGAGCCTTATGTCTAGCTTCTTAATTCTTTTGGGATGTTACAATTCTCTCCCTTTTAAGAAATTTCATCCTTGAAGTTAAAACAGAAATCTGAGCTCTAAATAGATCAACATACTAACTGAATATCTCAGAGTGCTGCTCTTTTATGCTAGCTTCTGCCTCCCACATCATCTCCTCCGATGTAGAATTCCGTCACAATGTCTTAACCATGGGATTTGACTTCCTTCTAAATTGTTAAACCTTCGTATCCAAAATCTGAATTGGCTGAACCTCAAAAGTCAAATATGGATTGATCTCCACCAGTGGTTCACTCAAAACATGAGAAGGGTCATGCATGTACTTTCTCAGCATAGACAAATAGAACACAAGGTGAGCTCTTTCCATAGAGGGTGACAATGCTAACCTATAGATCGACGATCTTCCCTACTCTGGATAAAATATCAAAAGGACCAATATACCTGGGGCTTAATTTACCCCTTATGCCAAACCTAATCACTCCTTTAGTAGGGAAAACTTTAAGGAATATATGACCTCCTACCTAAAATTCTAAATCTTTTCTTCTCCAGTCATCATAGTTCTTTTGCCTACTCTAGTCTGTTAATAGCATCTTCCTGATCATATCCATTTACTTTAAGGTCGGTTGAACAATCTCTAATCCTGTCAATACCTTGTCTTCTATGCTAATCTAACATGCATGACAAAGATCTGCAATGTCTGCTATATAAAATCTCAAAACGTGTCATACCCTTGAACGGAAACTATTATTATAAGCAAATTATGCCATAGCTAATTACTCATCCCATGCACTGCCTCAATGCAAGTTACAAGCCTGAGTATTATATTTCAACGTCTGTATTGCCCTTTATAACTGTCCATATCTCTGAGGGTGGTATGTTGAACTAAACTTTAATTGGGTGCCAAAATTGTCTGAAATTCTATCCACAACCGTGATGTAAATATGGAATATAGGTGGATAGATAAAAAGGTTATTTAGATGTAAAATGCTATAAAATATATTGTTAGAAAACTACTTTTCAAAAAGTAATACCAAGTAACACTTTTAGGATAATTTTATAAATAATCTTATCACATGAATAATTGCAAAAAATTTATTATTACAGTGCTATTATTATTATTATTATTATTATTATTATTATTATTATTATTATTACCGTCGCTATGCTATCATACGTGACAAAATACCCTTATTGTCGTGCGCCATTAGCATTTAGATAAAATCTCTTATTTAACTCTAATTAATATTTTAGTAAATTTTAAAAAATTTAAAATATTCTCAATCTCTCTTAAATTATTTCTCTCTCTCTCTCTCTCCACCTATTTATCTCTCTATCTCTCCCCCCTCTCTTGCTTTGACATAATATGCCCGTGAAAATAACCCTTTGTTATAGGATTATTGTCGTCTAAACTTTTAATCTTATGAAACAAAGAGGAAGTCGTAAATGGCAACCAAGCTAGCATTTTATTCCTAAGGTCGGTTATTAATAACAATAACAATATAGAAGCAATAATCTATGATTATTCATAACAGGGTTATTCTTGTAATTCTACCCTTTTCTTTAAACTAAATAAAGGGCACTCTGTTCGTCGTGGACAACACTAAAAGGGTCACATCAGAGAGAGAGAGAGAGAGAGAGAGAGAGAGAGAGAGAGAGAGAGAGATATTCTTTCTGTTCCCACCCTCACCGCGCCAACCGATCGGCCATGGTTTCGGGGATGAAGTATCCTGTGCTGTGAGTAGAGTGGATTTTTCTACTGCCACCTTCTGTGGATATAAATGAATTTTTAATAATGTGGCGTATATCCTACATTTCAAGATAGCACCCTCATTTTTTATAATATTTGCCGTACATTTTTCTTTGCGCGCACGTTTAGGTGTGCACTAAATTTTGTATTTTTATTTTTAAAAATATGTTGATTTCTAGACCGAAAGAAAATATATGTCCGTGCAAGTCAAATCGTGCGCGCTTTTGGTTATTTTTAAAAAGTAAATTAAAAAAAGAAGAGAGATAAAAAATATAAATTGAAAAATTGTCAAAAATAAATAAAATCAACACTCTCTCTCTCTCTCTCTCTCTACTGGTTTATAGAAAGTGTTAGAATCTATGTTTAAATTTTAAAAGTTTGAGTTTATTAGTCCCACGTTGGAAACTGAAAAAAGTTTCCACTTAATTTTAGTTGGGACTCGTATCTTTGTTGTGTATTCCTTTGAGTAGACTATGGTAGTTGGACTATTTGGACTAGTGGGCTTTTGGACTTGTCTCCTCTTTCTCACGCACGCGCGAATTACCTTGCCTTTATTTTATTTTTATTTTTTTCTTTAATTTTTTTGACCGTTTAGCTGAGCGTCTCTTGGATTCTCTCCGTGTCTCTTCGGATTCCCCTCTTTGGACGGTTGTGTGTGACTCGGTCAAGGGTCACTTCCAAAGAGAGTATTTGAAGGGGGGTCGTTTTCCTGTGAGAGGTACGGTTTTCGGTTCTCTCTCACCCGAAGAATATCTCTCTCGAACTCCTCTCTCCCAAGGTCTTCTTCTTCTTCTCGCAAGAGCCTTTTGTCACAGTGGTGTTCGCCCCTGACAACGCGAGTTGGAGTGCACCTTCGCGTCGCCATCGGTTAGGGTCGTCGTATCTTGGGGGAAGTTCCGTCGAGAAGCCTATCTGCACCGGAGTAGGGGCGGAACGACTCTAAAGAAAGAGACTACGCGGTTCGACCCAAGTTTACTATTCTTGATCGATTGATTCCCATTAATTTCTGTGCTTAGATCTAATAGAAAAATTCTACCCGTGAACACTGTTTTCTATCGGAAAGAAATCCCCTGTAATTAGAACCAAACACGTCATAGTTAAAATTGGATGGACGGTTGAAATGATCATAGTGATGACAGATAAGGTATGGTAAAAAAAATAAATTGAAACTGTGACATCTCTCGGATGAAGTTGTAAAAGCACACTTATGTCTTCAAGTTATACACTTGTCGGGAATCCTCACATTTGGGGAGGAACAGTTTAGAAGAGGCCAAAGAACAAGAAGAATGACACAGAAATTTGTGTAGATACACTACATGCCGAATAAATCATCAGTAAAAATTAGCCTATTAATTAGTGGGTTACGTACGCTTGTTGGCGAAGATGACGTTAAACTGTGGTCATCAGAATTGAAGGGCTGGATGTCATAGATGAGAGCAATCTGTCCAAACCAGGTACAAACTTTCGTTAATGGCACACTGTGCATGCATGCATGCATGCATGCATGCAAGCTGCTTGTTGTTTAATCACCTGACAGATGCTTTGGGTATCAACCGAGCTTATTTACCTGTTGCTGCCGTACTATGACCCATTGTTTTATCGTTTCTTACCTTTGGAAAAGATGCATCTTGCAGGGTTGGTACGTATACTGTTCTTATAACAATCTTATGATTCACAATAGCCTTCTAATTGTAGGGTACTACATATATAGTTTTCAGAAACGATATCCGTGAGCAACGTAAAATAATTAAAACCCAAGGATTTTATTTCGATTTAGTCTGTAGTGATATCAGAAACCGGTTTCAGCAATATGCCACATTCATCTAACCTGACTGCCAAATAAAATTCGGATAAAAGAACGAAATGCAACGTCCAAGGTCTGTGATTAATTTGCTAGCACCTTAGTTACATCACTTATGTTTAATCTGATTCGTAAAAAAAGTGAGTTAATTAACGTCATAATTAACTTTTGATGGTAGCGTAATTAATTTTGGATCGGATCATTCTGATCTGCACATTCCTATAAATGTAGGTACCTAGGGATTAATTCGGATCATTCTAAGCTTATTCTAGCTTGGCTTGACCTATCTTGATCCGGATTAGGTACCTAGGGATCATGATGTTCTCAACCTGAAACCAGGTCGGATCGAATTGGGGTCAGACAAAAATTATTATACTCCACTCATGACTTAATTACCTAACCTGATCACCTCTTGCCACCTCTTCTGAAGTTCTTGGATTTCCAATGATAACTACATCCCATCCCATATCAAGGCAAGTGATGAAAGAGACTTGAAATGGGTTCTCCTGTCTGGGGAGTCTGTATCTTCCACTTGACCGAGGATGTCCATTAAAACTGAATCAACGATTAAAATCACTAGAACTGCATCCCACAGCTCCTCAAAGAACAAGCTGATCCTAAATAATTAGTTTAAAGTCGCTATATATGTATATATAAACAATTGCGAGCAGAACACGTCAATGAATATATAGATGTGGCAGACATGCACGACGCCCACAGACAACTCCATGAGGGTACGTGGGTACGAAGCTTTGCTTTGAAAACAACTAGCTAGCAAAAGCCCACAAAACAATGGGACTTGTGAGAATTACCTGGTGGCGGCAAACAGTCGGCTCAAATCGTCGGGCACTGGCCTTCCTAATTCAGTGGTTTTCATTGCAGTGCAGTAGCAGGCAGCCATGCACCCGTGGTCTCTGGGTGTGAAGCTAGGCAGATGCATGGCCGGCGAGAGCAAGCTTCCAAAACACCAGCTGTTCGACCTCTGCATGCATGCCATCGCTAAGTGGAAACACCGCCACCGAGATATATATATATATATTCTGCGCTGTACAATAATATTGGAAGGACGAAAGATGGGCAACATTAAAAGCAGATGGATGGAAAGCTCAAGTACACATCGATCTGTTGTTGTCGGATTAGGATGTGTCAAATCTCGATCATATTTGGATAGTTTTAGTGGGATATATATACCTAATTGTCAATCTTTTTCTTGTTAGCATGCATGGTCGACTCTATGTACATAGAGAATCACGTACGTCTCCTTGAAGCAGTGACCTTCATGTCGATTGGGAACACGCAATATATATCGACGATTTGGGTACCTCTCAGGGGACAAGAGTGATATTAATAAGAGACCACCAACCTAATTATGTGTAGGCCTTCACGTGCATTAGTGGAAATTAATTCACCATCTCTTAGCTAGCGTTAGCATATGATCGATGAAGTCATATTTTTAATAATATAATCTTCACGGAAACCTTAACTAAGATCCTGTACTAAGTCCTTGATGACAATCCAATAATGTCTCATGAAGAGACAACAATACATTAATTGCTTATTTGAAAAGGTGCTTCCAACTATACCTACCAACCCATATGATTAGGTGGACATGCAGAGAGATGCTTTGCAATTAGTATGTGGTACTACGTACGTACAGACTCCAAACACGCAACCAACTTAAAAGAAAAATCTCACAACCCCGACCTATAATTAAATATATACGACATAAGAGATATCTATTTATATGTGGACAGATAAATATATGTTGTCTCACAACAGCAAGAATGGATTCTCTCCCATCGCCTAACAGCGACTGCCAAAATAATATGCACCCATGTTTGGAAGAACAACCTAACGAGAAAGAGAAAGGGGGGTAAGAGAGACCCCCTTCCCACTTTGAAGAAGGAGGCTTAGGAAACTTTCTGTCCTTCTCATGATACTTTGGAATCTTATTCACGGCGAGTTCCAGAGAAGAAGGACGTGGATCTCTTAGTCACCTTACACGCATGGGTAGCTCTGGCTTTTAGTATATATCTTAATTAGCCATGTTGATTGAAACCTCATTCGGATTCCTTTTTGTGGTGTGAAGTGCAAGCGAGGTTATAAGCTTCCAGACTTTTATCGATCATCACCGGACCAATATATGTATATACATTTGAATTGGTCTTTAAGCAAGATCCACATATTGGTCTTCAATTAGAAAGATCCACGTTTGGTACGTATTAGAGAGGAGCTTTTACGTGTTGTCGTATACAGAAGTCTTAAATCTCACAACAACATACGTATGATGAGTAACACTTACAAGTAAAAGAATTTTTAAATTTTTTTTGGGAGGTAGGGACAGACTTATCCTACATGTTCATCAATTTATACCACAGATCGGACAACTAAAAAACTTTTAAAAATAAAAATTTTATACTTTTAATTGGTTAAAAGTAGTTGGTCCATTATTAGTTTGTATTTTTTTAAAAAAATTTCAAGTTACATCATCGCCGCCTTGGATACCTTCTGCCTCACTTTGGTTTGGGATTAAAGATAACCGGGTTAAAATTAAGTGGATTTACTAGCTCTATCCACTTTTATTCCTTTTTTGCTTTGGCAAGTCACCGGGTTATAACTTAATTAACTCACCTGTGGAGGTGAAATAGGTTAATCCAGATTAACTCGGATTAACTCTCATTTAACCCGATTTTCTAATTCCGGTCTTATCAAATTAAAAAGAGTTAACTCTGGACTAAAAAAAGGGTAACCCATGGTTAAACCGGAAACTAAGTGGGGCTCTGGGTTTTTGCTGGAACTGTCATGCCTATATAGATCACTTGTCAGCCCAAGGACCACGTAAGGAGTGGAGACCACAAGATATATGTCATTGCTGCTTGCGACCTTCTTTTTCAGAGTAGGATGCATGGCCCCATGAGTTAACAACTCGCCTGCTTTGATCCATATGACAGGAAAAGCCACTCTTGATGATGACTTATCAGAGCTTTTTGTAAGTTGCTGGCACTGTGAAGCACTTCCACTTGCAGAAGCCCAAAGGGGAGAGAATTTTATTTATTTGGATTCCCTTAAGATGGCTCGCATTTAACATTAATGTGTAGTACCCACCACCATTCTCCCCAAACTGGCCGGTAGCACCCACTTCAATAAGCTAGACGTTAGTTATTGCGTGCCAACACTCTTTTTCTACTCTTTGCAGTTGGTGGTGAATTAGAAGGGAAGCAGCACTAATACAATGCACTGCCTTTTTGCCCCTATCAGTCGTATACAAAAATCTTAAATCTCACGACAACATACGTACGAGTAACACTTGCTGCACTGCATGACTTGATACTCTATCAGACAACGCATTAAGTAAAAGAATTTTTTAAATTCTTTTGTGGAGATAGGGATAGACTTATTCTACATGTTCATCAATTTATAACACGGATAGGATAACTCAAAAAAATTAAAATTAAAAATTTTATACTTGTAATTGGTTAAAAGTAGCTGGTCCATTATTAGTTTGTATTTTTTATTTCTTTTTAAGTTACATCATCGCCGCCATGGATATCTTCACCCCACTAATTTGATTTGGGATTAAAGATAATCGGGTTAAAATTAAGTGGATTTACTTTCTCCACTTTTATTTCTTTTTTGCCCTGGCATGTCACCGGGTTGTAATTTAGCTCACCTATGGAGGTGAAATAGGTTAGTCCAGATTAACTCGGATTAATTCTCGTTTAACCCGATTTTCTAATTTTGATCTTGTCGAATTAAAAAGAGTTAACTCTGAACTAAAAAAAAGACTAACCCATGGTTAACCCGAAAACTAAGTGGGGCTCTGGGTTTTTGCTGGAACTGTTGTGCCTATAGATCACTTGTCAGCCCAAGGACCACGTAAGGAGTGGAGACCACAAGATATATGTCATTGCTGCTTGCGACCTTCTTTTTCGAATAGGATGCATGGCCCCGTGAGTTAACAACTCGCCTGCTTTGATCCATATGACAGGAAAAGCCACTCTTGATGATGACTTATCAGATCTTGTTGTAAGTTGCTGGCACTGTGAACCACTTCCACTTGCAGAAGCCCAAAGGGGAGAGAATTTTATTTATTTGGATTCCCTTAAGATGGCTCGCATTTAACATTAATGTGTAGCACCCACCACCATTCTCCCCGAACTGGGTAGTACCCACTTCAATAGGCTATCCGTTAGTTATTGCATGCCAACACTACTCTTTTTCTACCCTTCGCAGTTGGTGGTGAAGAAGGGAAGCAGCACTAATAATACAATGCACTGCCTTTTTGCCCCCTCCTTTCAGGTTTGATCCATCTCAAGGGACCTGCGCAGTGCACCGTTTTGGGAATCCCAGGCTGCCATTTGCATATACATGCACTGGGGATATATACATTTGACCATTTATTTGCTCTTTGTAAAGAATGTGCAGGTTGCCTAAATTAACTAGCAAGTCAAAAGTTCTAATTAAAAAGTGTGTGAGCACTTCAAAATAGATTAATGGATACACAGTGGCAAAGGGTTTGCTAGTGGAGTTCTTCACATGGAAAGCTGTTTAATTACGAAAGGATATATAGGGACACCGAAATAAACATGCATTGAAAGGGCAAACATATACATCCCCCTCCGATTGCAGCAAGCGAATGGACCCTATGATTTTTTGTCTTCTAATTATACCTTGTATTGGTTTTGATGTTTTTTTTTGGCTAGGTAAGTTTTTGTTTTTTGTTGTTAAACAGGGAGGGGAACCCAGTATTGAACCCGAGATCTTCCTTTTCTACGAGGGAGAGGGTGTCCACTCCGTCACATGCAGGAGAGGGGAGACGTTGGTTTTGATGTTAAATATGACGTTCTCTTATTAAAAGAAACGAGGGTTCAACAGAGCTCACCGTAATTGATTTGAAGAATTGGATATTTCTCGATCTGTTGTGTCCAAAAAATCATGTCGGCCATGACCATAAACACATTAACGAAGTAGTTTTTCACTCATGTTTGTTAGATAATATTCTCGTATTAGAAACGGACTAAAAATATACTGTGATTATAATTGTGATGTCCTCTCCACTCAACACCTTAAAGTTTTGAGTTGAACGACACAATCTAATAAATTTTAACATGGTATCAGAGTTATGATCTGGGCCTCTCACTCCGTGCAACGTAAAAAAATGGGATATATGCCTAGGTGACTGGGTGGATAAATTTGAGAGGAGCTGGAGACGATCATTCCGGGCCGATCGATCAATTTGGGCCCAGCAAACCGAAGGGTTTACTGGGTTGCGCGTTGTTTGGGCCATCCAGACGCGACAATGATGGGCCCAACGATCTGATGGCTTTACTCGCTCGCTCGCCCGCCCGCCTGCCGACGACCATGTTGGACTCATCCTTTCAAAGTCTTCCTCCCTCGGCCGAGAAAATGGTATTCCAGTCGGCGTTCACGCCTTTCATGATGCAAAACAAAAATGTGTACGTACGTTATAATTTTGAGTTAAGTGAAACTGTATGATTCACCTTGATCAAGCTAAATAATGCCAACTTTTCCAAAGTGAAAGGACAGGATTAATCCTGGTCATTCTGTCCAAATAAGGAGGAGCGAATGCTTTGGCCTGTGCGCGGTTCATATATATGACACGAGAAGAGAGGGGAGGGTCCACTATCAGTACTGTGCGGCCAAGGAATTAATTAGGTGGGAGTTCCGTATAATAACTTCAGCAGACCAAAACTTTTATTATGATTTGGCCAGGTGAAATATTGATGACAGGGTTCCCTAGCTTTCGGTCTCCAATATTCGAAGAAGAGTACGTATCCGCTGGTCAGGATGCATGCCGGCGAGGACAAGAGGGTTTGATGACTCCCAAGTCATCCATATCCAAAGATGAGGATGCAGCTATATATCAGCTGCACCGACGGACTGAGATCGTCCTCTTTCAGGTATGTACGGATCTCTGATTAATTCTTGTCGGAGTTTAATAATAAATATATAGGAGCGATCGCCCTCTAATAAGCTCCGAGGAGCATGGAGTCCCTGCAGGTCGGAGCCGCCATATATCGGTTCTCGTTACCGTATCTTAGTTCTTTTACCACGTGTGTTAAGTTTAATTAGGATCGCCATGACAAACAGATCTAGCTAGTAGTTCTTCGACTTTTCTTACCAGAAAAAAAAAAAATCAAACGTACGTTTCCATCATCACAGTCACGGGGAACTAAGAAAGAGAAGGGGTCACGAAAAAGTTCCCGAAGGTGTATCACATATATACTCCCACGTATGCAAATATATATCTATTTATATATGTCAATATATATATTAGCCGTGAAGGCATACGGGACCTTTTATTTTCTTGTGCTACATGAGAGTAACATACAGGAGTACTATGACTTCGCACACAACATAGTAAGTACGTGCCAAAGATGGAGAGGAGCCAAAGGAAGGCACTGCACGCCAGCTAGCTTTACAGCTCTCTCTCTCTCTCTCTCTCTCTCTCTCTCTCTCTCTCTCTCTCTCTATATATATATATATATATATATATATATATATATATATATAGATATATGTATATCCAGGCCGGTCACACAGTACTGGAACACTTGAGAGTATGGATGTCTTCAATAGGTTCGGTATGAACGAGTCTAAGGTTTTGCTGCGGGAGGACGACCCCTACGGCAGTTGTAAATAGAGCGGCATGGCCTACGATAAGGGCGACAAGCATTTGGTCGGAGAGGGTCACATAGAGGCCCGTATCCTATGTATCCATGGTTACGTTGTGCGGTGGGCTTGGCATCCACATTCTCTCCACCTTTCTCTTCTGCTGAGACAATTAAGATAGTATTCCCATATGAGTGACTGAGTGAGAGAGAGAGAGAGAGAGAGAGATGCTGCTTACTGGTTTGAGCATTCTCCTACGTCCCTCCTGTCGCCACGGCCGATGAGATGATTGCCAAGCTGAAGAGGAGTAGGTGCAGCACGGTGACGATGACGGGCGTCTTGGTGGAGGCCATGTCCCTTGTCTCCGGTGGTGGTGTGGGACGACGATCTCCGATCCGCTCCGCCACCGGACCTCCATTTATATATACTGGTGGCCAAGAATGATCAGGGAGGGGATGGAAGAACAATTACACTGTTTTTGGTCATCCACGACGGATTGGATCGCGAGTGGGCTGTGGAAAGAGCTCAGAAATTTCCTCAGCGTGGGAACAATAAAAGGACCCCATGCCTCCCCACCCCCCTCTATCTCTTTCGTCACCGACAGAGACCGCGGCGTCGCACAGCACCATCTGTCTCAAAACTTGGTCAAATGCGGAGGCGCCCAGAAAAGCTTGTGGTCTCGCAACAAAGGCTTCGTCTTCTTGCATGTAAGTTAGTGGGTCACAGTCACAAGGAATGATCACCGTCGAACCCGTCATGCTCATTGTGGAAATTAGAGCAAATCACTCAAACTACAAGACTACACTATATGTGCCAAGTCCGCAGTTCAAGAAATATTAGTCTATGATAATCTCGCCAGTGGCGGAGCTAGAAATATTTGAAAGGAGGGGGCAAAATATAATTAATATAATAAAAATTATTTATTTTCATTCAAATAGAATATATTTTACAAGTGAGTCATCCACGACGGATCTTCATATTCTGAAAACATTATATTATTGTCTCATTGTCAATACTCTCGAATGCCTCCTTCTCAATATATGTCACAAAATTATCATTCATCTATTGATCATCACAAAATTATTTAAGTTTCAAAATCAGGTGCAGTGTTTCCGACGAGTGGAAACCGACTTTATATTATATAATCGAGATAATGAATTACAAATAGGAACAACTGAGAGGGAGAATCAGGTTAAGCTACTGAGACATGTAAAATCTCTGTGATTAAAAATACACGAAATAAGAATTAAAAAGAAAGATAAAATCAAAGTCCTGAATGAAATGTCTTCGCCAAGTAAAACTCCATGGTAAAGTCCTACGATTACAGCAAAAGTCACCAAATAGATAACAAGAGAACTGAGCAAGGGGAAAAATTCACCGTATTGACAGAGAAGCTCCTCAGAGTGGAGTGGGGTGTGGGGGAGGGGAGGCGGACGTGCAGATCGGAGAGACCTTGTATAAGCCTACAAATCAACTATCTGCATAGCCCGATAATTTTTTTTTATTTATGCTCAACCATCAAAAACAACCCTACATAACTACAGATAAAATTTCACGGCCGAAAGTCGCAATTCCTTTTTACGGTTATACTGTGTTACTTTTATCCTCTTTTGTCTCTTTAAAATTTTTATCTTACAAAAGAAAATCGCCATCGCCAATTTACAGTTAAACAACCAACCAATGAATGTGAGTGATAAATACTTACCATCAGTAGATATTTTAACTTAATCGTAAAACCTATATATCCACGGTCGATAGATATCTAATAGGCCCAAAAAAATCTAACAGAAGGTGAGGGACAAATGCAAAAAGAAAGAGGGATTTACCCCAAGTCAAGGGGGGGCAATTGCCCCCCCCTTGACCCCCCTTGGCTCCGCCAGTGATCTCGGCGTTGTTTAAGATCACTTTGATGATGGACTCCAGCTATTGAAATTTCGACAAATGAAAAGTACCTTTTGTAAAATACAGATTTTTCAAAAACTCTGTGACAATATACTTTACGGAAAGATTACCAGACTGTATTGAGAAAATAAATAAGGTTAAAAATGGCATGGGTTGATGCAGCTAGATTAAGGACTCATTTGGTTAGACTAATTATTGAGATAGATTTTAAGATTTCAACGATTGAAATCTCTAATATTTTCATACGTATAACCAAATACATCATGAACTTTTCAATTTTTGTGTCCAAATGAATTTTTTAAAAGTCGAGAGAGACATACACGTGCAAGAGGAGAGAGAAAAGTCCACAGAAACATGCTCAAATTAGCTTTCAGGCGGATTATCGAGCCCGCCATACCATCATACGTTAAATTCCACCCTAAGGACTATTTTGATAACTGGTTAGGTTAAGGGCGGGTGACTTACTCGGGGTGGCCCACCCTCCCTTAACCTAACCCGTCCCTATTCGACTCGGGTTAAAGAAAAGAGTATCAAACAAGGAATAAATCACCCGACCCCGGTTAACCCAGTCTAACCTACCTTAACCCGTTATCAAAATGGCCCTAAATGACTCCAATTAGTTAAACCCTCGTTTAAATATGCACACATCAATAAAATAAGATTTACGCACCTATCATTTACGTTTTCACAGATGGCACGAGCGACAATGTCACCACAACTCATTTGTCCCAATGTGCAGTGACTACAACCTTTCAAATGAGATTTTTGAATCCCGCAACAATCTATAAGGGCCGATTTGTTAACGGGATTGTCAGGCGAGTGTCGCACCCGATGAGAGAGAAATAGCCCCGGGCTCACGCTCCCTCCTCACACAATCTCCCTTATCCGAGCTCGGGCGGCACGTTCGATCTCCTGGGGTCGAACACCGCGTCCGCGTTCGAATAACAGAGAGGGCCTAACATTTTAACTAATGTACGGTAGAGAGATTTTCACAATGATGTATGAGTCATAACCCCAACCAAATGAGGTCTAAGTTGAAAATCTGTTAAAAATTTTTCAGGTTAGGCCAATGAGATTGTAACCGTTAATTTCATCACGCTAGATCGTACTTTATTTATGATGGATTTCTAAATCTTGCATTTGATCAAATCTTAATACGTTGTTTGATCACTTTTTAACTCTTTTTTATCTTAAAATATAATTTAAAAATAAAAACTCCATTTACACTCATTTGGTAAATTATATCTTATTTTTTTAGAAAAAAATTTAATTTGTTGATAACATCTTCTAAAATAAAAAAAACTTTCACCTTTTTTTAGGAAATAATTTACGACGCTCTCACACGGCTCACACGACTCACCTCTAAGTAAATCTAATAATTATCCATTTAAAATTTAAATCGAATTCGGATAAATTATATAATTATCTGAATAAAATATCCGACGAATAATTTAATTATTAATCGGATACGAATTCAAATATCACACTATTCACTTCATATCCCATCCATTTGCATATTTAATCATGGGCGGAGATGGGGAGCCATTGCGAAGGCCCAGCAAGAGAAAGGATCGGAGAGACAGGAACGACCCGGCCCCTGGATCCCACGCCCTGCAGATTCCAGCCGCCACCCCCTGCATGATCTTATCACTTAATTTGAATTTTCCGCTGGTGGACGTGAGATATGGGTTGCTGGTACGTGTGGTTAGAGACGATCGATCAAGGATTCTCTTGTCTGGATATCGCCTCTCAAGTTGCATCGAATTCATTAATTCACATACCTCTAAAGTCAACATCCATATGTCTAATATTAACTATATTTTGCAAACACAAAAAAAACAACACGTCACAATATGGCACTCCATGTGTTATATGTACATGCATGCCCCTGGCATCTGCATGCCATACCAGCGAGCAATGCTAAACTCAAGCCAATAATTAATTGACTTGTTTAATTATTAAATAGCAACCCACGTAGGGATCTAGGGAGAGATCGAGAGCCCGATCAACATCACCAGGTTGAGACCATATATATATATATATATATATATATCCTATTTTCTCCACACCGTCTGTACTTCACTTAATATGTTGGAACTAGTAATAGATTTATATCTCTGATCTTATTTTTTACAAATTTATTTTCATAATTAAAATAAATTCACAAACAGAGTCAAGTACAGATCATACATAGTGTGTACGAGAAAATAAGGTAGACGGTCTCAATCCACTACTGGCACCGCATCTATGATCATGTCTGGACTTCTCCCTTCTAGCTAGTGACTAGCTTGCTAGTTAGATTTTTTCTTTTATTCCACTCACAATCAATATATCACACATAATGGGTGGAGGTAAGAGACCTCCCCCACGCACTAGCGTAGATATTAGTGCACGGGAGATCTCGAGCCTGATTTGTGCGGACTTCCAAAAGATTCACGCCCACGACAAATTGAATGTTGTCCAACATTACATTCTTAATTTGGCCATTGTGTGGAATGAAAAACATTTGAACTTCCCGAAGGCTGTACATAAGTTGATACGCATAATTGGAATACCTATTCAGTAGCAATCATTCAGTTGAAATCTTAATCTAGTTGGGATACCTTGTTAAATTCTTCTACCGAATGGGGGAAAAAACATGCTGGCTACTCAGTGATAACATAGGACCATCAGTAGTAACTCAGATGAAACTACTTTCTATCCTCAGTCGAAATCCATTCTCTAAGAGCACTTCAATCATAGTCAACATCCTTGGGACTTAAAAGCCGTCAAAGCAATCAACCAGAAGTCATACGATTGACTATTGTTTGACTACCGTCGAGTCTGAGCGGGGAACGAGAAGGAGGGAGGCGGGTGAGGGACTGGGTGGGGGAGGGGGGAAGGCGCCAGGGGAGGGGAGAGGGGAAGAGGGGCGGCGAACGCCGGTGAGGGGGAGAGGCCGGGGGGTGGGGCGGGGGAAATAGGGAAGGGGGAGTGGAGGGTCACCGGAGGAAGGAGGGGTCGGGGTGCCAAGGGGGGGGGGAGCGGAGGGGCTATGGAGGGAGGAGAGGGGCATGTTCCAGGGGAGGATCGGAGGAAACCCGATCTCCCCTGACCGTTCTAGGAAGGGTTGGAAACCCCCCTGATAAAACCTAGGAGAGGTCCCGGAGAGACTCACCTGGCCAAGGGCCTCCCGTAGGGGAGAAGGGGGGGTGGGGGGAATTCCCGGTGGGAGCTCCCCCACTGTACGTTCTGTCAGAGAAGAACCCCGTGACCCGTGGAGATGAGAGGCTCGACGCGCAGCGACACCCCCGACTTGTTCTGGGGGGGTCTATTAACATATATCCATGTTAGATGAATATATCAGGATCACGTAAGACTTTGCCATGTGGTTACCCATTAGCAGGTCACCGTGATATATGGATGGTTACAGCCTGGTTCTAACTTCTAATTCTTCGTGATACATAATATATTCATTTTCACAAAAAGAGAATTCCCTGGCTAGCCAGGTCGATCGTGACCGTAACGGTGGGGAAAACTTGATGACGTCAATATCTTGCAGACGACGCTCATTGAAGACGTGAAATTGATTGGGCAGCTGATTAATTGTGGCTGAGAATTAATTATATTCACATGAAGGGACACGTGCATGCAGGAGGGCTCACAACCACTAATTCTTTCCCAATTCGATGCCCATTGACTCATCAGCGTCGGCAACAAATTAAAGGGGAGTGATGCATGGGAAGCACACGATTTTAATTAAGTATCTAATTAATCTCCCCCCCCCCCCAAGAACTTGTGGTGTTAAGGGGAATGAGCTGGGTTCTGCTAGAAGACTTCCACGTTTCACGTACGATTGATTAGAAATGGAATGAGCAGCTGGTCTACATCAGAGGGCGATAATATTATTGGGGAGAAATTTTACGAATTTCTAAGAAATTAAGAGAGAGAGAGAGAGAGAGAGAGAGAGAGAGAGAGAGAGAGAGAGAGAGAGACGTCGTATCTCTAAGAAATTATTACCGTAAAAATTCTTAGTTCTAACGATTATGTATTTAAAGAGGATATCCAAATAAATAAAGAAAATCATATTATTGCATGCACTCTTGGATCGTGAACTGAAACATTCCATGCATTACATTATAGCCACTTACGGGCCGGGGAGCTAGTACAAGCTAGATGGAACATAATTAAGCAAGCATATGTATATATATATATATATGCATTGTGTGACATCCCAGCTAGGTAGGGTGTGCACATGCTTCATTTACGTACATCCGTATAATATTGCATGCATCCTCGAGCAAAGGAGCAATTTATTGACGCATATATATATATTTATATGGTTCGTGCATGACGATCGAGCTCGTAATCGTCCGTATATGCATGGAAACGGTGGGAGCGAGCTCGATCGGTGGTGGAACCCCTACTATATACATAGTTTAATTATGGGGTTCAACGTCGGCCTCCACGTCCGGGACTTCACCCTTGTAGTTGCAGCACCTGACGCAGAGCGGCCGCGGGAACCCAAAAATACAACGGCAGCAACCATGTGGGCAGCCATAATCACATGCTAACTGTTTGGCGTCCCCCACGTGGTCATTTCCGTCCTCTGCGTGCGTAAAAATAATTAATTAATTAAGACATGCACGGAACTATTAATTAACAAAAATGAATGAAGAAATCTCAATCAGGCTGGCTGGCGAGCTTGATGGTTAATAATACTTACTTCCTTCACAAGATCGATGGAACAATTAACTAATATATATACGTCCCAATTAATAACGAAGAAAGAAAGAAACATATTCATGCATGCTTCAAATTAAATGCACAGTAAAATCATGTGTACATTAACATATGGAATTGAAAAAAGAATTAGCTAGGAATGCATTGGTGGGGCAATCTGAAATATTGTAGTGAGAAGACTGTTTGTATATATATAGCTTAGATTAATACATCTATATATACACATATCTAGCTATATATATATATATATATTTATATTTATATTAACATCGTACGTACGGCCGGGTCTGTACGTACTTCCGACGAATTAAGTTAATAATTTATAATAGGTACGTATACTCACTCGTCTCAGCCATCTCCCTTGCAGCCACCACCGAAGAAATCAGGAAGAAGGCGGCAAACAGGGCACCCAACAGGACCAAGTGTTTGCGAGCCATGATGAGATCCCTAATAAGTAGGGGAAGAAGTTGGGGGAGGGGATGTGGAGAGAGTTGGTCTGCCCGACCCCCTCTATTTATAGCTGGCGATCGATCGATCGAGAGATCAGCTGGGGGGATTGGATAGATGTCATACAGAGTACGTACGGGACCACACAACTGGGAGGTCGATCTCTAGCTTACCCAGCCGCCGCCCCCACCCCCACCCCCCCGGCCGGCCCCTCGATCCCCTGCAGGTTCCAGCCGCCGTCCCCTGCATGATCTTATCACTTAGTTTGAATTTTTCGCTGGAGGACGTGAGATATGTTAAAGGGGTCGATCGCTGGTACGTGTGGTTAGAGACGATCGATCAAGGAAGGATTCTCTTGTCTAGATATCGCCTCTCGAGTTGCATCGAGTTCAAAAACTAATTAGCATACCTCTAAAGACAACATCCATATGTCTAATTTATATTTTGCAAACAAAAAAAATAACACTTCACAATTAGTGTCATCAGAATCGGGCCAGATCGGTCGGTTGGATTGATCAGATCGTGAATCGATCTAGGAATCGGTCCGATTAATATCGATCCGATCTAATGCTAAAGAACCAGGTGAACCGGACGAACTGCAGTCCAACCGGTGAATCGGACGAACCGCGATTCGACCGATAAACAAGTCCAAATCGGTCCGACCCGATTCACCTTTTAAAATAAAAAAATAAATATAAAAATATTTAGATATTCAAAATGATATTTATGTGTGAACAAAATTATCTTATTATTATTGATTTATTTTTATTTATCATTTTATTTTAGATTTATTTGAAGTTTAAATGTTTAAAGAAGTATAGATGTCAATTGTGAAGAGTGAAGACTAATGAAACATTACAAAATTTTAAGGTCACTTTATTTAATCATGCTATTGTTATTTTTTTTACTTGTATAGTTGCATAATCATGACTAATAATTATACGTATATGTTTATTTATTTGGATCATTATATCTTATTTCTCACTGTATTGGGTTATAGAATAAGGTCGGATCATATATCATTATTATAATGACGTCACGATTTAAATCGATTCGATTGAACGGTCCAACCGATTCAAACCGAACCAACTCATTAATCGGTTCAGACACCGATTTGATTATGATAACATTGTTCACAATATTGTTCTATTTAATTTTCCAAAAAATTGGAATAATAACCACCTAGGAAGTAATGCCATGGCACTCCATATATATGTACATGCACGTCCCTGCCATCCGCGTGCCATACCACCGAGCAATGCTAAACTCAAGCCAATAATTATTTGACTTGTTTAATTATTAAATAGCAACCCACATATGATGTTTGGACTTTTCATTTTAGTCCTAGTTAGAATATTTTCTTTATTCCCCTCATAATATACCACACATGGCTGGAGGTAAGAGACCTCCCACACGCACATAAGATTCTTTGGCCAATGTGTGGGAATAAAAAACATTTGAACTTCGTGAAGGCTGTACATAAGTTGATACGCACAATTGGAATGCCTATTCAGTAACAATCATTCATTTGAAATCTTAATCTAGTTGGGATATCTTGTTAAATTCTTCTACCGAAGGGGAAAAAATACGCTGGCTACTCAGTCATAACATAAGACAATAAGAAGTAACTCAGTTGAAACTATTTTCTGTCCTCGATCGAAATCCATTCTCTAAGAGCACTCTAATCATAGTCAACATCTTTGAGACTTAAAAGCAATCGAAGTAATCAACCGAAAGTCATGCGATTGACTATTGTTTGACTACTGTCGAGTCTGAGCGCCCCACCAAAGAAGGCCGAGGAGTGACCCGTCTACTGATGTCACACGCTCGCCGTCTTCCTTTCTTTCTCTCCTTTCTTCTTTTCTTTCTTTTTGAGGGACACACCCACATATAGGCATGCATGCCTATGAATACAAATTTACCTTGTTTAATGAAATGGATCTCCCTTTTGTTCACTGTGACTTGGCGTCTCTTCATAGGGTTTTTCGGGCTTCGGGGTCGTTTCATCTTCCATGGGGTTTCGGTGGTCCCCAAGTGCCTCGGTCCCTAAATCGTCACATTGACATCTCTCACACACAACACTTATGACTGGTAGCGCATTCGCCCGCCCCAATGTCAAAGGTGACTTAATGACTTTCACTCCATGTCATGTGGTGGATGATACGAAAAGTTAAAACTGATGGAAATCAACTCCGAGCATGTACATCTTATTTTATATTTGTGTCCTTTTCATTTGTATTTATAACCTTGTGTAATTGGGTACACAATTGTATGGCAAATATAAGCCAAATGTAAGTCTTTAATTTTTAGTGGATTTATGTGCAAAAGTCTAGTAGGTCCAGCTAGGGCCCCCATCTCCATCCCCATTGGTCCACCTAAGCCTTAGGGTCCATGTGGGGCCAGTCAAAAGTCCAAGGTGGACTTCTAGATGGCTTGACAATTCAAGGGGACAAAGGGTTCAAAAATTCAAAAATGAGGGCCTTGAAAGTCAAGGGGGCGCCCCCAGTAATCATAGTTTAACAGGTTCCAAATCACATGAGAGAATTAATTATGATCTCTCCCATTTACCCCTCCCCTAATTTAGATCTGAGGTTAGTTTAGGTCTTTTTACATTTTTTATAAATACCTTGTATTTTGTGAATTAACTTATCATTAATGAGAGAAAAATGCATTTGTGCTCATCAAGGCCCAAGGGCGCCCCTCTCTCCCCTCCTAGAGCTGTGAGAGCTCTCCCTTTAGAGGTGTGAAGCCTCTCCTCCACCACCTCCCTGAGTGCGACGCTCAGCACCGCCGCCGCAGCCATCGAGCCACCACTGCACCACCATCACCTTGCCACAGGAGTTCTATCCAAATCAGGATAGAGCCCCCTTGTCTGAAATTTAGCTCCCAATCCACGGATCTGCTGGAGCCCAAATTTTGAGGGTAGGTTCTCCACGCCAATACCCTCTCCCAAATTTTTTTTCCTATTTTCTAGCCTTCGTTTTTTATTTTTCCCATTTCGTGTTCCCCAGCCTTCCAGATCTGCCAGTGTTCTGTTTTGTGTCACAGCAACCTAGTTCTTCCTCTGTTCGACCCCTTTCCCCTTTTTTGATTGAGTCCAAAATTTGGACTGAGTATTCTGCCCACCAAAGCCCATCTCCAATAATTTTTCCTCGATTTTAGAAGTTCTTTTTCCCCATCAAAAAATTAAAACTGAGTCAAATTTCTGTTATGTCCTGTGCAGTCCAGATCCGACCTACCAGTGTTAGAAATTCCATTTCCCCATCCAAACCTCCATCATAAATTTCACAAAAAATATCATCGTCTTCCTTACTTCTCCCTCTCCAACTTTCATGAAGAGTCCAACGCCCAGATCTAAAGTTTGAGTCGCGGTCAACGCCTTTTCTCGGGAAAATCTATTTCTGTCCTGAGTTTTCTGAGTCTGTCAATCAGTCTGTTCATAAATCCACCACGAAAAATCCACAGCCATTAAAATTCCTGCCAAAGTCCTTGGTCGAAGTATTTTGAACCAGCTTTCTAACGGCGTAAATCTCGCGTCGATCCGACGTCGGGATTGACCGAAACAGCAGATTTCGTCGGGTCGCGCGGGTCTGAAATAGCAACTCAGATCCGTGGACAGCAAGTTCGCACTTCACGGTCGGAGCCGCCTCGCCTTCCATGGGGCGAACCAGCGTGCCGCTTTCCCAGGGAGAGTCCCTCCAGGCGTCCCCGTCATAGCGGTGCCACTTCGGGCTCACTCGGCCCCACCGACTAGTACGTGGGCCCCATGTTCGTGAGTACGCATGCCGCCGAAGCTACACAAAACGCTGCCCGTCAACCCGAACCTACTACTCCCGGGTCTCACCATATAGCCCTTTACCTCCCTGCGTGGAGTAGGCAGTAATATTCATTGTTGTAATTTAATTATTTATTGTTCCGGGAGTACAAGTTCGGCCGGGATCGTCTTCCCCACGTCCGACGCGTGGAGGTATCGTGTCCACTCCCCATCTCGGCATTTACTTTATCTCGTATATGTTTGTATGTCGCTGCTAGTGATAGGATATTAGCTCGTTATATTTTATATCGCCGCTGTGAGTGAGAGAGCGAGACCCGTCCTGTGACTCTTTCCGAGTACTAAGGAGCCGACTACCAGACTCATTGCCGATTTCTCAACCACGCACAGTTCCACGCATCCCTCGTTAGGGACGCTCGTGAGCTAGAGTCCTAGGGCGCGTGTCCGTCCCGCATTAAAAATTATATATGAATTTTTGAAGAGAAGATTGTTTAGATCGAGGACGTGATTAAGATTATTTTCTCTTCATGACACTAGATCTGGGTTGAGGGTGACAATTTGAGGGAACTTTAACAGTTAAAGGACGTGGTTGGCTCGAATGACCTATCTGCATCTTGCAATTCAAAGTTTGAATTGCACATCATGGGTCACCTTTTTTGGGTCCTGTGGTAGTAATTAACATTGTGTTATGATGAGGTGCAACGATAAGTAATCTTAAGAATGAAATTTTTTATTGAAATTAGATTATTAAAATTCTCACTGCACGTAATTTAAAACCTAGCTGGTCAGTGCTTTAAGCGTGTTTCTTTGGGAATTACTTTTCATTTTCCCCAAAATTTGGATTGTGCAATAACCAGTACTCATTCTCGAGTCAATGTGCATCTTCATTTGAACATTTCAGGGCTATTTATGTTTTTTCATGAAATAGTTTGCTTTTTGTATGCTTATGTATTATCCTACTTCATGTGGTTATTTAATTTCTACGTTCATTTGACAGATATAAGGCAGCTTTTTTTTTTTTTTGGCCAGACTTGTGTGCTTTCTGTGTCGTCAAATAAGGATAAGACCTGTGAAGAGGGAAGGAATATTGTAATTTGCATTTTTTTATGATGTCAGCAGAACAATGTCGAGAAGCAGCCCTCGAGCATGTCTATTCCTTTCTTTGCCGGTCCTTCTAACCCTTTTCTAGGATGCTTAATTGGTTATCATTATTATATGAATTTTCTTTTTCTTACTAATTTATTATTTGACTATTTTTTTAATATACGTCGGTGTTTAATTTAAGCCTGACCGGATGGCTTGACCGGATGGCTCGGAAGATCATCCATGGACTCGCATAGGTGTTGGAGTCGTGCCTCGTGCAGGCCATCTCTGACGCTATGGTGAGCATGGTGATCGATCATGACGGCAATGGGGGAGACGATAAGGACGACGATGGGGCAGACTGTGAGTACGATGCCACATCTATAGGATATTTATTGATTTTTTTAAATATTGTAAACAAATTGTATCTTTTAAATATTGTATTTGAAGATTTTTGTATTCACTTTTAATAATCAAAATGTGTATTTTTCATTTGTCATTGTGTGTGATATATGTGTGAATCGATGTATACTTATATATTTTTTATATTATGGAAATGGGATTTTTATTTTTAATTAACTTATTTTTTTAAAAAATAAAAAATAGCGACATAGTAGTGTGAGATTAGTGACCGAGTTTTACTTGTCCAGGACATAATTAAAAGAGTGGCAGATTAGTGAAAGGTTAGGGTTGATTTTTTTTATTTTTTAATTAAAGTTATATTTTTGAAAAGAATAAAATAATATCTTTTCATTTAGTGATCTTACTGAGTTTTGAACTTAACATATCCGGTGTGTAGACCGAGTGTTATTAGATTAACTATATATGCTAGATTTCATAATCAATTACGCAGGACCCTCCCTTCTTTGAGAAGGTCTCGAATTCGAACTCAGTCATTTTCTTTCCATAAAAAAAATAAAAAGTATATAACAATCGACAAAAAATTGTGTTAGATTTTAAATTATAATAATAAAAAATTAAAAAAATTCTCTATAGAAATAATCTCATTTCTATATAGGCGATGTCAACTTAAATGAATTCACCACAAGTTAATTAATCCCATTTGTGGACGACGAGCAACATTTCATGTACCGTAACTTAATTAATCTATGTCATTTAATTTTAATTTCAGTGAAAACAATATTCATAATGTGACCAAGTCAAGCCGAGCAAGAGAAGTCATTTTCCAACGTGAGTGGGCATGATCTCCGATCAAAGAAGAGAAATTAATAACCTGACAAGACTCAAAGTCATACATATTTTAAGCGATGATCGAGAAGAGTTAACTATACCACTGGACGGGTAGGAAAGTTATTCATCTAATAAGCTATTAATTGGTCCACGTATTCAGACTCCTTAAATATTCTTTAACTACTCTTGTGTCTTATATCATAAAATTATTTGTCACTCTTAATTTATTATTTATCACTCTTAAAATTAATAGTGATAAATAATAAGTTAAAGATGATAAATAATTTCAACGTAAAAAAATTATTTGTCACTCTTAATATCAACGATAAAAGATAACAAACTAAAATTGACAAATAACTTTTTTACATTAAAAATGTGATTCTAAATTAAAAAAAGGAGAAAATATAGGGGAGCCCGTGCACTCCATGTGTGGCCCACGGGACATACCACATAAACTACGAGATAATTAATATTCCATTTATTGTATAACTTAAAAAAATAATCCAATGCGTTAGAATGTGAACTAATTAAGAAAAAGAAAAGAAAAAAAACCTCATAATTTGACTCAGTACGCACTCAAGTCGATTAAGTATGGTGTAGCACTAGTTATACGGTGAAAGTTCATGATTCCGAATCAGTGTTCAATACTGAACTAGAACATAATAGAGTTTTCTTTCATATATATATTTTTCATATTATTTAATGCAGACAATTTTATGATAAATTTACATTTATTAATATATATCCATGTTAGATGAATATATCATGATCATGTAAGACTTTGCCATGTCGTTACCCATTAGCAGGTCACCATGATATTTGGATGCTTCTTCGTGATGTATAATATATTCGTTTTCAAAACAAGAGAATTCCCTAGCTAGCCAGGTCGATCGTGACCGCAGCGGTGGGGAAAACTCCATACGACATCGCTATCTCACAGACGACGCTCATTGAAGACGTGAAATTGATTGGGCAGCTGCTCAATTATGGCTGAAAATTAATTATGATCACATGCATGAAGGGACGACACATGCATGCAGGAGGGCTCACAACCACTAATTCTTTCCCAATTCGATGCCCATTGACTCATCAGCGTCGGCAACAAATTAAAGGGGAGTGATGCATGTGGGAAGCACACGATTTTAATTAAGTATCTAATTAATCTCCCCCCCCCCCCCCCCAAGAACTTGTGGTGTTAAGGGGAATGAGCTGGGTTCTGCTAGAAGACTTCCACGTTTCACGTACGATTGATTAGAAATGGAATGAGCAGCTGGTCTACATCAGAGGGCGATGATATTATTGGGGAAATTGCAATAGAGATTCGTAGTAAAGTTCTTCTCAAAGACGTGTTGGAGAGAGAGAGAGAGAGAGAGAGAGAGAGAGAGAGAGAGAGAGAGAGAGAGAGAGAGAGAGAGACGTCGTATCTCTAAGAAATTATTACCGTAAAAATTCTTAGTTCTAACGATTATGTATTTAAAGAGGATATCCAAATAAATAAAGAAAATCATATTATTGCATGCACTCTTGGATCGTGAACTGAAACATTCCATGCATTACATTATAGCCACTTACGGGCCGGGGAGCTAGTACAAGCTAGATGGAACATAATTAAGCAAGCATATGTATATATATATATATATGCATTGTGTGACATCCCAGCTAGGTAGGGTGTGCACATGCTTCATTTACGTACATCCGTATAATATTGCATGCATCCTCGAGCAAAGGAGCAATTTATTGACGCATATATATATATTTATATGGTTCGTGCATGACGATCGAGCTCGTAATCGTCCGTATATGCATGGAAACGGTGGGAGCGAGCTCGATCGGTGGTGGAACCCCTACTATATACATAGTTTAATTATGGGGTTCAACGTCGGCCTCCACGTCCGGGACTTCACCCTTGTAGTTGCAGCACCTGACGCAGAGCGGCCGCGGGAACCCAAAAATACAACGGCAGCAACCATGTGGGCAGCCATAATCACATGCTAACTGTTTGGCGTCCCCCACGTGGTCATTTCCGTCCTCTGCGTGCGTAAAAATAATTAATTAATTAAGACATGCACGGAACTATTAATTAACAAAAATGAATGAAGAAATCTCAATCAGGCTGGCTGGCGAGCTTGATGGTTAATAATACTTACTTCCTTCACAAGATCGATGGAACAATTAACTAATATATATACGTCCCAATTAATAACGAAGAAAGAAAGAAACATATTCATGCATGCTTCAAATTAAATGCACAGTAAAATCATGTGTACATTAACATATGGAATTGAAAAAAGAATTAGCTAGGAATGCATTGGTGGGGCAATCTGAAATATTGTAGTGAGAAGACTGTTTGTATATATATAGCTTAGATTAATACATCTATATATACACATATCTAGCTATATATATATATATATATTTATATTTATATTAACATCGTACGTACGGCCGGGTCTGTACGTACTTCCGACGAATTAAGTTAATAATTTATAATAGGTACGTATACTCACTCGTCTCAGCCATCTCCCTTGCAGCCACCACCGAAGAAATCAGGAAGAAGGCGGCAAACAGGGCACCCAACAGGACCAAGTGTTTGCGAGCCATGATGAGATCCCTAATAAGTAGGGGAAGAAGTTGGGGGAGGGGATGTGGAGAGAGTTGGTCTGCCCGACCCCCTCTATTTATAGCTGGCGATCGATCGATCGAGAGATCAGCTGGGGGGATTGGATAGATGTCATACAGAGTACGTACGGGACCACACAACTGGGAGGTCGATCTCTAGCTTACCCAGCCGCCGCCCCCACCCCCACCCCCCCGGCCGGCCCCTCGATCCCCTGCAGGTTCCAGCCGCCGTCCCCTGCATGATCTTATCACTTAGTTTGAATTTTTCGCTGGAGGACGTGAGATATGTTAAAGGGGTCGATCGCTGGTACGTGTGGTTAGAGACGATCGATCAAGGAAGGATTCTCTTGTCTAGATATCGCCTCTCGAGTTGCATCGAGTTCAAAAACTAATTAGCATACCTCTAAAGACAACATCCATATGTCTAATTTATATTTTGCAAACAAAAAAAATAACACTTCACAATTAGTGTCATCAGAATCGGGCCAGATCGGTCGGTTGGATTGATCAGATCGTGAATCGATCTAGGAATCGGTCCGATTAATATCGATCCGATCTAATGCTAAAGAACCAGGTGAACCGGACGAACTGCAGTCCAACCGGTGAATCGGACGAACCGCGATTCGACCGATAAACAAGTCCAAATCGGTCCGACCCGATTCACCTTTTAAAATAAAAAAATAAATATAAAAATATTTAGATATTCAAAATGATATTTATGTGTGAACAAAATTATCTTATTATTATTGATTTATTTTTATTTATCATTTTATTTTAGATTTATTTGAAGTTTAAATGTTTAAAGAAGTATAGATGTCAATTGTGAAGAGTGAAGACTAATGAAACATTACAAAATTTTAAGGTCACTTTATTTAATCATGCTATTGTTATTTTTTTTACTTGTATAGTTGCATAATCATGACTAATAATTATACGTATATGTTTATTTATTTGGATCATTATATCTTATTTCTCACTGTATTGGGTTATAGAATAAGGTCGGATCATATATCATTATTATAATGACGTCACGATTTAAATCGATTCGATTGAACGGTCCAACCGATTCAAACCGAACCAACTCATTAATCGGTTCAGACACCGATTTGATTATGATAACATTGTTCACAATATTGTTCTATTTAATTTTCCAAAAAATTGGAATAATAACCACCTAGGAAGTAATGCCATGGCACTCCATATATATGTACATGCACGTCCCTGCCATCCGCGTGCCATACCACCGAGCAATGCTAAACTCAAGCCAATAATTATTTGACTTGTTTAATTATTAAATAGCAACCCACATATGATGTTTGGACTTTTCATTTTAGTCCTAGTTAGAATATTTTCTTTATTCCCCTCATAATATACCACACATGGCTGGAGGTAAGAGACCTCCCACACGCACATAAGATTCTTTGGCCAATGTGTGGGAATAAAAAACATTTGAACTTCGTGAAGGCTGTACATAAGTTGATACGCACAATTGGAATGCCTATTCAGTAACAATCATTCATTTGAAATCTTAATCTAGTTGGGATATCTTGTTAAATTCTTCTACCGAAGGGGAAAAAATACGCTGGCTACTCAGTCATAACATAAGACAATAAGAAGTAACTCAGTTGAAACTATTTTCTGTCCTCGATCGAAATCCATTCTCTAAGAGCACTCTAATCATAGTCAACATCTTTGAGACTTAAAAGCAATCGAAGTAATCAACCGAAAGTCATGCGATTGACTATTGTTTGACTACTGTCGAGTCTGAGCGCCCCACCAAAGAAGGCCGAGGAGTGACCCGTCTACTGATGTCACACGCTCGCCGTCTTCCTTTCTTTCTCTCCTTTCTTCTTTTCTTTCTTTTTGAGGGACACACCCACATATAGGCATGCATGCCTATGAATACAAATTTACCTTGTTTAATGAAATGGATCTCCCTTTTGTTCACTGTGACTTGGCGTCTCTTCATAGGGTTTTTCGGGCTTCGGGGTCGTTTCATCTTCCATGGGGTTTCGGTGGTCCCCAAGTGCCTCGGTCCCTAAATCGTCACATTGACATCTCTCACACACAACACTTATGACTGGTAGCGCATTCGCCCGCCCCAATGTCAAAGGTGACTTAATGACTTTCACTCCATGTCATGTGGTGGATGATACGAAAAGTTAAAACTGATGGAAATCAACTCCGAGCATGTACATCTTATTTTATATTTGTGTCCTTTTCATTTGTATTTATAACCTTGTGTAATTGGGTACACAATTGTATGGCAAATATAAGCCAAATGTAAGTCTTTAATTTTTAGTGGATTTATGTGCAAAAGTCTAGTAGGTCCAGCTAGGGCCCCCATCTCCATCCCCATTGGTCCACCTAAGCCTTAGGGTCCATGTGGGGCCAGTCAAAAGTCCAAGGTGGACTTCTAGATGGCTTGACAATTCAAGGGGACAAAGGGTTCAAAAATTCAAAAATGAGGGCCTTGAAAGTCAAGGGGGCGCCCCCAGTAATCATAGTTTAACAGGTTCCAAATCACATGAGAGAATTAATTATGATCTCTCCCATTTACCCCTCCCCTAATTTAGATCTGAGGTTAGTTTAGGTCTTTTTACATTTTTTATAAATACCTTGTATTTTGTGAATTAACTTATCATTAATGAGAGAAAAATGCATTTGTGCTCATCAAGGCCCAAGGGCGCCCCTCTCTCCCCTCCTAGAGCTGTGAGAGCTCTCCCTTTAGAGGTGTGAAGCCTCTCCTCCACCACCTCCCTGAGTGCGACGCTCAGCACCGCCGCCGCAGCCATCGAGCCACCACTGCACCACCATCACCTTGCCACAGGAGTTCTATCCAAATCAGGATAGAGCCCCCTTGTCTGAAATTTAGCTCCCAATCCACGGATCTGCTGGAGCCCAAATTTTGAGGGTAGGTTCTCCACGCCAATACCCTCTCCCAAATTTTTTTTCCTATTTTCTAGCCTTCGTTTTTTATTTTTCCCATTTCGTGTTCCCCAGCCTTCCAGATCTGCCAGTGTTCTGTTTTGTGTCACAGCAACCTAGTTCTTCCTCTGTTCGACCCCTTTCCCCTTTTTTGATTGAGTCCAAAATTTGGACTGAGTATTCTGCCCACCAAAGCCCATCTCCAATAATTTTTCCTCGATTTTAGAAGTTCTTTTTCCCCATCAAAAAATTAAAACTGAGTCAAATTTCTGTTATGTCCTGTGCAGTCCAGATCCGACCTACCAGTGTTAGAAATTCCATTTCCCCATCCAAACCTCCATCATAAATTTCACAAAAAATATCATCGTCTTCCTTACTTCTCCCTCTCCAACTTTCATGAAGAGTCCAACGCCCAGATCTAAAGTTTGAGTCGCGGTCAACGCCTTTTCTCGGGAAAATCTATTTCTGTCCTGAGTTTTCTGAGTCTGTCAATCAGTCTGTTCATAAATCCACCACGAAAAATCCACAGCCATTAAAATTCCTGCCAAAGTCCTTGGTCGAAGTATTTTGAATCAGCTTTCTAACGGCGTAAATCTCGCGTCGATCCGACGTCGGGATTGACCGAAACAGCAGATTTCGTCGGGTCGCGCGGGTCTGAAATAGCAACTCAGATCCGTGGACAGCAAGTTCGCACTTCACGGTCGGAGCCGCCTCGCCTTCCATGGGGCGAACCAGCGTGCCGCTTTCCCAGGGAGAGTCCCTCCAGGCGTCCCCGTCATAGCGGTGCCACTTCGGGCTCACTCGGCCCCACCGACTAGTACGTGGGCCCCATGTTCGTGAGTACGCATGCCGCCGAAGCTACACAAAACGCTGCCCGTCAACCCGAACCTACTACTCCCGGGTCTCACCATATAGCCCTTTACCTCCCTGCGTGGAGTAGGCAGTAATATTCATTGTTGTAATTTAATTATTTATTGTTCCGGGAGTACAAGTTCGGCCGGGATCGTCTTCCCCACGTCCGACGCGTGGAGGTATCGTGTCCACTCCCCATCTCGGCATTTACTTTATCTCGTATATGTTTGTATGTCGCTGCTAGTGATAGGATATTAGCTCGTTATATTTTATATCGCCGCTGTGAGTGAGAGAGCGAGACCCGTCCTGTGACTCTTTCCGAGTACTAAGGAGCCGACTACCAGACTCATTGCCGATTTCTCAACCACGCACAGTTCCACGCATCCCTCGTTAGGGACGCTCGTGAGCTAGAGTCCTAGGGCGCGTGTCCGTCCCGCATTAAAAATTATATATGAATTTTTGAAGAGAAGATTGTTTAGATCGAGGACGTGATTAAGATTATTTTCTCTTCATGACACTAGATCTGGGTTGAGGGTGACAATTTGAGGGAACTTTAACAGTTAAAGGACGTGGTTGGCTCGAATGACCTATCTGCATCTTGCAATTCAAAGTTTGAATTGCACATCATGGGTCACCTTTTTTGGGTCCTGTGGTAGTAATTAACATTGTGTTATGATGAGGTGCAACGATAAGTAATCTTAAGAATGAAATTTTTTATTGAAATTAGATTATTAAAATTCTCACTGCACGTAATTTAAAACCTAGCTGGTCAGTGCTTTAAGCGTGTTTCTTTGGGAATTACTTTTCATTTTCCCCAAAATTTGGATTGTGCAATAACCAGTACTCATTCTCGAGTCAATGTGCATCTTCATTTGAACATTTCAGGGCTATTTATGTTTTTTCATGAAATAGTTTGCTTTTTGTATGCTTATGTATTATCCTACTTCATGTGGTTATTTAATTTCTACGTTCATTTGACAGATATAAGGCAGCTTTTTTTTTTTTTTGGCCAGACTTGTGTGCTTTCTGTGTCGTCAAATAAGGATAAGACCTGTGAAGAGGGAAGGAATATTGTAATTTGCATTTTTTTATGATGTCAGCAGAACAATGTCGAGAAGCAGCCCTCGAGCATGTCTATTCCTTTCTTTGCCGGTCCTTCTAACCCTTTTCTAGGATGCTTAATTGGTTATCATTATTATATGAATTTTCTTTTTCTTACTAATTTATTATTTGACTATTTTTTTAATATACGTCGGTGTTTAATTTAAGCCTGACCGGATGGCTTGACCGGATGGCTCGGAAGATCATCCATGGACTCGCATAGGTGTTGGAGTCGTGCCTCGTGCAGGCCATCTCTGACGCTATGGTGAGCATGGTGATCGATCATGACGGCAATGGGGGAGACGATAAGGACGACGATGGGGCAGACTGTGAGTACGATGCCACATCTATAGGATATTTATTGATTTTTTTAAATATTGTAAACAAATTGTATCTTTTAAATATTGTATTTGAAGATTTTTGTATTCACTTTTAATAATCAAAATGTGTATTTTTCATTTGTCATTGTGTGTGATATATGTGTGAATCGATGTATACTTATATATTTTTTATATTATGGAAATGGGATTTTTATTTTTAATTAACTTATTTTTTTAAAAAATAAAAAATAGCGACATAGTAGTGTGAGATTAGTGACCGAGTTTTACTTGTCCAGGACATAATTAAAAGAGTGGCAGATTAGTGAAAGGTTAGGGTTGATTTTTTTTATTTTTTAATTAAAGTTATATTTTTGAAAAGAATAAAATAATATCTTTTCATTTAGTGATCTTACTGAGTTTTGAACTTAACATATCCGGTGTGTAGACCGAGTGTTATTAGATTAACTATATATGCTAGATTTCATAATCAATTACGCAGGACCCTCCCTTCTTTGAGAAGGTCTCGAATTCGAACTCAGTCATTTTCTTTCCATAAAAAAAATAAAAAGTATATAACAATCGACAAAAAATTGTGTTAGATTTTAAATTATAATAATAAAAAATTAAAAAAATTCTCTATAGAAATAATCTCATTTCTATATAGGCGATGTCAACTTAAATGAATTCACCACAAGTTAATTAATCCCATTTGTGGACGACGAGCAACATTTCATGTACCGTAACTTAATTAATCTATGTCATTTAATTTTAATTTCAGTGAAAACAATATTCATAATGTGACCAAGTCAAGCCGAGCAAGAGAAGTCATTTTCCAACGTGAGTGGGCATGATCTCCGATCAAAGAAGAGAAATTAATAACCTGACAAGACTCAAAGTCATACATATTTTAAGCGATGATCGAGAAGAGTTAACTATACCACTGGACGGGTAGGAAAGTTATTCATCTAATAAGCTATTAATTGGTCCACGTATTCAGACTCCTTAAATATTCTTTAACTACTCTTGTGTCTTATATCATAAAATTATTTGTCACTCTTAATTTATTATTTATCACTCTTAAAATTAATAGTGATAAATAATAAGTTAAAGATGATAAATAATTTCAACGTAAAAAAATTATTTGTCACTCTTAATATCAACGATAAAAGATAACAAACTAAAATTGACAAATAACTTTTTTACATTAAAAATGTGATTCTAAATTAAAAAAAGGAGAAAATATAGGGGAGCCCGTGCACTCCATGTGTGGCCCACGGGACATACCACATAAACTACGAGATAATTAATATTCCATTTATTGTATAACTTAAAAAAATAATCCAATGCGTTAGAATGTGAACTAATTAAGAAAAAGAAAAGAAAAAAAACCTCATAATTTGACTCAGTACGCACTCAAGTCGATTAAGTATGGTGTAGCACTAGTTATACGGTGAAAGTTCATGATTCCGAATCAGTGTTCAATACTGAACTAGAACATAATAGAGTTTTCTTTCATATATATATTTTTCATATTATTTAATGCAGACAATTTTATGATAAATTTACATTTATTAATATATATCCATGTTAGATGAATATATCATGATCATGTAAGACTTTGCCATGTCGTTACCCATTAGCAGGTCACCATGATATTTGGATGCTTCTTCGTGATGTATAATATATTCGTTTTCAAAACAAGAGAATTCCCTAGCTAGCCAGGTCGATCGTGACCGCAGCGGTGGGGAAAACTCCATACGACATCGCTATCTCACAGACGACGCTCATTGAAGACGTGAAATTGATTGGGCAGCTGCTCAATTATGGCTGAAAATTAATTATGATCACATGCATGAAGGGACGACACATGCATGCAGGAGGGCTCACAACCACTAATTCTTTCCCAATTCGATGCCCATTGACTCATCAGCGTCGGCAACAAATTAAAGGGGAGTGATGCATGTGGGAAGCACACGATTTTAATTAAGTATCTAATTAATCTCCCCCCCCCCCCCCAAGAACTTGTGGTGTTAAGGGGAATGAGCTGGGTTCTGCTAGAAGACTTCCACGTTTCACGTACGATTGATTAGAAATGGAATGAGCAGCTGGTCTACATCAGAGGGCGATGATATTATTGGGGAAATTGCAATAGAGATTCGTAGTAAAGTTCTTCTCAAAGACGTGTTGGAGAGAGAGAGAGAGAGAGAGAGAGAGAGAGAGAGAGAGAGAGAGAGAGAGAGAGAGAGAGAGAGAGAGAGAGAGAGAGAGAGAGAGAGACGTCGTATCTCTAAGAAATTATTACCGTAAAAATTCTTAGTTCTAACGATTATGTATTTAAAGAGGATATCCAAATAAATAAAGAAAATCATATTATTGCATGCACTCTTGGATCGTGAACTGAAACATTCCATGCATTACATTATAGCCACTTACGGGCCGGGGAGCTAGTACAAGCTAGATGGAACATAATTAAGCAAGCATATGTATATATATATATATATGCATTGTGTGACATCCCAGCTAGGTAGGGTGTGCACATGCTTCATTTACGTACATCCGTATAATATTGCATGCATCCTCGAGCAAAGGAGCAATTTATTGACGCATATATATATATTAATTTATATGGTTCGTGCATGACGATCGAGCTCGTAATCGTCCGTATATGCATGGAAACGGTGGGAGCGAGCTCGATCGGTGGTGGAACCCCTACTATATACATAGTTTAATTATGGGGTTCAACGTCGGCCTCCACGTCCGGGACTTCACCCTTGTAGTTGCAGCACCTGACGCAGAGCGGCCGCGGGAACCCAAAAATACAACGGCAGCAACCATGTGGGCAGCCATAATCACATGCTAACTGTTTGGCGTCCCCCACGTGGTCATTTCCGTCCTCTGCGTGCGTAAAAATAATTAATTAATTAAGACATGCACGGAACTATTAATTAACAAAAATGAATGAAGAAATCTCAATCAGGCTGGCTGGCGAGCTTGATGGTTAATAATACTTACTTCCTTCACAAGATCGATGGAACAATTAACTAATATATATACGTCCCAATTAATAACGAAGAAAGAAAGAAACATATTCATGCATGCTTCAAATTAAATGCACAGTAAAATCATGTGTACATTAACATATGGAATTGAAAAAAGAATTAGCTAGGAATGCATTGGTGGGGCAATCTGAAATATTGTAGTGAGAAGACTGTTTGTATATATATAGCTTAGATTAATACATCTATATATACACATATCTAGCTATATATATATATATATATTTATATTTATATTAACATCGTACGTACGGCCGGGTCTGTACGTACTTCCGACGAATTAAGTTAATAATTTATAATAGGTACGTATACTCACTCGTCTCAGCCATCTCCCTTGCAGCCACCACCGAAGAAATCAGGAAGAAGGCGGCAAACAGGGCACCCAACAGGACCAAGTGTTTGCGAGCCATGATGAGATCCCTAATAAGTAGGGGAAGAAGTTGGGGGAGGGGATGTGGAGAGAGTTGGTCTGCCCGACCCCCTCTATTTATAGCTGGCGATCGATCGATCGAGAGATCAGCTGGGGGGATTGGATAGATGTCATACAGAGTACGTACGGGACCACACAACTGGGAGGTCGATCTCTAGCTTACCCAGCCGCCGCCCCCACCCCCACCCCCCCGGCCGGCCCCTCGATCCCCTGCAGGTTCCAGCCGCCGTCCCCTGCATGATCTTATCACTTAGTTTGAATTTTTCGCTGGAGGACGTGAGATATGTTAAAGGGGTCGATCGCTGGTACGTGTGGTTAGAGACGATCGATCAAGGAAGGATTCTCTTGTCTAGATATCGCCTCTCGAGTTGCATCGAGTTCAAAAACTAATTAGCATACCTCTAAAGACAACATCCATATGTCTAATTTATATTTTGCAAACAAAAAAAATAACACTTCACAATTAGTGTCATCAGAATCGGGCCAGATCGGTCGGTTGGATTGATCAGATCGTGAATCGATCTAGGAATCGGTCCGATTAATATCGATCCGATCTAATGCTAAAGAACCAGGTGAACCGGACGAACTGCAGTCCAACCGGTGAATCGGACGAACCGCGATTCGACCGATAAACAAGTCCAAATCGGTCCGACCCGATTCACCTTTTAAAATAAAAAAATAAATATAAAAATATTTAGATATTCAAAATGATATTTATGTGTGAACAAAATTATCTTATTATTATTGATTTATTTTTATTTATCATTTTATTTTAGATTTATTTGAAGTTTAAATGTTTAAAGAAGTATAGATGTCAATTGTGAAGAGTGAAGACTAATGAAACATTACAAAATTTTAAGGTCACTTTATTTAATCATGCTATTGTTATTTTTTTTACTTGTATAGTTGCATAATCATGACTAATAATTATACGTATATGTTTATTTATTTGGATCATTATATCTTATTTCTCACTGTATTGGGTTATAGAATAAGGTCGGATCATATATCATTATTATAATGACGTCACGATTTAAATCGATTCGATTGAACGGTCCAACCGATTCAAACCGAACCAACTCATTAATCGGTTCAGACACCGATTTGATTATGATAACATTGTTCACAATATTGTTCTATTTAATTTTCCAAAAAATTGGAATAATAACCACCTAGGAAGTAATGCCATGGCACTCCATATATATGTACATGCACGTCCCTGCCATCCGCGTGCCATACCACCGAGCAATGCTAAACTCAAGCCAATAATTATTTGACTTGTTTAATTATTAAATAGCAACCCACATATGATGTTTGGACTTTTCATTTTAGTCCTAGTTAGAATATTTTCTTTATTCCCCTCATAATATACCACACATGGCTGGAGGTAAGAGACCTCCCACACGCACATAAGATTCTTTGGCCAATGTGTGGGAATAAAAAACATTTGAACTTCGTGAAGGCTGTACATAAGTTGATACGCACAATTGGAATGCCTATTCAGTAACAATCATTCATTTGAAATCTTAATCTAGTTGGGATATCTTGTTAAATTCTTCTACCGAAGGGGAAAAAATACGCTGGCTACTCAGTCATAACATAAGACAATAAGAAGTAACTCAGTTGAAACTATTTTCTGTCCTCGATCGAAATCCATTCTCTAAGAGCACTCTAATCATAGTCAACATCTTTGAGACTTAAAAGCAATCGAAGTAATCAACCGAAAGTCATGCGATTGACTATTGTTTGACTACTGTCGAGTCTGAGCGCCCCACCAAAGAAGGCCGAGGAGTGACCCGTCTACTGATGTCACACGCTCGCCGTCTTCCTTTCTTTCTCTCCTTTCTTCTTTTCTTTCTTTTTGAGGGACACACCCACATATAGGCATGCATGCCTATGAATACAAATTTACCTTGTTTAATGAAATGGATCTCCCTTTTGTTCACTGTGACTTGGCGTCTCTTCATAGGGTTTTTCGGGCTTCGGGGTCGTTTCATCTTCCATGGGGTTTCGGTGGTCCCCAAGTGCCTCGGTCCCTAAATCGTCACATTGACATCTCTCACACACAACACTTATGACTGGTAGCGCATTCGCCCGCCCCAATGTCAAAGGTGACTTAATGACTTTCACTCCATGTCATGTGGTGGATGATACGAAAAGTTAAAACTGATGGAAATCAACTCTGAGCATGTACATCTTATTTTATATTTGTGTCCTTTTCATTTGTATTTATAACCTTGTGTAATTGGGTACACAATTGTATGGCAAATATAAGCCAAATGTAAGTCTTTAATTTTTAGTGGATTTATGTGCAAAAGTCTAGTAGGTCCAGCTAGGGCCCCCATCTCCATCCCCATTGGTCCACCTAAGCCTTAGGGTCCATGTGGGGCCAGTCAAAAGTCCAAGGTGGACTTCTAGATGGCTTGACAATTCAAGGGGACAAAGGGTTCAAAAATTCAAAAATGAGGGCCTTGAAAGTCAAGGGGGCGCCCCCAGTAATCATAGTTTAACAGGTTCCAAATCACATGAGAGAATTAATTATGATCTCTCCCATTTACCCCTCCCCTAATTTAGATCTGAGGTTAGTTTAGGTCTTTTTACATTTTTTATAAATACCTTGTATTTTGTGAATTAACTTATCATTAATGAGAGAAAAATGCATTTGTGCTCATCAAGGCCCAAGGGCGCCCCTCTCTCCCCTCCTAGAGCTGTGAGAGCTCTCCCTTTAGAGGTGTGAAGCCTCTCCTCCACCACCTCCCTGAGTGCGACGCTCAGCACCGCCGCCGCAGCCATCGAGCCACCACTGCACCACCATCACCTTGCCACAGGAGTTCTATCCAAATCAGGATAGAGCCCCCTTGTCTGAAATTTAGCTCCCAATCCACGGATCTGCTGGAGCCCAAATTTTGAGGGTAGGTTCTCCACGCCAATACCCTCTCCCAAATTTTTTTTCCTATTTTCTAGCCTTCGTTTTTTATTTTTCCCATTTCGTGTTCCCCAGCCTTCCAGATCTGCCAGTGTTCTGTTTTGTGTCACAGCAACCTAGTTCTTCCTCTGTTCGACCCCTTTCCCCTTTTTTGATTGAGTCCAAAATTTGGACTGAGTATTCTGCCCACCAAAGCCCATCTCCAATAATTTTTCCTCGATTTTAGAAGTTCTTTTTCCCCATCAAAAAATTAAAACTGAGTCAAATTTCTGTTATGTCCTGTGCAGTCCAGATCCGACCTACCAGTGTTAGAAATTCCATTTCCCCATCCAAACCTCCATCATAAATTTCATAAAAAATATCATCGTCTTCCTTACTTCTCCCTCTCCAACTTTCATGAAGAGTCCAACGCCCAGATCTAAAGTTTGAGTCGCGGTCAACGCCTTTTCTCGGGAAAATCTATTTCTGTCCTGAGTTTTCTGAGTCTGTCAATCAGTCTGTTCATAAATCCACCACGAAAAATCCACAGCCATTAAAATTCCTGCCAAAGTCCTTGGTCGAAGTATTTTGAATCAGCTTTCTAACGGCGTAAATCTCGCGTCGATCCGACGTCGGGATTGACCGAAACAGCAGATTTCGTCGGGTCGCGCGGGTCTGAAATAGCAACTCAGATCCGTGGACAGCAAGTTCGCACTTCACGGTCGGAGCCGCCTCGCCTTCCATGGGGCGAACCAGCGTGCCGCTTTCCCAGGGAGAGTCCCTCCAGGCGTCCCCGTCATATAGCGGTGCCACTTCGGGCTCACTCGGCCCCACCGACTAGTACGTGGGCCCCATGTTCGTGAGTACGCATGCCGCCGAAGCTACACAAAACGCTGCCCGTCAACCCGAACCTACTACTCCCGGGTCTCACCATATAGCCCTTTACCTCCCTGCGTGGAGTAGGCAGTAATATTCATTGTTGTAATTTAATTATTTAATACATCTATATATACACATATCTAGCTATATATATATATATATTTATTTATTTATTTATTTATTTATATTAACATCGTACGTACGGCCGGGTCTGTACGTACTTTCCGACGAATTAAGTTAATAATTTATAATAGGTACGTATACTCACTCGTCTCAGCCATATCCCTTGCAGCCACCACTGAAGAAATCAGGAAGAAGGCGGCAAAGAGGACACCCAACAGGACCAAGTGCTTGCGAGCCATGGTGAGATGTCTAAAGAGTATAGAGAAGAAGTTGCAGAAGAAAGGGATGTGGAGAGAGTTGGTCTGCCCGACCCCCTCTATTTATAGCTGGCGATCGAGAGATCCGCTCGGGGGATTGGATGGATGTCATCTCGAGTATACGTACGGGACCGCAGAACTAGCTGGGAGGTCGATCGATCCCACGCCCTGTAGGTTCCAGCCGCCACCCCCTGCATGATCTTATCACTTAGTTTGAATTTTCCGCCGGAGGACATGAGATGCATCAAGGAAGGATTCTCTTGTCTAGATATCGCCTCCCAAGTTGCATCGAAGTCATTAATTCGCACACCTCTAAAGTCAACATCCATGTCTAATATATATATATATATATATTTTGCTACCACAAAAAAAAAACACTTCACAATATTGTTCTATTTAATTTTTCCAGTGAATTAGAATAATATAACCACGCTACGGAGGAGCAATGCCATGGCACTCCATAACATGCATGCCCTTGGCATCTGCATGCCATACCACAGCAGCAATGCTAAACCCAACCCAATTATAATTAATTGACTTGTTTAATTATTAAACAGCAACCCACATAGAGATCTAGGGAGAGATCGAGAGCCCGATCAACACTACCGCCAGGAGGCTGAGACCATATCTATATATCCTATTCTCTCCACACCATCTGTACTTCACTTAATTAATTTGTTTTAACAAGTAATGTATTTATATATATATATATATGATCTTATTTTTTGCAAATTTATTTTTCCCAACTCAAACAAATTCACAATCAGAGTCAGGTACAGATCATACATACTGTGTATGAGAAAATAAGGTAGACGGTCTCAATCCACTACTTATCTTATCACTTAGTTTGAATGTTCCGCTGGAGGACGTGAGATGCATCAAGGACGAAGGATTCTCTTGTCTAGATATCGCCTCCCAAGTTGCATCGAATTCATTAACTAGTAATGTATTTATATTTATATATATGATCTTATTTTTTTTAATCCCCTCGCAATCAATATACCACACATAATGGGTGGAGGTAAGAGGCCTCCCCACGCACTAGCGTAGATATTAGTGCACGGAAGATCTCGAGCCTGATTTGTGCGGACTATAAAAAGATTCACGCCCACGACAAATTAAATGTTGTGCAACATTACATTCTTTGGCCATTAATTGTGTGGGAATGAAAAATATTTGAACTCCGCGAAGGCGGTACATAAGTTGATACGCATAATTGGAATACCTATTCAGTACCAATCATTCAAATGAAATCTTAATCTAAATTGGGATATCTTGTTAAATTCTTCTACCGAAGGGGAAAAAAACACGCTGGCTACTCAGTCATATTAACATAGGGCCATCAGTAGTAACTCAGATGAAACTACTTTCCGTCCTCACTCCAAATATATTCTCTAAGAGCACTACAGTCATAGTCAACATCCTTTAGACTTAAAAGCAGTCGAAGTAATCAACCAGAAGTCATGCGATTGACTATTGTTTGACTAGCACCGAGTCTGAGGGCCTCACCGAAGGATGAAGGCTGAGGAGTGGCCCGCCTACTAATGTCACACGCTCGCAGTCTTCCTTCCTTTCTCTCATTGCTCTTCTTCTTTCTTTTTGATGGGCAAGCCCACATATAGGCATGCATGCCTATGAATGTAAATTCATCTTATTTAATGAAATGGAACCCCCTTTTCTCCACTGTGACTCGGCGTCTCTTCATGTGGTTTGTTGGACTTCGGGGTCGTTTCATCTTTCACAAGGCTTTGGTGATCCTGTGGACATGCGAAATTACACCCTCATACGTCCCAATTAGTCTAGCATCAACAACGACTCCAAAAAGAAAAACTACGTGGAAGATGGGCCGTCTGGACTCTCCGAGCACACACACACACTGCCGTGGAGCTGTCCCCAGAATCACGACAGTGAAGCGAAATCAACCACCGGGAGCCCCACAATCTATGGGCCTCGAAAAAAATCGAATGGGTCACAACTCGTGCTCACAACGGGCTCAGAAATGCCCACTTAGCCCTTCAACGGCACAGCCCTTGGCCCTTCAATGGCACAGCCCTTGGGCCCTTCAGCGGTACACCCGTTGGCCCTTCAGCGGCACGTCTCTAGTGGTCTTCAGCGGCACGCCCCCTTGGCCCTTCAGCGGCACAGCCCTGTGGCCCTTCAGCGGTACGCCGTTGGCCCTTCAGCGGCACAGCCATTTGACCCTTCAGCGGCACAGCCATTTGGCCCTTCAGCGGTACAACTCCTGCCCCCCCCAGCGGCACACCTCGCCAGCCTCCAGCGGCGCCCATGGCAGCGCTTCCAGCGGCACACTTCTACGGTCTTCCAGCGGCACGAGTTTCTGCCCGTTCAGCGGCACACTTCGGCTGCAGCCCGACGCGATCAACAGGCAATCTTAACGCCATCCCCTATAGATCTTTGGCGCGCAATGGGGTTGCTGAGGTGTCGCCCAGGGAGAGAGCCACGCTGCCTACTCCTCCTGCCACCCAGGACAAGGGAGTCAACTCCCATTAAATGCACTTCGGACGCCTCTCGCCTTCGAACGCTTCCGCCGTGTGGGGTATAAAAACCCCTCTCCTTCGCTCCGAACAAGAAGGAAGAGACGAACACACACAGACAGACGCAGAGAGAAGAGAAGAAGGAAAAGAAGAAGAGAAGAAGAAGAGGGAGGCGCCTGCCCTCCTGCTGCTCCGTCCACCGCCGTCCACGCAAAGAAGAAGAGAAGGAAAAGAGAGAAGAGAAGAAGAGAGGAGTGAGGTCTGGGAGGGGAGGAGCCCATGCTCCGTTCCCCTTCCCACCTTATATTTTCGTTTCTTTTTCCCTTTTTTTTGTTGTTGTCCCCCTTTTCTTTCTCCCTACGATGTATTGGCCCGTTGTGACCTCCTGTTCTTTGTGAATGAAAAGCCTTGCGCTTTAGGTTTCCCCCACCGTCTCTGTCTGTCTTCCTCCCCTTGGTCTTTTCCTCTCCCTCTTCTTCCCTATCGGTTTGGCCTCCGGCAGTGATCTTTCCCCCTTTGCGTTTCATCCTCGTAGGGCCTCTGACCCTCACCCTCGCCCGTTCGCCTGTGGGGAGTTACTCCCCCTGGCCCCTCAGCGGCTTGCTCTCACCCCTGGCGGCCTTCAGCGGCACGCCCCTGGGGTGCTTTGCCAACACATCCTATGTGCTCCTTCAGCGGCACGCTTGCTAATATGCCCTCAGCGGCACATGTCGCTCAGCGGCACGCTCCTGCCATCCTTTAGCGGCACGCCCCGTGGCACCCCTCCCATTGTTCCGTCTGGCGGCACAGCCTCCCCTATATTTGCCCAGCGGCACACCTTTCTTGGCTGCCCAGCGGCACACCTTTCTTGGCCGCCCAGTGGCACACTCTCCTTGGCCGCTTCAGTGGTACGCTCCCCCTACGGGTCGGTTCAGCGGCGCACCTCCACTATTGGTCTGCCTAGCAGCACACCCTTAGGCTGCCTCAGCGGCACACCTTGATTGTCACTCCTCTGGTGCATTTGTGACTTGTATCAGCCTACTGGTTTCTCGGCGTTCTCTCCGAGTTTTCCGAAGTTTTTTCGAAGGTGGCTGCCTAGGCATACACCTCCAATTGTCGGGTTCCGCCACTCCATGTGGGCGCGTTCCCTGTATCTCCCTTACGCTCGGGTCAAGGGGAGATGCTGCCAAATTTTTGTTAGAAACGATAACATATTAAAAAGATAAAAGAAAGTAACAAACAAACAAAAAGAACAACGGTAAAAATACTTTAACCGAGGCGAGGGAACCGCAATTAACTCGAAAAGAGTCGAACCGAACGACGACTAAGCAACTTGAACATTCGTCCTCATGGGAGATAGAATGGAAGTTAATCAAGAGGAAGAAAGAAGAAACCTATGCAAACTTAATAAAAATCAGAAAAGAAGAAAAGAAAAGCCTTAAAAGAAGCGGAGGAGGAGTGGGCCTTCACCGGTACACCTAATCCAGTCCTTCGCCGATATACCCTCCACCCTCCTTCACCGGTACACTCTCCATCGTCCTTCGCCAGCACGCCCGTGATAGCCTTCCCCGGTACACCCTCCTGCTGACTCCCCCGGCACACTTCTTCGAGCCCTTCAGCGACACGCCTCCTCGCTGCCTTCCCCGGCACACCCCCCGTCTACTTCGCCGGCACGCTTCCCACTACACTTCACCGGCACACACGCCTAAACCTCCTTGGCCGGCGCATCTTCCCTCTCCCCAGCGGCACACCTCCCCCCTGCTCCAGCGATACGCCTACATCCCATAGCCTTCGTGGCCCCTCTTCCTTCGCCGGCACGCCCTTCCGGTTCCTTCGCCGACACGCCCCTTTAGCCCCTTTTTGGCCCTTCAACGGCCCACTCTTTCTCCAGAAAATATATGTAATATAATAATAATAATAATAATAATAAATTAATAAAAAAACTATGATGAGTAAATAAATCTAAATATATGTATGAAATAAACAAAAAATGTGGAATAATAATAATAATGGTAAACAAAAGGGAAAATCTAATAGTAATAATAATAAACTAAATAGAGAAATCATTCAGAATAAATACATAAAAAAGGGAAATAAGTAATAAATATATATATATCTATATATATATAATTTGAAACCTAGATAAAAAAATGGTAAAATCTATATCACAGCCCCGTCTCTCCCGTGACCCGGTGCTGAAGGAACAACAATGCCGCCCTTCTAGGTTGGGTTTGAGTCTTGTGAATTATCCCGAAATAGCCACGACCTGACCTCGCCTCGGGCCGATATTCCGATTAAACCGGACTCGTTTCTCAGGACGGATCCCTTCCGAGCCGCTACTAAAATTGTCGCACGTTCGGCAGACATTTGAATGGGTTCATCTCGATTTCCGCCGTGTTTCTACTACGGGCCTATGTTCGAATATGAAAAGACCCGTGAATGACCGACATGGCCGATGGCTCTCATCCTGACATGGTCGTACTCCGGCATTGCTCCGGGCCAATAGTTCATCAATTCCGACCCGCTCCTATTGGGATTCGTTCCCTCTCTTTCATTGAAATTACCGCGAACTCGGCATACATCGGTACGGGGTTGTTTCTATCTACGCCGTACATTCAATACAGACCTTTGTCCGAATAAAAAGCGGTCTGTGTGCGACTGACAAAATCAGAATAGAACGAGATGGCTCCCGTCATCCTTGGACCCTTTGCATGGGAACATCAATAAGGCCTTCGTGGGCCACGCTTAGACCTCGGGTCTGCGCCGATCATGGTCATTGCCTGACCCCTATTCTCAGCCTATAGCTCGCTTCTTTCGAACACGTTTTCGATTTTGGAATCTAGTCCCGGGACTCTTCCCCGTTGCCCTCCGGCACCGGAATCATTAATGATGCCCACGCAAGCCCCATTTGGACCGCGGGAGGCGCCCCCGGTATGGTCCCGACTCGATCTCGCACCGAGCCAATAAATTCGCTAGTTTCCTGCTACACTAACCGAGATTTAACCGAATGTTTTCAGTGTCTCGGAATAATGTATTGGCCGTATCACGTCATACATATGTTCCAGGTCCTCCTGTGACGATTATGATATTCTCAAGCCGGACACCCGTCCGAATATTAAACGGTCTCCCAAATGACCGACACGTTTTGAACTTCCGCTTCCCTAGACACAAGGCTTTTCAGCCGATTCAAGGGATATTCCCTCGTTGGCCCTTGGCACCGGAAATATTAACGACGCTCATGCAAGTCTTGTTTCGACCGCGGGGGGCCCACCGCAGTATGGTCGTATCTTGCTCTTGCACCGGGCCAACAGATTTACTGATTTTTGACCGCTCCAACCGAGGCTCAGCCGAACGTTTTCCGCTCTTCCGAACAATAAATTTGCCGTACCTCGGCATACATGCGTTCCGATTTTCCCGCGACAACCGAGATTTTCTCAAGCCGGACATTCGTCCGAACATTAAATGGTCAGTACACGATCGACATGACCGCGAATGGTTTTCTTCTCGCCCGAGAGGATTCCAATACCTCATAATAGACCTTCCATGCAATTGATTTCTTGGCCATGAGGCCCTAATCCCGACAATTAATCAAGGGTGTTCCCTCGTATGGGGGATGAAAATAACACCGTGACCTTTATGGCGCGGCGGGTTTTGGTCCCGACACGTACCACACAATCGTTTGACCGAGTAAGATCGAGCGCACCATGGGCACTTCGGAGCCCGAACAAATTGTCACTTCGGTGACTGGCATGCCCACGCACTTAATAGACGAACCACTTGAATGTGCGAATTTTAGTGCATCCACAAGTCTGGCACGCCTGGTGGGACCAAACCACCCTTCATCTCTTTGCCGGGATTCAGGGCCTCATGGCCCCCCTAATAAACGATGTTTGCCTGCTTTGATGAATGGCAGGTGTTGTCTTCGCCAGCCCTATGGGGAGAAAATCCAGACTCGGTGCAGCTGCCTTCGTGGCCTCGAGGACGCTGCTTTGAAGCATATGCAGCTTCCAAGAATCATGGGAGCTGTTATAAAAAGGGAGAAGAGAAAGAGAAGAGAAGGGAGGGGAAATCAAACCCCCCCTTTCCTCAAGAAGAAAGAGAAGAAAAGAAGAAAAGAAGAAAAGGAGAAGAGGAGAAAAGTAGAAAAGAAAGAAGCAAAAAAAAAGAAGAGAAAGAGTCGGCGAGAGAGGGTTGTACGGCCACGTCCGTCGAGAGTCGTGCTGAACAAAGATTACCACTGTGGGGTTGATGCGGTGGAGCGAACCACTCATCCCCTTGTGGACACCAAAAATTGCACGCCCTGATGTCCCACTCGGCCCAGTATCAACAGCGGCTCGAGTGAATAGACCCCGCGAGAGACTGTCGCGAAGCCGCCTCCAGGAGTCACGACAGCAAAGAGAAACCAAGCACAAGGGGCCCCCACAATCTGTGAGCCTCGGAGAAAGCCAAATAGGCCATGACTCATGTCCATAGCGGGCTCAGAACGGGCTCAAAAACACGCCCAATTTGGCCTTCAACGGCACGCCCTCAGAGCCTTCAGCGGCACACCCCCTGGGGGTCTCCAGTTGCACGCCCTGGAGAGCCCTCCAACGGCACGCCCCCTCGGGGTCCCAGCGGCACGGCCCCAAGGGCCTTCAGCGGCACACCCAGGGAGGGTGTTCAGCGGCACACCCCCCCAGGGGGTTCAGCGGCACACCCCATGGGGGGACTTTCAGCGGCACACCCAGGGAGGGTGTTCAGCGGCACACCCCCCAGGGGTTCAACGGCACACCCCATGGTGGGGCCTTCAGCGGCACACCCAGGGAGGGGGTTTCAACGGCACAGCCCTCAGGGGCTCCAGCGGCACGCCCGTCAGGTCGTTCAACGGCACACCCCATGGTGGGGCCTTCAGCGGCACACCCAGGGAGGGGGTTTCAACGGCACAGCCCTCAGGGGCTCCAGCGGCACGCCCGTCAGGCCGCTCAGCGGCACGCCCCCAGCAGGCCCAGCGACGCCTTCAGCAGCGGCACGCCCTTCAGGGGCTTCAACGGCACGCCGTTTTGGCTCCCCAGCGGCATGCCTATTCAACTCGCCAGCGGCACAGCGTCAAGCCTTTTCAATGGCTAAACGACATGCTGCCCATGCCCTACGCATCCTTGGCGCGCAGTGAGCTCTATGAGGTGTCAACCATGGATTGGGCCACGCAGGCTACCCCACTGACACCCAGGACAGGGGAGGTCAAACCCCATGATCACAAGGCCACTTCCCGCCTTCGACGGCCGTGCTCGAAGGCTCTGGCAGCAGGGAGTATAAAGCCACTCCCGCTTCAACAGAGGAGGAGGACGCACAGAGAGAAAAAAAAGGGGGCTCAGACGGCAGGAGACACAGAAGAAAAGAAGAGACAGAGGAAGAAGAGAAGAGAAAAAGAAGAAGGGCTTCGGCGGGAGCCCCTCCGACGACCACCGGAAAAAAAGCAAGAGTAAGGGAGAGGGAGAGAGCTCGATGTAATGGGGGAGAGGGTTGGGGACAGTGGCCAATGTTTTAGGCCCCAATGCTTTCTTCCCTTTCGTATTCCATTCCTCCTCCCGTTCTTTGTCTCGGATTTTTTTTTCTTTGTCCATGGCCTCGTCTTGGGCATTTCTTTGTAATATGCATATAGGGCTTTGGCCTTTGGCTCCCCATAAATGAAAATCACCCTCTTTGGGTTTCTCTATGAGTTTTATTGGCTTGCGCTAGCTCTCACGGTCTTTTGATGGGGTTGTTCGTTTTCCCTCCGTCCCCCCATTTCTCCGGTGTTTTTGGGGTCTTCATGTCGATATGATCGCTCTCCCGTGATCCTTGGCCTCATGAATCCTTCACTCCCTTCCACGGCCACTTGCTGTGCCCATGGGCTTGAAGAGAGAGGGAGATTCTTACTCACCCTCCGAATACCCAGCTACCAGTGGCCTATCTCTAGCCTTAAACTTCCCCTCTTCTTACCCTGAACGGCCTGCAAGTCTCCCAGCCCATACACTAGCCTTATTTGAGCCTCCAGCGGTGCACATGCCTGGCCATTGGCCGACACACCCTGTCCAACCCTCAACGGCACACTCTTTGTGGTCCTCAGCGGCACACCTGTTTGGGCCCTCAGCAGCACACCTCCATCGGCCCTCAGCGGCACACCCCCATTGGCCCTCAGCGGCACACTCACCTTGGCCCTCAGCGGCACACCCTTATGGCCCTCAACAGCACACTTCTTGGCCCTGCCCCGAGCCCTTTCCTTCGCGTTTTTCGAGGTTCTATAAATGTGTTGTTGCCTCTGGGCACCCACCTCCAGTTGTCGGGTTCCGTCACTCCATGTGGGCGCGTTCCCTTTATCTCCCTTACGTCCCGGGTTAAGGGGAGATGCTGCCGAATTTTTGTGAGAAAATAACAAAATATTAAAAGAGGCAAAAGGAAGTAACAAGCGAATGGAATAATCAATAAACCTCCCAGCTAATCAAGCCACTGCCGGCACCACGACGAGAACCGAACTGATCAACTACCCGGCAGCCCGAACGCCCAACTCGCAAGAAAAGAGGCTGAACCGAACAAGACAAAACAAGGAGGGAGTTTATACAAAACTACTTAAGAGTTAGAATAAGAAGAAAAGAAAAGCCTTGAAATGAGAAATTGAAAACTAATCGAACCTCCAACACTACGCCCTGATTGGCCCTTCAACGATGCACTCTGGTCACCTTTTTCAGTAGCGTGCTCATCCAACGCCTTCGCCGGTACGCCCTCCTCCCAGCCTTCAGCGGTACGCTTCAAAGCCTTCCCCGACACGCCCCGTGAACCCTCAGCGGTACGCCCCTAATTGCCCTCATGGGCACACCCTTTAGCGGTACACTCCCCCTGGCCCTTTCAGCGGCATACTCCCTCCCTTCACCGGTACACCCTCAGCCACCGTCTCAACGGGATCCAACGTACAGACTTTGGGCTTGGCAGTGTATAGACTTGGGACTGGCCAATGTATAGACTTGGCCAATGTATAGACTTTGGGGCCAGCCAACGTACAGACTTCATGCTACAACGTACAGACTTTGGGCTTGGCAGTGTATAGACTTGGGGCTGGCCAATGTATAGACTTGGCCAATGTATAGACTTTGGGGCCAGCCAACGTACAGACTTCATGCTACAACGTACAGACTTTGGGCTTGGCAGTGTATAGACTTGGGGCTGGCCAATGTATAGACTTGGCCAATGTATAGACTTTGGGGCCAGCCAATGTATAGACTTCATGATGGCCAGTGTATAGACTTGGGCCAGCCAACGTATAGACTTCATGGTGGCCAATGTATAGACTTTGGGGCCAACCAACGTATATACTTCATGGTGGCCAGTGTATAGACTTGGGCCAGCCAACGTATAGACTTCATGATGGCCAATGTACAGACTTTGGGCCAGCCAATGTACAGACTTCATGTTACAGCGTCCAGACTTTGGGCTTGGCAACGTATAGACTTCACGATGGCCAGTGTACAGACTTTGAGCAGCCAATGTACAGACTCCGTGCTGGTCGAATAGGCAACGTGTAGACTTGAGGTTGGGGAACGTACAGACTTTATATATATACATATCCCCCTCCTTCACCGACCCACTCTCTCCAGCCCCCAGCGGTACACCCCTCCAGCCTCCAGCGGTACACCCCCCAGCCTCCAACGGTACACCCTTCAAGCCTTCAGCGGTACACCCCCATTGCCTCCAGCGGTACACCCCTCCAGCCTCCAGCGGTACACCCTGTTTCCTTCGCCGGCACACCATATATATATATATATATATATATATATATATATATACGCATATATATGGCTCGATAAGGGCATCAACACTATCAAATAAATTAACAGAAATTACGCTAATTCAAGAACTCCAAATGTGCAACATCAACAACGATAAAAGAGGTGGGAGGGGTAATAAAAAAAATGATAAAATAATAATAACAATAATAATAATAATAACACTAACGAACAAAAGGAAGAGAAATCATCCGGGATAGATGCATGAAGAAGTAATAAACAGCCAAGGAAAGAACAAAACATATAACCAAGAAAATTCCAGATAAAAGACGCCGGGGCCCACTCTGCAGCCCTATTTCGCCCCGGGACCCAGGGCAAAAGGAACAACGACGCCGCCCTTTCAGGTCAAGCTCGAGTCTTGGGAATTATCCCGATATAGCCGAGTTCTGGCCTAATCTCGGGCCGACATCCTAATCGGATCGGATTTGTTTCTCGTTCCGGACGCCCTCCGAGTCATCACTAAAATTGCCGGGTGCTCGGCAGACACTTGAACGGATTTGTCTCGGCTTTTCCTGTTGCGTTTCCATCACGGACCCGTGTCCGAATATAAAAAGGTCCACGAGTGACCGACATGGCCAGTGGCTCGCATCCTAATGCGTACTTTGGTGTGATTTTCTCCTGTCTCTTTCTCGCACAATTAGTACTATTCTTTTCGGCCGCGGGGCCCCTAATTTCGGCAATTAATCAAGGGTATTCCCTCGTATGGGGGATGTAAATGACGTCGTGACCTTTATGGCGCGACGGGATTCGGTCCCGACACGAACTACATAATCGTCTGACGAAGTCAGATCGAGCGCACCATGGGCTCTTCGGAGCCCGAACAAATTGTCACTCCGGTGACTGGCACGCCCACGCACTCAATAAACCAAATAAAAGAAACAAGAGAATAATAAGAGCGAACGAAAAGTGCGTCCACAACTCTAGCACGCCCGGTGGGATCCGTCCACCCTTCATCTCTTTGCCGAAATTAGGGGCCCCGCGGCCCCCTTCTTGTTATACTAATTGTGCCACTTTCTTAAATGCAGAAAACAGAGAAGAGAAAACGACATCATGGAACCGACAATGGCTGTCGTCTGCAGCCCTCAAGTCGTGGAGAACCACATCCGAGGCGGCTACCTGGCGGTGCCCCTCACTTTCGGGAGCTTCCCTCCCACTGTGGGCTTCCCCAACTTCTTGGGAGTGGCCTTCGCTAAGATCCTCGACGTGGAGGCGCCCGAGGAATCTCAGATCAATGCTCTCGTGCCAGGGGCCATTGAAGCTGCTGTCGGCCGAGCTGTGGCCGGAGACAACAATGGCGTCCCCACAACGACGCTCAGCTGCAACGTGCACCACGTGCACCACACTACCGGCCCATCCCACCAAGGGTCGACATCCTATCGAAGGAGGCTCCGGAGGAACAGCACCGGCACCGGCTCAGGGCGCCGCGCCTCCAACTCGGGAAGTCAATGACTGTTGGAGCCCTCCGAGTCCGCCTAGACGGACAGAGGTCCCAACCGGCGCCGGATCGCGTCGTCTCGACCGTCCCAGTCCGCAACTCTTTCCAGGGACTGGAGAAGCTAAAAGAGAGGGCAGCGCCCGCGACCCCAGCCGTGGCACCAAAGAGGGCGCCGGCTCACAGGCCGGCTAAACTGAAGAAAGTCTGGGTACCCAAGAGACCCAGCCCACTGCACCCGTCCAAGCAGGGCCCAGCACTCTCCGCCCAAGGAGGGTCCAACAAGATGACAGGGTCGAGATGATGACCCCAACTCTCCGGCCGGCGCCTGTCATTCCAGGTGCCGTCCGAGAATGTCCGCCGCCGTCGCCGAGGGCGTCGGCACAATGCCGCCCGCCCGGCTCTCACGGCCTACTCCCCTCCTGCCGCTGGCATCGACATGCGACCCCAGGCCGCTCTCCCTGACCAGGAGTGGGAAGGGATCGAGCAGGCCATGAGAAATTACCTTCGAGGCCCGGGTAGCACCCCCGCCGGCCGCCAGAGACTGCTGGGGGCAATGGCTTCCGCCTTCCAGGAAGAACAGGGGGGACCCGCACCTAGCGTAGAGTCGAGGACCCGCCCGGAGGAGTTGCGCCAGTCCCCTGTACGGGAGGAAGCGCCGCCCCGACGGTCGGTCTTCGACAGGCTGGTATTCCCAGGAAGATCGTCCAGGAGGGTGACAAAAAGAAACAAGAGCAAGAAGTGGCAAACATTCACCTGCAACATGGCAGGAATTCACGGTCGGTATGGGGCCTTGCCCACCGATCCGGAAGAATTGGCCAGAATAGCCGTCAGGCCGGGACCCCTTACTAGAAGAGGGAGAGCGGCAGGCGGCGCGACACCCACAGGTGCCGAAGGGGCCCCACCTGAAGTGCCCCTTGCGGCCCTCACGGCCAATGTGGTCACCACCGGCGACACGAGTGGCGGACCCTCGACATCATCGAGGACGCCCCGGCCGAAGAGACAGGGGGCATGCCCAGTCTCCCCACAGCTGACCCTACAATGCTGCTCATGATACAACGATTCCAGCAGGAAATCGAGTCACTCAAGAAGCAGCTAAGTGAGCGGAACGCACCGCCCCCGATGTCCTGGCAGACCGAGGTTATACCCGAAGCACCCAGGGACAGGGGGCAGTCTTCAGAGGCAGCTCTTCCAGCAACCCTCAACCCTCTCGGGGACGCGCCCTCACAACAAACACATTACACAACAGTGGCCCTGCCACAGGCTCCGCTTTCACAAGGGTCCCCCATGGCCCCCCGAGCGACCGTGGTAGCCACCCCGAGCGCGCAGCCCGCTCATTTCTACCCGAGCCCAGTCGACCCGGCGGCAGTCAGCCGGTTGATGCTCGAACAGATGATAGATATGAAGCTGGCCGAGAGGGGCGAAGGGGATCAGACGCCGTTTGACGTCTACCGGGTACCCTACCCGGCCCACCATGCTGCAAGGAAGCTGCCGGTCGGCATCACCAAGCCGCCGAAGTTTGAAAAATTCAACGGGCAAGGGTCCCCCAGGGAACACATCGCGTACTATGTGAACATCATGGGAGATCTAGCTGCGGATGAAGCCTATCTCCTGAAGTTCTTCGGCTCGACACTTACCGGACTCGCCTTCGAGTGGTACTCCAGCCTGCCGCCCGGGTCCGTTGCTGACTGGCCTGACATGCAAAAGAAGTTCAAGGAAAGATTTTATGTTGCAGAACGAGAAGTCACTGTAGCAGAGCTCTATGCTACGAGACAGAAGAACGATGAGTCGGCCCTCGACTACATCAAGAGATGGAGGAACCTCAGCATGAGGTGCAGGCGTCCCCCGCACCAGGAGGACGCGGTGCAGATCTGCAAACAAAATTTGAAGAAGGAAATCCTAGAAAGGATGATCGGCACCGAGGTCAAAACATTTGACCGCCTGAACAACGTGGTAGCAGAGATCGAGGCATTTTTGGCCCGATACTCCTCCACTCCAGCCATGTCAAGCCAGAGGGCCAGGCAGGCCGAGAAGAAACCAGCTCCCCCCGAGGTGCACACACTAGACTTCCAGGCTTTTGAAAAGCAGAAAGAGAAGGCCAAGGGGACTGCCAACCTCCCTCCGCCCAGGACCACAGAACGGCGGGAGGGCCCCTCCCTAAGAGAGAAGATGAGAAACAAGCTATATTCCTTCTCCCGGGACAAGTCCAAGCTCCTGTTCGAATGGGCAACCAGCTACAACAAAATGACATTGCCAGAGCCGAAAAGGCCCGGCGACCTGAAGAAGAAGGATGACCCGCGCTTCTGCTTATACCACCGGATGCTCGGGCATACTATCGAAGACTGCTACGTCTTCAAGGATGTTATTGAAGCCTTAATCAAGAACGGGGAGCTAGACATGGGGGAGCATAAAGTAGACCCCCCGCAGCCGCATGAGCTGCCCAGCATAACCTCCTCCGTCAACATGGTCTCATTGTACCAGGAGCTGCCAGAGGAGTGGGCGGAGGCCTGCGCCCGCGTCACTTATGAGACCTTCATCATGGCCCCAGCTCAAGACCAAGAAGGGTGGCAGACTATACCCAGAAAAACTAGAAAGGCACGCGCCTCCCGGCCCACCCCAGGAATTCACCCGAGGGTGGCAGCGCCCCTGCCTGCACCGCCCCCGGCAAGCCCAGTTTGCCTTGACACAGCCCCTCGGCTGGTCATGAGACGGCCCACCCATAATAAAAAGAGTTCCGTCCCGCTGCGGATGCACAAGAAGACTAGCCCGGCGGTTGAAAGACTCCAGGCTATTATTGATGGGCTCGAAGATTATGAACAGCCCGAGATCCAGCCTGTGGAGCTGAAGGAGTATGTCCCCTGGAAGGAGTTCGAATCACTCGAGCTGGCTCCGGGAACAGAAGCTGATGCAGACAAAGAGCCTCCCCTGTGGGGTGAACCTCCTCAAGAGCAGCCATCAGCTGCAGCAGGCAAGAAGAAGAAGAAGAGAAGACCCAGGGGCAAGAAGAAGAAGGAGGTCGTCTTCGCCTGCAACACCCTCTCGGCGTTGTTCGACACCGCTCTCTCCCTGGAAGAGAAAGAAGAAGAGCCACCCCATGAACCGGCAGAGGTGAATCAAGCTGAGGCGTCCACCTCCCAACATGCTACCAGGTCAGGAAGGAAGTGGGGGCGCCCTCCTCAGGACAACCTCAACATCATGCTCAGGGGAGAACAACCATACCAGATCCCCGACCCTGAGGTCCGAGGCACCGAGATCCCTCCTCCATCGGGTCTCTATCCCGGAGGGGCCAGGAGCCAAGGAACCCCTTCGTTCGCCGAATTCCTGTCAGCCCGAGCAGGCAAGCAAGTGCGCTCCCCAGTGCCTCCCTCCACCAGGAAAGCAAGCAGTTCCCGAGCTCTACCGGCGGCTACTCCTCCCCAGCCAGAAGGAGAATTCAACGGCATCCCAAACCTCGCCGAATTCATGCGAGAAACAGAGGAAGCACAGCAGGCCCCGCCGGCTCGGCAGGCTGTGACAGAACCCACAGAGCAGGCATCCTCGATCAGGCACCCCAACTTCAGGATGGGGGCAGGCGTGCCAAACCCGAAGAGATGAAATTACTCAAGGTGCGGGCCGCCGAACGGATAGTCAGACACCTCAAGAAGATCCCGACCCAGTTCACCGTATGGGAGATGTTGTCCTTGAACGAGGAAACACGGCAAGCCATCATAGCCGCCCTCCAGACGCCAGCACATCTTGAAGCTTGCCTGGCAGAGATGTCACCTGAAGTGGCCGTGGCCTTCACAGAAGATGACATGCTCCTGCCGACCTGCAGTCACAACAGACCCCTCTACATGAAGGGGCAATTGAATGGCCAGCCCATCAACAGGGTCCTGATCGACCCAGGGGCAGCAGTGAATATACTCCCTTACCGGGTGTACCAGAAACACTATTTCGACGTACACCTGGTTGAGGTTAAAAATGTCAAGATAGCTGGCTTTAACCAGAAATGTGAGGTGCCCATGGGGGTTGCAGAGTTCAACTTGACCTTTGATGACTTCACCACCAAGGTCCAGTTCCACGTCATCAACTCAGCACTTCCTACAGGGCGTTGCTTGGCCGGCCATGGCTACACCAGAATAGGGTGGTACCCTCCACTCTACATCAATGCATCAAGTACCCCTGCGAGGGAAAGGAAGTCAGAATCTTCGCCGACCTCCACCCGTTCGAGGTGTTCGAGTGTCACTTGTCAGATGCTAATCTGTACTTGGAAAAGGCGAAGCAAGCTCCTCAAGCTGCCCGAGACAAGGGAAAGGAGAAAGCAGAGTCAGGTGGCTGGTTCCCTCCGCCACCCCCGGGTTATGTGGCTCCTCCACATGTACCGTTTATTGCACAAGAAGAAGGGGTATTCAAGGCGGCTCCTCTCGCCATCTACCCTACACCAGGGGCGCCTTGCCTCGAAGACCTGCTAGAAGACGTCAGGGTCCCGCCAGGGATCGTCAAGCCTGTAATAGAGATAGAATGCCAAGCAGCCGAGCAGCTGAGGACCTTCGAGGTACCTAACCCCGAAGGGCCGCCCACTATCTTTTATGTTGCTGGGGAGAAGCCAGTCAGGGAAGACGATGATTGCCGATTCCCTGATGAGCTGCATGACCCGCACGTCCCCATTACGGGACTTCCCCACATGACTGACCAAGCAGCCAGAATGGTCAGAAAGCAGAAGATTCCTCCCTACCAGCCCTCCAGCCGGAAGGAAATGTTTGAAAGAATGTGGAACCCACCAAACCTGGATCGACGGTTGCTGAAAATCACCAAGCACCCCGGTCTGGGCTTTTCACTAGAGGAATATTACGAGACTGACGTCATATCAGTCTCGACATGGTCTGGCGACGACCCCGCAGAAGCTACAGATTCGCGGGAAGCCTGTCAAGATGCATATCCTGGGCCCCCGGTTCAGGAGGCACAAGACGAAGAGATCTTCCTTTGGAAACCTCCCCGCCGCCGCTGCCTGGAGAAGACCCCCTCCTTCTCCGAAGTGTCGACCTCGAGAGGGCACACCAGCGAGGCACCTCCACCACGGCCGGCCGGCGAAACAAGGAGCAGAAGCATGGGCCAGGCTCCGAAATCCCTCGATACGACCCCGTCATGTACGCCTTGTACCATAGGCAGCAACGGGAGATCGAGACGCTAAAAGTACGACTGGCTGAGTTGACCTCGCTAGTCGTCGACCTGATCCAGGGTTCTCTCCCCCCGCGGGGTGGCCGCATGCCTCGCCCCCGAGATGCCAGTCCTGACACCCCCGTCTGGTCAAGAAGCGAATTGAGAGACACGGAAAGCCTGTTGATAGGGCGGCCAACCAGGCAAGGCCTAACACTCCAAGAGAAGCTGCAGAAGCCCTACTCCTTCCCGAGAGAGAAGACCCGGGGCATCTTCGACTGGGCCTGCCATTACGGCAAGGTCTCCCTCCCACGGTCCAAGAGGCCGCAAGACACCCGAAGAAGCGGGGACCCACTATTTTGCCCTTACCACCAGATGCTGGGTCACGCCATTGAAGACTGCTATGTCTTCAAAGACATTGCTCAAGACCTCATTGACAGGGACGAGCTCAGGATGGGGGATTATGTGGTAGCCCCGCCACGCCCCCACGTGGCGGACAGCCCCAGAGCAGGAGCCTACACCGTGTCCATCCACTACCAGGCCCCTGAAGATGCGGCTGCCCCGGCCCCCGTCCAAGCTGTCTACGATGAGTACATAGAAGACCCCGGGGTGGCCCTGTGCCTTTCTGCACCAGCGGACCTCACAGACCCGGCGGCTACGGTCCAAGAGGACTGCACGGCAAATCAAGCCCCCACACCCAGCCAGCAGGAGCAAGAAGACGAGGATGCCATCCTCGAGCCCGAAGACAATGAAGACCAAGACTTCGTCGATTTGTCGCCAGCCCCGCCGAAATTGAAAATGGCGGCCAGGCCACAGTCGACGAATTGATTGAGATCAACCTCGGCACAGAAGGCGACCCCAGGCCGACCTTTCTAAGTGCTCTCATCCCCCCTCGTGAGAGAGAACAATACATAAAGATGCTACAAGAGTTCCGAGATTGTTTTGCCTGGAATTACAAAGAAATGCCCGGACTCAGCCCCGAGGTGACTCAGCACATCTTGTCCATCGATCCCAAGGTGGAGCCAGTGAAGCAGTCTCCCCGGCGCATGAGGCCAGAGTTAACCAGCCAGATCTGCAAGGAGGTCGACAAGCTCATAGATGTCAGCTTCGTGGCGGAAAACCAATACACCACATGGTTGGCCAACATTGTACCAGTGAAAAAGAAGAACGGACAGATCAGATTTGCGTGGATTTCCGCGACCTGAATAAAGCCTGCCCGAAAGATGACTTCCCGGTGCCTATCACCGAAGTGATGATTGATGCAACTACTGGCCACGAGGCCTTGTCCTTTATGGATGGGTCGTCCGGCTATAACCAAATCTGGATAGCCGACCACGACCGATTCACACCGCCTTCAGGTCGCCCAAGGGGATATTTCACTACAAGAGGATGCCCTTCGGCCTCAAGAATGCCGGTGCTACATATCAGCGGGCAATGACTAAGATCTTCGACGAGCTGCTGTACAGCAAGGTCGAATGCTACATTGATGATCTGGTCGTCAAGACTAAGAAGAGAGATGAACATCTGAATGACCTCAGGGTTGTCTTCCAAAGGCTCCGGCTATACGAGCTAAAAATGAACCCCATGAAGTGCGCCTTCGGCGTGTCCAGTGGAAAGTTCCTCGGCTTCATTGTCCGACACAGAGGGATCGAGATCGACCCCTTCAAGATAAAGGCCATCCAGGAGTTGCCCCCTCCGAAGAGTCTGGGAGAGTTGAGGTCCCTACAGGGCCGGTTAGCTTACATCCGCATGTTCATCTCTAACCTGTCGAGGCGTTGCCAACCCTTCCACAGACTGATGATGAAAGATGCACCCTTCAGCTGGGGCCGCGAATGCCAGCAAGCGTTCGACCAGCTAAAGGAATACCTGAAGACCCCGCCTGTCCTGGGAGCACCTGTCAAGGGCAGACCGCTCATTCTATACATAGCGGCCACCGAATACTCACTGGGGGCAATGCTCGCCCAGAACAATGATGAGGGAAAAGAGCAGGCCCTCTACTACCTCAGCCGGAGACTGGTGGGTGCGGAGGCCAAATACACTCCGATAGAGAAAGTCTGCCTCGCTTTGGTCTTCGCAGTCAAGAAGATGAGGCACTACATGCTGTCCCATGAAGTGAGTCTAATATCCAGAGCTGACCCTATCAAGCACATCCTCCTCCAGCCTGTCCCAAAGGGGTGCCTTGGCAAGTGGGCCGTGCTACTCATGGAATTTGACATCACTTACGTGCCCCAGAAGGCCGTTAAGGGGCAAGCCGTCGCGGATTTCTTCGCTGCACACCCTGTGCCCGAAGGCTCCCCATTGGCCACTGAGCTACCTGAAGATGAAACACTGGAGGTAGACCAAATACAACAAGCCATGTGGCAGCTTTACTTTGATGGAGCCTCGAGGACAGAAGCAACCCCGTCCGGGCGCACCAAGGTATGAGCCGGAGCAGGCATCGTCCTCAAGTCGCCAGACGGAGAAGTGATGCACACTTCCTGCTGCATTAGCAAACCCTGCACCAATAATGAAGCAGAGTATGAAGCTCTGATCATCGGCCTCCAGGTCGCCCTCCAAATGGAGATCAAAATGCTCCAAGTGTTCGGCGACTCGCTGCTGGTCGTCAAGCAAGTCCAGGGACAGTTTGATGTCCGAAAACCTGAGCTACTCCCTTATCACACTAAGGCGAAGCGGCTCATGGAGCAGTTCTATCTCTCGAGATAGGCCATGTCGCCAGAGGGGAGAACGCACAAGCCGACGCATTGGCAAAATTGGCAAGCTCGCTGGCAGTGCCTCCAGATGGATCTCTCCATATCCAAGTAATAAACCAGTGCCAGATGCCCAGCATGATAGAAGAGGAGCCAGAAGAAGAAGAACTAGAGGTCACTGCAGCAGAAGCCGTCGGCCTACCTGACTGGAGAGCCTCCCTGATGCAGTGGTTCAAACACCAGCAATTACCTGACCGAAGAGAAGAAAGGATCAAGCTAGTCAGAACCAAAGACTCCTATGAGCTCCGAAACGGAATACTGTTCCGAATTGTGGCGGATGCCAAACAGAAGCTACTCCTCCGATGCTTGTCCATTGAAGAAGCTTGGAGGGTTATGAAGGAGGTCCATGCTGGCACAGCTGGCGCACACCAGGCGGGGCCGAAGATGAAAATTGAAATCAAGAAACTTGGCTACTATTGGCCTGCAATGTTCAACGACTGTTGCGAGTACGCTAAGTCGTGTCAGAGATGCCAGGAGCATGCCACTATACCCAGGAGGCCTCCCGTGCAACTGCACCCAACCACGCCCAGTTGGCCGTTTGCCCAATGGGGAACAGATGTTGTGGGCCCCTTACCCGCATCTTCCACAGGCTGCAAATACATTCTGGCGGCGACCGACTACTTCTCCCGCTGGGCAGAGGCTGTTGCCTTACGGGAGGTCACCGGAGAAATCATGGTCAGGTTTGTCCGCCGCAACATTATATTCCGGTTTGGCGTGCCCGACCGGATTGTGTCAGACAACGGCAGCCACTTCCGCAACCAGAAGGTTTACCGACTAGCAGAAAAATACAAAATTGACTGGAGGACATCGACTCCTTACAATCCACAAGCCAATGGGCTGGCCGAAGCTTTCAATAAAACACTTTGCACTCTCCTGGCCAAAACTGTTAGCTCTAACAAAAGGGACTGGGAAGAAAAAATGTATGAAGCGCTTTGGGCGTACCGAACTGTATACAAGACCCCGACGGGCTGCTCGCCCTTCTCTCTCGTATACGGCTCGGAAGCAATCGTCCCCGTCGAACTGGAGATACCGTCCCTTAGGGTCGCCATTCAGCATGGGCTTGTCCCCGAAGGGCAGACCAACACCGAGCGAAGACTCGATGAACTCTCCAGTCTGGAAGGAAAGCGGCTTCAAGCCCAGCAGAATATTCAGGTCTACCAGGCCCGAATTGCGCGCGCCTTTGACAAGCTGGTCAAGGAGCGCGAATTCAAGAAAGGTGACCTTATCATGGTCAAGAGAAGAGACCTAATGGCCGCCAACCCCAAGGGTAAGCTGAATGAGAACTGGCTCGGGCCTTACGTAGTCCAAAAAGTCTACGAAGGCGGGGCCTATGTAATTGTCAACCATCGCGGGGAAGTTCAGTTCCCGTCTCTTAATGGAAGGCACTTGAGATTGTACCACGCTCCGGCACCCCCATTCAGGTAATAATATTACTCCTCGACCTATTTTTGGGCGGATTTGCCTGATTAATGTCCAAACAACTTGGCTACCATCCACATTTTCAAAAAAGGAGAAGAAAGAAGAGAAAAGTAAAAAAAAAAGAGAACAAAAGTTTAGAGAACAAAAATACATGTATGAAAAAAAAGAAAGGAAGAAAAAATAATAATAATAAAAGAGAAAAAGAAAGAAGAGAAAAAAAGAGAGAAGAGAAAAGAAAAAAAAGAGAGAAGAGAAAAGAAAGGAAAAGAAAAAAAAGAGAGAAAGAAGAAAAAAAGAAGGGAAAGAAAAGAGCAAAAGAAGGATAAAAAAAAACCAGAAAAGGGGAATGCCCCCCATTTCCAGTCACCGCCCCGCATCAGCGGAGGTACTAAAAGTTGACTAAACAAACTCTTCTCTCCGTCCTCCCCAGGCGGTGAGTACTCCTTTGGCTTGGGCCTCCCGTCTGAGCCATTGACTAAACAAACTCTTCTCTCCGTCCTCCCCGGGCGGTGAGTACCCCTTTGGCTTGGACCTCCCGTCCAGGTCATTGACTAAATAAACTTTTCTCTCCGTCCACCCCGGGCGGTGAGTACTCCTTTGGCTTGGGCCTCCCGTCTGAGCCATTGACTAAACAAACTCTTCTCTCCGTCCTCCCCGGGCAGTGAGTACCCCTTTGGCTCGGACCTCCCGTCCGGGTCATTGACTAAACAAACTCTTCCTCCGTCCTCCCCGGGCGGTGAGTACCTCTTTGGCTCGGACCTCCCGTCCGGATCATTGACTAAACAAACTCTTCTCTCCGTCCCTTCTGGCCAACGAGAAGTCTGGTCTCTGACCGAGGCCCCCCGCTTGGGGCCAGCACGTGCTTCCAATATTGCGGCCAAACCAGGGAGTCGCCCGTTCGGTATGGTGGAGTGGTCCCCTCGTCCTCCCCCTGGGAAGGCGAGCACTCTCCTGTACCCTGACATGGGTCCCTGCCTGGTCCCTCCGAAGCGAATCCTCGCAAAGACTCATACCCTGCCAATGGGTCTCAACACAAAAAGGGGGAAAAGATACAAGAGCAAGGGAAGAGGAAGAAGGAAACAATATGCACAGAAGAGAAAGAAGGGTAAGAAAGCTCCCTCTGGGACGAATGCATACACAAAGAACGCGTGGAATCATAAATGCTCTCCTCTATTCAGAAAAGGGACCAGACTACATGTGCTGCGGGGCATACCCATGTGTTACATTCGAAAGAAAAGAAAAAGGAATTAAGGGATGCAACGCTTAGTCGATGTCCCTGAAGATGTCCTCGAGAGGGAGGATCCCGACGCATGGGAAGTTCGTCATATCGCGTAGTCGGCCCCTCAATTCCTCAAGATGGACGAGCTCCGCTTCGACGGACACCATTTCAACGTCGGCGACGACAAGAGCTTCTCTCTCCTCAGCCACCGTCCTTTCCGCCTCGGCAAGGCCGAGTTTAGCCGCAGCGAGGTAGCCCTCCAGCTTCTCGATCCGGCTCGTAAAGGAATGGACGCTGCCTTCGCCTTCCTCCAAGGCCTTTCTGTGGCGTTCTCTATTATGGCGTCGGGCCTCCAAGGTCTGCAGGTACTCGTCTGCCTGAGCGTCAAGGGCGGTACGTTCGTCGGGAGCCTGGCTCTCCAGGAACTCGCGGTGCTTGACATAATTCAGCAACAGCAGAACCCGCCGCGACCATTCCTCCAGCGGGCAGCTGAGCACTTGCAACGCCCCAGTCAACTGCGTCACTATGGTGTGCACCTCCCGATACGACAGAGGAGGGTCGGCGAGGAGCATGGTCCGTAGAGTGATCAGCATTTGACGGACTGGCGCTTCTGATGACATATGGCTGACTGAGGGCACGACCGGAGGAGTGAATTCCACGGTGCTGTCCACTTCTGCCCACAGGTCAGCGTCCACTGTCGCTGAAGAGGAAGGAAGGGCAAGGGTCAAACCGCCTGGTCGGTGTAGCTCAACCAGATACCCTTGGCCAGCCACTACCCGGGGAGTGGACGAGACCATTGCCGAAGCCTCCGGTACTCCCGTTATTTGGAGCTCCCCTGCCTCCTCTGCCTCCGCCTGACTCACTTCTGCCGCTCCAAGGGGCAGGGGTGTGGCTGTCACTGCTCCGGCTAGAGGAGGGGCTTCAAGTAAGGCTGGGCCCGAAGTAGTCACCCATGAACTTCTCCTTCGCGGCTGGGACCCCTCCAGATGTGCACGGAGCCCCGCGAATATTTGTCTCAGGAACGGGTCCTCCATCTGGGCCGGCAGCTTCCGAAGAGGTGGAAGTGGGACTAATAGGTGGGGAACGCCTCCTGCCTACACGAGCACGGCGAGAGTCTCCACCTCCGGAACAGATGCCGGAATCGGTCCCCCCGCTGGTCGCTGACCGGTAATCGGCCTCCGCTTGGCGATTGCCTTGCGGGAGCGGCCAGACATCTTCCCGGTCGTCGACACCGCCTGCCCACATGAAATACGGTTAGCCGCCTGTCACCGAGAATAAATTGCGCAAGGATGAGAAGTGGGAAGAGCCATAAAACCCTGCTTACCTCGGCAACCGTGAGGACGCGATCAGCGGGCGCGATATCTCCTTCCTCCAGAGGCTCGGCCGCCGCCTCGGAAACACTTGAAGCCCCTGCGGCCGACTCTCGATCAAGAGCCTCGAATAGAAGGGCTAGTTTGCCCGAGCCCTGTTGACACCTTGAAAATGAACAAGGGTGGAAGCAGATCATACCCACAGTGAAAGACCAATGATGAGGCTCGTCAACCATTTACCCGGCTGAAGCCTTTGTCGGCCGAGCTGACGTCCTGTGCCGATGTCACTTAGATGGTAGCACTAACGAAGTAGTAGTCGTTTGACTAATGAGACCTCCCAGCACACTTTAATAAGAGCTGTGTTACTGCCTCATCCAAGAATCCACAGAGGACATGTCAGCGTAAGTCAGATGTCGGCTTATTGACAGATGTGATGTAAGACAAAGATGAAGCCGGTACCGGAAGATGAAGATTGTAAGGGCTTTTGCAAAGTCAGAACACAAGAAGAATCGTCTCCACAGATTATACATCCGGCTGAAGTCTTCCCAGACTAAAGCTGATGTCCGATCTCATCACCATTCAGGTGACGATATCGATAAAATGATGCCCGGATTTGTCATCATTCAGATGGCAATACTGATGAAACCCCTGTCCGCGGACTGATGAAAAACTTGCTAATGATCTCAATACAAACTATATCACCAACGGAGGACCCTCTTGGGTACTGATGTACGTGAAGGGCCTATCAAAGGCTTGGTCAAAGAGACCTAAATGGGCCTTTAATGGTGGCGCCGGGAGCCACTTTGTCAAAGCCCAAATGCTGCACAAGGTTGGAGTCCTGCGCGCCGGGAAGCCTTCAGCTGAGGCGCGCCGTGAGGTGTCTGCCGAGAAGGCAAGGAGGGACGGCTATAAAGCCCCTTCCCTTCGAAAGGCTGATGGTCGGGGGGTCAAAAAAATCAGAGATAGAAAAAAAAGAAAGGAAGAGTAGAAGCGAAAACCAGATAAAGAGCCAGAAGAGAGATCGAGAGGGAAAGAAAGAAGAAGCTTAGAGAAGAAGAAGAAAGGGAGACTCAGGTGGGTAGCCCGGGGAGGGAGAGGAGTCAATGCTCTGCCCTCCCCCCATGCTTTCCTCTTTTTATTTTCTTTTCTGATGTAATCTGGCGAGGCTTTCTCGATGTATCAATGTAGCCGGAGGATTCCGATCTCGATTTCCATCTCTCTGTCTTTCGTTTACCTTCTACGATCTGTACAGGTTTGGGATGATGCAATAATATGAAAGATGAACATGGCTCGTTTGGGCATTCGATCGATTGAAATATCTGCTGTATTTCTCCCCTTCTTGCATCAGCTGTTCTTCTGAATGTCGTTTTGCCTAGATGTTATAGCTTTCCGATTCATGTTTCGACCTCCCCTCCCTAGCCTGTCCTCTGGTGGAAGACGAAGACGGAGTCTCAACCCTCATCCAGTGGGTTATTAGGCTCTGTCCCTCCTCTTCCTCCCCCTCGGATCATGGTTTCCCCGGATATCACAGATGTCTGTCGAGCTCCCATCTCGTTCAGGGTCAGAGACATCAATCTCTTGACCGTCTGAGCAGCATGTGAGTATAGAAAACGCCATACGTCCCATGAGGATTCGATAATGGATGATCTGCCCTTCGACTGATGCTAACCCCCGCGTAAACCCCTTCTGCAGTCCAGATCTTGACTCAATCCGAGCCAGAAATCCCAGAAATCACCTGAGCAGAGTACCGCAGTTCAGCCATAAACCCTTTTAGCCCCTTCCTGGCGTGGCCATTTCCCCGCCGAGAACTACTCTGCCGAGAGATCCCCCTTGCTTTAGCCCCTTCGGCAAGGCAAATAAAGCCTATCCCAATACAGCCTTCCCGGCCCGGGGGCCTCCCGGCGCCGGGTTCCCGGCGCGGTCATTACCGCGCCGAGAACCCTTGCGCCGAGAGCATTCCCCCTTTGCCAATAAAACCCATGCCGAGAACCCTTGCGCCGAGAGCATTCCCCCTTGGCCAATAAAACCCACGCTGGGAACCATGCTTCCTGCCACCCCTGCTTTACGTTGTGAATCCTCCATTCCTTGAACCCCGGAGGAAAGCCTTCCTGCTACAGGCCAAGGAACCACACAGATGCCCTCTGAAGTCTGATCCACCAAGCCTTGCATCTTGTCGAAGGATACTCTAGATCATCATATGTGCCTAAGGGATAAACATCACTGGGTATAACTCCCCTACATAACCTTACGAGCCAGAGAAACTCTGCCACTGCATAAGTTTCAATGGCCTCAAAGGGATATTAAGTTGGTGCTGTGATCACATACACAGGCTAGGGGTCCCATACCCCCCTTATTCTGGCTTTCATCCCGACACTCTGTGGGTGATCGTCTATTACTCCCTGGCATACGCTAGGTACGGGGGAGGTGCTGCTGAAATCCTCCCAGCCGATAATAAATAATACGGAAGCTGTCCTCTGGGCTCCGTATGGTGATGGTGAAAAGGACCTCTGTGTGGGGCTCTTCCCCTCCAATCTCTCTCAGTTCTCGGCCACCTTTGAAGCATATACAACTAAAACCAGTTGAACCCCATCTCTAGTCTCCAGAGCCAACCTACTCTGATATAATTCCCAGAAAACTCTCAAAATCCTAAAAAAATAGGGTACCGTAAAGTCCTAAACCCCTCACGGCGCCCAAACACCCCTTCTCGGCCAGCTGGGCCAGATAGTTCTCAGCCTCCCTCTGGTGCTGTGAATAAAGCCTTCTCAGGTGGGCCTCAGGGATGTCAAACACTGGCCCGGGCTGTTGTTTTAGAAAGGAACGCTCGGCCACGTCCCAGAAAGCAGCTCTACTATCCCTGTAGAAGCTGGTTCGAATGTTCCACCATTTGATATATTCTGGTGTTACCTGGGGAACACGGTTAGAAACTGTGGGAACTCTGAAAACTGCACCGTCCTGGCGATGGTAGAAATCCCACCACAACCGGCCATCGCCAACAATGGTGGACCCATGCTTAGCCCGGCTATCCAGGGGAAATTGAGCAACCGTTGTGGGGATATGCTGGTCATAACCAAAACGGTCTTCACCACAGAAGGTGCTACAACTGGCTCTTGGGCTGTGCAAAAGGAAGGGGTCAGATTCAAGGACTTCTTTGAAATCCAGCGAAAGAGAATGAGGAATGCAATTGCAGGCTATTGATGTTACCCTGAACCGATGTCTGAGCAGCCTCCCTTTCAGATTCAAACTCATCAAATGAGGGAATATCAGGGAGAGGGGTCCCGGTGTCCATAGCTACCGAAGCCGATTGCTGAGCATAAACCTTCTTGGCCTTCCTGGCCTTCCCAACTGCAGCCTTAACTACGGAAGCCTTTCTCTTCTTGCCAGGAGGCAGGGGAGTAGTAGTCGGTGCTGCTGCAGGAATTTCAAAATAAGTAGGCTTCTCAACCTGCGCAATGATTTTTCTATAAAGCCCCTGTCGCTTTATATCCGGCCTGTCTGTTGAAGATGTCAGAGAGGTAATGTGATCAGTGGATGCAAAGTGTGAATACTGAGCAGAAATCACCGCAGTCGGAAACGAAGAGATCATACCTGCTGGGCCGTCGTAAAAGACAGAGAGCGGCCAGTACAGATAAGCTACCTCCTTGGAGCGTGAAGCAGCCTCCTTGATAAGCCAGCATACATCGCCAAGTACCTGGCACTTCTCCACTAAAGCTGCCAGGTCACTATGACCATGAAGGTCAAGACACCGAAACAAGTCGAGGTGGTCCATACCCCAGCCGTCGACATAATGAAAAGAGATAAACAACGGCTTGTTCAATATGCTGGCTATCGGGTTTTCTGCAGATAACCCATGTAAATTCAGCAAAATAAACAACCAAGACGTCTGCTTGTAGTACGTCTGGGTTCTATCTTCCCGGCGCACAAACGTCCTATATGGGTGAAATCTATCTGTCGGACCCCTCCAAGAAACTACTGTCGGGAGCGGCTCTTCGACAGGAAATGGATATTGTTGCGACTCCAAACGAGCGTCCCCTACACGGCTCAAATGTTTCAAGTTCTGCATGAAAGTGTCCTCATTGATAGCAGCGAAGACAGGAGCAGGCGGGTCGGAATCCTTTTCCTTCAAAGCCCGACGCTGGGCCAGATAGTTCTCAGCCTCCCTCTGGTGCTGTGAATAAAGCCTTCTCAGGTGGGCCTCAGGGATGTCAAACACTGGCCCGGGCTGTTGTTTCAGAAAGGAACGCTCGGCCACGTCTCAGAATGCAGCTCTACTATCCCTGTAGAAGCTGGTTCGAATGTTCCACCATTTGATATATTCTGATGTTACCCGGGGAACACGGTTAGAAACTGTGGGAACTCTGAAAACTGCACCGTCCTGGCGATGGTAGAAATCCCACCACAACCGGCCATCACCAACAATGGTAGACCCATGCTTAGCCCGGCTATCCAGGGGAAATTGAGCAACCGTTGTGGGGATATGCTGGTCATAACCAAAGTTCTGCCCAAAGCGGAATGGATAGTATGGTTCCAGAAGGAGCAGGCCACCCTTTCTGAAAACTAAGACACTAGGACGGATGGCCATGGCCCATCTGACCAGCTCCGGCTCCAGGATTGGCCGGGCAGTGTTAACCCCTGAGACAGGATGGATATATGTCTCTACCTCTTCCAGCTTGCACTCTCTCTGAGGATCAATGAAAGGAGCTGAACCTGCCGCCAAGCTCCAGAAATGAATGCTGCCAGGGGCATCCACCGGCACCTTTATCAGTCGGCCCCTTACTTTGAACAGCTGATCATAGAAAGGACCAGGTTCAGCACTGGCAAACTCAATCATTCTGGGCAATACTGTGTCTGCCTGCAAAGTCCTGGGAGTCAACTCAGGAAATAAACTGCAGACCCAGGCGTTGAAGAAATGAAAAGGACCCACGGTCCTCAAAGAACGGGGAGTCCGGTGCTTGTACAGATCCCCCAAAGACTTGTATATCAGACACAGGGCCACTGGGCAGAGCGACAGCCTCATTCCCCAGGCCATCTGACAGGCCGGATATATAGCTTCTGGCCGGATGATTGTCTCGTCCCCTTGAGGGAGAGCGAAAGTGCACAGCCAGAATGTGAAATAAGCCGCACAATGTGTGATGGGGTCTACGCCTGCTGGGTTGGGACCATCGCTGCCTGCACGGCGCAATGAAGATGGCAGCGCCGACTTATAACGGGGAGCCCTTACCTGCTTGCTAGCAGTCAGACCCACGGAAGGGAAGTCTGCATATTTCAGGGGGCCGTCAAAGAAGTACTGAATCCACTACCCTACCCGGATCCGCAGTTTGCTGCCCTTCTCTCGGGGATGATAACCTTTGGAGGACCCTCTACTGTACGCCAGACAAATGGAGCGATATGCCTTCATCAGGTACCGGTACGAGAAGCCAATGGAATATCTGCCTTCACCATCGGAGCTATCCTTCTCAGAATCTGCCAAGCAGACTTCTTCATACGGCTCGCCGTCAATAGGCAGTCCGGAAAGCTGTGACAGACTCCAGAGGTCAAGAGATGTCTCACCCTCTGCTGTATAGAATATGTTGAATAAGGGGCAGAAGACCTCGAACATCCCACAGCATAACCCTCGGGATATAGGATACCGAAATCGGGAAGCAAAAACACTATGATATACCCCGGCTCTGATCAGCAGAGGGGCATATTCCTTCAGAACAAACTCAGTAAATTCCACGGCTCCTACCCGAAATAGGTGGGCGTCAGTGATCTTGGTATCCCCAAACCAACCAGCGGCCAAATGATACTTGAACTGAATGGCCGAACAATTCAGCACAAAAGGCTCTTCGCGGTACCCCCACTTTACTGGCGCCAAGAAGAGACCATAGCCGGGCTTCTCCCTATTGACTCGGCCACTGGCATTGTCCCACCGAGCAGGTGTGAACTCCGGGGCCCGGGTCAGCATTTTCTTTTCCGGCTCCAACTCCGATATGCCAAGGACTGCATCCTAGTTACGCTTCTCCCCGGGAAGATATATAGCCTTTCCGCGATACACTGAATCTTTCAGGCTGTCTCTCTCAACGAGAATTGCGGCTTCAACTGTACGAGCTATTCGGTAGTTCCGCATTCCACCCACGGTGAAGGTCCGGATAAACGGCAGTAAGTGTTTGTCCTTCGGGAAATCTGGGCGATAATCAGTGCCCCGTCTGAAGCATGTTTCCATGGCAGTGGAGTATACCCGGGATGTTGACACCGTATCGGTGTCAGAATCGGACGATTCATCAACGGAAGCAATCTTGTCGTATCCGAAGTCGAGGCTGTGCACGTTCAGCCAGTTTACTGTGGCCTGTGATATATCTGGCTGGGCCGACGAACTGGCCCCGACACCTCCAGGGGATGCCGCAGCAGAGCCTGAAGACATTGCAGTGTCTGCAGTCAAAGAAGAAAAGTGAATTAAAAATCCTAGAACAATGGGCAGTCTTATAAAGATTGTAACATGAGACCCCATGGAAATTTCGGTAGCATCTCCCCTTATTTGGGGTCTGCCCAAGAAGAATAGGGAGTCACCAACCAAGAGGGGGTGATCCCGGAAACAAAAGGGATTAAATCCCAAAGATCGTCATACCCAGGCGAAATCAAATGAGACGGGAAGAAGCCGGATGGTCGGAGGGGAGGAGCTCGCCGCCACCGCCGAGAGAGGAAAGAAAGTGAAGAGAGAGAAGGGGCTGAGAATAATGAGAAGCCAAGAGGCTTCAGCGCCTCAAATAGAAAGCCGAAGCGAAGGGCTCTCGGCGTGGTAGAATGCGCGCCGAGAACCCCCAGGCCGAGAGACCCCCCTGGGCCGAAAGGCGCGCCGAGAAGCCTCCGCGCCGAGAAGCACCCCGCGCCGAGAAGCCCTCCGCGCCGGGAAGCTAGGCGCGCCGAGACCCCCCGTCTCCACGACCGAGAGGTCTTCACGCGCCGAGAAGCCTATGGCCTCGTGCCGAGAAGCTCCAAAAAGCTTAAAATAAAGTCAAACAATATGAAGATAGAAAAGAAAGATACATGTGCAGAATATTGTTGCAATGAGATGATCAGGTCCAAGGACCAGATTGAAAAGAAATTGAGGAAGATACCCTCGAATAATGAAAGTCACCTGCAGGCCCCGTGCCGCTTATTCTGCGCTTACGCCGCCCGCAGGTGGGGGGCATTTGTTGACACCTTGAAAATGAACAAGGGTGGAAGCAGATCATACCCACAGTGAAAGACCAATGATGAGGCTCGTCAACCATTTACCCGGCTGAAGCCTTTGTCGGCCGAGCTGACGTCCTGTGCCGATGTCACTCAGATGGCAGCACTAACGAAGCAGTAGTCGTTTGACTAATGAGACCTCCCAGTACACTTTAATACGAGCTGTGTTACTGCCTCATCCAAGAATCCACAGAGGACATGTCAGCGTAAGTCAGATGTCGGCTTATTGACAGATGTGATGTAAGATAAAGATGAAGCCGGTACCGGAAGATGAAGATTGTAAGGGCTTTTGCAAAGTCAGAACACAAGAAGAATCGTCTCCACAGATTATACACCCGGCTGAAGTCTTCCCAGACTAAAGCTGATGTCCGATCTCATCACCATTCAGGTGACGATATCGATAAAATGATGCCCGGTTTTGTCATCATTCAGATGGCAATACTGATGAAACCCCTGTCCGTGGACTGATGAAAAACCTGCTAATGATCTCAATACAAACTATATCACCAACGGAGGACCCTCTTGGGTACTGATGTACGTGAAGGGCCTATCAAAGGCCTGGTCAAAGAGACCTAAATGGGCCTTTAATGGTGGCGCCGGGAGCCACTTTGTCAAAGCCCAAATGCTGCACAAGGTTGGAGTCCTGCGCGCCGGGAAGCCTTCAGCTGAGGCGCGCCGTGAGGTGTCTGCCGAGAAGGCAAGGAGGGACGGCTATAAAGCCCCTTCCCTTCGAAAGGCTGATGGTCGGGGGGTCAAAAAATCAGAGATAGAAAAAAAGAAAGGAAGAGTAGAAGCGAAAACCAGATAAAGAGCCAGAAGAGAGACCGAGAGGGAAAGAAAGAAGAAGCTTAGAGAAGAAGAAGAAAGGGAGACTCAGGTGGGTAGCCCGGGGAGGGAGAGGAGTCAATGCTCCGCCCTCCCCCCATGCTTTCCTCTTTTTATTTTCTTTTCTGATGTAATCTGGCGAGGCTTTCTCGATGTATCAATGTAGCCGGAGGATTCCGGTCTCGATTTCCATCTCTCTGTCTTTCGTTTACCTTCTACGATCTGTACAGGTTTGGGATGATGCAATAATATGAAAGATGAACATGGCTCGTTTGGGCATTCGATCGATTGAAATATCTGCTGTATTTCTCCCCTTCTTGCATCGGCTGTTCTTCTGAATGTCGTTTTGCCTAGATGTTATAGCTTTCCGATTCATGTTTCGACCTCCCCTCCCTAGCCTGTCCTCTGGTGGAAGACGAAGACGGAGTCTCAACCCTCATCCAGTGGGTTATTAGGCTCTGTCCCTCCTCTTCCTCCCCCTCGGATCATGGTTTCCCCGGATATCACAGATGTCTGTCGAGCTCCCATCTCGTTCAGGGTCAGAGACATCAATCTCTTGACCGTCTGAGCAGCAGGTGAGTATAGAAAACGCCATACGTCCCATGAGGATTCGATAATGGATGATCTGCCCTTCGACTGGTGCTAACCCCCGCGTAAACCCCTTCTGCAGTCCAGATCTTGACTCAATCCGAGCCAGAAATCCCAGAAATCACCTGAGCAGAGTACCGCAGTTCAGCCATAAACCCTTTTAGCCCCTTCCCGGCGTGGCCATTTCCCCGCCGAGAACTACTCTGCCGAGAGATCCCCCTTGCTTTAGCCCCTTCGGCAAGGCAAATAAAGCCTATCCCAATACAGCCTTCCCGGCCTGGGGGCCTCCCGGCGTCGGGTTCCCGGCGTGGTCATTACCGCGCTGAGAACCCTTGCGCCGAGAGCATTCCCCCTTTGCCAATAAAACCCACGCCGAGAACCCTTACGCCGAGAGCATTCCCCCTTGGCCAATAAAACCCACGCCGGGAACCATGCTTCCTGCCACCCCTGCTTTACGTTGTGAATCCTCCATTCCTTGAACCCCGGAGGAAAGCCTTCCTGCTACAGGCCAAGGAACCACACAGATGCCCTCTGAAGTCCGATCCACCAAGCCTTGCATCTTGTCGAAGGATACTCTAGATCATCATATGTGCCTAAGGGATAAACATCACTGGGGATAACTCCCCTACATAACCTTACGAGCCAAAGAAACTCTGCCACTGCATAAGTTTCAATGGCCTCAAAGGGATATTAAGTTGGTGCTGTGATCACATACACGGGCTAGGGGTCCCATACCCCCCTTATTCTGGCTTTCATCCCGGCACTCTGTGGGTGATCGTCTATTACTCCCTGGCATACGCTAGGTACGGGGGAGGTGCTGTTGAAATCCTCCCAGCCGATAATAAATAATACTGAAGCTGTCCTCTGGGCTCCGTATGGTGATGGTGAAAAGGACCTCTGTGTGGGGCTCTTCCCCTCCAATCTCTCTCAGTTCTCGGCCTCCTTTGAAGCATATACAACTAAAACCAGTTGAACCCCATCTCTAGTCTCCAGAGCCAACCTACTCTGATATAATTCCCAGAAAACTCTCAAAATCCTAAAAAACAGGGTACCGTAAAGTCCTAAACCCCTCACGGCGCCCAAACACCCCTTCTTGGCCAGCTACCTCTCGGCGCCACCAGCTCCCGGCGCGGCCTTCAGCGCGCCGGGAACCCCCATGCCGAGAGCTCCTCTTCCCCCTTTAGCCTACGCCGATAACCCCCTTGGAGAATCTTCAGCGCGCCGGGAAGTCGGCGCCGGGAGCTTTCTGGATTCTTCCCTTTGGCTACGTCGAGAACCTCCATCTTCTTGCTACTCACGCCGGGATCCTTAGCCTCCCATCTGTGGTCATGCCGAGAGCCTAAGTTGCCACCCTGTGAGCCCAAGTGCCCAGAGCTAACCTACACAGAGATATTCGTGGACCACCAGATGTGTCCCGAGGATAAAGTTAAAGGCAGGTAGACTCCCTTATGTTCCATCGATTCGTGTCAAAGTCATAACGACGCGCCTCCCTCTTAGCTCCGGTGAGCCATGCCAATGCATGAGTGCCATCAGCTCCTGTGAGGGAAGAATCAAACATTGCCTTAGGGCATACGTGTGTAACGTGGAGAGGCCCGACCTCTCTCTTTCTTTCGGCTTTCACCCCGGCACTCCGTGGGTGATAGCCTATTTCCCTCTGGGCATGATCCAGACCATGGGGAAGTGCCGCCGAAATGTTAACCGATGCTTTAAAACTCCGTCATGATCGCGGCTCATCCTGTCCGCGATTGATATCCTCTGTTTTACCTTTCCCCTGAGTCTGATTATTTTTCGAGCCGTCAATTCAGCGATATCGTCTGTTTCTACAATCGATGTTATTATCTTGCCCGCCTTCCTGACTCTGGTATGAAATTCAAACTGCGCACATAAAAAGAATATCCTTTTTATTATTGCCTCTCGAGGCCTCCTATTTTGGCATTTAATCAAGGGTTGTCCTTCCTTGGAAGGGCGTAATTAACGTCATAGCCTTTATGGTATGACGGACTTCTGGTCCCAACTCGGACTTCACAATCGACTGACCAAGTCAGATCGAGCGCACAATAAAATCGTCACACACGTGACTGGCACGCCTAATAAATCAATAAATCAAAAATCCCAAATAAAAAAATAAAAAAATATAAATAAATAATACTATGAAACGAGATAAGATCCACGTTTCACAAGCTTTCTGAATTTCGGCGCGAGTCTCCTCATATGTCTCAATGGGGATTCCCGGCTACTAGGATTCGTCCTAGTATTATTCACAGTGACATAATAGATTTCACCGTTCGACGTGAGTCTCCTCATGTGTCTCAATGGGGATTCCGGCTCCTTGGATTCATCCTAGTATTATTCAGAGTATTATCATGGACTTCACCGTTCGACGCGAGTCTCCTCATGTGTCTCAATGAGGATTCCCGGCTACTAGGATTTGCCCTTTTGTTCATATATATTTTTTTTCTTCTTTCTTTCTTTCCCTTTTTTTTTTCTTAGGGTGGGTAGGTGGCTTTTCCCTCACGGTCACCCTTTATGCGAGTGTAGAGATTTAAGCATCCAAGAAGTGTTAAGAAGAATTTAAGATGTCCCTATGACTAAGGACCATAGCTCGTATCGTGTGTGAAGTGTGGGAGTTTCGTCTATGGTGTATTCTGTGAATTGCGCACGCAACGTAACCACGACTCTTTCCCCTGGCCGCATGCACTCACCGGGAATTGGCTTTTCATCTCTTAGTATGTGACGTAGCGCACACAGTCGTAGAATTTGGATAGCGTTATTTTAGCAAGGGAATGCGGTCATAGAAATTTGAAGGAAGGTGTATTAATATTATACTTCAGGCAGACACACACGCAAAACATGCAAGCAAGCAAACCATGTTATTATTATTTTTTTCTCTTTTATTTTTTTTTATTTTGTTTGTTTTATTTATTTTTTTATCTTTTTTTGTGTTTTGTTTTCTTTCTTTTCTTTTTTTTGTTTCTTTCTCTTTCTCTTCATAGTCGGCCCCTGCCCCCACAGTGGGTTATTTTATGCATTCAGCTTTTCTGCCTTTTCTTCAGCTCTTTCTGTTAATTGGTGAGACTCGCTGCCTATTTGAGGGGCAGGCTTCTTGAGCAGCATAGGCTGATTCTTTGGCTGCTCATGGTTACCAGGCTCATTTGTAATGGCTTGTAGCTGTGGGCTAACTTCTTCATGTGCCCACAATGGGGTTTGTCTCTTCTTGCTGTCCATTGGCCTTTTAATGATTGTTGGTAGAGTGGGATGGGCCATAACTCCGTAAACCTGGGCTTTTGGAGGTAAGCGAGGTACCAGTCTTATTTTCCTTCCCGTTGACACGGCTTGCCAATTTCTTTGTTCTTTTTCATGCTTAGGAATATTATCTTCATAGGTGTGCCGGCTACAAGCCTCTGGCATTTCTTCAAGCAATTGTTGACATATAGATATCATATTGACTGACGCCCTTGGCACATACATTTCATGCGGGTGTGGGGGATCAACTTTGTATTCCCCTATTTGTAGCTTACCCCTTTTTATTAAGCCTTGGACGATGTCCTTGAATATTTGACAGTCTTCAATAGGATGTCCGAGGATCTGGTGGTAAGGGCAGAAATTCGGATGATCTCTTCTCCTGGCATCATCAGGCCTTTTTGGCTTTGGCAGGATGACCTTGTCATGTTTGATAGCCCACTCGAACAATGTTCGAGTCTTGTCTCTTGGGAAGGCATAGGACTTCTTTTCTTTATTCCGGTGTGGAGGCATTTTTTGACATTCAGCAGGCCCATTGAGAGGAGAATGGTGTACCCATTTCTGCCTTTTTGCCGCGACGCTAATAGCGTGTACAGCTTTCAACATCGGCCTCTTATTAATTTGTTTAGCCTGATGGTTTGAGTTGATAGAATCTAATGGATATCTTGCACAGAAGTCTTCAATCTCTGTTGCAATATTAATCAATCGGTCAAAAGACCAGACTTCCGTTCCAATTAACTTTTCCAGGACTTCTTTCTTCAGATTTTGTTTACACATCTGTACTGCATCTTCTAGATGTGGAGAGTGCCGGCATCTCATACTAAGATCCCTCCATCTTTTGATATAGTCTGCAGCAGCTTCATTATCTTCTTGCTTGGTTGCCAACAGCTCAGCCACGGTCACCCTTACCTCTGTGCCATGGAATCTTTCTATGAATTTCCGCTGCATATCCGGCCAGTTGTTGACAGATCGAGCCGGCAAGCTATCATACCATTCAAAGGCATGTCCCGTTAGAGAACACCCAAAGAACTTCAATAGGTATGACTCATCTGTCGCCAAGTCACCCAGGACTGTCACATAGTGTGCAATGTGTTCCTTCGGGGAGCCCTGCCCATTGAATTTGTCAAACTTAGGAATTTTATTGATGCTAGGCGGCAATCTCTTAGTAGCATGGTAGGCCGGATATGGCACTTTATACATGTCAAAGGGGGCGTAATTAGCGCTACCCCTTTTGGCTAGCCTCTCTTCAACCATCTTTTCCACCATTGATTTATTCACCACGACTGGCAGTGCTGATTCAGGACAGAGGTGGATGGGTTGCATTTCTTGTGTGGCTGGAGTTGCAACATGAGATGGCGGAGGTTTTGACAAGGGAACCTGCCGCTGCATTTGAAGAAGCTTCAGTTGTGCTAGCTGGAGCGACTGGAAATGATCATGGGGAACAACCCAACTCTGACCGTCAGTTTGCAGAACAGTCTGTGAAAGAGCAGTCGAGGGGTTAAACCCTCCCAGTGATAGGTCAGTTCGTGCCCCCGGTTGCTTGGGTACCACATCATGTTCACTCTTCTCTTTTAGTTGCTTCTTCAGCAGTTCTATCTCCCGCTGATATCTTTGCATGGCTATTAGGATGGCAGGGTCCATAGCTATTTTGCTGGTAATGGTCTCAAGTGTTTCACCAAAGCCACATCCGGACAGGGGCACCCCTTCTTCTTCAGATGCCATTATTTTGGTGCTGAGAGTAGTGTTGTTTTCATCAGTAGCCTGCTTGCCCTTAGCGGTCTGCAGTAACCCAGCTTCATTTTTGCTTTGTCCTGTTACATGGTCTTCTCTTTCGGTAACCTTGGCTAGTTCTTCTTGCCCACTTAGCAGGGCGTCATGCCTGCCCATCACTCCTGTCATATTACACGCGAGGACTTGCATTCTCCTTTCATGCTTTTTAACTCTCCTTCGGGACTGGCGAGGGAAAGTTGGCCCTTCATTTGTCAGAACTCTTTTCATTTCTTCCCTCTGTGAAAGACTTTCAAAACTTTTGAACTCAGCTTGCTTTTTCTCTTTATCTATCCCAACAGGTGATATCTTATTTTTTCCTTCTCCTTCAGCCTTGACAGCATGGAGTGACCTTTGTCGGCCTATGACGGGATTTCCAAGGTCATGGAAATATTCCCATACCCTCTTAACCATCCCCTCTTGACTGTACTCTGAAGAGATAGCAGGAGGCAGCGTCCAGTCTTGGGCGGGTGGCATGTATGCTAATCGTGTCAGCTTGGCAACTTGGTTGAGATTCTTTGAGTTCTTGGAAATATCAGCCTGTCTTGCACAAACCCTGGCAGCGAGTGGAGGAGTTGTGACTATGACTTCTTCTTCATTCATGACTTTATTATCCCTTCTCTTGGGGGCATCAACAAATCTGTTATAATTTTGTAGGGTTGACATGACACTCCGGGTCTTCTTGGGAACCCACATTTGCTTGCGTCTTGGCAATTTTGAGGTTGGCTTCCCTTGCTTGCTATCATCACTGTTCGCCCTCCGGCTAGCCAACACTTGGAAAGCATTGCGGGTAGGAATGGTCGGGATGACCCGATTTGGCAGAGCTCTGGCATTGCGGCCGTTGAAGAAGATCCGAACCCCCCCAATCATCATGGACTTCCCAGATGCAGAAAGTCGACATTGGGAAGCGACAGAGGCTCTTCCTCTTCTGAAGTTCTTTTTGTTGCCCCCAGTGGGCCCCTTCTCATGTGCTTCAATCGGGTTGGTAGCATGGTGAACATAACAGCTCACGGTCACTAGATTCTTGAGTAGGGATTTCTTGATCTTATCCTCGCTCTGACAAGAAGCAGCTTTATCATCCTTCAGCTCTACAGGCTTCGGACTTTCTTTGCTCAGAATATCCACGGACACAACTCCCAGGAAGTTGGGGCAGCCAACGACCGGAGGAAAGTCACCGAAAGTGGTGGGCGAAGCAGAGGATGCGCTTCTTTTCGCCTCGTGATGGACGAAGTAGGACACGACCTCCGAAGCATCCTTCATCACCTGGCTTATCTTGGGGCCGGTAGCTTGCGACGAAGTCTCGACAACAGTTTTCAGCTCCTGGTTGTCGATCTCGAGCAGGTCAGTGAAGCTGAGGCCCAGGCAGCTAGGCATCCCGACAGCAGGCGGCATCGATCCGAACGATAGAGGTACCGCCAGGTAGCTTTCTTGAACATGTGCATCGACCGGTTGCTGGTCAAAGCATACTGACATGATTCCAGCCGTCATTGTAGCTTCCTGGAAATAGAGAAAGCGCACAGAATCAGAAATTTGAGGGGGGCCCGCTGGGCCTCCTATTTTTGGCGTAGAGATGAAGGGAGACCCAGTCCCACCCGGCGTGCCAGCTTGTGGAACGTGGATCTTATCTCGTTTCATAGTATTATTTATTTATATTTTTTTTATTTTTTTATTTGAGATTTTTGATTTATTGATTTATTAGGCGTGTCAGTCACGTGTGTGACGATCTTATTGTGCGCTCGATCTGACTTGGTCAGTCGATTGTGAAGTCCGAGTCGGGACCAGAAGTCCGTCATACCATAAAGGCTATGACGTTAATTACGCCCTTCCAAGGAAGGACAACCCTTGATTAAACGCCAAAATAGGTGGCCTCGAGAGGCAATAATAAAAAGGATATTCTTTTTATGTGCGCAGTTTGAATTTCATACCAGAGCCAGGAAGGCGGGCAAGATAATAACATCGATTGTAGAAACAGACGATATCGCTGAATCGACGGCTCGAAAAACAATCAGACTCAGGGGAAAGGTAAAACAGATGATATCAATCGCGGACAGGCTGAGCCGCGATCATGACGGAGTTTTAAAGCATCGGTTAACATTTCGGCGGCACTTCCCCATGGTCTGGATCATGCCCAGAGGGAAATAGGCTATCACCCACGGAGTGCCGGGGTGAAAGCCGAAAGAAAGAGAGAGGTCGGGCCTCTCCACGTTACACACGTATGCCCTAAGGCAATGTTTGATTCTTCCCTCACAGGAGCTGATGGCACTCATGGATTGGCATGGCTCACCGGAGCTAAGAGGGAGGCGCGTCGTTATGACTTTGACACGAATCGATGGAACATAAGGGAGTCTACCTCCCTTTAACTTTATCCTCGGGACACATCTGGTGGTCCACGAATATCTCTGTGTAGGTTAGCTCTGGGCACTTGGGCTCACAGGGTGGCAACTTAGGCTCTCGGCATGACCACAGATGGGAGGCTAAGGATCCCGGCGTGAGTAGCAAGAAGATGGAGGTTCTCGACGTAGCCAAAGGGAAGAATCCAGAAAGCTCCCGGCGCCGACTTTGGGATTGGACGATCTTTGGGATTTAATCCCTTTTGTTTCCGGGATCACCCCCTCTTGGTTGGTGACTCCCTATTCTTCTTGGGCAGACCCCAAATAAGGGGAGATGCTGCCGAAATTTTCATGGGGTCTCATATTACAATCTTTATAAGACTGCCCATTGTTCTAGGATTTTTAATTCACTTTTCTTCTTTGACTGCAGACACTGCAATGGCTTCAGGCTCTGCTGCGGCATCCCCTGGAGGTGTCGGGGCTAGTTCGTCGGCCCAGCCAGATATATCACGGGCCACAGTAAACTGGCTGAACGTGCACAGCCTCGACTTCGGATACGACAAGATTGCTTCCGTTGATGAATCGTCCGATTCTGACACCGATACGGTGTCAACATCCCGGGTATACTCCACTGCCATGGAAACATGCTTCAGACGGGGCACTGATTATCGCCCGGATTTCCCGAAGGACAAACACTTGCTGCCGTTTATCCGGACCTTCACCGTGGGTGGAATGCGGAACTACCGAATAGCTCGTACAGTTGAAGCCGCAATTCTCGTTGAGAGAGACAGCCTGAAAGATTCAGTGTATCGCGGAAAGGCTATATATCTTCCCGGGGAGAAGCGTAACTGGGATGCAGTCCTTGGCATATCGGAGTTGGAGCCGGAAAAGAAAATGCTGACCCGGGCTCCGGAGTTCACACCTGCTCGGTGGGACAATGCTAGTGGCCGAGTCAATAGGGAGAAGCCCGGCTATGGTCTCTTCCTGGCGCCAGTAAAGTGGGGGTACCGCGAAGAGCGTTTTGTGCTGAATTGTTCGGCCATTCAGTTCAAGTATCATTTGGCCGCCGGTTGGTTTGGGGATACCAAGATCACTGACGCCCACCTATTTCGGGTAGGAGCTGTGGAATTTACTGAGTTTGTTCTGAAGGAATATGCCCCTCTTCTGATCAGAGCCGCGGTATATCATAGTGTTTTTGCTTCCCGATTTCGGTATCCTATATCCCGAGGGTTATGCTGTGGGATGTTCGAGGTCTTCTGCCCCTTATTCAACATATTCTATACAGTAGAGGGTGAGACATCTCTTGACCTCTGGAGTCTATCACAGCTTTCCGGACTGCCTATTGACGGCGAGCCGTATGAAGAAGTCTGCTTGGCAGATTCTGAGAAGGATAGCTCCGATGGTGAAGGCAGATATTCCATTGGCTTCTCGTACCGGTACCTGATGAAGGCATATCGCTCCATTTGTCTGGCGTACAGTAGAGGGTCCTCCAAAGGTTATCATCCCCGAGAGAAGGGCAGCAAGCTGCGGATCCGGGTAGGGCAGTGGATTCAGTACTTCTTTGACGGGCCCCTGAAATATGCAGACTTCCCTTCCGTGGGTCCGACTGCTAGCAAGCAGGTAAGGGCTCCCCGTTATAAGTCGGCGCTGCCATCTTCATTGCGCCGTGCAGGCAGCGGTGGTCCCAACCCAGCAGGCGTAGACCCCATCACACATTGTGCGGCATATTTCACATTCTGGCTGTGCACTTTCACTCTCCCTCAAGGGGACGAGACAATCATCCGGCCAGAAGCTATATATCCGGCCTGTCAGATGGCCTGGGGAATGAGGCTGTCGCTCTGCCCAGTGGCCCTGTGTCTGATATACAAGTCTTTGGGAGATCTGTACAAGCACCGGACTCCCCGTTCTTTGAGGACCGTGGGTCCTTTTCATTTCTTCAACGCCTGGGTCTGCAGTTTATTTCCTGAGTTGGCTCCCAGGACTTTGCAGGCATACACCGTATTGCCCAGAATGATTGAGTTTGCCAGTGCTGAACCTGGTCCTTTCTATGATCAGCTGTTCAAAGTAAGGGGCCGACTGATAAAGGTGCCGGTGGATGCCCCTGGCAGCATTCATTTCTGGAGCTTGGTGGAAGGTTCAGCCCCTTTGATTGATCCTCAGAGAGAGTGCAAGCTGGAAGAGGTAGAGACATATATCCATCCTGTCTCAGGGGTTAACACTGCCCGGCCAATCCTGGAGCCAGAGCTGGTCAGATGGGCCATGGCCATCCGTCCTAGTGTCTTAGTTTTCAGAAAGGGTGGCCTGCTCCTTCTGGAACCATACTATCCATTCCGCTTTGGGCGGAACTTTGGTTATGACCAGCATATCCCCACAACGGTTGCTCAATTTCCCCTGGATAGCCGGGCTAAGCATGGGTCTACCATTGTTGGTGATGGCCGGTTGTGGTGGGATTTCTACCATCGCCAGGACGGTGCAGTTTTCAGAGTTCCCACAGTTTCTAACCGTGTTCCCCGGGTAACATCAGAATATATCAAATGGTGGAACATTCGAACCAGCTTCTACAGGGATAGTAGGGCTGCATTCTGAGACGTGGCCGAGCGTTCCTTTCTGAAACAACAGCCCGGGCCAGTGTTTGACATCCCTGAGGCCCACCTGAGAAGGCTTTATTCACAGCACCAGAGGGAGGCTGAGAACTATCTGGCCCAGCGTCGGGCTTTGAAGGAAAAGGATTCTGACCCGCCTGCTCCTGTCTTCGCTGCTATCAATGAGGACACTTTCATGCAGAACTTGAAACATTTGAGCCGTGTAGGGGACGCTCATTTGGAGGCGCAACAATATCCATTTCCCGTCGAAGAGCCGCTCCCGGCAGTAGTTTCTTGGAGGGGTCCGACAGATTGATTTCACTCATATAGGACGTTTGTGCGCCGGGAAGATAGAACCCAGACGTACTACAAGCAGACGTCTTGGTTGTTTATTTTGCTGAATTTACATGGGTTATCTGCAGAAAACCCGATAGCCGGCATATTGAACAAGCCGTTGTTTATCTCTTTTCATTATGTCGACGGCTGGGGTATGGACCACCTCGACTTGTTTCGGTGTCTTGACCTTCATGGTCATAGTGACCTGGCAGCTTTAGTGGAGAAGTGCCAGGTACTTGGCGATGTATGCTGGCTTATCAAGGAGGCTGCTTCACGCTCCAAGGAGGTAGCTTATCTGTACTGGCCGCTCTCTGTCTTTTACGACGGCCCAGCAGGTATGATCTCTTCTTTTCCGACTGCGGTGATTTCTGCTCAGTATTCACACTTTGCATCCACTGATCACATTACCTCTCTGACATCTTCAACAGACAGGCCTGATATAAAGCGATAGGGGCTTTATAGAAAAATCATTGCACAGGCTGAGAAGTCTACTTATTTTGAAATTCCTGCAACAACACCGACTACTACTCCCCTGCCTCCTGGCAAGAAGAGAAAGGCTTCCGTAGTTAAGGCTGCAGTTGGGAAGGCCAGGAAGGCCAAGAAGGTTTATGCTCAGCAATCGGCTTCGGTAGCTATGGACACCGGGACCCCTCTCCCTGATATTCCCTCATTTGATGAGTTTGAATCTGAAAGGGAGGCTGCTCAGACATCGGTTCAGGGTAACATCAATAGCCTGCAATTGCATTCCTCATTCTCTTTCGCTAGATTTCAAAGAAGTCCTTGAATCTGACCCCTTCCTTTTGCACAGCCCAAGAGCCAGTTGTAGCACCTTCTGTGGTGAAGACCAGGTTGCCTTCTCCCACGCCGGCTAGTGAGGCGGAGGGTAAGTGTGTTTTTTTTTTATCTGTTTCATACTTGCATTGTCTTCTTTGCTATATTCCTCAGAGGTCCCTTTTGCAGCAGTGGCAGGCGAAGAGCAGACTGAAGCTATGATGACAGAAGAATTGCTTCAACCACAGGAGGGTCACAAGACTCAGTCGAAGCAGAGTACTGTTTCGGCCAGGCGCATAATTACCCGGTCTACATCCCGACATGTTTTAGAGGTGGCCCCACAGCGTGTAGCTAGTGTGGAAATATCCTTAGGCAGTTCTAAGACCGTCTCTGATGAGGAGGAAGCGACTTTCAGCGGCAGTGAGGGGGATGCTCCTGAATCAGAGGCCCCGCTTGTATTTGCAAAAGGTGCTCTGCCTTTTCAGCCTGCTAAGCTGCTGGTGCTATCTTCTGAGGAGGAGTTGCAAGAGGAGTTTGCCGGGCTCGACACCGAGATTGACATAACTCCACCATTTGTTACTCCGACTACGGAGCTTCCTTCTCTTTCACCCCACTTCGAGGGTGTGGACCCTGCTTCAAAGGTGGGTTCCCTTTCATATTTGTTGCTTCATCTGTTTCTTTCATCTAGTGCTGAAAGTTGCTTTGCTTTGGTCTTAGGGCATTGTCACTGCTAGCTCAGACACAACCGCAGCTATCATGGACCTTTCCTCTACAAACTGGGCTATTGTCCCTTTTCTGCCTTTAACTTGCATGGGAGTCCCTGAGGTCATTCGCCATGTGCCAGTGCGGATATAGTCTTCGACGGATTTAGCATCGTTGGACTTAGGGGCCTCGGGAGAGAGTTGCATTCCTATCAGGGCTTTAGATTTTAGAGCCGAAGTCGATCCATCTAGAAGCTCCGCTTTTATACCGGCCGTAGTAATGTCAATTGCGCCCGAGTCAGCAGTCCCTGCCATAGTGGCTATAGAGACTGGACTTCTGCCTTTTCCGCCTATAGCAGCTCCTTCCTTGTCACCAGAAAGAGCAGCTGAAGATGAAGCCCCTATTCAAGAGACTCATGAAGAGGCAGCTCCATCCTTCATCGATTCTCCCCCTGCGGATGTTCAAGCTATAGTTTCCGATACAGCGATAGGGGAGGAATCCTCAGCTCAGCTGGAGAGCACAGAGAGGGACTGGCCAGCCCTTACAGCAGATCTGCCGTCTTCGTCCTCTCAGCCGGACATTGCATTGTGGGAAGATATCGATGGCGAGGTGACCTTTGAAGTCGTCCCCTCTGCCTCCTTCGGCTTCGCTTCCTCTGACAACTTTGTCTGGCAGCATCTGGACATGCTACGTCAGCTGGTAGAATCCCAGCCTGGCTTGACGTATCTGCAACTGAAGGAAGTCGCCAATCGCTTCATCGCTGGCTTGCAGGCCATGGGCTGCCCTTTGGACATATGGGTTCAGCGGGTGCTGCTTCTACTGAAATTCGTGCATCGGAGAGACTTCCTAGCACGGACTATGGTTGATAAGCTAACGGCGTTGAAGCTGCAGAGGTCAGAATATAAATCTGAGCTGGGGAAGCTGACGCTTATGCTTGATGGACGCCGAGCCGAGCTACAAGGTGCTATTCAGTGGGAAGAAGCTGTGCGGGACCGGATGGCCATCCTAGAGACGGAGCTCTCTGGACTTCGAGCCGAACTGCAGCAATTATCCTTTATCCGACCGCGGTCCGAAGAGGAGGTAGCCTCGCTGGAGGGACGAGTGATGTCTCTCCAAGACATGTCCATTGGACTTCAGGAGGAGGAGGCGCGCCTTCATGAGCTGGGGGCCGCTCCTTATGTGGGTCTTCTGGCCTTCGAGGATATATTCCGGCGGCCATAAATTGTCTATCCCTTCTTTTTCTTTTTGTTCTCTTTTGTGATATGGTGTCCCCTCGGGGCCCTTTATGTACTCCCTTTTTAATGGAAAGGAATCTCTTGGCTTCATGCGTCTCCATCTTATTCTGCATGTGGTTTTATCACTTTGGAAGGTGGGGTAGCGGTTTTGACAATCCCTCATGCCAATGGCTCGTACCTTGGCAGGAGAGCGTCCACCCCTTCAGAGAAAGGATGGGGAACTCGCTCCACCACGTGACGGCATCCGAGGAGGTGCTTGAACCGAATTTTGTTGGTGGCAGCAAATGTCCTATTGGCCGTGTGTGCCGTAAGGGGGACGATTTACCGGAATGCAAATGAAGAGGTCTCATCAGAGTAGACGTATGGTCTAGGCTGGGTAGAGACTATTGCAGGTGGGACATTGAAAAGGATATGTGGTTCTCATCAGAACGGACATAAAGTACGAACTGGACAGATTGTATCATTGGCCGGGCGATGTACCGATCAGCCAACGGTTGACTTCATCATCGATATTGAGCTTATATCGATGCAAGGGGGATTTTAGAATAGACGTAAGGTCTAAACTGGGTAGGGTTTCATCATTGATCGGGCAAGGTGCCGGTCGATCAATAGCGGGTTTCATCATCGATATTGGGTTTATATCGACGCAAAGGGATTTCATGAGTTTCATCAGAATAGACGTAAGGTCTAAACTGGATAGGGTATTATCATTGATTGGGCAAGGTGCCAATCGATCAACAGTTGGTTTCATCATCGATATTGGGTTTATATCGATGCAAAGGGATTTCATGAGTTTCATCAGAATAGATGTAAGGTCTAAACCGGACAGAGGATTTCATCATTGATCGGGCGAGGTGCCGGTCGATCAACGGTGGGACGTACGTGATGGTGTAGGTCTCATCAGGACAGACGTAAGGTCTATTCCAACAAGTTTTATCGCAGGTGGGGCTTGCCAAGAAATGCGTAGGCTTCATCAGGACAGACGTGAGGTCTGAGCTGGACAGGCTTCATCAGAATGGTGATGGGTTTCATTGTCGGTGGGACGTTTCAAAGAGGGTATGTAGATTTCATCAGGGTAAACGTAAGGTCTACCCCGGAAGGGTTTTATCATCGGTGGGGAATGGAGCCAACTGACCGACGGAAGGTTTCATCAGTGAAGGGGAGGTAAAGGCAGCGTGCCGGTTGGCATGGAACTTCGAATTACCACATTACTGACCCAAGCGCCCTTTCGGGTTTTCATCGGAGCCAGCCCCCTCTTGCTTTTGCCCACGCGCCCTTTCGGGTTTTCACGTGGCGGGGTACCCGATTTTGCCTGCAGTGCCCTTTCGGGTTTTCACCACAGCTAGATTTTGGCCATTTTTGCCCTCGTTCAGAATGTCCGAACAAGTCTGGCGGGGTATCTCTATTTTTAACCCCATCCTTTTTTATTTATTTTATATATATATATTGAATTGGGATTTTTAGCACGGATCAGGCGATGTGCTGCTTCATCAGTGGCTGCTCTTATCATCGGTATTGGGTATATACCGATGCAAGGATTTCATAGGCTTCATCAGGATAGACGTAAGGTCTAAACTGGATAGGTTTCATCATTGATTGGGCAGGATGTTGATAAGTGTGTATTTTTACATCTTAATTCATGATTATACACATTTTTATGAGCTTAAATAATCATAAATATACACTTCTCACACTTATTGTTGAGTTTGAATCAAATATTTAATTTTCTAAAATTAACTAATTTTAATAACGATTTTTATGTATTTATGTAGGCACGTAGTTCGAGGAAAACTCTAAGAAAAAGAAAAAAAAGAATAATAATATATATGTTCAACTGGGCCAAAAGCCCAGAAACTTGTTTAAAAAGATAAGAAAAAAATTAGAAAAAAAAATAAAATTATTTGATATTTTTTTAGAATTTTCTAACTCTATACTAGATATATATATAGATATATATATATATATTATATATAATAAATAAAACAAAAAAATAAAAAAAAATGAAAATTTCAAACCCGCCCCGCCCCCTTCCCGCCTTCGCCGCCCGGCACGGGCGACGAGGTCGGCGAAGAGGGCGAGGGGGGGTTGCGTGGCAACCTGCAGGCGAAGGCGGGCGGGGCCGGGCTCACACGCGGCGCGAAGGCAGGCCGGGACGCGTGGCGGCACGCGGAGCGGAAGGCGGAGGGCACGCGGGCGCAGCGTGCGCCACGCGCACACGCGGCAGGCGCAGGGCGAGTGGGCGCACGGCGGGCCCACGGCAGGCGGCCGAACCCGCCTAACCGGTCGGCGCAACACGCCGGCAGAGAGAGAAAATGAGAGAAAGAGAGAAGAAAAGGCCAAACAAAAATACCAAACAAATTCAGAAAAATCCGAAAAAAATGGCAAAGTGGGCAGAACCTACCTGCCTACCATTTTAGGCTAAAATTGGGTACACTTGTTTGGAGTGTTTTTGTAACCCCTATATAAAGGGTGCATTGGTCTTGAATGAGGAGTTAGCAAGTTAGTTAGCAAGTAGAATTAGCAAGATGGCAAGGTTGCAAAGGAGAGAGAGCTAGCTTTGGTCACTTGTAATGTAAGTTGTTATTTACATTTCTGAAGTTGTTGAATGCATCAAGTTGTATTTTCAAGGCTTTTGAAGTCAAAGTTGTAAGTTGTTCTTATTTCAATAAAAGTTTCATTTGTGAATTCAGCATGTTCTTAGCCTTATTTGGCATGGTTTTAGTCTTTATTTCAATTTGAGTTCTTCATAAAAGTTGTTCGGTTTTAAGTTTTCTTCAACTTCTATGTTCATCATTTCCTCAAATTCATCCAAATTCATAGAGTTAATACCCACTTTCTTAAGTGCTGTCCTATGTATTTACTGTTCATCCGTGGTGATACCTTCTTCCATTCATTCATTTTGAAGTCTTTCTAGTCCTCAAATCACTCTGAGTTCTTCGTAAGAGTTGTTCCCCTCTTGTATCTCTAAGTTTTCTTCTTCTTACACTTTGTCAAATTCCTCTTCTTTTGAGCTCTAGAATTAAGTTTTCTAGGTACTATTTTTCTGTCAGTTACTGTTCATCCGAACCAATAGGTCATAGTTTTTCAAGTTTTTCCTTATCTTCCTTTCATTTTCTGTTTCTGTGTTCTTCATAAAAGTTCTTCCTTTTTCAATTCTCTACAACTTTCATGTTTTACACTTCTTCTCATTCTGTCTATATTTGAAGTTATGCATTTTCTTCCAACCCCTATTTTCACTTGAATTCTGTTATGTTTTCCAATTTAAGTTTTCATAATCGCACTCCAAAATCCGAACAATTGATTTTTCAAAACACAAGAATATTTTCCAACTAAGAAAAAATAACCAAATTCCTTCCCCGTGGGATCGACCCGTACTTACCATTATACTCGTGTTTTCAAATCCATAAGTGAGTGAGTGCGGTTATAAATATTTGAAATTTGTGTGGCACGGCAATTTTAACAACGACTGTCGAAGCGACATCAAATTTTTGGCGCCGTTGCCGGGGAATGGAGATACTTTTCATAGTTGGATACTCTTGTGTTTACTTTGTATATTTGTATATTGATTTTTGCTTTCTTTACTTATGCAGGAAAACGAAAAAAATTTGAAAAATAAAGAAAGAGGATGATCGAATCTGAAATTCCAAGGATATGAAACATCGTTAAAAAGCTTGGAAGCATTGCTAAAGGGCTGAAATCAAGAAACAGGTTCTATCTTTCCACTTTCTGAAAAATTTTTTTACAAAAATCTGAAAATTTCTTGAAAACTCTATAAAAATAAAAAACAATCAAAACAAAAGAAAAATTTTCATGCTGGTTAGTTAGGTTCATTAACTAAAAACAAAAACAAAACAAAAAAAATCTTCATTTGTACCAAATAAAAGACCTCATTGCAAGAGTAGAAACTACACTTTCATGCTCTAGGTCATGCATCATTTAACTTAGAATTTGTCTTTGTTTAATTTCTGCATTGTATTTTGAAGATCGCGAGGGGCAAGGTACGTTCTACTGATCCCAGTCTGGCATTCATTTTTGCATAAAGAACCCCTTGTTTGAAATTGTGGTGTGCATTTCATTTTAAAATACTTTAAGGGCAACACCCCTAACAAGATAAGGTGGGGATTTCATCACCCTCCCTTAGCCCGAAAACCACAATTTCCTCGCATCTCTGCATTGCCTAGGCCTTAATAAAAGCCAGTAGACGTTGGCCCTAGGATCACACTGTGATTCCTGTGATATTTAGGTTTATCCTCTTATGAAAACTGGTGTCTAAGGCAAGACGGTCTGATGGCAAACGCCTTAAGCGGGATTGTGGTTTTGTATAATAAGGTCCCTACGAAAGTAGGGGGAACCTCCCACTTCCCCACCCCTTACCTGGCTGGTGGACATACTGAGGGTGAACTTAAGTTTCACGTTAATCACTTTGTGAAACCCTACTTGTATGTCTAAGTCACATCTAGGTCATTAGATAATTGTGTGTTAATTTGTTTGTGTTTGCATATTAAAAAAAATCAATCAAAAAAAATAAAATCTACAAAAAAATGGTGAGATCATAACTTTCATCTATGGATTGGGCACACAACTTAGATAGGTTTGACCAATTGGCTCATAAATTTGATCAATTTCTAGCCATGGATCAAAACCATTTCATACCACCTGGCTGCCAGGACAACGATCACATGTGGGCTAACCCGATCCCTTATGTAGGTGGTTGCCCAAATCCACACTCATTTCTCACCCCAAACAACCCAACCTCTTATGACAGTCCATATTCGTGGTCGGCCCAAAATGAGATCACATTACCTATGATGGCCCAGTTTCCATCGTTTACCCAGGGCCATGTTCCAACCACTCAGTTTGGGGGCCATGATCTACCTTTCATCCCGGAGCAAGCCCCATATGATCAACGATTTTCTCAGCCCAATTATGAATCATCTTCCGATACTCATAACTCTAGCTGGGATGATCAACCAACAATCTCTTGGATGGACCAAGCTAGGCAAACCCAAATGTCTCCAAAGCTCTCCCCACCTTATTTTGACTCATGTCCAAACAACTTTCATTTTGGTTGGAGAGATCAACATAATTCTTCTTGGGAGTCTTATCAGGATCAAGCCCAAAGTCCTCAAGAACAAGATTTTTCAAATTGGGCTCCATACCCAAATGCTTCTTATGATCAACCATATTATGGAGGACAACTCACACACTCTCCACCACCTCATTCTCAGACTGAGTGCCCTTCAAATTACTATCTATCTCAATCTGACTTTCAACCCACTTTGAATAAGGAGGAGATGTTTGATAAATTGACACGGCTCTTCCAGACTCAACAACAAGCCTTTCAGGAACAACTGCAAAACTTTGAGGCCCAAGTGAGTAGGATTGCAGAAAACATCATAGACATGGAAATGGATCCAATGTCTAGCAACTCCACAAGTATTGAAGACCAACTTCTTGGATTTGATGGATGTGATAACGATAAAAATCCATACGATCAACTTATGATCCCCCAATCTACCACTCATATCACTGTTGATTTTGAGGGAATCATAGAAGAATCTTATGAGGAGGACTTAAAGGAAGAGCAGCCTCAGATGCCTGAATCCAATTCCTCTTATAAAGAGGATTATGATGAGTTTGAGGATTATGATGATCGTGAGAAGTTGGGGGGAGAAGGAAAGGAAGTAGGGGGTGAATTGACGGATAATGATGCTCATAATGATGACCATATCACCTCATTCTCTGAATGTTTTGAGATTGAGAATACTACGGTAAAGGATAATGGCCCAAACAACTCAATTGAGGAAATGAATCAAGAGGAGGATTACGTTGTAAGTAATAAAATTGTTGACTTAATGGAACCAAATTCTGAATATCCTCCTTCTCTGGAAGAACATGATGATGGGGCCTTATTAGAAAAATTTACATTTCATCTACCGATCCCATTTCTGGAAAATTTGAGTGATAATTCTCAGTTGAGTGAGGAGTGTGATGATGGGCCCGTCTTAGAGGAATTCACATTTGATCTAACATATGATGAAAGGGCCGGACTCGAATCATTTACATTTCCTCTATCCACCCCAGTAGTGGGCAATTCGGTTAAAAATCCTCAGATGAGTGAGGAGTGTGATGAAGGAGTTTCATTTGAAACTTTTCTATTTGATCTAACCCCTAAAGCCTCTCCAATGACGTCTGAATCTGTGGATGAGTTAGTGCTTCCTTCTACTTTGATTCCCCTGTCAGTCGAGCCTCTCCAATTTGAGATTCTAGGACCTGAGGGGGATGTGCCAACCACATTCACATTTGATTTGACTTTCTCTCAGGCAGACAAGTTGATCAATGCTCTTAAAGCTCATGAGGTTGTTACTGACATGAAAGTGGCTCAGGCTAACAATCTTATTCCTAAACTACCAGGGCCTGAACAAGTTATCATGAAGGAAGCCGTACCTGAAAAGCTCGTCAGAAAGGACGATATAGTACAAGGGGACCCCTGGGTAGATACTCCTACAAAGCTTGTCAGGAGAGACTATAGGACAAGGAAAAATTTCAATAAAGTGCGCAACCCGCATATTTCTAGCCCTAATCCATACATGATTACTCTTGTCTTCCAATGGCAAAAAGGTTGGAGTTTATCAGAGGACAAGATCACGTGGTGGCTCATTCTGAATGCCACGCGTTGGTTAATGATCTACCTGGTCTCTGGCTGACGACAAAACTTAGCGCTTCTTGGGAGGCAACCCAAACCTTTCATAGTTTCGTGTGAGAATAAATGGCTTCTTGGGAGGCAACCCAAGTTTTTATTATGATTTTGTGTTTATTTTACAGGTTTGAATAAAGGATAAGTTAGGGGGAGAGAGCTGATTGCTTACTCTGTTTCTCCGATTTTCAAAGCTAAATACCGCCTCTCTACACGCCAAAGCTGTCGAAGTACACATCAGGTTGTCCCGTTCTTTAACAAGCTATCATGTTTACATTGTTCTATTATTCTCTATTGTTTATGTCATTGAGGACAATGTCATTTAAGTTGGGGGGGGGAGATATTCAAAAAAAAAAAATTTCAAAAATTTCTAAAACTTTCAATAAAAATTTTTCTTACTTGAATTGTCATGTGAAATAATAATTTTCCCCGAGTTGAATTTCTTGATTCATGTCGCATGAAAAGTGATTCTAGAATGGAAATGACTAGAGAATCGGATGATGGATAATTTATTTACTCTAGCCATGGAAAACTGATTTAAAGAATATCTTTAAAAGTTCAGATGCACTTTCAAAGAAAAATAAAATCACGTTGCACGCTAATGAAACAAGAAGGACAAGCCTTCTGTTATTTTAGACAGACTGTCTGATATTCTGCATTTTCTGAAGAAGAAATATGTTAGAAGCTTTCTGCCATAGAAAAGTATGAGAAAAAAATAAAGCACCATGAAAAATGCTCCGATTCTGAGTAACCGGGCCTACTTCACCTAAGACGTGTTGAGGTTCGCGTCAAAAGGAAAAGGGAACTTGGATCTGTGGAACCGGGCCTACTTCACCTAAGACGTGTTGAGGTTCGTGTAAAACAGTGAAGGGTAGTGCAGCATCATGTGTGCAAAGAAGAAAAAAAGGGAAAAAGAAAAAGAAAAGAAAAAAATATATATATATAGTGATCCCAAATGGGACAAAAGTAATAAGGCAGACAAAAAGCTAGTGTGCTTAAAGCTCTGATTAAGAAGTGCAGAATTGAAAGGCATTTGTTCTGAATAGCAAATGGGGGACGCAATTGTCTCTATTGTGAATTTAGTATTCCACATGCACAAGTGCTACTGAATTTTGATTAGATTCTTGATCATGTACCTGAATTTCCGACATAAGGCTAATCTGTGATAATTACTCCAGATTCCTGATCTTTAGTTGACTCTATGAAAGATGAACTGGAAATGAGGCCTGAATATCTTTAAACTCTTGTTAGTCCTAAATTTTTCATTATGTGCATTGCTAAGGGACTAGCAATGAGTAAGTTGGGGGGTGTGATAAGTGTGTATTTTTACATCTTAATTCATGATTATACACATTTTTATGAGCTTAAATAATCATAAATATACACTTCTCACACTTATTGTTGAGTTTGAATCAAATATTTAATTTTCTAAAATTAACTAATTTTAATAACGATTTTTATGTATTTATGTAGGCACGTAGTTCGAGGAAAACTCTAAGAAAAAGAAAAAAAAGAATAATAATATATATGTTCAACTGGGCCAAAAGCCCAGAAACTTGTTTAAAAAGATAAGAAAAAAATTAGAAAAAAAAATAAAATTATTTGATATTTTTTTAGAATTTTCTAACTCTATACTAGATATATATATAGATATATATATATATATTATATATAATAAATAAAACAAAAAAATAAAAAAAAATGAAAATTTCAAACCCGCCCCGCCCCCTTCCCGCCTTCGCCGCCCGGCACGGGCGACGAGGTCGGCGAAGAGGGCGAGGGGGGGTTGCGTGGCAACCTGCAGGCGAAGGCGGGCGGGGCCGGGCTCACACGCGGCGCGAAGGCAGGCCGGGACGCGTGGCGGCACGCGGAGCGGAAGGCGGAGGGCACGCGGGCGCAGCGTGCGCCACGCGCACACGCGGCAGGCGCAGGGCGAGTGGGCGCACGGCGGGCCCACGGCAGGCGGCCGAACCCGCCTAACCGGTCGGCGCAACACGCCGGCAGAGAGAGAAAATGAGAGAAAGAGAGAAGAAAAGGCCAAACAAAAATACCAAACAAATTCAGAAAAATCCGAAAAAAATGGCAAAGTGGGCAGAACCTACCTGCCTACCATTTTAGGCTAAAATTGGGTACACTTGTTTGGAGTGTTTTTGTAACCCCTATATAAAGGGTGCATTGGTCTTGAATGAGGAGTTAGCAAGTTAGTTAGCAAGTAGAATTAGCAAGATGGCAAGGTTGCAAAGGAGAGAGAGCTAGCTTTGGTCACTTGTAATGTAAGTTGTTATTTACATTTCTGAAGTTGTTGAATGCATCAAGTTGTATTTTCAAGGCTTTTGAAGTCAAAGTTGTAAGTTGTTCTTATTTCAATAAAAGTTTCATTTGTGAATTCAGCATGTTCTTAGCCTTATTTGGCATGGTTTTAGTCTTTATTTCAATTTGAGTTCTTCATAAAAGTTGTTCGGTTTTAAGTTTTCTTCAACTTCTATGTTCATCATTTCCTCAAATTCATCCAAATTCATAGAGTTAATACCCACTTTCTTAAGTGCTGTCCTATGTATTTACTGTTCATCCGTGGTGATACCTTCTTCCATTCATTCATTTTGAAGTCTTTCTAGTCCTCAAATCACTCTGAGTTCTTCGTAAGAGTTGTTCCCCTCTTGTATCTCTAAGTTTTCTTCTTCTTACACTTTGTCAAATTCCTCTTCTTTTGAGCTCTAGAATTAAGTTTTCTAGGTACTATTTTTCTGTCAGTTACTGTTCATCCGAACCAATAGGTCATAGTTTTTCAAGTTTTTCCTTATCTTCCTTTCATTTTCTGTTTCTGTGTTCTTCATAAAAGTTCTTCCTTTTTCAATTCTCTACAACTTTCATGTTTTACACTTCTTCTCATTCTGTCTATATTTGAAGTTATGCATTTTCTTCCAACCCCTATTTTCACTTGAATTCTGTTATGTTTTCCAATTTAAGTTTTCATAATCGCACTCCAAAATCCGAACAATTGATTTTTCAAAACACAAGAATATTTTCCAACTAAGAAAAAATAACCAAATTCCTTCCCCGTGGGATCGACCCGTACTTACCATTATACTCGTGTTTTCAAATCCATAAGTGAGTGAGTGCGGTTATAAATATTTGAAATTTGTGTGGCACGGCAATTTTAACAACGACTGTCGAAGCGACATCAGATGTCGACCGATCAACAGCATGTTTCATCATCGGTATTGGGTTTATACCAATGCAAAGATTTCATATGTTTCATCAGGATAGACGTAGGGCCTAAACTGGATAGGTTTCATCGTTGATCGGGCAGTGCGCCAATCGATCAACAGCAGGTTTCATCATCGGTATTGGGTTTATACCAATGCAAAGATTTCATATGTTTCATCGGGGTAGACGTAAGGTCCAAACCGGACAGGTTTTATCATTGATCGGGCAAGGTGCCGATCGACCAATGATAGGTTTCATCACGGCGGGACGTAAAGAGACATGCAAATTTAATAGGACGGGTTTCTTTGTCGATCGGACAGGGTGCCCATCGACCAAAGGTGGGTTTCATCATCGGTATTGGGTTTATACCAATGCAAGGATTTCATGAATTTCATCAGAATAGACGTAAGGTCTACACTGGGCTGGTTTTATCGTTGATCGGGCAGGGTGCCAATCGACCAACAGCAGGTTTCATCATCGGTATTGGGTTTATACCAATGCAAGGATTTCATATGTTTCATCAGGATAGACGTAGGGTCTAGCCCGGACAGGTTTCATCGCTGATCGGGCGGGATGCCGACCGATCAACAGCAGGTTTCATCATCGGTATTGGGTTTATACCAATGCAAGGATTTCATATGTTTCATCAGGATAGACGTAGGGTCTAAACTGGATAGGTTTCATCATTGATTGGGCAGGATGCCGATCGATCAACGGTGAACTTCGCCATGGCGGGATTTTGGACAAGGTATGGGGGTTTTATCAGGACAGACGTAGGGTCTATACTGGGTGGGTTTGATCGTTGATCGGGCAAGGTGCCGGTCGATTGACGGGAGGTTTATGGCGGGAGGTGTGGCTTCTTTAGGATCACCACGTTACTGACTCAAGCACCCTTTCGGGTTTTCGCCAGGGCCAGTCCCCTCTTGCTTTTGCCCACGCGTCCTTTCGGGTTTTCACGTGGCGGGGTACCCGATTTTGCCTGAAGTGCCCTTTCGGGTTTTCACCACAGCTGGGTTTTAGCCATTTTTGCCCTTGCTCAGAAAACCTGAACAAGACCGGCGGGGTATTTCTATTTTTAACCCCATCTTTTTTATTTATTTATTTATTTTCATTCTTTTATTCTCTCTTCCCCTCTTTTTTGGGAGGGTGACAAGTCGGAATGCCATTAGATCATGATGAGGGATGGCTTGGTTAGGGCGGAGTGCCGCTATACCAAGAAAGGGTGTAGCTCGGCTAGGGCAGGAGGCCGCTAGACCAAGGAAAGGGTATATCTCGGCTAGGGCTGGATGCCACTAAGCCAAGGAAAGGTAGCTTGGTTAGGGCGGAGTGCCACTAATCCAAGGAAAGGGTGTATCTCGGCTAGGGCGGGATGCCGCTAAGCCAAGGAAAGGGCGTATCTCGGCTAGGGCTAGATGCCGCTAGACCAAGGAAAGGGCGTATCTCGGCTAGGGCTAGATGCCGCTAAGCCAAGGAAAGGGTGTATCTCGGCTAGGGCTGGATGCCGCTAGACTAAGGAAAAGGTGGCTTGGCTAGGGCGGAGTGCCACTAGACCAAGGAAAGGTAGCTTGGTTAGGGCGGAGTGCCACTAGACCAAGGAGAGGTGGCTCGGTTAGGGCGGAGTGCCACTAAGCCAAGGAAAGGTAGCTTGGTTAGGGTGGAGTGCCACTAATCCAAGGAAAGGGTGTATCTCGGCTAGGGCGGGATGCCACTAAGCCAAGGAAAGGGCGTATCTCGGCTAGGGCTGGATGCCGCTAGACCAAGGAAAGGGTGTATCTCGGCTAGGGCTGGATGCCGCTAAGCCAAGGAAAGGGCGTATCTCGGCTAGGGCTGGATGCCGCTAAGCCAAGGAAAGGGTGTATCTCGGCTAGGGCGGGATGCCACTAAGCCAAGGAAAGGGTGTATCTCGGCTAGGGCGGGATGCCACTAAGCCAAGGAAAGGGCGTATCTCGGCTAGGGCTGGATGCCACTAAGCCGAAGAAAGGTAGTATCTCGGCTAGGGCGGGATGCCACTAAGCCAAGGAAAGGGTGTTTTGGCCCGATTACTCAGGGAATATTGGTTGTGCAGCATGATACAGCTTGAGGTGTTTACCGTTGAGTGGCGAGAACTGAATTTCCCCTCGATGGTTAACAACTACGTAGGCCCCTCCTTCGTAGACCCTCTGTATCACATAAGGACCTTCCCAATTAGCATTCAGCTTTCCTTTTGGGTTGGACGCCATGACTTCTTTTTTCTTGACCATGACGAGGTCACCTTTCTTGAATTCTCGTCCTCTTACGAGTTTATTGAATGCAGTGGCCATGCGGGCCTGATACATTTGGATATTCTTCTGAGCTTGGAGGCGCTTCCCTTCCAATTCAGTCAGTTCTTCTAACCTTCTTTCAGCATTTGTTTGTTCGCCACGGGCCAGGCCATATTGGATTGACACTCTGAGTGACGGGACTTCCAGCTCTAGTGGAACCACTGCCTCCGAGCCGTATACCAATGAGTATGGTGAGCACCCTGTAGGTGTCTTAAAGACGATGCGGTATGCCCACAGAGCTTCAGACATCTTTTCTTCCCAGTCCTTTTTATTAGAACTGACAACCTTGGCTAGCAAGGTGCACAAAGTCTTGTTGAAAGCTTCTGCCAATCCGTTTGCCTGGGGATTGTAGGGAGTGGAGGTTCTCCATTCAATCTTATACTTCTCGGCAAGTCGATAGATTTTCTGATTTCTGAAATGACTTCCATTATCAGATATTATTTGGTTGGGGATCCCGAACCGGAAGATAATATTCTGCTTGATAAATCTGGCGACCAGTTCACCAGTCACTTCTCTTAATGCTACAGCTTCCGCCCATCGGGAGAAGTAATTTGTCATGGCCAATATGTACTTATGACCGGCCGAGGAAGTCGGCAGTGGCCCGACTACATCAGTTCCCCATTGTGCAAATGGCCAGCTAGGAACTGTAGGGTGCAGAGTTGTAGGTGGCCTTCTAGGCACGGTAGCATGTTCCTGACACTTCTGGCATGACTTTGCAAATTTACAGCAGTCTTCAAACATGGTAGGCCAATAGTAGCCCAGCTTTTTGATTTCTATCTTCATTTTGGGGCCAGCCTGGTGGGCGCCTGCTGTCCCAGCGTGTATTTCTTTCATCGCTTGCCAAGCTTCCTCAGTGGACAGGCAGCAAAGTAGAATCTTTTTGCGTGCATCCGCCATTATTCGGAATAAAGTTCCATTTCTGAACTCATAGGAATCTTTGATTCTCAGGAGTTTCATCTTTTCCTCCCTTTTCTGTGGCAGCTGTTGGTGCAGAAACCACTGTAGCAAATGCTGTCTCCAATCAGACGCCTATATTGCGCTGATAGTGGCAACTTCTTCCTCTTCGGGGCACCCTTCTAGCATACCGGGGACTTGCCGCCGGTTCATAACAACAATGTTCAGTGTTTCATCTGGCGGGACTGCTAGCGAGCTGGCCAGCTTTGCCAGTGCATCAGCCTGGGCATTATGTCCACGGCCCACATGTTTGAGTTCAATATGATAGAACTTTGCCATGAGGCGTACAGCTTTCTGGTGATAGGGATTTAGTTCTGGCTTCCGCACTTCGAACTCCCCTTGGACTTGTTTTATTATCAACATCGAATCCCCGAATACCTGAAGCATTTGGATACCCATGTTGAGGCTGATATTGAGTCCGATTATCAGAGCTTCATATTCGGCTTCATTATTGGTGCATGGCTTGTTTATAGAACAGGAAGTATGCACAACCTCCCCCTCTGGTGATTTCAGCACAATATCGGCTCCAGCCCGTATTCTGGTCTTTCCATCGGAATCTGTCTCCGTTCTGGATGCTCCATCAAAGAACAGTTGCCACATAACTGGCTGAGCTTGACAGGCCTCGAGTGTCTCATCATCGGGTAATTCAGTCCCCAACATATCATTCTCCGGCACAGGATGCTCCGCGAAGAAATCAGCCACGGCCTGTCCTTTTATTGCCCTCTGGGGTATATATGTGATATCGAATTCCATCAGAATTACTGCCCATTTGCCCAACCGGCCTTTCAGTACTGGCTGAGTCAATATGTATTTGAGTGGATCTGCTGCAGATATCAATCTGATTTCATGTGACAACATGTAGTGTCGGAGCTTTTTGACAGCAAAGACTAGTGCCAAGCAGGTCTTCTCTATGTAGCTGTAGCTTTCTTCAGTTCTCATCAGCCTCCTACTTAGGTAGTACAGGGCTTGTTCTTTGCCTTCCTCATTTATCTATGCCAGCATTGCCCCCAGGGAACAGTATGTGGCTGCGATATACAGTATCAAGGGCCTGCCCTTAATGGGTGCCCCCAGCACCGGAGGGGTCTTGAGGTATTCTTTCAGCTTCTCAAAGGCTTCCTGACAGCCATCGTCCCAGAGGAACGGCACATCTTTCATCATGAGTTTGTGAAAGGGGTGGCATCTTCCCGATAGATTTGATATAAATCGTCGGATGTAGGCCAGACGCCCTTGCAGGGATCTCAACTCGTACAGATTCCTTGGTGGAGGGAGCTCCTGGATAGCTTTAATCTTGGATGGGTCAATTTTAATACCCCTATGTCGGACAATAAATCCGAGGAATTTTCCACTGGACACGCCAAAGGCGCATTTCATAGGATTCATCTTGAGTTCATATCTGCGCAACCTCTGGAATACTATCCTTAGGTCTTGCAAATGATCTTCTCTTTTGCTGGTTTTTACCACCAGATCATCGATGTAGCATTCTACCTTTTTGAAGAGCAGGTCATCAAAGATCTTTGTCATAGCTCTTTGATAAGTAGCGCCGGCGTTCTTAAGGCCAAATGGCATTCTTTTGTAGTGGAATATTCCCTTCGGAGTGCGGAATGCAGTGTGCACTCTGTCTTCTTCAGCAATCCAAATCTAGTTGTACCCGGATGATCCATCCATGAATGACAGGGCTTCATGACCAGTAGTCGCATCGATCATCACCTCAGTGATGGGCACTGGGAAATCATCTTTCGGGCAAGCCTTATTAAGGTTCCGAAAATCAACACATATTCTAATCTGCCCATTCTTCTTCTTTACGGGCACTATATTGGCCAGCCATGTAGTATACTGGTTTTCTTCGACAAAGCCTACCTCAATCAGCTTGTCAACTTCTTTGTTAATCTGATTTATCAATTCAGGACGCATTCTCCTGGAAGGCTGCTTTACAGGATTAGCCTCTGGGTTTATTGCCAATCGGTGCTGTGCCACATCAGAGCTCAGTCCTGGCATTTCATCATATGTCCATGCAAAATAGTCTCGGAATTCTTTCAAGAACTGTATATATTGTTCCCTAACATCTGGCTCCAGCAGTGCGCTGAGGAATGTTGGCCTTGGCTCATCTGCGGACCCTAAATTTATTTCTATCAGCTCATCGACGGTGGCTTGGCCTCCGTCTTCGACTTCGGGCGGGGCTCCTTGCAAATCAATAAAGCCTCCCGGGATATAATCTTCTTCAGTTTCATGCTCCTCTGCTTCATCATACTGGTCATCAGCGGATGCTGGTGCATCATATAGGGCCAATACCACCGGATCCTGTTCAGTCTGCTCCGAGGGCGAGACTGGTTCAGCAGGAAATTTAGAAGTGGACCCCTCCGTCCTTAGAGGCTCTTCTAATGTGGGCTCCCCTAAAAGGTCATCATTCTGTAGAGCCCGGAATTCTTCTAGGATGCGCCCGAACTCCAGACACTCCTCCAGCACTCTGGCTATTTGATCTTCATCCGGGGTTCCCGTATCAAATTTTGCTTCAGCCTGGAACAGATCCTCTTTGGAAGATAGGTCCTCCCAGTACCAAGCTTTCTTTGTCTCATCAGATGTCTCTGTTTCTGGCAGGTTGTCTGAGGCTTCATTGCTTATTATGGATTGATAAATGATTTCTTCATCTTCCGAGGGGTATTTGTCATATCCTACCTCGGGAGGATCGTCATGCTGGTAGGAGACAGATATGACGTCTACCTCAGCCTCATAGTATTCTTGGAGGGTATAACCCAATCCTGGGTGTTGAGTGATCTTCCTCATTTCTTTACTATCTCGAGGCGGATCCCACAGCTCCTTGAATGCCTTCTTCTGAGCAGCAGGCTGCATTGATGGCATTTGCATCTTGGAGAACATTTGTGAAACCCGTTGGGTAGTATAATCCAAGCCTGTAATCGGTACCATTCGGTTTGCGGCTTCTTCAGGGGCCATACAGTCTTGATCATCTTTTTCGACTGGCTCCCCGGTGTAGAATATAATAGGAGGCTCGCAGAAGCGAGGGATTTCCATAGTCTTCAGTGGTAGCACCGTTTGGTACTCAAGGCTGACGATGGGTTTAAATAAACCCTGCGACACCTCCACCTGAGTGTACTTTTGCTTCATTTCTTCATCGGCATTATCCGGGTGGACGCTAGGAGGGGTAACCCGAGCAAAGTCACCGGCATAAGAGATGTGAGATACATTATGCTTTTTAACATAGCCCTTTGGTGGCGGTGGAGACCAATTCCTTGCCTCTGTCGCGGGCTTTTTCTGGCTGACCACAACCTCTTTTCTTTCGCACTTTTGCGACACCTCGGTATAGTAGGATGCATCGAGCATATGGCACTCGAACACTTCGAAAGGATGCAGATCCGCAAACACCCTCTCTTCTTTTCCTTCATGGCAGTATTTGATGCACTGATGTAGCGTGGATGGCACTATTTGATATTCATGCAGCCACGGTCTCCCCAGCAGGGCTTTATATGTGGTGTTGGAGTCGATCACATAGAATCGTACCACTGTAGTGAGGTCTCCCAACGTGAGGTTGAAATCAGCTACCCCAAGAGGTGTCTCACACTTTTGGTTAAATCCTGCAATCTTCATGTCTCTGACCTTGGTGAGCTGCAGATCAAAGTAATATTTCTGATAGATGCGGTATGGGAGAATGTTCACAGCAGCCCCGGGATCTATCAGTATTCTGCTTATCGGCTGACAGTTCAGGGAACCCCTCATATACAGCGGTCTGTTATGGCCAGAATTTGGGATTAGCATATCATCCTCTGTGAATGTGACTGATGGACCAGAATTCACTTCTGTCAAGAGTGCTTCATACTGTGCCGGCGACTGCAAGGCATCAATAATGGCTTGGCGAGCCTCTTCACTCAGAGAGAGGATTTCCCAGATGGAGAACCTGGTAGGGAACTTCTTCAGCATTTTCATGATCCGGCTGCCCACCCGGACGTTAGACAGTCTCATCTCCTCCACCCAACGGGGTCTTGGAGGTTCATGTGGTGCCTGTGGCCTTTGCTGCCCAGTGCCGGTTTTACCCTCTTGATCGGTTTCCCGGGAGGCTTCTTCTGTAGTAACGACCCCTGTTTCTGCTAGAGGGTTACTTCCTTTATTTTCTTCATGCTGCTTCTGCTTTCTAACTGCAGTCTGCTGGCATTTATTATTTTCAGCTGAAGCAGTGTGAGCCAGCTGCTCATTTTCCAAACTGGACAAGAATTCCAGGAATGAAGGAGCCTCTTCTTTTTCTTGGTACAAGCTGGCAGGGGGAGGAACCTGGCCACCTCGTACCTCTGGCTCGGGGATCTAATAGGGTTGCTCCCCTCTGAATATAATATTATGATTGGCTGGTGGCGGGCGCCCCCATCTTTTCCCAGAACGTGTTGCATGGGCTGGTGACGACCGGTAATCGGCCTCCGCTTGGCGATTGCCTTGCGGGAGCGGCCAGACATCTTCCCGGTCGTCGACACCGCCTGCCCACATGAAATACGGTTAGCCGCCTGTCGTCGGGAATAAATTGCGCAAGGATGAGAAGTGGGAAGAGCCATAAAACCCTGCTTACCTCGGCAACCGTGAGGACGCGGTCAGCGGGCGTGATCTCTCCTTCCTCTAGAGGCTCGGCCGCCGCCTCGGAAACACTTGAAGCCCCTGCGGCTGACTCTCGATCAAGAGCCTCGAATAGAAGGGCTAGTTTGCCTGAGCCCACATCGACCCCTGCCTGACGGTCGATCGGCGCAAATGGGGTACCCTTTTCCATAGCCTCCGGCAAGTCAAGCCCCTGAAGCCCGGAATTGACAAGAAAAGGTCATTAGGCAACCAGGAAGGAGAGGAAGGAGCCGGCCCAAGCAAGCTCACACTTACATCGGTCTTCCCCACAAAGCTCGGGGAGCCAGCAAGTAAGGGGGCCCCAAAGACAGGCTCGGGCGGCCCAGATGCCCCGGGCACGTCCTCGTCAGGAGCCACTTCATCGGAGGAATAATTGTAGTCTACCTCTTCGCCCGACGACGACCCGACTGCCGCAGGCTCTCCCCTTGTCGGCAAAGGGGTCTCCGCCTCGAGGTCAATGGCTGGCGCACCCTCCCTCGGGCTAGATGAGGCCGGTACACCGGACTTCGGCCTCCTCCTCACATATAAAAGCGTCGTCGGGAGTTGCACGCGGGGCCCGAATAGTCCAGCGACTGCCTCTGCTGTGCCTGTCACGAAGAAGAAAAGGGTGGATTACATCAAATCCGGTCGGCCCTCCGAGAACAAATAAGTCATTTAGGCCGACTAAAGGCAAATACCCTCTCCGGCCCCTACAGCCCGGGATGACCCGCGGGCTTCCTCGACGGGCAGAGCCTTCTCGGGAGTTGCAGCCCTGCCCTCGCCCGGGACTGACACGGGCGCCGGTTCCTTTGCGCCGCCCGCTGAGAAGAAACGCATCGTCGCCATGCGCGAGTGCGAGGCCAACCCAGGAGGCAAATCGATCACGGACGACGCAGGCGGCCGATGAACCTCACCAGCTTCGTAACTCGGCCCGGTCTGGGTAGCCTCAAATTCCTCAAAAGACAAGATAGGGGCCACCGGAGGGGCTACCGTCGGAGCCGGGAATTCCTCAGCCCGCCTCCGCTTTGCCGCTTGTGGCCCGGCCACCTTGGCAGCAGCCAACGCCTCCTTAACAGGCGACTTTGCTATGGCCGCGGCTTCACCCATGTCAGGCGCGGGCACAGGAACAGGCTCCCCCGCGTGAGGAACAGGTGTGAGCACGGGCTTTTCCACAGGGGCTGAGACAAAAGAAATATTCAAGTGTCAGGGATATGCTCCAGGATGAAAATAAAAAAAGGGAGACTTAAAAGACACGGCGATAGTCGAAGGTACTGACCGGCGGGTTGGCTGGGCTCGGGTCGGGCAGCCTCGAATTCCTCAAAAGAGGGGACCCGTGGCACCGAAGGAACGACGATCGGGGCCTTGGCCGCCTCTGTTTTTCTCCGCTTCGTGTCCCGCTGCTTGGCCACCTTAGCGGCGTCCACTACTTTCTTCACCGGAGATTTTGCCCGGGGCCTCTTCGCTGCCTTGGGCAGAGGAGCCGCAGTCGGGGCTAGTGGCGCGGCTTCAAAATATGCCGACTTCTGCACAAGCCGAAGGAGATTCCGATACGTGGCCACTTGCGTGCTATCGGGGTGGTCTGTCAGAAAGGAAAAGAGAAAGGACAGACACGCACTCATGATTAGCATCCAACTATCTGCAAAGGCCGCAATGATAAGAGACAAAGACAAAAGAAGGAAAAGAGATCGAGTACCGTGAGGGCCAGTATACAGTCGCAGTGTAATCGGCCAGTAGCTCAGGGATGGCTCTTTATCCCGATGCGCCGCCTCTCGAACGAGCCAGCACACATCCTCGATCTTCTGGCACCGGTCCGTAAGACTGGCCAGATCCATGTGCTTCTTCATGGAAAGGTGGCAGAAGAGGCTGAAGTGGTCTATGCCCCACCCGTCAGCATAATAGTACGGGATGTGCAGGCGCATGCCCAGGATGGAGGCCCTCTGATCTTCGATCGTCAGTCCGTTCACCCGGAGAAGGACATATAGCCATGTGGTGTCCTTATAGTTCTCGGGCTTCCTCTCCTCCCGCCTCATGAATGTGCGGTATGGGCAGAGCGTATCCCTCTCCGGACGCAAGCTCTTAGCGGGAGTCCCCTCTTCCTCTATGGGGAATGGATAATTGATGAGGTCCAAGCGGTCGCTCCCTACCCGGCATAGGTCCCTCAGTGTCTTCTGATAGTCGTCCTTCGCCACCGGAGGCAGCTCCACTTTCGGCGTCGGCCTCTTATCCCGGGCTTCCCGACGAGCTGCCATATATGCCGCTACCTCTCTCTCCTGCCTGTTCTTGAGCCAGAGAAGATGCTCCGGCTCGATATCAAGTACCGGCACTGGTTGCCGGCTGAGGAACCTCCTTTCGGCACCGTCTCAGCAGTCGGTCTTGTGCAACCGATAGAAGGACGTCCGGGCATTCCACCACTTTATATAGTCTTCGGTCACTCGGGGCACGCGACCCAGGGCTGGCACCCTGAAGGAGGCAGTGTCCGCCTGGTGGAAAAAGTCCCACCAGCTTTTAGCATGCTCAGCAACTGAACTGCCCCGGATGTTCCGCGAAGGCAGGCCGAATTACGCATGATAAACAGGGATATGCTGGTCATACCCGAAGTTGCGGCCAAATCGGAAGGGGTAATACGGCTCCAGCAGTACATTGTCTCCCTTCCGGAACACCAACACGCTCGGGCGGATAGCCAGCGCCCAATCCCTCAGCTCCGGTTCCAGCAGCGGACGGACCACATTCTCTTGGCTGATCGGGTGAACGTACCTCTCCACCTGGTCATCCTTGCACTCCCTTTTATTATTCATAAGGGGGCTTGAATGCGCAGCCAGCGTCCAGAAATGGACGGTACCGGCTGCATCCCGGGGAACCGTGGTCAACCGGCCCCGAATATCATACATCCGCATAGAAGTGGAAGCCGGTTCTGCATTGGCAAACTCCAGCATCCTCGGTATTAGTCCCCAATCCTAGAGAACTCGCGGGGCGAACTCGGGGAACAGCGAGCAAACCCACGCGTTGAAGAAATGTAGTGGGCACACATACCAGGCCTGCCGCGGAAACTGATGGGTGCTGATATCTCCCAGCGCCTTGTAGATCAAGCAAAGGGTTGCCGGGCACAGTGACAACTTGATACCCCATGCCATTTGACATGCCGGGTAGATGGCATCCGACCGGATCACTGTCTCGTCCCCGTACGGCATGGCGAATGAACACAGCCAATACGCCAAATAGGCGGCGCAGTGAGTCTGCGGGTCGACCCCCATCGGATTGGCCCCGCTCCGACGTCCCCTGGAGGGGATCTTTACATCATGCTTGGGCTTCGCACGCTTCTTGCGAGCAACGGCGGTGCCAACGCAGGGAAAATCTTCATACTGCTTCAGCCCATCATAGAAGTATTCCAGCCATACTGCCATACGCACCCGTTTTCTGTCCCCACGGGCGGGCTGCTTCCCCTTGTGCGACAACTGGTACAGCTCCCGGTACGCCTTCATCAGCTACCGGTATGAGTACCCAAGAGAATAATAGCCATCCCCGTTAGTCTCATCCTTGATTAGATCGGGGAGGCATACTTCTTCATAAGGCTCCCCGTCAATGGGCAAGCCACTCAGCTGACTGAGACTCCATAAGTCAAGAGAAGTCTCGCCCTCTGCCGTGTAGAAGGTGTTAGTCTCTACGCTGAATACCTCTATCATACCGCAATAGAGACCCTTGGAGATGGGGTAGCCATACCGAGAAGCGTACACGCTGTGGTAGATGCCGACCCGGACCAGCAATGGGGCGTAGTTGAACAGTACATACTCAGTGAACTCCACTGCCCCTTCCCGAAAACTGTGGGCGTCTTGAAGCTTCAGCTCTCCGAACCAGCCCAGTGATAGTTCATACTTGAACCTGATGGCCAAGCAGTCCAATATAAACGGCTCCTCCCTATAACCCCATTTTAGGGGAGCCAAGAATAAGCCAAATCGGGGCGACTCGCCACGCACCTTCCCTGCAGACATATCCCACTTTGCTGGTGTAAATTGAGGGGCCCGCACTAATTTGTCTTCAGTCGGCGGCACCCCCTCAATACCCAAGACCGGCTTTCACTCCCGGGCCTCTCCCACCAGGTACATTGGAATGCTCCTGGGGACGCTGTATAGCAGACTGTCCCGGGCATGCAGGATCGCCCGCTCGACCGCCTTTATAACGCGATAATCTCACCCCTCTCGAGAGCGTAAATGCTTCAGAAATCGAACGAGGTGCCTATCCTTCGGGAAATCCTTCCTGTATTCTTCGGTGGCCCGATCGAATGTGAAGCCGCTTTCAACCCTAACAAGTCTGCGGACGTCCATGCTTTCACGGTCGGACCCCGATGACTCAGCCAAGGCGGCTATTTCCACGTGCTCTCGGTCTAGGTCCTCTACATTAAGCCACGTAACCGTCGGCACTGGACCCCGCGGAATGAGGTCAGCACCGACAGCAGCAGCAGGGGCAGAAGAACCACTTGGGGCAGCCATTTATCTGCAAAGATACATAAATGGAAGATCAAAATAAGCCGCATGCACAAGGAAATGAAAGACTGTAAAGGGGCTTCACTACAAGTCAAATGAGTAAGATATTACCAATTTCTGAAGAAATTTCGGCAGAGTTTCCCCTAGGCCAGTGGCGTAAGGGAAAACATGGGTGCGCGTCCACAAGGAGTGACGGCCCCAACAAAGCATGGTGGGCCCCGAGAGGCAACACCAGAAGTCCGCCGGTCGAAGGAGTCTTCTTCCCTAAGCTAAAGTCCCCACATACTGCCTGAAGCCCTTTGGCCGATACTCCCCCTGCAACGGCCCTCACCGGTACGCCCAGCAGTGCCTTCCCCGGCACACCATGCAGCGGCCCTCACCGGTACGCTGCTCAGGGCCTTCGCCGGTACACCCAATGGCAGCCTTCCCCGGCACGCCCTGGAATAGCCCTCGCCGGCACACCCTATCGAGGCTTCACCGGCACGCTCCTGCAACCTTCGCCGGTACGCCTAGGGGAAGCCCTTCCCCGGCACAGCCCCTGGGATGTCTTCCCCGGCACACCCCCACATAGGCTTCTCCGGCACAGCCCCGTGGCACTTCCCCGGCACAGCCCCTGGGATGTCTTCCCCGGCACACCCCCAGATAGGCTTCCCCGGCACAGCCCCGTGGCACTTCCCCGGCACGCCCATGGAGGGCTTCCCCGGTACACCCTTAGCCCCCCCTTGCCGGCACACTCCCAGCGTCGCTCCCCGGCACGCTTCTGGCTGCCTTCCCCGGCGCACTCTTAGGAGCCTTCCCCGGCACACCTGAAGGCGCCCTCGCCGGCACGCCCTAATCACCTTTCCCCGACACGCTCCGGCACCGCCCCTCCTCGCCGCCTCGATCACACAAAGGAAGGAGGAAAACGAAAAGAGGAAGAGAGGAGGGGAGAAAGGGGAAGAAGAAAAGAGGAAGAAGAGGGGGGCTAGGGCCCCATCGCCCTCACGGTCGAAGAGGGAGACAGGAGGAGAAGAGGACGACAGGAGAAGAAAAGGGGAAGGGGAACAAAAGGAAAAGAAAGAAGAGGAGAGAGGGGGGGGAAGGCCCCTACGGCGGTCGCCTCCTCACCCCGGCGACGGAGAAGACGACGACGGCGGCGCTCGACGACGGCAACGCCCGGAGACGGAGAAGGAAGGGAAGAGGGAAGGGGTCCCGCCCGTTTGTCCGCCTGTTGGCACTCAAAATATGATCCCTGGCGACCAAGCCGCAAAGACGAATGATACGGCCCACTGAAGCACAGAAGCCGGTGAAAATCAACTTATCGAGGGTCCCTCGAGCTGACGAAGCCCCAAGCCACCTTGAAGGGAACACCGGGGACCTCACCTCAGGAGAGTCAAAGTCAACCCGCAACCAACTGGCAGTGCGATCAAGCCTGCCCAATGATCCGGCATCGACTCTGTCATGCCGCTACCCCACATCCGACGTCCGATCAAGGACGACAGTCTACCTTATGATTCTCCGAAAGAGGAAGAATGCCCACGGCCATCCACAACAAGGGGCCGGAGGTTCTATCAGCAAGAAGATCCCGATCACCCGACACGGGTTCGGCTTCTCGCCCTAGTGAGCCCATTAGCGGCCGATGGATCGCCGTTCAAGGTGAAATTACCCAGGATGCAATGCCATCCTGCAAGGAAGCTTCGGACACAGGTCCGTCTTGATGAGAGGCACCAATCACAGTGCCGAAAGTCGTACTGACGGGACACCCGTGTGTCCGGACCGGAAGCACACGAAGTTCTGATCGAGGCCGTTCGTCGCGTCAAGAGCTTCGTCAACACCCCGTCAAGGCTCCCCGAGAGCCAATACGAGAGGAACAATCAACTGGAGTCTCCGGAACCATCCCCGGACCCACCGGCCTCGCCGTGCCTGGCAAACAGGTTAAAACGGCGCCGCTTAAAACGGCGCCGTCAATCCGGCGCGCAAAAAGCCAAGGGGGCTGCTCCCCGGCGCCCTCAACCCGGCGCGCCCTTCTCCACCGCGCCGGATTAACCACATGCCATATATATGGCATGCCAAAGGGAGATTATCAAGAAGAAGGAGAAGAGAGGCCAACAGAAAAAGAGAAGAAAAAAAAAGAGATCAGAGAGGTCTCGGAATCCAAAGAAAAAAAAGAGAATTAGAAGAAAGAGAGAGGTCCAGGGAAAAGGGGAGGAGGTTCTTCGTCTGAAGAGGTCCCCCGTCTGAGCTTCCCGGCGGCCGACATCCTGCTCCATCCGAGCCCCCCGGAGTCGAAGAAGAAGACCGTCTGCTTGTTTGCCGAGGTCGGGTCTCCGTTTTTTTTTTTTCTTCCGGTTAACCCCTCTGCTCTTCTTTGTTTTTGTTTTCTGGCACAATATAAGTGAGAGATCGGGGGAGGGGCGATGATACGAGCCTTTCCTCCCCCCTTTTTTCTCTCACCTTTTCCTCTGCTATGCTTTGGCTTCAACTGTAATAGTTCCTTTTCTTCTGTTAATGAAACGGCTGCCGATCGACAACGACGGCGTCGGAATCCATGTGCTCTGCATATGTATGAATGTGGGTTGTACATGAATCAATGAAAGTCTATCGTTGCTAATGTCTTCTGCCCCGTGCGTACCCTCTCTCATCCTCTTGCGAGTGTACCTCTGATCGCTCTATTTAATATTTATCTGCATTTACTCGTAGTTGGTTTCCTCCGATGCTGGGTGTGCCTTCGGGCTACAGAGACCATTCAACCCCCCCCCCTCCCGGGGGCTCTCTCTTGCTTTGAGTCCGATGCAACGGCCGAATTCTGTGCTGAATGTTCCACCGGCCGGCGAACAGAGACGCACCTGTGTGCACATCTCTGTTTGTCTTTGGCGTTTCAATGGCAAACCCCATATGGATTTCTTTCCGAATACCATGTGAATGTACATAGAACGGTGCCCCGGGCTATGCATCGATCCTGTACTATGACGGTGAGCAGCCTGCTGGACACGGGGGATCTATTGTTTTGACACGTTCTAACACATTCTGCTTATCTGTCAAACGATTCCATACCGCTTCCTGTTGTGTTAATAGCATTTTGATGGGAGTGTGTTATATAGCATCACTCCGACATCCAGGGAGGGGGAACATTCTCCTGATTTCTCATAATAACTCGTTCGGTCTGTAAGAGCCCATTTGCCGGTAATGGGTCTCTGAGAACCAGTGAGCGCACATCAATTGGGTTAATCCCCTACACTTTAAATCCACGGTCCTTTATGGGCTTTGTGGTGGCCGTGGGTCGGGTGCCCCTTGTAGGCTTGCCTCGGGGTTTCCCTCCCATCTCGGTCGTCCCGATTCGGGTGTTGTGGTGACTCGGGTCGCGTGCCCCTCGTAGGCTAGCCCTCGGGGTTTTCGCTCCCAGAAATGAGTCGTCTCACTCACTCACTGTTACCCACGGATTCGGTGCCCCTAGCAGGCTATGCCTCGGGGTTTTCCCTTTCCGTCGGGGTCTTCGCCGGCCGCCATTGTGCCACCCGGCATTTAGGGGTTTGCTCCGCCACGTGAGCATCCTCCGCTTCTCCCCGACAAATCCTTTAGGATGGGGAGATGCTGCCGAAATTTCGGCTCAAACGAGTGTAAACTCGGAACAATTGCTGCGCTCGAGTGTGAACCTCGCGCGAACCCGTGACTTGGCTTTGAACGGTTTGGGACCGATCCAATGAATAATCAACTCAATAAAGTCCTCAAAACCCCCAAAATAATCTAATAAATCCATAAATAAATCAACAGAATCTCGGTTTCCACGAAATCGGGCTAAAACGGCGCGATCACGCGTTAAAACGGCGCGGCCTAAAGCGGCGCGCCCTATCCGGCGCGCCCTATCCGGCGCGCCCTCCCCGGCGCGCCCCTACCTTCCACCGCGCCGTTTTAACGGCTTTTCCCCCTTTTACCTACGTTTGACCGCGCCATTTTAACCCCTTTTACCTACGTTTCAGGGCGCCGTTTTAACCATTCCAACCCGTTTCTTCGCATGCACTGCACCGGTTTCGTTCCGAGTCATATCATCGCATAATTCTAATCCTTTTTCCCATTCATGGGATGATTTTTCATATTAATCATGGAATTTCATAAGCTCGTTGATTGAATAAATTGAATAAACTAGCTTTTCAAGCTTGAATTGATACATTTCGAATCTTTGGCGTCATGATTTGGCCCAAGCATTCGTGTCTCATTAATGTATGTCCGAGTGGGTGCACCCTTGGTATATCAAATGACATTGTCAGAAGGCCGGGTTATGCCTGACCGGAAACCTTGTCACGCGTGAAGACGGCTTTCGGGCCTAAGTACTCTGCCATGTACCAGGCCCCACCTCAATAAACCCTGCGTATTCGGTCATGACATCTTGCATGATTGTTCGCATGCTCTGTATCTTTTATTCCGGCCTCGACAGCCCGCTATCTCGGCAACTAATCAAAGGTGTTCCCTCCTCGTGGGGGATGTAATTAACGCCATAGCCTTTACGGTGTGGCGGACTGCTGGTCCTGACCGAACCTCACTCTCGCCCGATAAGGGTCAGAATGAGCGCATCATAAATCGTCACTCACGTGACTGGCACGCCCGCGTCGTCAATCAGTCAGTTGATTACTAGTTAGCCAATTGATTGATCGACCCGCGAAATAAATGAATGAAAAATACCAACGAAAAGAAGCGAAGGAAAAGACGGTCGAAACACCGCCGAAGAGAGAGAAAGGAAGAGGGAATTCGAAAAGGGGGGTGGCCATTCAAACCACCCCCGTCCTTATATAAAAAAAAAGAGAGAAGGAAAAGAAAGGAAGCAAAAAGGAAAAAAGGGGGGAAGAGAGAAATAAAAAGGGAGAAAAGGAAAATAAGAAGAAAAGGGAGGAGAAGAAGGGGACGGGGAAATAAGAAAAAGGAGGAAGAAAAAGAGGGAGAAAATAAAAGAGAAAAAAAGGGGGAAGAAAGGGAGGGAAAAGAGAAGGAGATAGAAAAAGAGGGATAAAAAAAGTAGAGGAGAGAAAGGGGGGGAATAAAAGGAGAAAATAAAGAAGAAAATAAAAGGAGGGGAAGCAAAACAATATGTAACATATTAAATAAATAAATAAATAAATAAATAAATAAATAAATAAATAAATATATATATATATATATATATATATATATATATATATATGTATATGTATACATATACATCCATGTATGTACACACATTTACATACTCATCCGCTCACATACGCGGAGGAGTAAGTCGATGACATATAATAATAAACGTCCCTGGGGAAAACATTCCATCCCCACAACCCTATACGGACGACCGTCCGCACAAGCAAAGACAACTCTACCCTTGCCCACTCCGCCTCTGTAGTGGTGCTACTCCCCGGCCGACAAACAAGGCTTTCCCCGGCACGTAGCCTCGTGCCTCAGCCACCTTCCGTCACACAAAACCACCATCACGGACCTCACGTCCGGATCGGCAGAACCTCTATCTTTGCGTTGGCATTAGTCACTTGCCAACAAATAAGTCCCTCTCTGGTGCAAGGCCTCGGGCCCTAGCCACCCGCTCCACACAATATTGCCATTACGGACCTTACGTCCGAATCGGCACGAATTCTCACGTTGCGCTGGCATTCTATTCTTGCCAACGAATAAACCTCATTTCCCGGCGCAAGGCCTCGTGCCCTAGCCACCCACTCCGCACAATATGGCCATTACGGACCTTACGTCCGAATCGGCACAAATTCTCCCGTTGCGCTGGCATTCTATTCTTGCCAACGAGTGAACCTTATCTTCCGGCGCAAGGCTTCGTGCCCTAGCCTACACTCACATATCACTCACTCGTCAAAAAAAAAGGAAAAGAAGAAAATGGGGTTAAAAATAGAGATACCCCGCCGGACTTGCCCCTACACGGGGACAAGGGCAAAAATGGCAACAACCCGGCTGTGGCGAAAACCCGAAAGGGCGCTACAGGAAAAATTGAGTACCCCGCCACGTGAAAACCCAAAAGGGCGTGTGGGCAAAAGCAAGAGGGGGCCGGTACCGGAGAAAACCCGAAAGGGCGCTTGTATCGGTAATGTGGTACAAAAAAAAGAGAGAAAGAAAAGACAAGAAGAGATCAACAAACCAGGCCAGCTCCCGACACCCCGTCGGCACTGGCGAAGAGACCAAGAGACCAACAAAGCATGTCAGTTCCCGACACCCCGTCGGCACTGACGAAGAGACTAAGAGACAACAAATCAGTTCAGCTCCCGACTCCCCGTCGGCACTGGCGAAGAGACAAAGAGACAACAAACCAGGCCAGCTCCCGACACCCTGTCGGCACTGGCGAAGAGACCAAGTGATCAACAAACCAGGTCAGTTCCCGGCATCCTGTCGGCACTGACGAAGAGACAAAGAGACCAACAAAGCTTGTCAGTTCCCGACACCCCGTCGGCACTGGCGAAGAAACCAAGAGACCAACAAAGCATGTCAGTTCCCGACACCCCATCGGCACTGACGAAGAGACCAAGAGATCAACAAACTAGGTCAGTTCCTGGCATCCTGTCGGCACTGACGAAGAGACGAAGAGACCAATATGCTGCTTCAGTTCCCGACACCACGTCGGCACTGATGAAGAGACCAACATACTGCTTCAGTTCCCGACACCACGTCGGCACTGATGAAGAGACCAACATACCACTTCAGTTCCCGACGCCCCGTCGGCACTGATGAAGAGACCAATATACTGCTTCAGTTCCCGACGCCCCGTCGGCACTGATGAAGAGACCAATATGCTGCTTCGGTTCCCGACGCCACGTCGGCACTGATGAAGAGACCAATATACTGCTTCAGTTCCCGACGCCCCGTCGGCACTGATGAAGAGACTAATATGTTGCTTCGGCTCTCGACACCCCGTCGGCACCGATGAAGAGAAAAGAGACAAGTACACCCACGGGCACCGCCCGGCTCATCCTTCGCCCGCGCTACCCATGGGTGGGGGGCATTTGTGGACACCAAAAATTGCACGCCCTGATGTCCCACTCGGCCCAGTATCAACAGCGGCTCGAGTGAATAGACCCCGCGAGAGACTGTCGCGAAGCCGCCTCCAGGAGTCACGACAGCAAAGAGAAACCAAGCACAAGGGGCCCCCACAATCTGTGAGCCTCGGAGAAAGCCAAATAGGCCATGACTCATGTCCATAGCGGGCTCAGAACGGGCTCAAAAACACGCCCAATTTGGCCTTCAACGGCACGCCCTCAGAGCCTTCAGCGGCACACCCCCTGGGGGTCTCCAGTTACACGCCCTGGAGAGCCCTCCAGCGGCACGCCCCCTCAGGGTCCCAGCGGCACGGCCCCAAGGGCCTTCAGCGGCACACCCAGGGAGGGTGTTCAGCGGCACACCCCCCCCAGGGGGTTCAGCGGCACACCCCATGGGGGGACTTTCAGTGGCACACCTAGGGAGGGTGTTCAGCGGCACACCCCCCAGGGGTTCAATGGCACACCCCATGGTGGGGCCTTCAGCGGCACACCCAGGGAGGGGGTTTCAACGGCACAGCCCTCAGGGGCTCCAGCGGCACGCCCGTCAGGCCGTTCAACGGCACACCCCATGGTGGGGCCTTCAGCGGCACACCCAGGGAGGGGGTTTCAACGGCACAGCCCTCAGGGGCTCCAGCGGCACGCCCGTCAGGCCGTTCAGCGGCACGCACCCAGCAGGCCCCAGCGGCACGCCCTTCAGGCCACTCAGCGGCACGCCCTTCAGGGGCTTCAACAGCACGCCGTTTTGGCTCCCCAGCGGCACGCCTATTCAACTCGCCAGCGGCACAGCGTCAAGCCTTTTCAACGGATAAACGACATGCTGCCCATGCCCTATGCATCCTTGGTGCGCAGTGAGCTCTATGAGGTGTCAACCATGGATTGGGCCACGCAGGCTACCCCACTGACACCCAGGACAGGGGAGGTCAAACCCCATGATCACAAGGCCACTTCCCGCCTTCGACGGTCGTGCTCGAAGGCTCCGACAGCAGGGAGTATAAAGCCACTCCCGCTTCAACAGAGGGGGGGGGGGACGCACAGAGAAAAAAAAAGGGGCTCAGACGGCAGGAGACACAGAAGAAAAGAAGAGACAGAGGAAGAAGAGAAGAGGAAAAAGAAGAAGGGCTTCGGCGGGAGCCCCTCCGACGACCACCGGAAAAAAAGCAAGAGTAAGGGAGAGGGAGAGAGCTCGATGTAATGGGGGAGAGGGTTGGGGAGAGTGGCCAATGTTTTTGGCCCCAATGCTTTCTTCCCTTTCGTATTCCATTCCTCCTCCCGTTCTTTGTCTCGGATTTTTTTTTCTTTGTCCATGGCCTCGTCTTGGGCATTTCTTTGTATATGCATAAAGGGCTTTGGCCTTTGGCTCCCCATAAATGAAAATCACCCTCTTTGGGTTTCTCTATGAGTTTTATTGGCTTGCGCTAGCTCTCACGGTCTTTTGATGGGGTTGTTCGTTTTCCCTCCGTCTCCCCATTTCTCCGGTGTTTTTGGGGTCTTCATGTCGATATGATCGCTCTCCCGTGATCCTTGGCCTCATGAATCCTTCACTCCCTTCCACGGCCACTTGCTGTGCCCATGGGCTTGAAGAGAGAGGGAGATTCTTACTCACCCTCCGAATACCCAGCTACCAGTGGCCTATCTCTAGCCTTAAACTTCCCCTCTTCTTACCCTGAACGGCCTGCAAGTCTCCCAGCCCATACACTAGCCCTGTTTGAGCCTCCAGCGGTGCACATGCCTGGCCATTGGCCGACACACCCTGTCCAACCCTCAGCGGCACACTCTTTGTGGTCCTCAGTGGCACACCTATTTGGGCCCTCAGCGGCACACCTCCATCGGCCCTCAGCGGCACACCCCCATTGGCCCTCAGCGGCACACTCACCTTGGCCCTCAGTGGCACACCCTTATGGCCCTCAACAGCACACTTCTTGGCCCTGCCCCGAGCCCTTTCCTTCATGTTTTTCGAGGTTCTATAAAGGTGTTGTTGCCTCCGGGCGCCCACCTCCAGTTGTCGGGTTCCGTCACTCCATGTGGGCGCGTTCCCTTTATCTCCCTTACGCCCCGGGTTAAGGGGAGATGCTGCCGAATTTTTGTGAGAAAATAACAAAACATTAAAAGAGGCAAAAGGAAGCAACAAGCGAATGGAATAATCAATAAACCTCCCAGCTAATCAAGCCACTGCCGGCACCACGACGAGAACCGAACTGATCAACTACCCGGCAGCCCGAACGCCCAACCCGCAAGAAAAGAGGCTGAACCGAACAAGACAAAACAAGGAGGGAGTTTATACAAAACTACTTAAGAGTTAGAATAAGAAGAAAAGAAAAGCCTTGAAATGAGAAATTGAAAACTAATCGAACCTCCAACACTACGCCCTGATTGGCCCTTCAACGATGCACTCTGGTCACCTTTTTCAGTAGCGTGCTCATCCAACGCCTTCGCCGGTGCGCCCTCCTCCCAGCCTTCAGCGGTACGCTTCAAAGCCTTCCCCGGCACGCCCCGTGAACCCTCAGCGGTACGCCCCTAATTGCCCTCATGGGCACACCCTTTAGCGGTACACTCCCCCTGGCCCTTTCAGCGGCATACTCCCTCCCTTCACCGGTACACCCTCAGCCACCGTCTCAACGGGATCCAACGTACAGACTTTGGGCTTGGCAGTGTATAGACTTGGGGCTGGCCAATGTATAGACTTGGCCAATGTATAGACTTTGGGGCCAGCCAACGTACAGACTTCATGCTACAACGTACAGACTTTGGGCTTGGCAGTGTATAGACTTGGGGCTGGCCAATGTATAGACTTGGCCAATGTATAGACTTTGGGGCCAGCCAACGTATAGACTTCATGATGGCCAGTGTATAGACTTGGGCCAGCCAATGTATAGACTTCATGGTGGCCAATGTATAGACTTTGGGGCCAGCCAACGTATAGACTTCATGGTGGCCAGTGTATAGACTTGGGCCAGCCAACGTATAGACTTCATGATGGCCAATGTACAGACTTTGGGCCAGCCAATGTACAGACTTCATGTTACAGCGTCCAGACTTTGGGCTTGGCAACGTATAGATTTCACGATGGACAATGTACAGACTTTGAGCAGCCAATGTACAGACTCCGTGCTGGTCGAATAGGCAACGTGTAGACCTGAGGCTGGGGAACGTACAGACTTTATATATATATATATATATCCCCCTCCTTCACCGACCCACTCTCTCCAGCCCCCAGCGGTACACCCCTCCAGCCTCCAACGGTACTCCCTTCAAGCCTTCAGCAGTACACCCCCATTGCCTCCAGCGGTACACCCCTCCAGCCTCCAGCGGTACACCCTGTTTCCTTCGCCGGCACACTATATATATATATATATATATATATATATATATACGCATATATATGGCTCGATAAGGGCATCAACACTATCAAATAAATTAACAGAAATTACGCTAATTCAAGAACTCCAAATGTGCAACATCAACAATGATAAAAGAGGTGGGAGGGGTAATAAAAAAAGCGATAAAATAATAATAACAATAATAATAATAATAACACTAACGAACAAAAGGAAGAGAAATCATCCGGGATAGATGCATGAAGAAGTAATAAACAGCCAAGGAAAGAACAAAACATATAACCAAGAAAATTCCAGATAAAAGACGCCGGGGCCCACTCTGCAGCGCTATTTCGCCCCGGGACCCAGGGCAAAAGGAACAACGACGCCGCCCTTTCAGGTCAAGCTCGAGTCTTGGGAATTATCCCGATATAGCCGAGTTCTGGCCTAATCTCGGGCCGACATCCTAATCGGATCGGATTTGTTTCTCGTTCCAGACGCCCTCCGAGTCATCACTAAAAATGCCGGGTGCTCGGCAGACACTTGAACGGATTTGTCTCGGCTTTTCCTGTTGCGTTTCCATCACGGACCCGTGTCCGAATATAAAAAGGTCCACGAGTGACCGACATGGCCAGTGGCTCGCATCCTAATGTGTACTTTGGTGTGATTTTCTCCTGTCTCTTTCTCGCACAATTAGTACTATTCTTTTCGGCCGCGGGGCCCCTAATTTCGGCAATTAATCAAGGGTATTCCCTCGCATGGGGGATGTAAATGACGTCGTGACCTTTATGGCACGACGGGATTCGGTCCCGACACGAACTACATAATCGTCTCACGAAGTCAGATCGAGCGCACCATGGGCTCTTCGAAGCCCGAATAAATTGTCACTCCGGTGACTGGCACGCCCACGCACTCAATAAACCGAATAAAGAAACAAGAGAATAATAAGTGTCGAAAAGTGCGTCCACACCCCTCCCTGAGGGGGTGAGCGCTCTCCTGCACCTCCACCCTGGTCAATCACACAAGAAGAAGAGAAAAAAAAAGAAAAAAAAGAAAGAAAGAAGAAAGGAAGAAAAGTCGGCCAGCATCGCCGACCAAAAGAGCAAGAACAAACCCGGCATCCCGCCTGACTCTAGGAGGCCCCGAGTCCGCGGTGCAATGACCCCGCCCGTTCCTCCTTCCAACTACCTCCATCTGACACAAAACGGCCCCCGAGTTGTTGTTAAAAGACCCAGCGAGCCACAATTGTAGCTTGGTGAATGGTTGCCCGCTGTGGGGAATACTTTATAGCAATGAGGCCAAGCACGGCCACCACTCGGGAAGGGAGCATGCACATACCCCGCCATGGGGGATGAGAAGAAGATATATACCCTACTACGGGGGCATAGGAGGCAAAAAAAGAAATACACCCCATTCCCAGGGGCACATGAAGAGAATCCGCCCCGACTGAGGGGCACACAAGGCAAAAGCTACACCCCAGCTTCGGGGCATTTGAAGAAGAACCCGCCCCGACCTGGGGACGTAAGAAGAAATAGAGCTGCACCCCAGCTTAGGGGCATTTGAAGGGGAACAACACCCCGATATGGGGGCACCTGAAGCAAAAGACATACCCCGCCATGGGGGCATAAGAAGAAAAGAATTCACCCCGGCCTCGGGACACACAAAAAGAGAAACTCACCCTGGCTTAGGGGTATATGAAGAAGGAACGTACCCCGGCCTGGGGGCATAAGAAACAAAAGCACACCCCATGCTAGGGGCATATGGAGAGGAATACACCTCGCCCTGAGGGGCGTAAAAAGTATAAGAACACACCCTGGCTTAGGGGCATTTGAAGAAGAAACATACCCCTCCAGGGGGCATGGAAGTCATGAAGAATACGCCCGGGCTTAAGGGCATTTGAAGAAGTCACATCCCGCCTCGGGAGCATGAGAAGTAGCAAGAATACACCCCAGCCTAGGGGTATTTGAAGAAGAAATATACCCCGCCTGGGGGCATAGAAGCCGTAAAGAACACGCCTCGGCTCGGGGGCATTTGAAGAAGCTACATCTTGCCTTGGGAGTATAAGAAGAAAAGAGTCCACCCCATCTTAGGGGTATTTGAAGAAGAAACACACCCCGCTATGGGGGCATAGAAGCCATAAAGAATACGCCCCGACTTAGGGGCATTTGAAGAAGAAGGATACCCCGCCTCGGGGGACGTTGCAAGCAGCGATACACCCTGCTAGGGCGCACAGGAAGCAAACCATACCCCACTCCTGGGGACACACAAAGAGAGTACACCCCGCCATGGGGGCACATGAAGAGAATCCACCCCGACTCGGGGGTACATGAAGCAACAAAGAATACACCTCGCCTTAGGGGACTCTGAAGAAAAAGCATGCACCCCACTTTGGGGGCACAAGAAGCAAACATTCCCCAGCGTGTAGGGACAGAAGAAGAAGAATCCCCCCTCGGGGGCATATAAAAAAAAGAAAAGCAAAGATACACCCGGTGCCTGGCGCACATGAAGAGAAAGGCACCTCCCTTTGGGGGCACAACAAGCAACAAAGATACACCCCGACTGAGGGGCATAGGAAAAGAAATACACCCCTGCGCCAGGGGGCATATGAGATAAAATTATACCTCGATTTAGGGGCATTTGAAGCAAAGACTTCACCCCGCCTCAAGGGGGAGGGGGGCATAAGAAGCGAAAGATATACCCCACCCCGGGGGCACAAGAAGAAAACACACCCCACCTTGGGGGCGTAAGAAGCCAAGAGATATGCCCCGCCACGGGACAGTAGAGGCAAAATGCATTCCCCCCGAGGGCACATGAAGCAAAATACCCCTCGCGTCGGCAGCATATGAGGCCAAGAGGCTACATCCCACCTCGGGAGCATAAGAAACAAAAGATATACCCCATGTCGGGGGCATATGAAGAGAAACGCACCCCGCCCCGGCGGGGCGCAAGAAGCAGAAGAATCCACCCCGGTCTGGGATATAAGAAGCAGAGGACACACCCCACCTTGGGTGCAAAGAAGCAAAGAATACACCCCGTATAGGGGCCTATGAAACCAAAGAATGCACTCTGGCTTAGGGGAATACGAAGAGAAATATACCCCACTCTGGGGCAAAGGAAGCAGAAGGATACACCCCGCCTTGGGGGCACATGAAGCCAAGAAACACACCCCCGTCTTGGGGGCATGTGAAGAAGAAACAAACCCTGCCAGTGGGGGCATAGAAGCCATGAAGAACACGCCCCGGCTTAGGGGCATTTGAAGAAGTTACATCTCGCTTCGGGAGCACAAGAAATAGAAGAATACACCCTATCCTAGGGACATTTCAAGAAGAAGCATACCCCGCCAGGGGCATAGAAGCCATAAGGAATCCACTTCAGCTTAGGGGTATTTGAAGAAGTTACATCCCGCCTTGGGAGCATAAGAAGAAGAATTCACCCCGCCTCGAGTGCATGAAAAGCAAGAACTACACTCCGCCTCAGGGCCGGCAATACGCTCCACTCTGGGGGCACTAGAAGCAGAATACACCCCGTACCAGGGCCATGTAAAGGGAAAGATACCTCGCTCTGGGGCATCAAAAGCAGCAATTACACCCCACCTTGGGTGCGCAAGAAGCAAACATCCCCCAGTGTGTTGGGACAGAAGAAGAAGAATTCCCCCCGCTTTAGGGCATACGAAGCAAAAGATACACCCCGGCTTAGGGGCACATGAAGAGAATACACCCCGGCTTCGGGGCATTTGACGAAGAATTCACCCCGCCATGGGGGCATAAAGAGCAAAAGAATACACCCCGACTTGGGGATATTTAAAGAAGGGACACACCCCGTCTGGGAGCATAAAAGTCGTAAAGAATACACGCCGCCTTGTGGGGGCACAGAAGCAAAGAGACAGACATCCCGCTCTGGGGGTATGTGAAGAGAAATATGCCCAACCTCACGGGGTAGATGAAGCAGAACCTACCCCGGCCCAGGGGCATAAGAGGTAAAAAAACACACACACCCTGCCTGGGGGCACACAAAGGAAGAAACTCATCACCGCTCTGGGGGCATATGAGACAAAACTATACCCCAGCGTAGGGGCATTAGAAGAAGGAATATACCCCGTCATGGGGGCATGAGAAGCAACGACTACACCCGCCTTAGGGGCATATGAAGCCAAGAAACACACCCCCGTCTCGGGGGTATTTGAAGAAGAAGCATACCTCGCCTCGAGGGCCTAGAAGCTATAAAGAATACGCCCCGACTCAGGGACATATGAAGAGAAGTCCACCCCAGCTCAGGGGCATTTGAAGAAGAAACATACCCCGCCTAGGGGACGCAGAAGCAAAGAGACAGAATACACCTCAACCCGGGGGCACCGAAGCAAAGAGACATACATCCCGACCTGGGAGCACATGAAGAAAGAATATACCCCGACCTAGGGGCGTCAGAAGAAGAAGCATACACCCCGATCCAGGGACACAAGAAGCAAGAGAATACGCCCTGCGAAAAGGGTATAAGAAACATGAAGAATGTACCCCAGCCTGGGGGCACAAAAAGTACACTCCGCCCTTGGGGCATAAGAAGCAGAAGCCTCTACCCTGACCCGGGGCTCAGAAGCGAAGAGACATACATCCTGATCTAGGAGCATAAGAAGAAAGATATACTCCGCCCAAGCGGCATTTGAAGTAATAACATACCCTGCTCTGGGGGCACAGAAGCCGTAAAGAGATACACCCCTGCCTCAGGGGGGCATAAGAAGCAAAAGATACACCCTCGTGCTGGGGACATATGAAGAGAAGCACTCCTCCGCCTTCAGGGGTAGAAAAAGTAGAATTCACATCCGCCATGGGGGGGTATAAGAAACAAAAGACATGCCCCGTGCCAGAGGCATATGAAGAAGAGACATACCCCGCCTGGGGGCATAGAAGCCGTGAAGAGTATACCCCGGCTTGGGGGCATTTGAAGAGAGCTACACCCCGCTTTGGGGGCATTTGAAGAAGAAACATACCCCACCTGGGGGCATAGAAGCCATGAAGAGTATACCCCACCATAGGGGCATTTGAAGAGAGTTACACCCCGCCTCGGGGGCATTAAAAAAAAACACACCCAGGTCTGGGGACATAGAAGCCATGAAAAATACACCCCACCTGTGGGCACAGAAGCGAAGAGGCAAAACACACCCCTCAGGGGGGGCGCATACCAAATAAAGCTACACCCCAACCTGGGGGCACATTAAGAGAAATACACTCCAACGCGGAAGCAGTAACGAGAAAAGAAGATCATAATAAAGAAAAAGACACACATGAGGCAGACGTGGTCTTCGAGCCCGCCTCGTCACACAAAAGAAGAGAAGAAAAGAAAGAAAAGATACATGAGGTAAACATGGTCTTTGCACCTGCCTCTCCACATAAAAGAAGAAGAGAAGAAAAGAAAGAAAAGAGACGTGAGGCAGACGTGGTCCTCGAACCCGCCTCTTTACATAAAAAAAAAAAGAAAAGGAAAAAAAAGAAGAAAAAACACATGAGACAGACGTGGTCCTCGAACCCGCCTCATCACGCAAAAGAAGAGAAGAAAGGAAGAAGAGACACGTGAGACAGACGTGGTCCATGAAGCCGCCTCTTCACACAAAAGAAGAAGAGCAGAACCAAAAGAAGACACATGAGGCAGACGTGGTCTTCGAGTCCGCCTCATCATACAAAAGAAGAGAAGGAAAGAAAGAATGCACATGAGGCGAACACGGTCTCTGCACCTGCCTCTCTACAAAAGAAGAAGAGAAGGAGAAAAAAAAAGAGAGTCACGAGACAGACGCGGTCTTTGCACCTGCATGTCCATAAAAGAAGAAGAGAAGAAGAGAGAGAACAGCCATCGGGGCGTTAAACCAAAAAAATATTCAGCCATCGGGGCTTCAAGCCGATAGATATTCCGCCGACGAGGCGTTAAACCGGAAAATATTCCGCCGACGGGGCATTAAACCGGAAAATATTCAGCCATCGGGGCTTCAAGTCGACAGATATTCAGCCATCAGGGCTTCAATCCGACAGATGTTCAGCCATCGGGGCTTCAAGCCGACAGATATCCAGCCATCGGGGCTTCAAGCCGACAGATATTCAGCCATCGGGGCTTCAAGCCTACAGATATTCAGCCATCGGGGCTTCAAGCCGACAGATATCCAGCCATCGGGGCTTCAAGCCGACAGATATTCCGTCGACGGGGGGTTAAACCGACTAGACCTTCCGCCGACGGGGCGTTAAACTGACTGGACCCTCCGCTGACGAGGCGTTAAACCGACTAAACCTTCCGCCAACTGGGCGTTAAACCGACTAAACCTTCCGCCGACGGGGCGTTAAACTGACTAAACCTTCCACCGACGGGGCGTTAAACCGACTAGACCTTCCGCCGATAGAGCGTTAAACCGACTAAACCTTCCATCGATGGGGCGTTAAACCGACTAAACCTTCCGCCGACGGGGCATTAAACTGACTAAACCTCCCGCCGACGGGGCGTTAAACCGACTAAACCTTCCGCCGACGCCGACTAAACCTTCCGCCGACGGGGCGTTAAACCGACTAAACCTTCTGCCGGCGGGGTGTTAAACCTACTAGACCTTCGGCCAACGGGGCGTTAAACCGACTAAACCTTCCACCGATGGGGCGTTAAACCGACTAAACCTTCCGCCGATAGGGCGTTAAACCGACTAGACCTTCTGTCGACGGGGTGCTAAACAGACCAACTTTCAGCCATCGGGGCTTCAAGCCGACAACTACCCGTTCATCGGCCTTCGGGTCGACAGCTATCTAATTATCAGCCTTTGGGTCGACAGCTACCCCTTCATCGGCCTTCGGGTCGACAGCTATTTAGTTATCGGCCTTTGGGTCGACAGCTACCCCTTCATCGGCCTTCGGGTCGACAACTATTTAGTTATCGGCCTTTGGGTCGACAGATACCCCTTCATCGGCCTTCGGGTCGACAGCTATATAATCATCGGCTCCTAGCCGATAGCTACCTCATCATCGGCTCCTAGCCGACAGCTATCTCATCATTGGCACCCCAGCCGACAGCTTCCCAGTTAAAAAAATAGACATCTCGCTTTGGTTCAGATCCTTCCCCGGCCAGAGAACAAAAGAATAAACCTTCCATTTTGGTCCAGATCCTTCCCTGGCCAGAGAACAAAAGAGACACGTCTCTCCGACTCTCACATCCCGCTACCCAACGCCCCTCTGCAGGGCCATTTTGGCTAGGGCCCACTGTCAGGATTAATCCATCCGTCCCACCGCGTTTCCCGATTTTAGCTCCCGCAGCCCGCTCCCCAGCATCTTTTAGCCCTTATGGCTCACTTTCGTGATGTCCCTCGGGTTCTATAGCCCGCTTACCTAATACCCTTTCAGCCCTTTTGCGGTCTGCCTCCCTAATACCTTTACTACCACTACACTTATACGTAACAATAATATTTTCCTATGCAAAAAAAACAACAACAACAAAAAATAAAAACACAAAAAAAAATAAAAAAAAGAGAATGCACGATTGCCCCGCTTGCATGGTTGCTTAATATAGAATAATACACCTCCTTCAAATTTTCTAGGACCGAGTTTCCTTGCTAAATAATAATATCGCCCCGATTCCGGATGCACGCGCGTCACGGCGTACGTTCGAAGGGAACCCAACTATGGCGGGTGCACACGTCAAGGGGAAGAGTCATGACTGAATCGCTAAGCCCAACTCACAAAATAAACCTGAGACAACGCTCCCACACTTAGCACTTAATGTGTTCAATAGCCTTCGACTATAGAGATTGCCCGAATTTATTCTTAGCACTCTACAGAGACTTGAATTCCTACACTCGCGTGAAAGGTAATCGTGAGGAAAAAGCTGCCTACCCCCACTGTAAAAAAAAGAGAGGAGAGAAAAAAAAAAGAAAAGAGAGAGAAACGCGGAGCCGAGTAGCCAGGAATCCCCACTGAAACAAATGAGGAGACTCGCGCGAAATGGTGAAGCGAATCACAATAAGGACGAATCTTAGTAGCCGGGAATCCCCATTGAGGCACATGAGGAGACTCACGCCGAACAGTAAAATCCGCTACCAAAATAAACAGATGGGGGCTGTGTGAAGCTACCGAAAGTCGAAAGCCTGGAACTAATGTGTAGGCGCTAGAGTGATCCTCGAGTGTAACCAGGAAAACCTGCATATCCCTATGGTTAGAGCTCTTTGTTCACACATTTGCACTGCCACGCCACAGAGAATTACCTCGGGTGAAATGCGTGAATTTAGGCTATGCATGCAAGACATGCCATATCCTCTTGATGGGTGCACCACCCCTGAATTGTGCCTCGCGGCCCGCACCGCATCTACGAATTACGGGCGATGTCCCTATCTTATCCCCTATAAGGGGAGCTGCCTTACTTATATTTATGTTATGCCTGCTAATGAATGCTTGCATGCTTGAATAAAAGGAACTATAATAAATAATAATAATAAATAATAAAACTGTGTGTATACAATAAACTCAATTTCGGTCATCGAAGCCTACGTTCCCAGCTACGACTCATAGAGCCCAACCTTAGCCCCCATGGCCTACCTCTTGCCCTCGCGGCTCGTTAATCCCCAACTTCGGCTCTTCAAGTCCGCTCCCAGCCTTGGCTGTTTCGACCTCCCTTATCGGCTCCTGAGCCGACAGCTTTCAATTATCGGCCCCTGAGCTGATAGCTTTCAATCATCGGCCCCTGAGCTGACAGCTTTCTAATCATCGGCCTTCGGGTCGACATCTTTTCAATTATCGGCCCCGGGTCAACAGCTTTTCAATTATTGGCTCCCATGCCAACAGACTTTCAATTATTGGCTCCCATACCAACAGCTTTCAATTATCGGTCCCTGAGCCGGCAGCTTTCTAATCATCGGCCTTCGGGTCGACAGCTTTTTAATTATTGGCTCTCATGCCAACAGCTTTCAATTATCGGCCCCTGAGCCGACAGCTTTTAATCATCGGCCTTTAAGTCGACAGCTTTTCAATTATTGGCCCCTATGTCAACAGCTTTCAATTATCGGCCGCTGTGCCTACAGCTCTTATATCATTGGCATCCACGCCAACAGTCACCTGGAGTTCTTCAAAAAAAAAAGTGAAAAAAAGAAGGGAAAAAGAAGGGAAGAAGAGAAGAAAAAAAACAACAAAAAAAAGAACAAAAAAAAAGAAATGACTGTGAAACGCACTGAAATTTCGTGGTGTGAGAATATCAGGGTATCGATGGTCTTTTCATCGGTTTATCTAGTGCGAGGGCGTGCCAGTCACTTAGGTGACAATGTGTTCGGGCTTCGAGACTGGAGTGGTCCGAAGCCCGGGGTGCGCTCCATCTGACTGATCAGACGATTGTGGATATCGGGTCGGGACTGGAGACCCGCCGCGCCATAAAGGCCGCGACGTTAATTACTTCCCCTCGGAGAGGGGAAGACCTCTGATTAATCGCCAAGAAAAGGGGCCAAATGACCTAAAGATCGTTCTTCATTAAAGCATGTAAGTTAGGTTGAGATGATTTAAACCCTCCGCATCGGTATGCAAAATGACGTTCAAAACCATACAAATACTTGCTGCGAGTGCGGCAAATTTAATGCAAGTGCGGGATTAGATCCCGGTATATATATATCAGTCACTAACAGACAATCCAGTATTCGGTCGAGAGTCCATATTCGAAGCATCGAAGTTAACAACAAAGACATTCGGATATCTGCCGTAGGTACGGCACGCTTCACGTGGGTGCGGAATCGGGTCCCGGAAGAAGTGGGTCAAGCTGATGAACTATCGGCCCAAGAGGTGCACGGATCATGACCATGTCGGGAATCCCGAGGTCCATGTCCGATACCACGGGGCATCATTACACAGTCCGGGGGAGCGGGTTGTTAAGTGTAAGGCCCGAAACTCGACAACGTGCGCCCTCGCACGCGGATCGACCTGTGCGGTCAGGTCGCGGGGTTCGACCTGCCCGGTCAGGTCGCGGGGGTCAAGGGGGCAGCGCCCCTTGCGGGGGTTTTCGGGGGCAGCGCCCCCGGAACAAAATTTGGATTATAGTAGAGGGGAAACTTTTGATTAGCTTTACTCATTAGCTTTAATTCTTTTCTATCATTTGATTAATCGTTTTTTTGGCATACCGGTTCAGGGAAGCAACGGGGACGGGGCGCGCCGGATTAGTATCAAGAGGAGGGCGCCGTTTTAGAGGCCAAAGGAGGGAGTGGGGGCGCCGTTTTAAGGTGAACATGGAGATGGAGAGGGCGCGCCATTTTTGGGACTCAAGGAAGGAGGTGGAGGTAGGGCGCCGGAATAGGCCCAATGGGGGGGCGCGCCGTTTTAAGGATGCTACAAGGGGATAGAAGGGCGCGCCGGTTTAAGGAAGGCCAATGGGCGCGCCGTTTTAGCCTTCAAAGGAAATGGGGGTTACGAGAATGGGGTTAAATCGGCGCGGTGAGGGGTGACCGCGCCGGATTAGGCCACGCCGAGACATCGTCTCTTGAGTTTTCTTATTCGTTCTGTGGACTTGTTTTGCTTTCTGTTCTTGATTCTATGGCCTACAGAAGGATCAATAGTTAGATTAATTGCTCGATTGACACCCTAGATCAATAGGATGAAGGTTTAAGCATCGTTGTTGGTTTGTTAAGGTGAGTGAGCAGGAGATTTATGTATTCATTCAGGGGGGGGTTCAGTTCACAGAGTTTACTGTGTATTGGATTAAAACTTAGTTCGTTCTTGAGTGGCTCAATTTGTTCACTTGTTCTTGGCCCTGGCGAGAATCGGGCAGCACCTCCCCTAGATCGGAAGGGTCCGGAGGAAAAGATGGGGCGCGCCATGCGGAGAGAACTCCGACGGCCCCGAAACATCCCGGTGTGTGCATAAGCAACGACACCAGTAAAGTTACCCCATTAGGGGCCGGAGATCCCGAGGGCTAGCCTACAAGGGAAACCGGTGACCCATGGGTTGTTGTGATCGTATCGACTCCCCCCGTTCGGGGCCGGAGGTCCTGAGGGCCAGCCTACAAAGGAACTCCGACGACCCGAGGGTTGTCGTGATCGCGTGGCTGAAGACCACGTGAGAGCCGAAGTCGACACAAGAACACGGCGGTAAAAAAAAAAGAGAGAGAGAGCCACTATGGGCTGAGTATTGAGGGGGATTGGGGCATCAAAAATCTCCCAAAGGGGAGTTTTCCTTTCATTCCACAACAGACCGAACTCCGATTACATTGAAGGGGAATACGAAGACAAAGGTCTACATGTGAAGATCACCAAAAGGAAATCAAAGGGGCAGAAGGAAATGCAAAGACAAAGGGGGGAACCGAGCTCTCTTCCCCTCACCTCTCCTTCTTTCTTTCACCCTCTTATCTCTCTTCACACTTCGGAACAGGGCTTCACCGCCAGTAGAGCGTCCCTCCTCTTTTTTCACCGATCAAAGTTCCCCGTGGTGGGCTTTTTATAGGGGCCAGTGGCCCTGTCGAAGGGAGAGCCCCCCCCCATTCCCCCTTATTTCTCTTTATTTCCTCTTCTTTCCATCTTGCTTCGCCTGCAACGCCGCTGCCGTGTCGCCGTGTCGAGAGCCGTTGTCGTGGACGTCACCTCTGCCGCGGCTACAGTGTGACCGGGAGAGGGGCAGAGGCATGGCCTCCTCCTTCGCTGGCATGTACACCGCTAGCCACGTTTCCTTTCATCATTTGTAGGAGCATGGGCGGCCGGCGGACGAAGTGGGCGTTCGACGGTGCAGGGCTCGAGGGTTTCCATTTGAAGAACATGCTTGGATGCCCAATGGGTCGAAGCATACCTTTTGCCATTTTAAGCAGTTCGTCGACGTGCTGTTCGCAGGAAACAGGGGACCGTAATGCCGACGGGATGGGTTGGTTGCTCGCAAGGAAATGCTTCAGAGAAAGGGGTTAAAACGGCGCCACATCCAAAGGGGGGGCGCGCCGTTTTAAGCATCCAAAATGGAGGCCCCCTTCGAGCGTGCCGTGTAGCCAATGAAAATAAAAGAGGTTAAAACGGCACCATATTCCAAAGGGGGCGCGCCGTTTTAAGGGGGGGGCGCGCCGTTTTAAGGCGCGCCGTTTTAAAGTCCCCTCGTGCCGTTTTAAGCACTAAACGGATTCTTCTCGAAGTCGCGGCCATTTTACGTGAATGTCGACATTCCCGGAAGGTTCCGGTTGCTATGTATGACCTCTACAATGTTCCATTCGCAGCCTTTGGGGCCCGGTCCCAGACTCTGCGTGACTTTCGGTGCACGTCGGGCTATGTCGGAGTCCCCGACTCTTCTTTGATTCAGCTCTCGGCACGGCCGGCTGTAGAGTTGTGGCCATATCTTCCGCCCGGGGGGCTCCCTCATCGGCTAGCGGACCACCAAGCAAGTCCTCATCCTGATCGGGGAGGCATGAGGTTTATTTGGCATTTTCATCTTCGGCTTGCTCTCGAGTGTCGAGACGTGCATGCCGTATGATCATCATCGACATTTTTCGACGTCCACAATGACAAAAAAAGAGAAGAGAAAAGAGAGAAGAAAAGAAAGAAAAAGAGACCAACATACCATGTCAGCGCCCGGCACCCTGTCGGCACTGACTAAGAGACAAAGAGATCAACAAACCCTGTCAGCTCCCGACGCCCCGTCGGCACTGATGAAGAGACCAATATGCTACTTCAGTTCCCGACACCCCGTCGGCAGTTCCCGACACCCCGTCGGCACTGATGAAGAGACCAATATTCTGCTTCAGTTGCCGACACCCCGTCGGCACAGATGAAGAGACCAATATGCTGCTTCAGTTCCCGACACCCCGTCGGCACTGATGAAGAGACCAACATACTGCTTCAGTTCCCGGCACCCCGCAGGCACTGATGAAGAGACAAAGAGACCAACAAACCATGTCAGCTCCCAGCATCCTGTCGACACTGACGAAGAGAAAAAGAGACAAACAGACCATGTCAGCTCCCGACACCCTGACGGCACTGACGAAGAGACCAAGAGATCAACAGACCATGTCAGCTCCCAGCACCCTGTCGGTACTGGCGAAGAGAATAAAAGACCAACACATACCATGTCAACGCCCGACACCCTGTCAGGCATTGGCGAAGAGACCAAGAGATCAACAGACCATGTCGGTTCCCCGGCACTCTGTCGGCACTGACGAAGAGAAGAAGAGAACAAGTAAACCATGTCAACGCCCGACACCCCGTCGACACTGACGAAGAGAAGAAGAGACCAACATGCCATGTCAGTCCCCGACACCCCATCGGCACTGACGAAGAGAAGAAGAGATCAACATGCCATGTCAGTCCCCGACACCCCGTCGGCACTGACGAAGAGAAGAAGAGACCAACATGCTACGCCAGCTCCCAACACCCCGTCGGCATCGACGAAGAGAAAAGAGACAAGTACACCCACGGGCACCGCCCGGATCATCCTTCGCCTGCGCTACCCGTGGGTGGGGGCATTTGTGGACATGCAAAATTGCACCCCCATACGTCCCAACTAATCTAGCATCAACAACGACTCCAAATAGAAAAACTACGGGGAAGATGGGCCGTCCGGACTCCCCGAGCACACACACACACTGCCGTGGCGTTGTCCCCAGAATCACGACAGTGAAGAGAAATCAACCACCGGGAGCCCCACAATCCATGGGCCTCGAAGAAAATCGAATGGGTCACAACTCTTGCTCACAATGGGCTCAGAAATGCCCACTTAGCCCTTCAATGGCATAGCCCTTGGCCCTTCAGCGGCACAGCCCTTGGGCCCTTCAGCGGTACGCCCATTGGCCCTTCAGCGACACACCTCTAGTGGTCTTCAGCGGCACGCCCCCTTGGCCCTTCAGCGTCACAGCCCTGTGGCCCTTCAGCGGTACGTCGTTGGCCCTTCAGCGGCACAGTCATTTAGCCCTTCAGTGGCACAGCCATTTGGACCTTCAGCGGTACAACTCCTGCCCCCCCCAGCGGCACACCTCGCCAGCCTCCAGCGGCGTGCCTGGCAGCGCTTCCAGCGGCACGCTTCTACGGTCTTCTAGCGGCATGAGTTTCTGCCCGTTCAATGGCACACTTCGGCTGCAGCCCGGCGCGATCAGCAGGCAATCTTAACGCCATCCCCTATAGATCTTTGGCGCGCAATGGGGTTGCTGAGGTGTCACCCAGGGAGAGAGCCACGCTGCCTACTCCTCCTGCCACCCAGGACAAGGGAGTCAACTCCCATTAAATGCACTTCGGACGCCTCCCGCCTTCGAACGCTTCCATCGTGTAGGGTATAAAAACCCCTCTCCTTCGCTCCGAACAAGAAGGAAGAGACGAACACACACAGACAGACGCAGAGAGAAGAGAAGAAGGAAAAGAAGAAGAGAAGAAGAAGAGGGAGGCGCCTGCCCTCCTGCTGCTCCGTCCACCGCCGTCCACGCAAAGAAGAAGAGAAGGAAAAGAGAGAAGAGAAGAAGAGAGGAGTGAGGTCTGGGAGGGGAGGAGCCCATGTCCCGTTCCCCTTCCCACCTTGTATTTTCGTTTCTTTTTCCCTTTTTTTTGTTGTTGTCCCCCTTTTCTTTCTCCCTGCGATGTATTGGCCCTTTGTGACCTCCCGTTCTTTGTGAATGAAAAGCCTTGCTCTTGGGGTTTCCCCCACCGTCTCTGTCTATCTTCCTCCCCTTGGTCTTTTCCTCTCCCTCTTCTTCCCTATCGGTTTGACCTCCGGCAGTGATCTTTCCCCCTTTGCGTTTCATCCTCGTAGGGCCTCTGACCCTCACCCTCGCCCATTCGCCTGTGGGGAGTTACTCCCCCTGGCCTCTTAGCGGCCTGCTCTCACCCCTGGCGGCCTTCAGCGGCACGCCCCTGGGGTGCTTTGTCGACACGTCCTATGTGCTCCTTCAGCGGCACACTTGCTAATATGCCCCCAGCGGCACATGTCGCTCAGCGGCACGCTCCTGCCATCCTTTAGCGGCACGCCCCGTGCCACCCCTCCCATTGTTCCAGCTGGCGGCACAGCCTCCCCTGTATTTGCCCAGCGGCACACCTCTCTTGGCCGCCCAGCGGCACACTCTCCTTGGCCGCTTCAAAGGTACGCTCCCCCTACGGGTCGGTTCAGCGGCGCACCTCCACTATTGGTCTGCCTAGCAGCACACCCTTAGGCTGCCTCAGCGGCACACCTTGATTGTCACTCCTCTGGTGCATTCGTGACTTGTATCAGCCTACTGGTTTCCCGGCGTTCTCTCCGAGTTTTTCGAAGTTTCTCCGAAGGTGGCTACCTAGGCACACACCTCCAATTGTCGGGTTCCGCCACTCCATGTGGGCACGTTCCCTGTATCTCCCTTACGCTCGGGTCAAGGGGAGATGCTGCCGAATTTTTGTTAGAAACGATAACATATTAAAAAGATAAAAGAAAGTAACAAACAAACAAAAAGAACAACGGTAAAAATGCTTTAACCGAGGCAAGGGAATCGCAATTAACTCGAAAAGAGTCGAATCAAACGACGACTAAGCGACTTGAACATTCCTCCTCATGGGAGAAAGAATGGAAGTTAATCAAGAGGAAGAAAGAAGAAACCTATGCAAACTTAATAAAAATCAGAAAAGAAGAAAAGAAAAGCCTTAAAAGAAGCGGAGGAGGAGTGGGCCTTCACCGGTACACCTGATCCAGTCCTTCGCCGACACCCTCCACCCTCCTTCACCGGTACACCCTCCATCGTCCTTCGCCGGCACGCCCATGATAGCCTTCCCCGGTACACCCTCCTGCTGACTCCCCCGGCACACTTCTTCGAGCCCTTCAGCGACACGCCTCCTCGTTGCCTTCCCCGGCACACCCCCCGTCTCCTTTGTCGACACGCTTCCCACTACCCTTCACCGGCACACACGCCTAAACCTCCTTGTCCGGCGCATCTTCCCTCTCCCCAGCGGCATGCCTCCCCCCTGCTCCAGCGGTATGCCTACATCCCATAGCCTTCGCCGGCACGCCTCCCCTCTTCCTTCGCCGGCACGCCCTTCCGGTTCCTTCGCTGGCACGCCCCTTTAGCCCCTTTTTGGCCCATCAACGGCCCACTCTTTCTCCAGAAAATATGTGTAATATAATAATAATAAATTAATAAAAAAACTATGATGAGTAAATAAATCTGAATATATGTATGAAATAAACAAAAAATGTGGAATAATAATAATAATGGTAAACAAAAAGGGAAAATCTAATAGTAATAATAATAAACAAACTAGAGAAATCATTTAGAATAAATACATTAAAAAAGGGAAATAAGTAATATATATATATAATTTGAAACCTAGATAAAAAAATGGTAAAATCTATATCACAGCCCCGTCTCTCCTGCGACCCAGTGCTGAAGGAACAACAATGTCGCCCTTCTAGGTTGGGTTTAAGTCTTGGGAATTATCCCGAAATAGTCACGACCTGACCTCGCCTCGGGCCGATATTCCGATTAAACCGGACTCGTTTCTCAGGACGGATCCCTTCCGAGCCGCTACTAAAATTACCGCACGTTCGGCAGACATTTGAACGGGTTCATCTCGATTTCCGCCGTGTTTCTATTACCGGACTATGTTCGAATATGAAAAGGCCCGTGAATGACCGACATGGTCGATGGCTCTCATCCTGACATGGTCGTAATCCGGCATTGCTCCGGACCAATAGTTCATCAATTCCGACCCGCTCCTATTGGGATTCGTTCCCGCTCTTTCATTGAAATTGCCGCGAACTCGGCATACATCTGTACGGGGTTGTTTCTATCTACGCCGTACCTTCAATACGGACCTTTGTCTGAATAAAAAATGGTCCGTGAGTGACCGACAAAATCGGAATAGAACGAGATGGCTCCCGTCATCCTTGGACCCTTTGCATGGGAACATCAATAAGGCCTTAGTGGGCCACGCTTAGACCTCGGGTCTGCCCCGATCATGGTCATTGCCTGACCCCTATTCTCGACCTATAGCTCGCTCCCTTCGAACATGTTTTTGATTTTGGAATCTAGTCCCGGGACTCTTCCCCGTTGCCCTCCGGCACCGGAATCATTAATGATGCCCACACAAGCCCCATTTGGACCGCGGGAGGCGCTCCCGGTATGGTCCCGACTGGATCTCGCACCGGGCCAATAAATTCGCTAGTTTCCTGCTACACTAACCGAGATTTAACCGAATGTTTTCAGTGTCTCGGACTAATGTATTGGCCGTATCACGGCATACATATGTTCCAGGTCCTCCTGCGACGATTATGATATTCTCAAGCCAGACACCCGTCCGAATATTAAACGGTCTCCCGAATGACCAACACGTTTCGAACTTCCGCTTCCCTAGACACAAGGCTTTTCAACCGATTCAAGGGATATTCCCTCGTTGCCCCTTGGCACCGAAAATGTTAATGACGCTCATGCAAGTCTTATTTTGACCGCGGGGGGCCCACCACAGTATGGTCGCAGCTTGCTCTTGCACCGGGCCAACAGATTTACTGGTTTTTGACCGCTCCAACCGAGATTCAGCCGAACGTTTTTTGCTCTTCCGAACAATAAATTTGACGTACCTCGGCATACATGCGTTCCGGTTTTCCCGCGACACCCGCGATTTTCTCGAGTCGGACATTTATCCGAACATTAAATGGTCAGTACACGACCGACATGACCGCGAATGATTTTCTTCTCGCCCTCGCGGGAGGATTCCAATACCTCATAGTAGACCTTCCATGCAATTGATTTCTTGGCCATGAGGCCCTGAATCCCGGCGATTAATCAAGGGTGTTCCCTCGTATGGGGGATGTAAATGACACCGTGACCTTTATGACGCGGCGGGTTTTGGTCCCGACACGAACCACACAATCGTCTGACCAAGTCAAATCGAGCGCACCATGGGCTCTTCGAAGCCCGAACAAATTGTCACTTCAGTAACTGGCATGCCCACGCGCTTAATAGACGAACCACTTGAATGAGCGAATTTTAGTGCGTCCACGGATCCCCAGGTGTCTCGGTCCCTAAATCATCACATCGACGTCTCTCACATACAACACTCCTAATCGATAGCGCATTCGGCCCAGAGGGCCGAATGCGCTACTCAACCCCAATGTCAAAGGTGGTCTAGTGATTTTCACTCTATGTCATGTGGTGGATGATACGGAAAGTTAAAACTATATATGAGTTTTTGAAGAGTAGATTGTTTAGATTGAGCAAGTGATTACGATTGTTTTCTATGAATGACACTAGATCTAGGTTTAGGGTGACAATTTAAGGGAACTTAACCGTTAAGGATGTGGTTGGCTCGAATGACCTATTTGCATCATGCAATTCAACATTTGTCCATATCGGCCTATTCTCATGCAATGCAAGGTTTATTATTCTTAGAAACGATCTTACTTATAAACTGGTACGTAATGTAACATACTTTCTTGCCTTCAATCCATACTTATGTAAAACTCATCCTAAGCCTTATTAACTTAGTTTTGTTGTTGCATATTTTATCATTTATAGAAATCTATATAAGGACTTAGAGAAAACTTATTGTTGGTGAACATCATGTCTTAACTTGATCTGAACACATAATGTGTAGTTCATAGTTTTTGGAAAATAGTTTCGAACATAGATCGAAGAAGCTAGACGTAAGGCTTATGCTTGATTCGTGCTTAGAAATCCTACCTCAATGGAAGCTTGAAACTCTAAGTCTTCTATCATTCCCTTGAAACAGCTCATCCTTCTCTCTAGTTTTGCCCTTAGGGTAAGAGGTTAGAGGAACATAGAACCCAGTCTCAAAAAAAGAGAAGAAGTCAGATAATGATTTAAGACACTCGCAAGATACTTACTATAATTAGACAATAAGTTTCCCCCAAGAATTCTCCGGGGAGTGTAAGAAGCTAAGGAAATGAGAAGAACAAGAATAAAAGACAAAGGAAAAGAGTAAAATCTATATAACTCTCTCTGCACTGAGTTAGAATATAACTCTCTCCGCTCTAGGTTAGAATATGCCCCTTTACGACACCCTTACATGTAAAGTCAGACTATTAGATCACCTCCGATCCATACCTGCAGACATGCTCTATTCCCTGGCAATCTTCTATTTGTTTGATCAATATCCCCCAAAGTCTTGCAGAAAATCTGACCAGTTCAATTAGAAAGATCCACATATTGGTCTTCAATTAGAAAGACCCACATTAATTTGATACGTATTAATTAGAGAGGAGCTTTTACGCGTTGTCGTATACAAAAGTCTTAAATCTCACAACAACATACGTATGAGTAACACTTAGCTGCACTGCATGGTTTGATGCACTATCAGCTAGCGCGCTAATATGGTGTTTTGAGAACGATTCTTTTTTAAAAAAAAATTTATGTAAAAAATTATGTTGTGTCAATTTTTAACATAAATTTTAAAATTGATGAAAATTGACATTTCTTGTTTGACAACATTTTCATACTTTTTAAATTTTATGTAGATCTATTTGACATATAATTTTTTATAATTTAAATATTATTAAATTGATCAAAATAGTTCATTGCCCACTCTTCCCGGCCCTCTTCTGCTCACCTGGACATGGCTGTCTTAAAATCATAGGAAAACCCCTTTCCCACCCTCCCGCCGCCGACCATTCTGTCGGAACCTTGCGTGCCACTATCACCAGATTAACTCCCCATCCAGCCCTTCTTGCCAGCACGGCCACCCCTCTCCACTCCGGCTACCTAGCCACACCGCCCAGCTCAGCCACCGTGCGAAGGCTCTTCCTTGACGTCCTCCTACAGTCATGCTCTGCGAACATGGCCATAGTAAACGAAAAATAAGAAGGAAGAAGGGGGAGGAGGCCATGGGTTTGGAGACCAACTCCATGGTATTATTCAAGGTGGCGGAGCTCCTGAAGGGTGTCCGACTGGTAGTCATATGTTTAAGATTATATATTTAATACGTCTTGTAGACTTTTTTTTTAAAAAAAATCAAATGATTCAATATATCATATATTTAATACGTCTTTCCCACATTAGAAAGAGTGGTAATTTTGTTAATAGGAACCCACATGACGGAGTGTAACCCTCCAAAAAATTTATAAAATATTCTGGAATATTTAAGAACTTTTCTGGGAATTAATAAGAATTTTTAAGACCTAAATGGGCTAATAAAAGAATTTCTGAGTTAAATAAATCATTATTAAGGCCCAAGTATAATAACCAATTAATCTAACGTATTTAAATAAAACTCAAAAGGATTAAGGACCAAGCCCATGAAGTTTGGCCCATATTCTATAAGCTTAATTAGTCTATTTACGGAATATAGGGGATAAATACTCCTTGTTTAGATAAACAAATGGATAAAGGAATAAAAGAGTTTGAATTAAATTCAAATTCGGCACCCAGACCCGTAAGCGGTCTATCGTAAGACCGCCGACTCCCATAAAACGGTCGCCCAATGACCGCTTATACTTGGTAGTTCCGTGAATAGAAGAAAGAGCAAAAATATTTAATTTTTGAGATTTTATCTCCTAGAGATCGAGGTAGAAAGACTTGTAGACGTGTTTAAGACTCTCAGAGGTTGACCTAAAAGTTTAATAAGGACTTTAGAATGGATCTAATCCATGCAACCCTAGTTAAACCCTATAAATAGATCCCAGATTTGACATGCGCGACCCCTACTTTGGCTCGCGTGGAACTCAGGTAAGGAGGCAGAATTAGAGGTAAGTTTCTTCTTAAAATTTATTCATTATAGCTAGAACTAACTACCCTCTAAATTTCATTCTAGGAGATTGTAGGCACCAAAAATTGTACACCCAGATATCCTGCTCAGCCCAGCATCAACAACGGCACCGAGTGAAGAAGCCCCGGAGAGACTAGTCATCCGGACTCCCCAAATATGCACACTGCCGTGAAGCCGTCTCCGGAGTCACGACAGTGAAGAGAAATCAACCAGCCTCGAAGAAAATCAAATGGGCCACAACTCGCGCTCACAACGGGCCAGGAACTGCCCATTTAGCCTTCAGCGGCGCGCCCCGGCAACCTTCAGCGGCACGCCCCTACCGCCCGTTCAGCGGCACACCCCCGCTGGCCCTTCAACGGCACGCTGCCTGGGCTCCTTCAACAGCGCGCCGGTTAGCCCCTTCCCCGGCACGCCCTTATGGTGCTTCAGCGACACGCCCTTTGGGCTCTTCAGCGGCACACCCCTTTGCCCTGTTCAGCGGCACGCCCTTCAGCGGCACAGCCCTTGAGCTCTTCAGCGGCACAGCCCTTGAGCTCTTCAGCGGCACGCCCTGACAGTCGTTCAACGGCACACCCGTGGTGACCCTTCAGCGGCACGCCCCCCAGCCCGTTCAACGGCACACCCATGGCGGCACCCATGCGGCACGCATGCGAGCTCTTCAGCGGCACACTTTTGCAGCCCCTCCGCGGCACACTTCTTGGGCCTTCCAGCGGCATGGGTCTCTGGCCATTCAGTGGCATGCTTCCTATGTCTCCCCAGCGGCACGCCTTTTGGCCTCTCAGCAGCACGCTTGTTGTGCCTGCCAACGGCACGCCATTCAGGCTCTTCAACGGCACGTTTCGGCAGATGAAATCTTACTCCCATGTCCTACGGATTCTTAGCGCACAGTGGACTTGCTGAGGTGTCGCCCGGGGAGAGAGCCACGCTGCCTACTCCTCCTGCCACCCAGGACAAGGGAGTCAACTCCCATTAAATGCCCGCCGGAGGCTTCCTGCCTTTGGAGGCTCCCGCCGCCCGGGGTATAAAACCCCTCTTCGCTGCGAACAGAAGGGGGGACGGAGAGGGAGAGGCAGACAGTGAAGAGAAGAAGAGAAGAATAAGAAGAGAAGAAGAGGGAAGAGAGGAAGAAAGGGGTGAGACTTCGCCGCTCCACCCACCGCCGCCGTCTGTGCGAAGAGGGAAGAGAGGAAGAGAAGAAGAAGAAGGGGAGGGGAGGCTTTGCCCTCCCCCCCCCTCCGGCTGCTCCGTCCATCGCCATCCGCGCGAAGAGAAGAAGAAGAAGAGGAAGAGAAAGAAGAGAAGAAGAAAAGGGGGGAGAGGGCCTGCTGCCCTTCCCCTCCCCACTGCTACTCTGGCTTCCGGCGTTCATGCGAAGAGAAGAGGAGAAGAAGAATGAGTGGAGAGAGAGAGTGAGGTCCAGGAGGGGAGGAGTCCACGCTCCGTCCCCCCCATTTTATCTTCTTTCTTTCTTTTTTTATCTCCATGTTTTCCTTTCCGTCGCCATATATTAGCTCCCTTGGAGCACTCCTTTTGTGAGAATAAAAGTAGAAGGCTTGCAAATATTTTCTTTGGACGTCTTTCTAAAGCATTTCTTCCGTGTTTGCCTCCTTCGGTGTTTCACGCCCCTTTCCCTTTCCTTTCGTTAGGGCTTGCTTCCTCCCGGGCATTTTTGTCTTCGCTCACCCCTGGGTGCCCTTAGCGGCACATCCCAGCCGTGCCTCCAATGGCACACCCTCCATATGCCTTCAACGGCACGCCCCTGGGCACCTTTAGCGGCACGCCTCTGGCAGCCTTCAGCAGCACGCCCATGGGGACCTTCGTCGACACGCTCCTGCCGCCTTCAGCGGCACGCCCTTGCCCCCCCCTTCAGCGGTACAGCCCCTCAGCGGCACACCCGGGCCCCTCCCAGTCCGGCGCGCCCTCTTGTGCCTTCCTTGCCAGGCACACTCGCCCCTCCTTCTTGCCCGGTGCATTCCCCCTTTTGCTAGTCCTAGAGTAGTCTTCCACCCGCCGTTCCCTCCGAGTTTTCCGAGGTTTATTAAGGTGTTGCCGCCCCCAGGCGCCCACCTCCAATTGTCAGGTTCCGCCACTCCATGTGGGCGCGTTCCCTGTATATCCCTTACGCTCGGGTTAAGGGGAGATGCTGCCGAATTTTTGTTAGAAACAATAACATATTAAAAGGACAAGAGGAAGTAACAAACAAATGGGACAATAACGAATTAAAAGGCTAAAGGGAGCAACAAACCAATGAAAAGAACAACAATAAAACGCTTCAACTAAGGCAAAGGAACCGCAATCAACACAAAGAGAGTCGAATCAAACAACGATCAAGCAACTTGAACATCCGCCCTCACGAGAGGAAGAATGAAAGTTAATCAAGAGGAAGAAAGAAGAAACCCATGCAAGCTTAATAAAATCAAGAGAGAAACGGAAAAGGGAAAAGACATAAGAACGGAGGAGGAGTTGGGCTCCCCATGCCCTTCGCCGGTACACCCTCCAGCCACCTTCGCGGGCACGCCCGCTCGCGCCCTTCGCCGGCACACCCCCTCTTTTGCCACCTTCGTCAGTACACCCTCCAGCCACCTTCGCCGGCACGCCCGCTCGCGCCCTTCGCCGGCACGCCCCCTCTCAGCCACCTTCGCCGGCACGCTCCCGCGACCCCTTTATCGGCACGCTCTCTCTACGCTCAGTGGCACGCTCGCGCCCTTCGCCGACACGCCCGTTCGCGCCCCTCGCCGACACGCCCACTTGCCCCTTTGTCGGCACACTCTCCCTGCCTTCGCCGGCACACTAGTCTAGTTTCGCCAGCACGCCTCTTTAGCCTCTTTTAGCCCTTCAGCGGCCCACTCTTTCGCCAGAAAAAATACATATAATATATAATGATAATGATAATAATAATAATAATAAGTTAATAAAAATTATGATAAATAAATAATTCTCAATATATATGAAATAAACAAAAAATGTGAAATAATAATAATAATAGTAAACAAAAAATAGGAAAATATAATAGTAATAATAATAAATAAAAAATAGAAATCATACAGAATAAATACATAAAAGGGAAAAAAAGCAATAATATATATATATATATATATATGTATGCATAATTTAAAGCCCGGATAAAAAAAATGGTAAAATCTATGTTGCAGTCCCGTCTCTCCCGTGACCCGATGCTGAAGGAATAACAATGCCGCCCTTGCAGGCCAGGCCTGAGCCCTGGGAGTCATCCCGAAATGGTCATGGCCCGACCTTGCTTTGGGCCGATATTCTGATTAAACCAGACTCGTTTCTCAGGCCGGATCCCTTCCGAGGCGCTACTAAAATTGTCGCACGTTCGGCAGACATTTGAACGGGTTCACCTCGATTTCCGCCGCGTTTCTATTACGGACCTGTGTCCGAACATGAAAAGGCCCGTGAATGACCGACATGGCCGATGGCTCCCATCCCGACATGGTCGTAATCCGGCATTGCTCCGGGCCAATAGTTCATCAATTTTGACCCGTTCTTATTAGGATTCGTTCCCGCTCTTTCATTGAAATTGCCGCGAGCTTGACATACATTTGTACGGGGTTATTTTTATCTACGTCGTACCTTCAATATGGACCCTTGTCCGAATATCAAACGGTCCGCAAGTGACCGACGAAATCTGAATAGAACGAGATGGCTCCTGTCATCTCTAGACCCCTTGCATGGGGATATCAATAAGGCCTCCGTGGGCTATGCTTAGATCTCGTATCCGTCCTGATTATGGTCATTGTCTGACCCATATCCTTGGTCTATAGCCCGCTTCCTTTGAACACGTTTTGGTTTTGGAATCTAGTCCCGGGACTCCTCCCCGTTGCCCTCCGGTACCGAAAATATTAATGATGCCCACGCAAGCCCCGTTCGGACCACGGGAGGCACCCCCGCCATGGTCCTGACTTGATCTTGCATCGGGCCGACAAATTCATTGGTTTCCTGCTACACTAACCGAGATTTAACCGAATGCCTTCAGCCCCTCGGAATAATAAACTTGCCGTACCCCGGCGTACATATGTTCCAGGTCCTCCTGCGTGATTACGATATTCTCAAGCCGTACACCCGTCCGAATATTAAACGGTCTCCCTAATGACCGACACGTTTCGAACTTCCGCTTCCCTAGACATAGGGCTTTTCAGCCGATTCAAGGGATATTCCCTCGTTGCCCCTTGGCACCGGAAATATTAATGACGCTCATACAAGTCTTGTTTCGACTGCGGGGGGCCCACCGTAGTATGGTCGCAGGTTGCTCTTGCACTGGGCCAACAGATTTACTGGTTTTTGACCGCTCCAACCGAGACTCAGCCGAACGTTTTTCGCACTTCCGATCAATAAATTTGTCGTACCTCGGCATACATGCGTTCCGGTTTTCCCGCGACAACTGTGATTTTCTCGAGCCGGACATTCGTCCGAACATCAAATGGTCAGTACACGACCGACATGACCGCGAATGGTTTTCTTCTCGACCTCGCGTGAGGATTTCAATACCTCGTAATAGACCTTTCATGCAATTAATTTCTTGGCCATGAGGCCCTGAAACTCAGTGATTAATCAAGGGTGTTCCCTCATATGGGGGATGTAAATGACGCCGTGACCTTTATGGCGCGGCGGGTTTTGGTCCCCACACGAACCACACAATTGTCTGACCGAGTCATATCGAGCGCACCATGGGCCCTTCGGAGCCCGAATAAATTGTCACTTCTGTGACTGGCACGCCCACGCACTCAATAGACGAACCACTTGAATCAGCGAATTTTAGTGCGTCTACAAGTCTGGCACGCCCGGTGGGACGGAAACCACCCTTCATCTCTTCGCCGGGATTTAGGGCCTCATGGCCTCCTAATCAACAATGTTTGCCTGCTTTGATGAATGGCAGGTGCTGTCTTTGCCAGTCCTATGGGGAGAAAAGCCAGACTCGGCGCAGCTGCCTTCGTGGCCTCGAGGACGCTGCTTCGAAACACATGCGGCTTCCAAGAATCATGGGGGCTGTTATAAAAAAAAGAGAAGAGAAAGAGAAGAGATGGGAGGGGAAATCAAACCCCCCCTTTTTCCTCAAGAAGAAAGAGAAGAAAAGAAGAAAAGAAGAAGAGAAGAAGAGAAGAAAAGAAGCAAAAGAGAAAAGAAAGAAGCAAAAAAGAAGAGAAAGAATCGGCGAGAGAGGGTCGTACGGCCACATCCGTCGAGACCCGTGCTGAACAAAGATTACCAGTGTGGGGTTGATGCGGTGGAGTGAACCACTCATCCCCTCCCTGAAGGGGTGAGCGCTCTCCTGCACCTCCACCCTGATCAATCATACAAAAAAGAGAAAAAAGAGAGAAATAGAAAAGAGAAGAAGAAAAAGCTGGCAAGCATTGTCGACCAAAAGAGCAAGAAGAAACCCGGCATCCTGCCTGACTCTAGGAGGATCCAAGTCCGCGGTGCAAAGACCCGGCCCATTCCTCCTTCATGTTGCCTCTATCCGGCACAAAACGGCCCCCCGAGTGGTTGTTAAAAGGCCCAGCGAGTCACAATTGTAGCTTGGTGAATAGCTGCCCGTTGAGGCGAATGACCCCGCCATGGGGGATAAGAAGAAGATATATACCCTGCTACGGGGGCATAGGAGGCAAAAAAGAGGTACACCCCATTCCCAGGGGCACATGAAGAGAATCCGCCCCGACTGAGGGGCACACAAAGCAAAAGCTACACCCCGACTTCGGGGCATTTGAAGAAGAATCCGCCCCGACCTGGGGACGTAAGAAGAAATAGAGCTGCACCCCGGCTTAGGGGCATTTGAAGGGGAGATACACCCCGATATGGGGGCACATGAAGTAAAAGACATACCCCGCCATGGGGGCATAAGAAGAAAAGAATTCACCCCGACCTGGGGACACAAAAAAAGAAAAATTCACCCTGACTTAGGGGCATATGAAGAAGGAGCGTACCCCGGCCTGGAGGCATAAGAAACAAAAGCACACCCCATGCTAGGGGCATATGGAGAGGAATGCACCTCGCCCTGAGGGGCGCAAAAAGTATAAGAACACACCCAAGCTTAGGGGTATTTGAAGAAGAAACATACCCTGCCAGGGGGCATAGAAGTCATAAAGAATACGCCCCGGCTTAAGGGCATTTGAAGAAGTCACATCCCGCCTCAGGAGCATGAGAAGCAGCAAGAATTCACCCCGGCCTAGGGGTATTTGAAGAAGAAATATACCCCGCCTGGGGGCATAGAAGCCGTAAAGAACACGCCTCGGCTCAGGGGCATTTGAAGAAGCTACATCCTGCCTTGGGAGTATAAGAAGAAAAGAGTCCACCCCATCTTAGGGGTATTTGAAGAAGAAACACACCCCGCTATGGGGGCATAGAAGCCATAAAGAATATGCCCTGGCTTAGGGGTATTTGAAGAAGAAGGATACCCCGCCTCGGGGGACATTGCAAGCAGTGATACACCCTGCTAGGGCGCACAGGAAGCAAACCACACCCCACTCCTGGGGGCACATAAAGAGAGTACACCCCGTCATGGGGGCACATGAAGAGAATCCACCCCGACTCGGGGGTACATGAAGCAACAAAGAATACACATCGCCTTAGGGGAGTCTGAAGAAAAAAGCATACACCCCACTTTGGGGGCACAAGAAGCAAACATTCCCCAGCGTGTCGGGGCAGAAGAAGAAGAATTCCCCCCTCGGGGGCATATAAAAAAAAGAAAAGCAAAGATACACCCGGTGCCCGATGCATATGAAGAGAAAGGCACCTCCCTTTGGGGGCAAAACAAGCAACAAAGATACACCCCGACTGAGGGGCACAGGAAGAGAAATACACCCCTGCGCCAGGGGCATATGAGACAAAACTATACCCTGATTTAGGGGCATTTGAAGCAAAGACTTCACCCCGCCTCAAGGGGGGCATAAGAAGCGAAAGATATACCCCACCCTGGGGGCACAAGAAGAAAACACACCCCACCTTGGGGGCGTAAGAAGTCAAGAGATATGCCCCGCCACGGGGCAGTAGAGGCAAAATGCGTTCCCCCCGGGGGCACATGAAGCAACATACCCCTCGTCTCGGCAGCATATGAGGCCAAGAGGCTACATCCCGGCTCGGGAGCATAAGAAACAAAAGATATACCCCACGTCGGGGGCATATGAAGTCAGGAATCACACCCCTGTCTTAGGGGTATTTGAAGAAGAAGCATACCTCGCCTCGAGGGCCTAGAAGCTATAAAGAGCACGCCCCGACTCAGGGGCATATGAAGAGAAGTCCACCTCGGCCTAGGGGTATTTGAAGAAGAAACATACCCCGCCAGGGGGGCATAGAAGCCATAAAGAACACGCCCCGACTTAGGGGTATTTGAAGAAGATACATCCCACCTCGGGATCAGAAGAAAAAGAAGAATACATCCCGTCTTAGGGATATTTGAAGAAGAAATATACCCCGCCAGGGGGGCATAGAAGCCATAAAGAATGTGCGCTGGCACAGGGGCATTTGAAGAGGAAACATACCCCGCCCGGGGGACGCAGAAGCAAAAGAGACAGAGTACACCCCCACCCGGGGGCACCGAAGAAAAGAGACATACATCTCGACCTGGGAGCACATGAAGAAAGAATATACCCCGACCTAGGGGCGTCAAAAGAAGAAACATACGCCCCGATCCAGGGACATGAGAAGTAAGAGAATACGCCCTATGAAAAGGGTATGAGAAACATGAAGAATGTACCCCAGCCAGGGGGCAAAAAAAAGAAACACACTCCGCCCTTGGCGCATAAGAAGCAGAAGCATCTATCCCGACCCGGGGCACGGAGATGAAGAGACATACATCCCGACATGGGAGCATAGGAGGAAAGGTGTGCCTCTCTCGGGGGGCATTTGAAGAAGAGGCACACCCCAACCTAGGGGGCATACAAAGAAACAAGCACACTCCGCCCGAGTGCACAAGAAGCAAAATACCCCCCCCCCCCCAGCCCGGGGGCGTAAGAGGCAAGACACACCGGCCACGGGGACACATGAGACAAATGATACACCCCGGCCTAGGGGTATTTGAAGAAGAAACATACCCCGCCTTGGGGGCATACGAAGTCAAAAATCACACCCCCGCCTCGGGGATATTTGAAGAAGAAGCCCACCTCGCCTCGAGGGCCTAGAAGCTATAAAGAACACGCCCTGACCCAGGGGCATATGAAGAGAAGTCCACCCGGCTTGGGAGCATGTGAAGAGAAAAAAATAAACCCCGCCAGTGGGGGGCATAGAAGCCATGAAGAATACACCCAGCTCAGGGGCATTTGAATAAGAAACACCCCTTACTCTGGGACAGAAGAAGCAGAAAGATCTACCCCGATCGGGGGCGCAACAAGCAACAAAGATACACCCTCGTGCCAGGGTGAATGAAGAGAAGCACTCCTCCGCCTTCAGGGGGTAGAAGAAGCAGAATACACCCCGCCATGGGCGCACATGAAGAGAATCCACCTCGACTCGGGGGTACCTGAAGCAACGAAGAACACACCCCGCCTTAGGGGATCTGAAGAAGAAACACACACACCCCACCAACGGGGGGGCAAATGAGCCATCGAAAACACACCCCACTTAGGGTACACAAGAATCAAACATCCCCCAACGTGTCGGGGCAGAAGGAGAAGAATCCCCCCTCGGGGGCATAAAAAAAAGAAGCAAAGATACACCCTCGTGCCGGGGGCATATGAAGAGAATACACTCCCTCCCGGGGGCATAAGGAGCAGAAGACGCACTCCACCCTGGGGGCACAGAAACCATAGAAGATATACCCCCGCCATGGGGGCACAGGAAGAGAGCCCATCCCGCCTCGAGAGCATAAGAAAGAGAAGAATACACCCCAACTTAGGGGCATTTGAAGAAGAAACATACCCCACCTGGGAGCATAGAAGCCGAGAAGAATACACCCCGACTTGGGGGCATTTGAATAAGAAACACACCCTGGTTTGGGGGCATTTGAAGAGAGCTACACCCCGCCTTGGGGGCATTAAAAAAAAAAACAACAACAACACACCCTGGTTTGGGGGCATTTGAAGAAGTGCTACACCCCGCCTTGGGGGGAATCTGAAGAAGAAACACACCCTGGTCTGGGGGCATAGAAGCCATGAAAAATACACCCCGCCTGGGGGCACAGAGGCGAAGAGGCAAAACACACCCCTCAGGGGGATGCCTACGAAATGAAGCTACACCCCAACCTGGGAGCACATTAAGAGAAATATAATCCAGCGCGAAAGCATTAATGAGAAGAGAAGAGCAGAATAAAGAAAGAGACACGTATGAGGCAGACAGGGTCTTCGAGCTCGCCTCATCACACAAAAGAAGAGAAGAAAAGGAAGAAGAGACACATGAGGCAGACGTGGTCTCTGAACCCGTCTCTTCACATAAAAGAAGAAGAGCAGAACCAAAATGATGGGGACATCGACGCTTGGTCGCCTACATATTGTTGTTATTTATGTCCTTTAGTTTGTGTTTATATCATTGGGAAAGTATGTACGCAATTGTAAGGCTTTATAAGACATCGAGTCATTTCCTTGGAATGTGTGAGTTTTTATGCAAATATGCCGTAGGTCCAGCTAGGGGGCCCTCAGCCCTTTCCCATTGGGCCACCTCATCCATGTGGGGCTGGTCAAATGCCATGGTGGCATCTAGAAGCCTTGACTAGTCATTTAAAACACATGGGAGACAAAGTTGGAAAAATGTCAAAGTTGGAGGCTTGGTCAAGGGGGCGCCCAACTCCACTAGCATATAGTTTGTATTTTAATTTTTGACCCCATTAGAAACTCCCTAATATGCCCTTCCAAACCCTAGATCTATGGGCATTTAGTGTCTTTTTCTATTTATTATATATAGCTTGTAATTTTCAATTGTTAGAATTAATGAAAGAAGAAAAATCATTTGTGCCAAGGAGCTTCTTGCGCCCCCCTCCTCTCTGCTCTGGTTCTCCCCTCATCCCCTCTGGAATTCTAGAGTGATATCCCTCCCTTATTGATCCTCTCCACCTTCTGGTTCACCTCCGGTGATCGCCGCCGCCGCCGTCTTGCCGCCGTCACGCCGCCGCCATCGTCTTTGGTATTCTGTCCATCCTGGACAGAAGCATCTTCCCCGAATTTTTGCTCCCACCTCCCACCTCCTATGGAGCTGAAGTTTTCAGAGCTTGTTCCCCTCTCAAACCCCTATCTTCACAAAAACATTCAGGTCAAAATTCCTTCATTTGGTATTTTTCAAATTTCGTTCATCTTTTATTCCCAGATCTGCCAGGTTTCTATCTACAGTGACAACAACTCTGAGTTTCCCATATCCGGATCCTTCTTTGATTTTTTCAGGAGCCCCCAATTTTATTGGAGGTTTTGTCCAACGTCCTCAATCTCCACAAATTTTATTGTATTTTTGTCAGCCCTCTACATATTTTCTAAAATTCTCCCAAGTTCCCAAATTTGTTCTATCTTCCTCAGTTCAGATCCGATCCACCTCCAGTATAAATCCTCTAGAAAATCCAAACTTCCATATTTTTCAGATCTAAAAATATCCCCGGTTTCCTCTCTTGAAACTCTACAACTTTACTGAAGAACCCAACTTCAGATTCGAAGGCCTACCTACCGGTCAATGGCTGTTCTTAGAAAAACTAATTACTGTTCGGAGATTTCGGGTACTGTGCAACAGTAACTTGGAAATGAGTGAAAGCCCAGATCCGTGCAGATCGAAATTCTCTCTCTAGTCCTATCTTGAAGGATTTTGAGAGAGCTTTCCAACGGTACCTCCTGATTGTCGATCCAACATTAGGATTGGTCGTAGTGAGCGATCCCGTCGGGACGCGTGCCTGAAAACAACAAGCGCAGATCCGTGGCCGGTTATTCTGACATGTGACGATCGGAGCCGCCCGGCCTCCGACCGGCGTTCCAGCGTGCCGCCACCCCAGGGAGCACTCCTCCAAGCGTTCCCCACTACAGCGGTGCCACCCGGTCCCACACGGTCCCTCCGGCCAGCACGTGGGCTCCACGGTCGTGAGTACGTGTGCTGCCGAAGTTACGCGAGAAGCCGCCCGTCAACCCGAAATCGGTCCTCCCGGGCCCACTTGTGTAGCCCTTTACCTCCCTGCGTGGAGTGGACAGTAATTCATTTGCTGTAATATTGTGTATTAATTGTCCCGGGAGTACGAGTTCAGCCGGGTCCGTCTTCCTCACACCGAGAGCGTGGAGGTATCGTATTCGCTCCTATACTCGGCATTTTGCTTACTTCGTATATATTTATTTATGCCGCTGCTAGAGAGCATGTCTAGGGATATCTAGCTCGCTATATACCATTTATCACCGCTGTTGTGAGAGAGTGCGTGACTATCCCGTGACCCGATCCGGGCACTGTGGGGATGTTTTTTTTGTTTAGGTTTATTTTATTGAGTTTATTACGCGTGCCAGTCACCGGGGTGATAATTTATTGTGCGCTCGACTTGACTCAGTCAGCCGATTGTGATATTCGTGTCAGGACTGAAAGTCCGTCATACCGTAAAGGCTATGACGTTAATTACGCCCTTCCAAAGAAGGACAACCCTTGATTAATTGCCAAGAAAGGATGCCTCGGGGGCAAAATGAGATACGACTATTACGCCAACTCCGCTAACGGGATGCGAAATATGCATAGAAAATCGTGCTATGCGGGACATGATAACGATGTTACAACGCAAATCCGGCAGCATATCGCCTTCTCTTGGGCTAAGCCAAAGGGAAATATAGGTCATCCACCCACGAAAGTCGGGATGGAAGCCAAAAGAGAGGCGGGCGTAGCCCTGAATCCAAAAGGGATTTGAATGTGACGGGACAATGTCTGCTACCACAGCATTTGTTGATGTTCCCCTCAAAGGACCATTGGAGGACATGCAATGGCAGAACTCCGAGGGTCAGTGGGGTGACAGAAGAAACTTCGGGTTCGGTATAATGTTGGAGTGAGACCCCCATGAATGTATCTCCGTGGGCCCAGATGAAGAACCATGATTCCCTTGTAAAGTGATGAAGGCTGACATGGAGATTGACAGGAATGGGATATTTGAGTTGATTTGGGTTCAATGGGGTCGTTGAAATATCAGATATTCGGATGGCAGGTGTTGTTAGGATGAAACGGCACGGTTGGGAACCGGCGCGAGGGCCAAACGGCACGGCAGGATCCCGGCGCGACGAGAAGCTCAAGGGGCGTCGGCACGGCAAGCAACCGGCGTGACTGGAAAGAAGGGCAAACGGCGCAAACTCCTCGGTGCGCCCTTCACCCGGCGCGAGATTGGCGTCGGGAGGAGGTGGCGCCGGGAGGCGATGGCGCCGGGAGAAAGTGGCGCCGATGGCTATTTTTGATGGTTTTCTTCAGATATCCTGAGGGGTTCTGATGAATTCAAGGGGATCTTCTGTGTTCAACAGGGATTTCATGGCAATGATAGGATGAAATAGAAGGGGAGGGTGGATTCATTCACCAAGGGGTCGAAAGAGATCATGTAACTGTAAGATATATTCCCTGTAGTGGCCGAGATATCATGAGATGACATAGCTCATCATCTTGCCACACAGTTAGGGGGGTTAAACGCACAATTCCGATGAAAACATCATACTATCCGATCGAGTGACAGTCTGAACAGATTTTGACAGCATCTCCCCTTATTTTGGGAGCGTGCCAAAAGGGTATTATAGGCCATCCACTCACGAACTGTCGGAGTGGAAACCAAAATGAGGGCCGGGCGTAGCCCGAGATCCAAGGGATCTAAATAACGTGAGACGTTATCCTCCTGTTATGATATCCCCTATACGGTCAATGGAGAACATGTAGTGGCAGGGCTCCATGACTTGATGGGGTAGTAGAGTGTATGGGAATTGACCCCTTTGATATAGCTCCCGTGAGGATGGAGGGAAGGGCAGTGCAGCTCCATGGGATAGGTATCACAAGCAAGGTTGGCACGGCCTGACGGCCTCAGCACGAGTTCATCAAAGTGGTCGAAGGGGTAGAGGGATCGGCGCGGAGAAGGAGAAGGCCCTCGGCGTGAACTAGGAAACCAACCGGCCCGGCATGCCCTTGGCGCGAAACTTGCGCCGAGAGGTGCTTGCGCCGGGAGGCTTTCATAAATGAGGTTTTAGAGGGGTTTGAAGGCAGGGGCTTTAGACATTTTAAAAAAAAGGGGATTTGTTTAGCAGTTTGAATAAGGTCTCTTTGGCCAAGGTTGGAAGGCACGGGACGGAGACGACCTTCCCTCTGGGGCCTCACTGGGAGCGGAACCATGCCCGAAAACCTCACGATTCGGATTCATATTTCCTCGTTTCACAAACGAGAAGCCATGAGATAGGCTGTCTCAGGCTCTCGTTGTGAGTGTAAGGTCGAAGGAATCATATGATGAACGAACATTCAAGAGACTCAGAAAGCCAAAACGGTAGAGCATGCATATATGTGCGGCCATCGATATCCATAGCATATATAGTACGGAGGCAGAAACAAAAGAGTGATGGCGAGAGAGAACTTAACCCACCTTTCATTGACTATTTCATCAACACACAAAAAAATACACCAATCCAACTCGGGAGAATAAGGAGCATAAACCGACTCTATCCCTGAGTGCAGTATCACATTGGCATTCAATGCTACGGGAGCAGAGATGCTAGAAAGCAAAGATACAAATGAAAAAAGGGGGGAACGATATTCAGAAAGGGGAGAGGAAAAAAAAGGAAGAGAGAAGCTACAGCCAAGACACCGAACAGCACATCGGCACACCCCACCTGGCTCCTTCCTTCGACCCTCTGTCTCTCTCTTTTCTTCAGCTTCTATGAAAGGCTCTCGAGCTTCCCCTTTCTTTCTTTTCCTTCGCTATTTTTTTTCTTCTCTTCTGCCCCTTCTGTATCTCTCTGTATGTCGTTGTGTCGAAGGGCAGCCTTCTTATAGAGGCCAGGCCTCACACTGTCAACGCGAGCTCCCCGGCGCGCCGATATCCAGCTTTCCGGCGTAGGCAATCCTCGGCGCGCCCGGTTCATATTGGGCTGGGCCCATTTCCTATCATTCGGCGTAGGATCCACTCAATAGACTCCTTCCGGTAGTGGGCTTCTTGGCATATATCAAGATTTCATGGGGCTTGTTTTAACACCTTGCGTTCATAAACACGTGTGAGGCACTGTGCATCCCGTTTTCGGAGAATCAGAATTATCTAAGCATTCTTTCTGAGCAGACAGATGATTGAATGTTGATATGGTTTTATCAGCCCGACTACCTGAATGATAGCAGTACTGGACATCGGCCTAGCCAGGGATGGCTTTAGCCGAACAAAGTGTTAGAAATAGCGGGTCTCTTCTATTCTGATTCTTGGAACTTCCGGGGATGGAACAGGAGCCGCACCCTCGGCTGGTCTTCAAAGGTATGAACTTACTTTGGTCTCTTCTGGTATATTTTAGGTGTCAACAGGCACACGAGAGAGCCGACCACCCTAGCTCATTACCGGTTTCTCAACCGCGCACGTCCGATGCTTCCCTCGCTAAGGGACAATCACGAGCTCGCCTAGAGTCCGAGGATCACATATCCAATTGGTGTCGTGTCCGTGATTCGTCCCACATCAATTTGGTATCAGAGCGAGTTTGAGTCTAGGGTGTCTAAAAATAAACAAAAAGTGTCATTTACGTCTAGTCATTAGTCATTGTCTACGTCGAGTCTAAGATCATCATATTTTTAAAACAAAAAAAAAGAGTCATTTTGGGTCGCATTGCATCCCTTTACCCGGTATATCAAAAGGTGTTGTCCAAACGATAGGTTACGCCTATCGGGAAGGTCGCACACTTGCGCGAGTGATCTTCGGATCGATTATCTCCGTCAGGTACCGACTATTGGTTAAGCCTAGGTGCATCATTTTGTAGTGAGCATTTACATTAGTCGGTGTCTCCTAGTCCGTGTGCTTGCATGCCCACTCGTAGAGGTACAAAGTACTCACCCCCACCACCACCTATGGCGGATCCCCGGGTCACTAGTCTCGATGCGTCAGCTGTGGCCGAAATGTTCCGAACCCTTATGGGAGAAGTGCAAGGATTACATACACGCCTGTATGGGTTTGATACACAAATGGGTGATTTAAGCACTCGAATGGATAGGATGGAAGGGATGAGTACACGAGTGAATGGCCTAGGCACCCGCTTAGAAGAGAGGATGAAAGCCGTAGAGGATAGGGCCGTTGGGTCGAACCAGTCCGTTCAGGGATTGGTCGGGAGAGTTGCCGCACTAGAGAGAGGCCCAACCGAGGCACCCTCGATTTCCCCAGTCCAGGCACCCGTCCCACCTACACAAGGTCAACTGGAGCCTGTTCATCAACCCGCGACTCCAAGGGTTCAAGGGGTAGCTAATAGGAGGCATGAAGTCCCCGAGGTGCCTGACTACGAGTCCAATAATGAGCATCGGGGACATGGTCGTGATCGTCGCCTTACACGGCGTGCCCACGACTAAGATATGGATGAACGGGCCCTTAGGACTGTTCGGGCGGACCCTCCCACCTTTGACGGGTCCTTAGACCCAAAGGTCTATCTTGATTGGGAGGCTGGCATGGACCGATATTTTGAGTGGTTCGAGATGTCGAACCAACGGAAGGTCAAGTTTGCCAGGATGAAACTTTTAGGCCAAGCACAAACATATTGGAGGAACATGGAGAACCTATTATTTCATCGTCAAGAACCCCCCATCGATACGTGGACCGAGATGAGGGAGAATCTTAGGAAGAAGTACCTCCCTACCTCCTACCGCCAGCGTCTCATAGAGAGGTGGCAAAGTCTCACTCAAGGAGATCGGTCTGTCTCTGATTACATCACCGAATTTGATGAATACTACTTGCGATGTGATGCTAAGGAGGAAGACTCCCTCACCATCTCCCGATTTCGGCGTGGTCTACGCCCGCACCTACGGTATGAGCTTCTCCGCCGCAAGGTGGACAAGTTGGAGGATGCATATCAAGTTGCTCTTGTGATGGAGCAATTCGAGGGAGAGTTCGAGTCTATTCCACGGTGGGGCCCCGCTCCTCCCCGTAGGGATTCCCGTGGCTCCTTAGGCTCATACCCGAGGGGATCCATGGCTCGTCCTCAGGAGCCCGCCCGTCAGGAACACTTCGCTCCTAGACCTCGACCTCCCCCACCACGCGATCTACCTCCACCCCAACCACCGGCACCCGTTGCCCGTCCCCCGGCACCCATAGTCCGTCCCCTAGCTCCGACACTTTTTTCACTGTTGCCCACGGCACCTACACCTCCACCCTTGTTGCCTACACCCCCTACCCGTCGGGAGGATAAGGGTAAGGCCCCTCTTATCGGAGAGAGCAGTCGGTCACGGCTGTAATGTTTCCATTGTCATGGGTTTGGCCACATCGCCAACCAATGTCCCACTCGTGCCACACTAGCCTTAGGGGTTGAAGAGGCCTTACCTTCTGAGCTTAAGCTTGTCACTTATGAGGCCGATCAGGCACTAGCCGATGAGTACTATGAAGTGGAAGCTCAGGAGCTTGCCGCAGCTCAGGATGCAGCCACTTAGTGGGGGATGATGTTACCGTCATAAGGCTAGGGTCATGCATGAGTCAGTCTGTTTCTTTGTGTGGTTTGTTTTGTGTGGTTTGTTTGCGTGGTTTGTGCGTGGTTTATTTGTCTGCAAGTGTCTTGTGCAAGCTCGTTGATGTCCGTCCCTTAAGAGTGTGAAGCGAGTAGACTCACTCGAGGAGTTTGGGATCGGTTCTACATCTATACCCGGATCAGTCACCTACAGGGATCCAGCGGTGATTCCTAGCGAGTCTTCGAGCCGCCTCCTCCCCTTTTGAGAGTGCCCCACCCGGAGTGTCCACCTCTAGCCCACAGCAGCTTGTGCATATCGAGTATATACGATATGAGCAGGTGACGATCACTTGGAGTGGAGCATACCCGCGCTACTTGGCACAGTGACGGATCTGCCGGAGGACTCGAGCAGCCGCACCCTTACTCGAAGGGGTTAAGTTCCCCCCACCCGGGGAGAATTGATGGGGACATCGACGCTTGGTCGCCTACATATTGTTGTTATTTATATCCTTTAGTTTGTGTTTATATCCTTGGGAAAGTATGTACGCAATTGTAAGGCTTTATAAGCCATCGAGTCATTCCCTTGGAATGTGTGGGTTTTTGTGCAAATATGCCGTAGGTCCAGCTAGGGGGCCCTCAGCCCTTTCCCATTGGGCCACCTCATCCATGTGGGGCTGGTCAAATGCCATGGTGGCATCTAGAAGCCTTGACTAGTCATTTAAAACACATGGGAGACAAAGTTGGAAAAATGTCAAAGTTGGAGGCTTGGGCGCCCAACTCCACTAGCATATAGTTTATATTTTAAATTTTGACCCCAATAGAAAATCCCTAATATGCCCTTCCAAACCCTAGATCTATGGGCATTTAGTGTCTTTTTCTATTTATTATATATAGCTTGTAATTTTCAATTATTAGAATTAATGAAAGAAGAAAAATCATTTGTGCCAAGGAGCTTCTTACGCCCCCTCCTCACTCCTCTGGTTCTCCCCTCATCCTCTCTGAAATTCTAGAGTGATATCCCTCCCCTATTGATCCTCTCCACCTTCTGGTTCACCTCCGGTGATCGCCGCCGCCGCCGTCTTGCCGCCGTCGCGTCGCCGCCATCGTCTTCGGTATTCTGTCCATTCAGGACAGAAGCATCTTCCCCGAATTTTTGCTCCCACCTCCAACCTCCTCTGGAGCTGAAATTTTCAGAGCTGGTTCCCCTCTCAAACCCCTACCTTCACGAAAACATTCAGGTCAAAATTCCTTAAATTCCTTCATTTGGTATTTTTCAAATTTCGTTCATCTTTTATTCCCAGATTTCCCAGGTTTCTATCTACAGTGACAGCAACTCTGAGTTTCCCATATCCGGATCCTTCTTTGATTTTTTCAGGAGCCCCCAATTTTATTGGTGGTTCTGTCCAACTTCCTCAATCTCCACAAATTTTTTTGTATTTTTGTCAGCCCTCTACATATTTTCTAAAATTCTCCCAAGTTCCCAAATCTGTTCTATCTTCCTCAATTCAGATCCGACCCACCTCCAATATAAATCCTCTAGAAAATCAAAACTTCCATATTTTTCAGATCTAAAAATATCCCCGATTTCCTCTATTGAAACTATACAACTTTTCTGAAGAACCCAACTTCAGATTCGGAGGTCTACATACCGGTCAACGTCTATTCTTAGGAAAACTAATTACTGTTTGGAGATTTCGGGTACTGTGCAACAGCAACTTGGAAATTAGTTAAAGCCCAGATCCGTGCAGATCCAGATTCTTTCTCCAATCTTATCTTGAAGGATTTCGAGAGAGCTTTCCAACGGTACCTCCTGATCGTCGATCCGACATCAGGATTGGTCGCAGTGAGCGATCCCGTCGGGTCGCGCGCCTGAAAACAGCAAGCGCAGATCCGTGGCCGGTTATTCTGACATGTGACGATCGGAGCCGCCCGGCCTCCGACCGGTGTTCCAGCGTGCCGCCACCCTAGGGAGCACTCCTCCAAGCGTTCCCCACTACAGCGGTGCCACCCAGTCCCACACGGCCCCTCCGGCCAGCACGTGGGCCCCACGGTCGTGAGTATGTGTGCTGCCGAAGTTACGTGAGAAGCCGCCCGTCAACCCGAAATCGGTCCTCTCGGGCCCACTTGTGTAGCCCTATACCTCCCTGCATGGACTGGGCAGTAATTCATTTGCTGTAATATTGTGTATTAATTGTCCCGGGAGTACGAGTTCAGCCGGGTCCGTCTTCCCCACACCGAGAGCGTGGAGGTATCGTATTCGCTCCTATACTCGGCATTTTGCTTACTTCGTATATATTTGTTTATGCCGCTGCTAGAGAGCATGTCTAGGGATATCTAGCTCGCTATATACCATTTATCACCATGTGGAAGCCGAGGAGGGATCCACTTAAAAGGAGAAAGCAGAAAGCGAGCGACAGGCTACAAACTCGCAGTAACTAATAAGGGACATGAAACGTGCCAATAGAGAAGAGAGCATACGTAGGATGCTAAATGGATGTGATCGCCAGAGGGGTTACCTCAATGAAAAGAAATGATCGCGTGTACCTGGTACAAGGCACGGAAACTATGAATCATCGAGTGCGGGAAATGACGGGTTGCTTCTTCCTCCCCCTTCGGCCGGCCGACGGAGAGGGCTTTCTTCAATTACCCTTGCACAACAACAACAAACAAGTAACGGGTGGATCAGAAAGACGGAGGTGCAGTATTCAATTCTAACGATGCAAGCAATGAGATGATGGCAGGACACACACCTAGTTGGCGTTGTCTTTTAAAACCCCTCTCGGACACGAGTAGGAGGAAAATGCTTATGATGAATGGCGATTATGCCAACGTAAGAACGGGGGAAAACTCCACCATAAGAAAGGGGGGGTGGAAGATACGATATGATGAATGCAAGATAACTAGGGAATAAGAGAAGAGAATGGCTTATTGGATGGTCGATGGCGAGGCCCGGCGGAGCTTCGGCAGCACAAGGACGACGCGGGAGCACGACGGGCGAAGACGGCCTTTCTCCTGCGAGCGCGGGCACCCAGGAATCCGGCAGAACTTCCCCCCTACAAAACACCCGCGGGTTTGAAATAGAATTCGGCAGCCTATCGGCTCTCTTTCTTCGACCTTTGGACTGAGGGGGGTAGGCCTCTATTTATAGAGCTCTGGAGGATGGAGGCGTCCAGGGGCCTGGACGCCTCCATCACTTGGATCTTTTTTAAACGACAATCCGACCGGCTGACGGATAGTCAGTGGCCAGGGGCACCCGTGACCTGGATGATGGAGGCGTCCAGGGGCCTGGACGCCTCCATGACATTAGATTCCTTTCAAACTACAAGCCAGCCAACGGATAGTCGGGGATCAGGGGTGCCCGTGAGCTGAACGATGGAGGCGTCCAGGGGCCTGGATGCCTCCATGATTTGGATTCTTTTCAAACGACGGGCCGAGCAACGGTCAGGCAGTGGTCGAGGATGCCTGTGAGCTGATTGATGGAGGCGTCCAGGGGCCTGGACGCCTCCATGATTTGGATTCTTTTCAAACGACAGACTAAGTAACGGCCAGTCGATGGCCGGGGGTCACCCGTGAGCCGAATGATGGAGGCGTCCAGGGGCATGGACGCCTCCATATCTTGGCTTTTGTTCAGGCGACAAACTGAGCAACGGTCAGTCGATGGTCAGGGGTCGCCCGTGAGCCGATTGATGGAGGCGTCCAGTCTCCTGGATGCCTTCAAGAATATATATATATATATATTTTTTATTTTTTATTTTATTATTTTTTTCATTTTTTTTGGCATTGATGGAGGCGTCCAGCCTCCTGGACGCCTCCATGATTTTTTTAATTTTTTAATTATTTTTATTTATGGAGGCGTCCAGGCGTCTGGACGCCTCCATGATTTTTTGATTTTTCTATTATTTTTATTGTTTTTTATATATATGAATTTATGGAGGCGTCTAGTCTCCTGGACACCTCCAAGATTTTTCACGAAAAAATTCAGAAAAATGTTAAAAAAATTCAGAAAAATAGGAAATCACCAGAGTAATTAAAAATGTTAAGGCCGCCTTGGAGGTATCATATTGTAATATGAGATTTACTCACTGTAATGTCAAGAACAGCGTGTGTACAGCTGCCCCGCCTTGGCGTCTGCTTTGCAAGGGAGTGGCACGTAGTGGAATGGCATTGAAGTGAAGTGGAATGGAGTGAGAATGGACTTAAAAGTAGATGCCAAGGTGTGATGAGACACGCTTTCAACATTACGATTTTTGGAATGTTTTCAGAGTTTTCAACGAGACGACCTGGGAGAAGATTTTTCGAATTCAACAATTGTTTGGACGGAAATCAAACAAGGAAGGAGAAGATGTGCGCTCAGGCACGAGTAGAAAAAGGGACCAACTTCTCTGTGTGGAAGTACCTGGGTCGTAAACCTACAGGTTTCACCTTGGGGAGCGGTTACCAGCCAATGTGGAAGTGCTACGGCCAAGATGGGTCAAATGGAGTAAAAGTAAAGGAATATTTGAGGATCAATCCAAACAAGGGTCTCCTTTGGAAGAACAGCGTTGGGCTGTCTCAAGGAAACTCAGTACTTCATTCGGAATGGAATATCTCATATTATAAGAATTTAAGCACAGCGACCTTCGCAATCGAATTACTTTGAATGATTTTCCACAATGGAATCAAAGTCCTACATGAATGCATGCTGGGTTTAAAGAAAAATTTAAAACAAACTAAAATAGAAAATAGCCAAGGATAATATTGTCAACTTGTTAAGAACGGGTCAGGATACCGATCCGGTGAGTTGATACTGAGCTGGGGCCCGTTTATCCACGCACCAACTCACTGAATGGAACCGTCGTCCCCATACTGTCACCAGTTAACGGCCTATCCGTACAACCCAAATTCTTCTGGAATCATCACTGTTTTTGTTGAAGGGGAACTCAAATCCCAGATCCGTTCGGGTCGCAAGGTCCTTGACGTGTTCTAATAGCGTAAATATCATATAGTATGATGCTTGACACGGGGAACCAAACACTGAAGGATGGCACATAAGATAGGGCAAAGGCGTCCGTTAGCAAAACCTGCACAGACCATCATAGATTAAATACATCAAAAAGCAGCAACAGAAATATAACAGCATTGCACCGCAGTACAAGGATATCTGATAAAACACTGACAACTTGACCACTGATGTGACATGTTCCGTCCCGTAGCACCTCTCCTTTCCTATAAGTACCTCCCTTAGGTTAGTTTACTCAAATGTACCAAGGGGAGTTTTGAAAGTTCAGGAGGAGAAGGAGAGGGGAATCTAGGGATTTCAGAATGGAAGGAGAGTCTTCCCGCGTTATGAAGAGGGGCAGACCTAGTGGCGGGATCAGGCAACTTTCCGACCTTGAGGGTCATCTGAGTGGGACGATCGCTTTGCATAGAGGGATCATGTTTCTTTTCTTCCTCTTTTGGGCGCGTCCAGGCGCCGGGACGCGTCTTATCTTTGAATCCAAATCTAAAACGCGAGGCGGCCTTTCTTCTTCCGTGCGTCACCCGCAAACGAGCCCGCCCCCCGCCGAGATTCGCTCGCTTATCTTCGTCTTCTTCCCTCCTCGACCGATGGAGTTCGGTGGGCCAGATCGTGGTGAAGGGAGAGAGGGTCGAGGGACTCCTCGCCCGAGGAGGGATGTGCACGAGCACGGTGAGGCATCAATGGAAGTGGAAGGGCCTTTTAGAGCACTCGTGGGACCCGAGGGGCCCGACGGCAAGGAAGGAGGCGAACGCGGCTCGGTGAGTGCTTCGGTTTCTCCCTCTATGACTTGTTTTGAATTCGGAGTGCGTGGTGTGGGAGTGGAAGGGGCTTGGCAAGGGCGGCACTCACATGATGGGCGCGTCCTTGACAGGGGACGCGTTCTCGTTAACTGACGGGGGACCTCCCTCTTTGATGCAGGGTGCGGCAAGAATCCGGGCTTGGCTGACGAGTGGGCGAGCGCGGATGAGCCGGGCCGCGTCAGGAAAGAGAGTCGCGGCAAGGGGAAGCTCGAGGACCGGCGCACCCCTGGACAACAAGGTGGCGTACCGGTGCAGGGTAGTGGCGGCCTCCTACAGCAGCGAAGGGGGGACTGTGTGGGGGCTCTTCAGCCTGGGAGACGGACAGAGGTGACAGTAGGGCCCCAAAATTTTTATTCTCGCCATGAAATTCCAGAATTTAACCGACGGCTGTCGTCTATCTGTTTTCATGTGCTCAGCAGGAAACAATGGTAGGGATGGCTGGGGGATCGTCTTCCAACCCTCAGGCTCTTTTTCTGGAGATCGCTTCCCTCCAGGAGCAGCTTGCCAGTGCGGTGGCCCGCGCGGTCCGTGCTGAAGAGGAGCGTGATGCCTGGGCCACAGCCGTGGCAGAGTTGCAGCGCCGAGGTGAGGGGAGGCCCTCTCTAGACATTCTGGAGCTACGGGTCCTTCTCCAGGCGACGATGAGGGAGGCGGAGAGAGATAGAGAGAAGGGAAGGGCCGAGCGACAGCGAGACCAGGCCGAGAGGAAGGCCTTGGAGGCCCAAGTGAGGGAGCTCCAGCTAGGCCTTCAGGTCATGGCGCAAAGGTTAGGAGCGATGGAGACGCGCTACGAGAGAGCGCGAGAGCTCGGGGCGCTACTTCGCCGGTCTGGATGCTTTTCTGCTGGTGGCTTCCTCGCCACGCCAGGGGAGGAGTAGCGAGCCACCGCTGTGGAGCAGGCGCCACGAGGCGAGGCGGGTGCCGCATCGGGGTCCGGGAGGCTTCCGAGGGATCCCCACCTCGGGGGAGAGGAGAGGGACGCCTAGAGGGATGAGCATGAGGATGATATCGAGAGTTGGCGAGTCAGTGGACCCGCCTCCTCTCTATGATCGTGATGTTTGTGGCAGCTCATGTAGACTTATGAATGATTTGATTTTCTATTGCTTGTTTATTTTCTTGTGCGTTCCTTCTTCCCTACGCTTCTTCTCCTTTGCACTATTCCCATGTGATGCGTCTGGCGACATCTTGCCCCTAGACGGAGGATGGCATCTTGCTGCGACTATTCTTTCACGGGAATCTGTCGTCAAGGTCAATGATGACAGCTCAGACCTCTTCTCCCGGATGATTTTTCAAACTTTGCGGATGACCTCCACGTTATGACAGGGCGCCACAGGGAGCAGGTCATCATTTTACACCGTCCGATCCATCACCTTATGCAGGTGGTGAAGTGACTCATGGGACCGCAGGGGAGGCGCCCTATTGTGGGGGCTATCGTTGGAGGCAACCTTGACCCGCAGTTCTCCTATTGCTATAAATGCCTGCCTCTTTCGTCCTCCCAGGGACATCGAGGGCCAACTCGAAGAGTGCTAGGAGGAACTCGGAATTCCGGATGGAGGGCGAATCTTCCCACTCCTCAAAGAGAAGCAGATCCAGCGGTAGCAGTTCCAGGAAATTCTCGGACCTCGAAGGGCAGTTCAGCGAGAGGACCCGATCACAACTCGTAAGCTGAGCTTTCTTCCCCCTTTTCTAATTCTTCCTTTCTTTCTTTCTTTCCTTCTTTCTTTCCTTTGACAAAACCCTTCTCCATTCCCCGTGCATGCGCAGAGTATGATGAAATCGCATGTTCCATGGGAATTAGTAGTGGCAGCATAGAGGGGTCTCCCGATTTTCAGAAGACCAGGCTAGACGTGATGGGATTCGGCGCCTTTCTCCGGATTGAGCCGATCAAGCTCGACCCGGTCCTCATCCAAGCCTTGCGCGAAAGGTGGGACCCAGTGAGTCGGGCATTCTTGATGCCCTGGGGGCACATGGTGCCCAGTCTAGAAGATGTGGTCCGAATCACAAGCCTCAAAGTGGATGGTGAGGCAGTGACCGGAGTCACCTATGCTGACTACCGAGAAGGTGCCCAGAAGCTACTGGGGTTGGAGTTAGACGGTCGGAAGAACAGGTCGGTAGCCAGGGCATCTATCATGGGGGCATTAGGGCTCACTGATACCCGTCGGCGGGACGACGAGTCCTCGGAAGAATTCTTGGAGAGGATGGAAAGGGGATGTCGTGCTGTGTATTGCACGGATTTTGGCGATTGGGAGAGATCCAACATGGATTTGAGGAGATTTCTCCTCTTTTTCCTGGGAAGGTTGATACTGGGCTCGAAGGGGGATGGCATCCATTGTCGTTTCTTGGAGCTGCTATCTGACCTTGAGAAAGTAGGGCAGTACGCCTGGGGAGCTGCCATGCTAGCGCACTTGTTTACGGGTCTGTCCCAAGAGGCAGATCGTGAGATGACTGTGAGTGGGTTCACACCACTTATCCAGGTATTTTTGGTTTGTTTATTTTTTGTTTATTTGGTAATAGTCCACTTGAGGCATCGATGGCGCATGATGATGTAGCTGTGGAGCTATTATTACCTCCCGATGGGGAGAGCTCGGCATTGGCGACCGGTGATGGTGCCGTTAGCCAGGCGGTGGCAACCTATCCTGAGTGCAGCACCTGTAACCTACCAGCTGATGGTGCTAAGGCGCGAGCTACAGGAATTCCCTGCAGCGATGGTGGGATTTTTTGCTTTTATTTTGTTATATATATTTTTCTTTCTTCTTTTTTTTTTCGGTTCTAACCCGCTAAACGGGTACGTACAACCTCACCTAGGTAAACTGGAGACCCTACTCAGACATGGTCGATGCTGACCAACCGTGGATTTTAACGTGTCGTGCCCAGTTCGGATGAGAATTATGGATACACTGCCTAAATGAAATCGAACTGCTTCGGCTACGATTGGTTATGAGGACCCTAGGGTTGGCCCAAGAATGGGTGGATACGACTGCACCACCTCGTGTTGGAAGAAAGACACGGGGACCGGCAACTTGCATAGATTGGCGTGTGCGGTTCCCTGAACAGTATGAAGACTGGCAACGAGGTGGCACAATCGTGGAATCACATGCGCAGGATAGTGAAGACTATCTGCGTCTGTATAAGATAATGTACGCAGAGCGGCTCCAACCCGAGGGACTTGTGGAGGTGGGTCTCCACTTTCCTCTTTTCTTCTTTTCTCCTCTCCTTTTTGTGGAAATGCTGACTCCTACGGTTTGCAGGACGCCCGTGATACCATGATAGCGGACTTGCGATCGCGCCTGGCAGAGACGGAGCAACAATTGGGCGACACCCGTGGAGCCTTGAGCGCTTCGGTAGGCATGCAAAATGCGCACTCCTAATTAAAACCCTAGATTGATGGTGCTCGGACGCTAATTGTCATCCCATGTGGTTATAGCGCGCCCAGATCGATGCGGCTTCGTCAGTGATGGGAGTAGGTGGCATCTCTTCCAACTTATGGATGCCTGCCTCAGAACTTGATTTGCTTCACGAGCAACTTGCTCGGGCTACGCAGCGTGCCGCGGAGGCAGAAGGAATGCTCTCTATTCATGTAAGAGTTTCAGTGTTGAGTTCTCCTTGTTTATGCCTTGCCACATATCTGAGATGGTATATCTAGCAGGAAAAGAAGATACAAGAGGCACTTGCCCATGCTACGCAGCAGGAAGCTAGAATAGCAGATCTGGAGGAGGAACTGCGGCGTCGTCCTGACAACTCTTCCAGGGATGCAATGGAGTTGAGGATCACTCTCCAGTTGGAGAGGGAAGACAGGGAGAGAGAGCGGGCGGAGAAAGAGAGGGTCAGAGAAAGAGAAAGAACCGACAAATTGGCTGAAAGGGAGGAACGAAGGGTCATGGAGGCCCAGTTGTTCGAACTCCGAACCAGCCTTGGCCTCGCTGAACAATGGCTCAGAGATGGTGAGGAACGCTACCGAAGAGCACGAGAGCGTGACTTTCGTGTCAGTAGCTCCTTTGCTGCTCCCACGGATCAACGTCGGGGTGTGGGAATGGCAGGAGGTGTACAGAGCGGTAGAAGTACCGCTTTTCGTAGCTGGGTAGCACCCTTGAGGGCGTTTTGCCCAGAGAGTGGTGGGACAAGTAATGTAGAGAGAGAAAATGGAACTTAATGTACAATTTCTTCTTTTGGAATAGAATAAGAGGCTTGATCTCTTTTTGGTTCTCATCTCATTTTCACTATCTTGAGTCCCTGCACACACCACTGAAACAAACAAGTCAGTAACTCTGTTCTGACTTGGCCCCTTGCTCAATAAACAGGTGTTTACTTCAACCGTCCTTGATAATGGGTCAAGGGGCCAAGCCTTTATTTAGCGAAGGCAAGGGAAAGACGCGGTGATGATAAATGCGATAGGCAAGCACACGAATGCAAGCGGTATTAAAACTGAGATGCTGCACGTAAGTGCAATCATGCAAAATTGATTTGTTTTCTTTTTTATATTTGGCATTTTTTTGTTTTATCATAAAAAAGATTTTTTTTATTTGCAAACATGTACATTTTCTTTTTTGTTCTTTTTTGTTGTTTTTATCATTTCAATTTTTTTTGTTGCTAACGCCAGGCAAGCACCCAAATGGCACCTAACCTACGTGAGAACAGGGGTTTCTTATAACCTCCCAGGTATCCTAAGTGCACATCTAGGTTGATTTGGGCCTCTAGACCCCTCGAATGATGATCCCGCCGGCTAAGACTTACCCTGATGACAATACCGTCATGCCATGCTTAGGCTCCCAGTCGCTTCCGGCCACAGGGATTCACCCAAAAGGTGTTTGAGGTAAGAGATTTGCCCGACCCGGGTCTATTTCCTCACAACTCTAGATGGTATATGATGGAACACCCTGGAACCCTAATGACCAATCGCGACGCTGACCCGGAATCAGACGCCGTCGCACCCATAGGTGACGCGCTTGCATTGGCCTAAGCCCGAGGTTAAACAAGAAGACATCAAGGTGGTAAACAGGGGTCTTGACCAGCCAGAAACACGGAGACTCCTTCGCAGCGATAGCTTTTGCTTTTCAAAGTAGGCAACCAAATGTGTATATTAAAATAAGGTCGCAGACCCTGGGCAGTTTTCACCCTTCAGAAACTCCATCGAACCTTCATCTTTAGAGGGAGAAGGAAGAGTGTAGGGGATAAACCTCCTGAGAGGACCGGCAAAGCCGTTAACCCGGCGAGCGAATAAGGGCCCATTAACTCTTTCCTTTCGGACAACTTCGGACCAAATCTCGAGCATTTACATTCCACGGCCCCTTTTGTGGATTCATACTTTTGCTTTGAGGGGTTCCGTTTATCGCAACAGGCACGGTCACGACCAGGCTTTTCTCTTGATTTTGATTTTGTATTTCTTTTTGTGAGGGAGATATAGTCGTTTGACGTTTGTGGGCTCCCTTTTCGTATGCCTGCGGGGACACTGCCCTCTTCTCGTGCTCTGATCGATGCTCGAGGAAATGGATCCTACTCTTGCCTTTGGGGTTCGAGTTTCGGTTTCTCATGCTCAGCGTTTTAAGGGCGCCGACTGTCTCATTTGGTCGAAGAGAAGAGAATAAAGATTACAGCTTCCGGAGATCTTCTGGGTGGATTCCCACCGTAGGTGATGCTACCGACTTTTTTTGAATAAAATACATAAGTGAGCACATGTTAGCTTCCTTCGAGCGAGCATAGGCCGACGTGGCCGGACAGGGATCTCCACGGTTCTGGCAAACCAAGACCCGGTGCCTACCAAGCCTTAATGGGCCCTATCCTATCATGAAGGTTAGATGCAGTGACTTGACTACATGGTGACCACCAGGCATTGGCATTTTGAATTTTCCATATTTTTAGTGGTTTTAATATTTCTTTATTTTTGATGTTTTTTATCTTTTCATCATTTTTTTTGTTTTGTGCTAAGGGTAGTATTTCTTAAGATAAAGCCCATTCCAAGGGTGGGATAACTCGGTCCCTTCGGCGTTGACTAGCTTGTAGGCGTTGCCAGGGTATACGGCTTGAATTACAAATGGTCCTTCCCAATTGGGTTGGAGCTTAGAACGCGGCCCTCCAGGTTTGACAAAAATTCTTTTTACGACCATCTCACCGACTTTGAATTTTCTCTCAACGACTTTCTTTTGGTAAAAGCGAGCGAGTCTATTTTGATACACACGCGCGTGTTCGGCAGCGGCCAGCCGCTTCTCATCCAAGAGTTCCAACTGGGCGAGGAGTGAATTACGACGATCGTCGAGGGGAAATTCCTCGTCCAATTGTACCCTGAGAGAAGGGATCAGAGTTTCGTACGGGACTACCGCTTCCATACCATAAGTAAGGGCAAATGGAGTCTGCCCGGTGGGGGTACGGATTGAAGTGCGATAGGCCCATAGGGCTTCGATAAGTTTTTCTGGCCAGTCTGAAAACTTACTAGACTCGCAGGTTTTTTTGATGATTTTGAGCAATGTTTTATTGGTGGCCTCCGCTTGGCCGTTACCTTGTGGGTAATAAGGCGATGAATGATGCAATGCAATTGCGTACCTTTTGCAGAGGTCCTGTAGGTCCTGAGAAATGAACTGTGGCCCATTGTCGGTGACGATTGTGCTTGGGACGCCGAATCTGGCGAGGATATTCTTCATGATGAACTTGCAGACTGTTGACGCCTTGATTTCCGCGTAAGCTTCAGCTTCGGCCCATTTGGTGAAGTATTCCGTCGCAGTAAGGATGAAAGATTTCTGCTTGGTGAGGGAATTGGGATCACCTAGGGGACCAATGATGTCGAATGCCCACATGGAGAAAGGCCACGGGGAGGATATTGGATGAAGTGAGGAAGATGGTGAATGATTTTATCGGCGTGAAGTTGACACTTGACACACCTACGGACATAGACAGCACAATCCTCTTCCATAGTGGGCCAGTAAAAGCCTTGCCGAATGATCTTCTTGGCGAGCATCTGACTATTCACGTGGCCACCGCACACACCCGAGTGCGTCTCCTCTACACATTTCCAAACCTCATCGTCACCAAGACATCTTAACAGAATACCAGTAAGGCTCCTCCTATAGAGTAGACCTCCAACCAAAGTATATTTCTGAGCCACCCTTCTTATGGCTTTCTTGTCCTCTGTGGTGGCCCCTTCAGGATAAGACTGATCTTGGCAGTATTTGATGATTTCATAGAACCATGGTTTCTCTTCATCAGCCAGTTCTTCTTCAGCCTCTGCCAACATGATTTCCCTCTTTTCAAGGATATCTTCCTGCAGGATCTTCCTTGCTATCCTGTCTTTGATATTTACGTAGGAAGCATCATCGATTGCAGGGGCGTGAAGTTTGTAGATGGAAATGGACTCAAACCATCTTCCTAGAGGGAACCTTATGGATGATGCCAACGAGGCGAGGGCATCGGCGAGAATATTCTGATGACGAGGGACATGAACAAAGATCAGTTTGGTGAACAGTTTGGCAAAGGCAGCAGTGAGTTCTTGGTATGGCTTGAGTTTGGGATCGCGAGTGCGATACTTAGTGAGCACCTGGCGAAGGATGAGTTGACTATCACCTACGACTCGCAACTCAGTGATACGAAAAGAATGAGCGAGTTCTAGGCCAGCTAGAAGAGCTTCATATTCGGCTATATTGTTGGTAACTGGAAATTTGAGCTGGTATGCCAATGGGAATGTGAGGCCTTCAGGCGACAGGAGGGCGACGCCGATTCCTCTCCCTTGAGAATTCAGAGCTCCATCAAAATATAGCGTCCACATTGGCTCATCTGATTGGTTGACGGACATTAGTTCCTCATCTGGAAACTCTGATTGGACGGGATCGAACTTGGGAAGAGGATGGTGAGCGAGATGCTCGGCTATGGCATAGCCTTTAATCGCCTTTTGCTGGATGTAGGTGATGTCGAACTGAGAGAGAAAACTTTGCCAGCGTGCTAGCCTATCCGTAAGGACGGATTTCTCCAGAAGGAATTTGATAGGATTCATTCGAGCAATCAAGTGGACCTCATGAGCCAAGAAGTAGTGCTTTAATTTCTGCACTACCCAAACGAGGGCAGCACAGGTTTTCTCCATGACGGTGTACTTCTGCTCACAGGGATTGAGAAGTTTGGACAAGTAATAGGTTGCCCGTTCCTTGCCTTCTTCATCAGCTTGTGCGAGGACGGCTCCCACGGAGTCATCCAAGACTGAGACGTAAAGGATCAGAGGTTTTTCTGGTTTAGGTGGAATGAGAACGGGTGGACTAGCCAGATATTCTTTCAACCCTTCAAAAGCTTTCTGACATTTAGAATTCCAGTGGAATTCTACTCCTGGCTTGGTCAACTCGTAGAGAGGTCTACACCTTTGTGAATGTTGGGACACAAACCGACGAATAAACTGCAACCTCCCGATTAAACCTCGGACTTCCCTCAAATTCTTGGGAGGCGGCATATCCCTGATAGCCTTGGCTTTGTCGGGATCTATCTCGATCCCTCTTTTACTCACAATGAACCCCAGCAATTTACCCGATGACACACCAAACACACACTTTTTCGGGTTCATTTTCAATTGGAACTCCCTTGACCTCTGCAAAACCTTAGCCAAAACTTCTGGATGTTCCATCCTGGTCCTTGATTTCACCAATAAGTCATCCACATACACTTCCAGATATATGTGCATCATGTCATGAAATATGGCCATCATCGCTCTTTGGTAAGTAGCTCCAGCATTCTTTAATCCGAACGGCATGACCACGTAACAATATGTTCCCCAAGGGGTAGTGAATGACGTCTTTTCCTGATCCTCTTCTGCCAAACGAATTTGATTGTATCCTGAAAATCCATCCATGAATGAGAGGGTTTCGTAGCCTGCCGTGTTATCAATCAACACATCAATGTGAGGTAAGGGAAAATCATCTTTTGGACACGCGCGGTTAAGGTCCCGGAAGTCGATACAAATCCTGACTTTCCCATCTTTCTTCATGACCGGGACAATGTTCGCCACCCATTGAGGATAAAGAACGACTCTAATGAACCTGGCTTTGTGGAGCTTATCGACCTCTTCTTTCATTTTCAAAGCCATCTGAGGGTGGAAACGCCTTAACCTTTGTTTTACCGAGATGGACCCTGGTTTTAGGGTTAAACGGTGTTCGACCAAGGTTGAATCTAGACCCGGCATATCCTCGTAGCTCCATGCAAACGTGTCCTTATATTCCTTGAGAACCTCAATTAATGCCTCTTCTTCAGAGGGTGGTAGGTTGTCACTTATGAGGATGATCCTAGGGTCTTCCTCAGTTCCCAAGTTGACTTCTTTGGTGGATTCTTCTACGGCGGTTGACGGCTCGTCGAATCTCCTCATTCCACTAGCATATGCGCCTGCCGCATCCTCATATTCTTCACCCTCATCTTCAGTGGGGCATTCTTCATCCGTGATCTCGTAGACTCCATACCCTTCATCAAATGCACAGTCGCCCTCACATTCTATTTCCGGTAGCTGGATGGGATTTTCCAACAACTGGGGGATGGCAAGAAGGGCCTGGCACCTGGCGGCTAAATCCAGAAGGAATCGACGAGGGATCTGCCTACCCTTGGATTTCTTCCTAGGTACTACCCTTGGCCTATCATTCCTAGATTGACTGACAATATTTACAGAAGAAGAGGAAGACGAAGGGGATGGTGTAGAATGTACAGGAGAAGACCCCTCAGAGGAGGGGTAGAAAAGGTCGCTCATCGGACCTTGGACGGGTGGTCCGCAGGGCGGTACGCACCCGTGGGAGATGTAGGAGGTTTCCTCAACGAAGATGTGTTGTTGGGGAGTTTGAAAATTGACGTTTTTTTTTTCGTTTTCATTTTTAATGACAAAGCAGTGAAAAGAGATTGGAGGAGAGAGAGAAGTGGTTATGGCTAGAGAATTGTGAGGCTCATAGAGCAGATCATGGTTGAAGACCTGGCGCGGGTTGAGAAGCCCGCGTAGGTATGTAAGCAGAGAAGGGGATCTGGGAAGATCATCAGACAATTGTCTGGCCCAGGAAGACGATATCAGCAAAGGCTGAGACGAGTGGATGGAGAAGATGGCGGCTAATGAGCCGTCGACGGCAATGTTGAGGACGGATGAAGATCCGTCGATGACAGGGTCCTTCTGGCGAGGACGAGGGTAGTTTGGAACCTTGGCAAGAGTGGTAATATTCTCTGGTATTTCGGAGATCAATGGTGGTCCTTCAAGCTGCGGAGACGAGAACATCCTTTCCAGTGCAACGGAAATGTCCCGTATGTCGAACCATTTGTTCCACTCGCATTCCGGATCTTTGATCTTGCCTCTTTTGGTGATCCTCGGACATTTTTCAGCCAAATATACAGCATGTGATCTCCCATATGCTTCTCGTGGGTAATCTCCCATCTGAACAACGGGCCCTCTGTTGAAGTGGTTTGATAGAGTCCATGTAAGGGGCTTCCAATCCGCCTTGAACGGTCCTTTGAAGCCTAGGCCAAACCTGCGGTTCGGCCTAATTTCCTTTGGCGGTTTGAGCCTACCCTGTAACTGTGCGCCCAGACCTTTACCCTGTTGGTAGCCGATGTTCCTCATAATCTCCCACCCTTTGGAGTGAAAAGGGAGATATGATGTTGCGGTTGTCCTGACCGGCTCCTTTGGTGCTAGTGGAACGTGAGATGAATCACGTACGTCCAGTAGCGACAATATGGGCCGATGAGACGGCCAAACAGAGGGCAGAGAGGTGTTGATAGCATCCACTGTGTGAAGGACAGGTGTACTGACCACTTTAATAATCCTCCCATTGTAAGGAAACTTCAGGCACTGATGGTTGGTGGAAGGCACAGCGTCCATGGCTTCGATGTAAGGGCGACCCAGTATAACCTTGAATGTGGGGTCCATGTCGAGGACATGGAATTCTGTGGGAATTGACATGGGGCCTAGTTCTGCCTTCAGAATAATCATCCCCTGCGGCGGCCTTTTGCTATTGTCATAAGCCGTGACCGTGATCGAGGAAGGTCTTATTTGTTCCTCGTTGACCCCACACAACTGAAGGGTGTCCATGGAGATCACATTTATGGACGCACCCGTGTCCACAAGACACGGGTTTATGGATACCCCATTAATTTTTATTGAAATGCACAGTGCATATTTTCGAGCTTCCTTGGGAGCGAGCTCGTAGTTGTGGAACATGATGGCCGGTTGTGTGTCCGTTGGGGTCAGGACGGTAGAGATCTTTTCTACAGGGAGGTCCTCATTCACCATGACCCTTTGAAGGTACTCCATTAAGGCTGCCTGGTGGGATGTGGATCTTTGAAGTAGCTCCAGGATGGAGATCCGAGCAGGCGTCTTGTCCAAGTGTTTCAATAGATCATACTGTGTTCCAGGGATAGCTCTTTCTGGTTGTTCTCCATCATCCTTCTCTGGCTGAGATTGCTCAGGATTCTGACTGTTGTGGGGGAAAACCCTGTGGAAAATCCTTCCACTCCGGAGCACCATTGCCTGCGGCTTTTGTACCTCTGTGGGGGTAGCAGTGGGTTTTAACAGGGATTTGAGGGGTAGTGGTGGAGGAATGGTTGATGAAGCAGGGGTGATGACGGGAGCAGGGATTCTGATGAGGGGTTTTTTAGGTGGAGGCATGGTGGAGGTAGAGGGGATATCGTGCGGATTATGAAGGATAAGGGGTCTGGAAGGTGGAGGTGGAGACGAAGTAGAAGTGGGTAGGGCTTGAAGCGGGCAATGATTTTGAGATGGGCAATGGGTAATGAGTGGTTTTGAAGGCATTAGTGGTGATATGGTGGAGAAAGACGGGGTTATGTGTGGTTGACGGATGATAAGGGGTTTAGAAGGCGTAGGGGTAAATGTGGTAGAGGCGGATGGTAAAGTGGGGGAGTGGGAGAAGATGAGAGGGTGTGAAGGCGTAGTGGAGAGTGTCGGTTGATAGGGGATTGGGGTACGGATGAGAGGGCGTAACGGTAGTGGAAATGGTGAAGGCGATACTGACGCGGGTTGATGAGAGAGAGGTGCTACCCGGGCAAGGCAAGGGTGTTGCGTGATGATAGGATTGGCGGTAGAAAGAATGGAGGTACTTTCGGGTGCCACACCTGCTCTCTCCCGACTTCCGGGAAGGAGGAGATGGGGTTAACCTGATGATCGGGCTGTTGGTGCTCCGGTAATGGATTCTGGATTATGCCCATGTTGGGCTGTTGTTGTGGGGCCTGCTGAGGCTGTTGTTGTTGTTGTGGTTGCTGCTGCTGCTGCTGTTGTAACTGCTGCTGTGGCCTATGAGGAGGTCTCCTAGCCTTGAGAGCGGCGACGTATCGTCTCATTTCATCCCAATCTATTTGATGTTCATCATTCATATCGTGGATGTAATCTTTGAAATGGAAGCAGTAATCTACTGTGTGTCCTGGCTGCCTGTGGTAGACGCAGTATTTGGAGGTATCAACATTCGGGGGCCACACGGGCCTTTCTCTGGGTAGGGCGAGCTGGTTTGATGCCATGAGGGCATTAAAAATGTCTGCTAAGGTTTCTGGCAATGGTGGATAGTAGGCTCTCTTGGGACCGACCGGCCTCCTTTGTTGCTGTTGGGGACCATAGTTCCCCGGGGGTGGAACTTGGTTGTACTGAAGCGGTGGTTGTTGTTGCTGAGGTTGTGGTTGTTGTTGCTGGGGTTGACGTAATGGAGGCATATTATCCTGGGGTAGATTATTTTGGGGTGGAGGACGAAGAGGGAAAGGACCTGGTTGGAGGGGAAGTCGGGGCATTTGTGGAGGCCTTGGGTTGACTGCATAGTTGGCATTGTTGACCGCACCCACTTGCTCATTTGTCACGACCCCTTTTGTGGCTCCGCCCGGGACACCAGCGCCTGTCTTTCTGACCACTTTGGGCTTCGGTGACTCAAACATGTTCATAATGGGGGAGTCTTTCAACTGGGTTTGGATGTACCGGGCCCTTTCATAGAGTTCCTCCATTGTAGTAAGTTTATTCATGGCCAGGACGTGTCTGAACTGTGGGGTTGCATTAGACACAATCATCTTCACTTGTTCGGGCTCGGAGAGGGTATCCCTTATTCTTTCCGCCAGAGACCTCCATCTATCAGCATAGCGGACAAAATCTTCGTCGGGCTTCATCTTTTCGGCCACTAGGTCGGTAATGGAGAGTGAGGGACCGACCCTATCCCTATATTTCTGCAAGAACCTTCTCTGGACTATTTCAAAATTCTCGGCCTCGCGGGGCTCCAAGGAATAGAACCACTCAAGCGCGGGACCATCCAATGATCTCCGAAAGAGGTATGCCAGGGACCTCTGATCGTTTTGCCAATAGGAGGACTCATACATGAAATCCTTGAGGTGAATGAAGGGGTTGCCGGTACCATTGTATCTGCGGTACGTGGGCATTTCGGAGGGAGGAAGATGAATGACGGGAAGGATTGGCAAAGCAACCTCCGGGGTGGCTTTCACGTCCACCATTCTTCTCAGATTTTGAAACTGCTCGTCCATGCGATTGAACCTATTGAGGAGCGATTGGGCGAGCTCCTCTGGAGGTGAAGGTGGCACTTGCCACTGGGGGAGAAACTGTCTCCCGGAGACTTGAGGGGGAAACCCCGAATGAGAGGGAGCTGTCGGACCGCCGACAGTTGGCCCCGGCTGAAGCGGTATGTGGGGAACAACGGGAGTTTGAGATTGTGACGGGAACTGGAACGAGGGTGGTTGTTGGCTCGCTTGTCCTTGAAGCGAGGGAGACTGGATGGCTTGCGCCAATGAAGGAGATGGAATGGCCTGCACGGACTCTTGGAGAGGTGCGATGGCCGGAGTTGATTCCTGGGGCGTGGGGGAAACAGATTTCCCCTTCAGAATGGCCTGGAAGGCCCGGAGCTGTTCAGAGGTAAGCTCCGTGTTGGCGAGGACGCCCAGTAAGGAAGAGATATCCTGTGGTGGGGACGTGTCCCCGGCAATAACCTGCACCTCATGCGAGGGCTCATGAGAAGGACCCGAGTCCATAGCATAGACTCGCGGGTCGGCTGACAAACCACGACTAGGGTGGTTCTCCTCAAAAGACTCGTGAGCCATGCTCACAGTTTTCCCAGAACGCAAAAACATACACTAGCAAGCAGGTAGCAGAGATTATCAAACAAGTGGATGCCTTTACGCCTTTTTTTGTGTTTTGATTTTGATGATTTTTTTTGTGCTTTTAGCGAGATCCGAAGTTCACACAAAATAGGGACCCTAGTTTATTTTTGTTTCACCGCCGTGTCAGCTAGGGTCTCTCGTCTCACCACGAATGGGATGACTAACTCCGGGGAACTTCAATGGTACAACCAGCCCAGTGAACGAAGAGGAGATTCTTCGATGTCGGGGACTTACGGAGGTCCCAGTGAAGGAGATCCTAGTCCGTCGAGAGGAATTCCCGACGGAGAGTCCTTCCTTCACCGAGAGGGGGTGGTCCTTAGAAAGAAATAAAAGAAAGATAGAAAAGAGGGACTGACGTATGCGATGAAATGCTGACAGATATATAGAGCATAACAGAATAACAAGACAATCAAGATATAACAACACACAAGAGATGATAAAGCAAATCACAAGAGGCGGCAAGAGTAACTAAAAGAAAGCAACTGAGGTCCCACCGTGATCGCCAATCTGTGGAAGCCGAGGAGGGATCCACGTAAAAGGAGAAAGAAGAAAGCGAGCGACAGGCTACAAACTCGCAGTAACTAAAAAGCTAATAAGGGACATGAAACGTGTCAATAGAGAAGAGAGCATACGCAGGATGCTAAAGGGATGTGATTGCCAGAGGGGTTACCTCAATGAAAAGAAATGATCGCGTGTACCTGGTACAAGGCACGGAAACTGTGAATCATCGAGTGCGGGAAATGGCGGGTTGCTTCTTCCTCCCCCTTCGGCCGGCCGACGGAGAGGGCTTTCTTCAATTACCCTTGCAAAACAACAACAAACAAGTAACGGGTGGATCAGAAAGACGAAGGTGCAGTATTCAATTCTAACGATGCAAGCAATGAGATGATGGCAGGACACACACCTGGTTGGTGTTGTCTTTTAAAATCCCTCTCGGACACGAGTAGGAGGAAAATGCTTATGATGAATGGCGATTATGCCAACGTAAGAACGGGGAAAAACTCCATCATAAAAAAGGGGGGGTGGAAGATACGATATGATGAATGCAAGATAACTAGGGAAGAAGAGAGGAGAATGGCTTATTGGATGGTTGATGGCGAGGCCCGGCGGAGCTTCGGCAGCACAAGGACGACGCGGGAGCACGACGGGCGAAGACGGCCTTTCTCCTGCGAGCGCGGGTGTAGATATATATATTCCTTCCTTCCGCTCTCTCACCAATGGTCAAAGCGCATCAAATGTATGGAACAACGTGCGATGAGCAAACCACGAGAGCGAGGGAAAGAAAATAAGACAGAGAGCAACGAAAAGGACTGTGATCGCCACCAAGATGCCGTACGTGATAGTCACGCCGTACCTTGGAAAGGAAGGGGAGACACTCGCCTTGCTACAGCACCGGGAAGACGCGCAGTCGACGTAGAACTGCCTTAACAGACGCGCGGCCCTACGATAGACCGTTTGAGGGTGCTGCCGAACAAGCGGGAAAAGAACTCCTGGAGGACGGACGGCTTTAATGGGACCGCCTAAAGATGAAGAGCGGCACAGAGAGGGCCGCTCGTATCCTTGAACGGGCCTACAAGAAACGCACTAGTCCGCCACGCCAAGAGTTACAAAAGGGCTCACCTCCACCCTCTCCAGCCGACTAGAGGGGATGGGCCTCGTGCTGATGAAGTGCTGACCTGCGGAACAGTATGAAGACACAGAAGGAACACCCAGATTAGAGCTAAATGATGTAGTACGCGTTCATGTGAGAAGAATGAAGCATAATCAAATGGAAAGGGGGATACCTGGGGGGTTTTAAACCCCTAGGGTGACAAAAATGTAGGTGGGTGTATGCATGGGGAGAAAAATGAGGGAAATGCAGAGAGAGAACAATGCATGCAACAGATGATGAAGAAATCGGAAAATGACGCTATGACTCGACACACAGACTACTCCTTGAACCGGAGGCTCGTAAGAACGTAGAGAGCCTCCCTCCTTGGTGCTAGGTCGTTCGGAAATGCGGCGGGGCTTCGCCGTCGACCAAAATTCCCCCCCCCCATTTTCGAGTCTGGCCACTAGGGTCTATTTATAGAGCCTAGAAAGCCAGCCCCGAAACTAGGGTTTAGAGGTATTTTCAGGTCGAATTTACAAAAGATAATTCGTAGATAATATCATTATCTCCCATCCAGACGAAACAGCATCAAAAATGGCGGATTATCCACGGAGAGATCGTTAAAACAAATCAGGGATAAAACCATGCATAAAAGGATGAAAATCTGTTAAAAAAAACCTCCATCGAAGGGATGAACGGTCTAACGATAGACCGCTCAAGTCTTGAACGGTTATGTTTAGACCGTTCAACCTGTCGGTGGAAATCAGATAATGAGCCCAATTATCGCTCGAACAGACCGAAACGGCCGGCGTTGGACCCTGAGATATGACTGGCGCCTTGGCGACCGCTCCAACGTAGAACGGTCCAAAACAAGCCGTTTTAACCTTGTCGGTGATAATTCAAATATTTGGATAATTGTCCGAGGAGATTAACACGCGTAGGACTCTGAGATATGGGCGGTTGGCATTCGCCCGTCCATTAGTTTGAACGGGCATGATAGGGCCGCACAAAAGCCTATCGGTGAGTATTAAGAAAATCCTCAGAAAATAGCCAAAAATGTATGAACGGTCTGTGACCAACCGCCCCAGTCCGGAACGGCTGATGTTGGACCGTTCATGCTCTTGGATGCTTGACTTTCATAAAATACGTTCAATCAATCAAAGCCAAGGTCCAATAAGCCCTGAATTGATACGGACTTCACCAAGGAGGGAGGCTACACATAAAATGGACCCAGGACGTGCCACAAAAATGGCCCAACGAATGATGGACAACTTAGGGCATCAACTAATGGGAGTAAGAGAAACGACTCAGCTTATCGGCCTAAAACGGGTGTCAACAGATGCCCCTCCTTAACGTCCTCTTTGCAGGGGAGCGAGCGGAGGAGAAGCGGAGGTGACACGGAACATGGAGACGAAGCGGAAATGCAGTGGAGTGGACCGGAAAAAGCGGGCGTTAAGGTAAAACGACACCCGTTTCTACCAACAAGCGATGAGAATATTCCGGAAAACCCTGAATCGAACGTAAGGGGTAACTGACCAAAAGGCGACGCCAATTTGGAGGGACTAAACTAAACGAAACGAACTGACAAGATCGACCTCATGGGGGACACAATCCCGCGGTCCAATGAGGGGGCCACAAAAGAAAATGCTAAAGCTCCAGACGGGTATCTTTTAATCAATCGGACCAAACGAATCGACCAAAGAAAACCTTCGAATTCAGAGTGGAATTAGTTCATCTTACTCGAGCATCTGAACACACAGCTGACCATCACTTGACGGGACATTTCTTAAGCAACTATGGGGCATGAAAGCTCAAAAGGATGCGTATGATGCATGCTGGGCTAAAAATAAAGGAAACTGTTAAAACAAATGCCAAGAAAGATTAAAATATAGAATATTCGAGAGTAGTATTGCTAAACTGGGAATATCAGAGTCAAGATACCGTCCGCAACCACAGCGTGCGGATAGAACCGTCCTCCTCGTGACATCCCAACTTAACGGCCTATCCGAAGGTTAGGTACATGAGCCTGGATCATCATCGTTTTTGTTGAAGGGGAACATCAGATCCTAGGACACGTAGGTAACCTGCCGGCTCTCGAAATAGTATAATATAATACCATATAATTAATGCAATAAGGGATTAGGGACAGAAGGCCATACCTGACTTACCTGTGCAGGCGAAACGGCGAGACGGGCTGAAATGATGCTGCATAAGATGGTTAAGAGATGTATTTCCAAAGAAAATATCAATATTCATGACCTAAATACACCATCCAGATAAACGGCCTTATCTCAACCGTGCAATATTCCAAACGGCTCTATGTTAACCGCTCTTACCTGACCTTCGAACAAATCTTACAGGGCCGGTTGCCAGTGATGAACGGTTGGGACCGCACCGTTTTAAAGGGGAACGGCTCTATGGGAACCGCTCGGGCCTAGAATTTCAACCGACTTAAAATTAACGGTCAAGAGCGTCATACGGTTATAGATGCACCGTTCAAATGATGAACGGTCTAACGATAGACCGTTCTTCTCTGCAACCTCGAAAAAAAGAAACCACCTCGTCTCCCTCCACCGTAACCAACGGTGGAAGGGATGAAGGGGCAAAAGGCCTCAAACACCCATTCTCTCCTTCTCTCTTTCTCAACCTCCCTCCCTCTCTCGATCTCATAGCACCCCCCCATGACAAGGAGCCAGCCTCACACCGCACGGCCACCCATCACCGGCGAGGGTTCACCTTCGTCGTCGCGACCGCCACCACCGCCACCGTCCGAGGAGGAGGGTACACCCGGGGTGACGATGGAGGACTTAGCTATCGTCGTCGCCGAAGAGGATGCCGCGGCCGGAGATGGCGACGTTGCCGGAGCCGAGGAAAGAGGCACGCCGGTGAGGAGGGAGAAGAAACCCCGTGATGTCGAGGTAGGCCTCCCCGCCCCTCATTTTCTTTAATTTCGTTTAATGCATGCTAGCTTAGGGGCTTTTAGGGGGGAGAGACGCTTAGAGGCCGGTTTAGGGGGCCATGGAGGTCTCCCAGCCGGCTGGGGTGGCGTTCACCGTCGTCGGGGCGGCGACGGTAGAACGGTTCAACAGAAACTGCACGGAAAAACAATGCGGTCCGCATAGGACCGTCCCAAATTAAACACGGCTTAGGGAGTGCCGTTCAAACTCACACAGCCAACGGGTCACCAAAAACATATACGGTGAGGTTATCACCGTTCAAATAGAAAACGGACCATATAGGTCCGTTCGAACAGGCAACCAAAGCAAAACAATACGGTCCTCACAGGACCGTCCTCAATTCATACGGCGAAAGGTGGGCCGTTTCTCCTTAGGAAGACAGGCAAATAGACAGTGCATGGTAATCCGTCCAAGACGGGAACGGTTAGGGATAGCCCGTTCAAAACGGGGAACCTGAGAAACAAAACGGTTCGAAAGAGGCCGCTCAGCTGTCGAGCGGCCCATGAGCAACCGTTCTTCAAATCAAGAATTGGACTGTGAGAATTTTATTTAAATGAAATAAAATATGAAAACTAAATGACTAACATAAATGAGATGGATGAATGCAGGGGAAGCGTAGGACCTGTACCTCCTGGCTGCAGGTCCGTGCAGTGTACCTGGCACTGTCGGACTTCCAGAGGGAGCGGTTGACTGCCATGGGGTTCGCCCCCTTCCTGAGTATTGAGGTGTGTCGCTTTGACGCAGCTCTGCTCTACGCCCTGCACGACCGCTGGGATCCAGTGAGTCAGACGTTCCTTTTCCTGTGGGGGCACATGGTCCCTACATTGGAGGACGTGGCCAGGCTCACTGGCCTACGTGTGCACGGGTCACCGGTTAGCGGGACTACTTTTCCTGACTACCGGGGGATGGCTCGGGAGTTGCTCGGCCTACAGCTGCGGCGCCCCGAGAGGCAGTCGACCCTCCTTCCCTGGGCTGCTCTCCAGGACAGCCTGGGTCTAGGACGAGCCAGCGTTGCGGTGGGCGAGCGGCCGGAGGAGCACTTGGAGCTGCTCGTGGGGCTGGCGAGGCCGAGGGTTGCTGCGGGACCGGGACCTGAGGCAGACAGAGTGCTGAGACGGTTCCTAATGCTGATGTTTGGGCGGCTTCTCTTCTCCACTCGGGCGGACGTGATGAGCTGTCGCTTCCTCCCTTTCCTCCAGGAGCTCGAGTACGTAGGTGACTATGACACTCTCAGTTCGACGGCGCGTCGAACGATGCTTGGGGGCTTCTCCCCTTTACTCCAGGTGCGACTCTCTTCTCTAGACTCAATTATGCGACCCTATATGCTTGCTGAATGCTGACACGACCTTGTAGTACAGGTGTGGGCCTACGTGCGCCTACGTGGGTTGGGCAGAGGCGAGGAGACCCGCCCTGGGCTCCTGCCGATCGCACGGAGGTGGACAGCACCCCGGGAGATGATGGCCTTGAGGAGGCAGGTCCGGGAGCTGCAGAATGACCTGGACACTCTACCGTACACCTCGATGTGCTTCTAGACTCAGTCTCTTTAATTACATGCTATTCTTTCATGATTATGATGCTGATGCAGTTTCCTATTCCTTGCAGGTACGGTGGACCCCTTACACGGAGGAGAGCCCGGAAGGCCAGCCGTGGGTGACCGAGGCCTTGGCCTTCTCTGGCCGGGACGTGTGGCTTCACTGCATGAATGTGGTGGAGCCACTGTACTTCAGGTTGGTGATGAGGACCATCGGGGTCCATCAGCCGGCCGTAGAGTTCCCTGCGCCTGAGAAGGCGGGGGAACGGGTGACGAGGACGACCTGGGGGCTCCGCGAGGCGTTCGACTGGACAGCGAGGAACGCCGAGCAGGTCGCCGACTAGGCTGCGCGAGGGCGAGCGGTGTCCGCCCGGGCAGAGAGCGACATCGCGTACTATACTGCGTACGCACGGCACTACCGGGACCAGGTGTTCCGAGGCGCCCACCGACCGGTACGACTTCTAAACTTAAACTTTGCCTATTATGCTTATGAATGATGCACTAACACAAGGACTATTAAATGTAGGTCGACCCTGCAGGACGAGTGGCAGAATTGCAGGGACTGCTGCACTCCACCATCCGAGAGAGAGACGAGGCCCAACAGGCCCTGGCCCTACTGGTGAGTTTTCTAAACCTTAGACTCTTTAAATTATGCAGTCCTATATGATTACGATTATGCCTGTGACTGACCTGGAATATTTGGATGCAGCGCGCCGAGGGTGCTCAGAGGGCGGGACCAGACGCTCCTTCTTCTTCCTCCGTCCAGACCCCAGCAGACCGAGCCGAGCAGGACGCGGACTTCACTCGGATGGTAGAGCGGGCCAAGGCGGCCGAGGTGGCACTCGTGGAGAGGGTACGCAACTCTAAACTTCCCCTTTTACTTACTATGCTTATGGATGTACTGTTGACTAACAATGCCATGCGGATGCAGACGTCCGAGCTGACTCGCCTCCAGGCGAAGCTAGAGCGGAGCCGGGTGGCGGCTCGGGAGGAGGTAGCCCGGGTGCGAGAGGAGGCTGCGCGGAGCCGACCAGTGGAGACCGCGCTCCTCCAGGCGGAGCTAGAGTGACTGCGGGCTGGCGCGGCCGAGGCGGAGCGGTGCCGGACCGAGGCGGCCGAGTTACGCGGGGAGCTGCGAGCGTATAAGGACATCAGCCGGCGCTCACACAGCGGGACCCCGAGTGTCACCCATGGTACGCACGGTTCCGTGAGGAGTTTTTTCACGGGTTCCTCCGGTCAGCGGAGGAACGAGGAGGATGAGCGGCGCCGGCGACGTCAGCGTGACGAGGTGACCTCAGCGATGCCTCCTCCAAAGAGGCATGAGGGTGAGGGGGACAGTGACGGAGGCCAGGGAGAGGGAGCCGCTTGACTTGTTGTACGGGGCCCATCCTTTTGTACCTGATGATAGTGATGTGCATATATATATGTACATTTTGCTTCTTTTTCACTTGCTTTGTGGATGAATACATGTATGCATGAATGGATGAATGTGACTCGTCTACTAGATAGAGTGAGACAGAATGGAGAGTTTGAGGAGTGTGCTTAGCCCGAGAGAGATGAGTGATGCATACACCGACTTGAGTGAGATGAGTGACGCACATGCCGACTTGAGCGAGATGAGTGACGCACACGCCGACTTGAGTGAGATGAGTGACGCACACGCCGACTTGAGTGAGATAGCGACGCACACGCCGACTTGAGTGAGATAGCGACGCACACGCCGACTTGAGTGAGATGAGCGACGCACACGCCGACTTGAGTGAGATGAGTGAGCCAAATGACTGAGACATGAGTGTAGTGGGTTGATTGGGGGGCAGAGCATATGGGCGGTTCTCCCCAAACCGTTCGCGGAGAAGAGCGGTTCTCCAAAGACCGCTTAAATTGCATTGGAACGGTTCTATATAAACCGTAATAACATTTGAGCGGCATATTATAGGCCGCATAAGAGGCTGGACTCGGGCTTTCTTAGAGAGATGAACGGTTGATAACGGGCCGTACATACATATGGACGGTCTATCGTAAGACCGTCCAAGTGGACCTCCTATTTACTCGAAAGGGGACTCCCTGGAGAGTCCCCAGCCCGCGGGTAGGACGATTTGCACTTATCATAACCCTATCTTAACCCGTCCTAGACTTATCCCAAGAGGTTTAGGCTTCCCAATGGGCCCTATAAATAGTAGGGGGGCCTGAACCCGCAACTCACACATCCTCCATCCCCCAAGGCTTAAAACCTTTGATTCCTATCACCAGATCATCATGAAGAGGGCCTTCGATGGAAGTTCTGCGGAGGGAGCGCCCTTTGAAGGGCCGAGACCAGCTAGAAAGGAGCGGGAGGTGATCCAATGGCTAAGCTTGATTCCTCGCCATCTCAGCGCCTCCCCTACGAGAGAGGTAAGTTAAATCAGAATAATTCAATTTCTCTCAATTTCTCTTATATTTCCTTACATCCTTAGCCTTTTCCTTCTTCTCAGCTTCTCCCCGGCCCGAGACGCTTTTCTAGTTTAAAGTGGGTGGCTCCCATGGTCCGTGCGTTGCCCCTCGGGGTGACTTACCTTCTCAAATCCTGGCACCTACACTCCCTCTTAGTTCTAGGTCAGAATTACCCTAGACTTTCTTTAGACTGGCATAGTATCTCTGCTCTGATGGAGATTTGGCACCCCCAGACCCACACTTTCCTCTTCCCATCTTTTGAGGCCACCATCCTGTTAGAGGAGGTAGAGACATACTTCGGGCTCCCTAGGTCCAAGGTGGGGGAGGAAGACTTGATATGCCATACCGTTGCCCCTATAAATCCAAAACTCATCCTAGGGGGATTTATACCTGATGGCGGGGACGTTCGCGCCTGTGTAGGTCCTCGTCACATTCACCTCCTTCCTCTAAGCCAGTGGGTGGTGGAGCATTGCGGGAATAAGTGCGGGTGGGTTGAAGCCATAGCCAAAGCTGCGTCCATCTGCCTATGCGGGGCCATCCTTTTCCCTTCAGCCGACCATGTCCTAGAGATCCCCTTACTCAGCACCATTAGCGGCCTTTGGCGGGGACTTTCCATCTCTCAGGCTGTCTTAGCTTACTTGTATGAGGGTCTTACTTCAGCAGCCTTAGGAGGTCCTCTCTTTGGTTCGATGATCCTATTGGAGTACTGGATGGGAGTTAGGATGAAGTTTACCCTGAGGGAGGACATCACTTCAGTTAGCAGGATCTTTGGGAGCCATCCCCTTTACTTCATAGGAGGCGCCTTCAGGTTTTCTCCACAGGTCGAGTGTAGGATGGCGGAGCTGAAGACCAGGGACGAGTGGCGCCCGTACATCAACAGGCTGCCCCTGGACAGGTTCGTGATGCGCCCGGACTTCCTCCACGACACCGCCATCAGGCTACCTCGGAGAGCGGGCTTGGACTTCAGGCTCGTGAGCGACACTGCCTTAGTGATGTACAGCCCACACAGATGCTACCTGCAGATTGGACTACCCCGGACGGTGCTACCTACGCTACCCCACCTTCCCGCGCTACAGGCGCGGAGGATCGGGACAGAGGAGGACGAGCAGGCGGTCAGGAGTGCGCTGATTATGTGGGAGGTGAGTAGGGTGCGTACCCTACCAGCAGAGGTTGAGGAGGCTCCAGAGACTCGACAGACTTATCTTAGGGAGCTGAGAGAGATACATCCTCGCGGGGATGCCCAGCGGAGGATTGAGTGATTTTCTTTTATTTTTATGATGACATGGGATGGGATTTTATATCCGGACAGCTTGGCATATGAAATGAATAAGATTTGATGAGATTGAGTTTGAGCTTTGTGATTCGATTAGGATGCGATGTGATTGCATAGGCCAAAACGAGAATTGAATATTCATGTGGTCTTAAGCCAACTGCCCTTCCAACCTGCCCCTGTACACATGCAAACATGAAACAGATTAAATCTATTTTAGGCTTAGCCCCTTGCCTACAGCAAGTTAGGAGATGACCCTTTCTTGATTTTTGGTCAAGGGGTTGAGCCTTATTAAATAGGCAAATATCAAAATGCGAAAAATGCAAATGAATGCAAGGGAGAAACAGGTGAGTTTTTTTTTGTTTTTCTTTTTTTTGGGAATATTTGATTTTTTTGTTGGATTTTGAGATATTCGATCTTTTTGGGTTTTGAAATATTCGATTTTTTTTGGGTTTTGAAATATTTGATTTTTTGGGTTTTGAAATATTCGATTTTTTTGGGTTTTGAACTATTCGATTTTTTTTGGGGTTTCGAAATATTTTTTTTTGGGGGTTTCGAAACCAGCTCGGGTCTCAATAGCAGGGACCTTCTCATCTTGCTATGGACTTCCAAGGCTCAGCGCGTGCAGGAAGGGGGACCGCCCATGATCGGAGTCAACTTTGCTCAACGGTGCTTCTGCTGAGGCCATACCCGAGGTGGGATTCATTCCTTGGGAAAGTAAAAGAAGATCGAGTAGGAAAGCTGACGATAGGTGTAGAGGTTTTTAGGGCTTGAATTCTTTCCCAGGACACCCCCCATTTTTCAAAGAATCCGGTCTGTTGCGCCGGGGCTTTATATCCGTTATCGAACCTTCATCTGTTCTAGGCACGCATGCGACCGGGCTCATAACGTCCCGCGGGGAAACTATACTGCCACTCTTGCCATGCCTAGTTGTATTCTTTCGGGGGTTTTGAGGGCTTCGAGCCTTATGTGCTTTCGGCCCTATCTTTTGATTTTGCCCCTTTTCTTTCTTTTTTTTCTTCTTGCTTTCCTTTTCCTTCTTTCTTTTTTGCGGGGTGAGGTCTTAACGGATTGCCCCTATTTGAGACCTCTTTTAATGGGGGGATCTGGGTCGGTTCTCGCCCCCTTATTCACCACTTGCACCTATCTTCAACCGAGAGAGAGTAAATACAAGGATCTCCACCTTCCCCGAGCATGGCCAAAGGAGAAACGGTGTCGGGTAGCATGAGAGAATACCAAACCACGGGTCGTGTAGTGTGTGAGATGCTGGACCTAGGTCCTCCTTTCGCAATTTGGTGGGGGTATGCCCTGCCATCGAGCCGTTTACTAGTTTTATTTTTATGGATAGAAACGCTTTAAATACAGCCCATTCCACGGGTTTGGCAATTCCTCCCCCTTCGCGTTAATTAGACGATACGCATTGCCCGGACAAGCTTCTTTGATTACGAAGGGCCCTTCCTAGTTGGGTTGCAGCTTAGACCTGGGGCCTGCTGACCTGATGAATTTGCGTTTCAAAACCATATTACCCACTTGAAATTTCCTTTCAATGACCTTCTTTTGGAAATATCGCGAGACACGCTTTTGATATACTGAAACATGATTGGCCGCATTCAACCTCTTCTCTTCTAAAAGTTCCAGTTGGACTAGCAACGCCTCTCGACGTTCGTCAAGATTAAGTTCCTTATCCAGCTGCACCCTTAGGGAAGGGATCAGAACTTCATACGGGAGTATCGCTTCCATTCCATAAGTGAGGGCAAAGGGAGTCTGCCCTGTGGGAGTGCGGACGGAGGTGCGATAAGCCCATAGAGCTTCTATCAATTTGTCGGCCCAATCAGCAAATTTATGTGATTCACATGTTTTCTTGATAATTTTAAGAAGGGTTTTATTCGTGGCCTCAGCCTGGCCATTACCTTGGGGGTAGTATGGTGATGAATGATGCAAAACTATATTGAATTTCTTACAGAGGTCCTGGAGTTCTTGTGAGACGAATTGAGGCCCGTTGTCGGTGACGATGTCGCTTGGCACCCCGAATCGCGAGATAATGTTCTTCATAATGAAGCGGCATACTGTGGTGGCTTTGATTTCTGCATAAGCTTCAGCTTCCGCCCACTTGGTAAAGTACTCCATAGCTGTCAGAATGAAGGATTTCTGTTTAGCAGCAGAATTCGGATCACCGAGGGGTCCGATGATATCAAATGCCCACCTCGAAAATGGCCAGGGGGCCGTAATAGGATGAAGAGAAGAGGCAGGAGTGTGGATTTTGTCGGCATGGATTTGACACTGAAGACACCTACGGACATAGGTGGAGCAATCTTCTTCTAGAGTTGGCCAGTAATAGCCCTGCCTAAGAATCTTCTTTGCCAACGCCTGTCCGTTCACATGCCCTCCACACTCGCTGGAGTGGGCTGCTTCCACAACTTTCCAAGCTTCTTCGTCATCTAGGCACCTCATCAGAACTCCATTCAGAGCCCGCCTATACAATTCACCTGTGATGATCGTGTATCTTGCGGCGACTCTTCTAATGGCTCTCCGCTGCTCGACATTGGCCGTTTCCGGAAATGTACCATCCTTGCAGTATTGCTCGATCTCATAAAACCACGGCAGTTCTTCCTCTTCCATGATCTCCTCGAGCTCAATCAATGAAACTTCTTTTGTCTCCTCCCTTTCTATTTTCTTCTCTACAGACATTCTAAGATTGTCGAACCAGGGATCCTGGAGAGAAGGAACATCTAGCCTTCGGACCACAATGGTCTCCGTGGCGCGACTCAGGGGAAGTGATAGGGAAGAGGCGAGCGATGCAAGGGCATCGGCCAAGATATTCTGAGAACGAGGAGTATGAATATAGACGAGTTTCCTGAATTGCCTGGCCAAAAGCGTGACCAGATCCTAGTAGGGTTTGAGCTTAGGGTCGCGGGTGCGGTAAGTCGACAAAACTTGACGCAGCACCTGCTGAGAGTCTCCTATGATGTTAAGGTATCGCGCGCCCAAGATGTAGGCGTGCTTCAGACCGGCAAGGAGAGCCTCATACTCGGCTATATTGTTGGCGGCGGGAAATGAGAGTTGATATGCCACGGGGATGGTTACCCCTTCTGGAGTAAGGAGAACGGTGCCGATTCCGCTGCCCTGGGAATTAAGAGCACCATCGAAATGAAGAGACCAGAAAGGAAGATGAGTGATCACATCCAGGTGTTCATCGGGGAATTCGTCCTGGATGGAATCAGTGCGAGGGATAGGAGAATGAGCCAGGTGCTCGGCAATAGCATATCCCTTGATTGCTTTCTGCACGATGAAGGTGATGTCGAACTGGGAAAGAAAGCTTTGCCAGCGAGCTAGCCGGCTTGAAAGGACTGGCTTTTCCAACAGATAACGAATGGGGTCCATTCTAGAGATGAGCCTAACCTCGTGGGCAAGAAAATAGTGTTTAAGCTTCTGCGCTACCCACACTAGTGCTGCACAGGTCTTCTCCATGGCAGTGTACTTGGATTCAGCGGGATTAAATACCCTTGAGAGATAGTACGCCGCCCTTTCCCTTCCTTCATCGTCTACCTGTGCTAGAACAGCTCATAGGGAGTCCTCAATTACAGAAATGTACAGGATCAGGGGTTTCCCGGGGACGGGTGGTTGTAGAACCGGGGGATTAGAGAGGTAAACCTTGAGTTCCTCATAGGCCTTCTGACATTGTTCATTCCATTCAAATTTCGCGCCTGCCTTTAGTAATTCATAAAACGGGCGGCATCTTTGCGAATGCTGAGATATGAATCTCCTGATAAATTGCAAACGCCCGATCAAACCTCGAAGCTCAGTGATGTTCTTCGGCGGCGGCATTTCCATGACGGCCTTTGCCTTGTTTGGATCGATCTGAATCCCCCGCTTACTAACTATAAACCTGAGCAATTTCCCTGATGCAACTCCGAACACGCATTTCTTTGGATTCATCTTTAATTTGTATTCCCTAGCCCTTTGCAACACCTTGGCTAGAATGACGGGGTGTTCTTCTTGTGACCTCGATTTGACCAAAATATCATCCACATAAGCTTCTAAATAAACGTGCATCATATCGTGGAAGATAGCCATCATCGCTCTTTGGTAGGTGGCACCTGCATTTTTCAACCCAAATGGCATAACGACGTAGCAGTATGTGCCCCTAGGTGTGGTGAACGAGGTCTTTTCTTGATCCTCCGGAGCCAGAAGGATTTGGTTATACCCCGAGTAACCATCCATGAAGGAGAGGGCTTCGTACCCAGCTGTATTATCGACCAAGACATCGATGTGAGGAAGTGGAAAATCATCTTTCGGACATGCCTTGTTTAAGTCCCTGAAGTCAATACAGATTCGAATTTTACCATCCTTCTTCATTACCGGGACTATGTTCGCCACCCATTGTGGGTACAACACAACTCTAATGAACCTGGCCTTATGCAATTTATCGACTTCTTCCTTAATCCTCAAGGCCATCTGTGGGTGGAATCTCCTTGCTTTCTGTTTAACGGGCGTTGCCCCTGGTTTGAGAATCAGCCTGTGCTCGACCAAGGCGGGGTCAAGGCCCGGCATGTCTTCGTAGGACCAGGCGAAAGAATCGCTGTACTCCCTCAAGATTTTGACAAGCTCCTCTTCGACTTGAGGAGGGAGATTAGCGGAAATAAGTATGAGCCTGGGGTCCTCTTCTGTTCCGAGGTTAATTTCCTTAGTGGATTCATCCACTGCTACGGAAGGCTCGTCGAACTTCTTCAAGCCTTGGGCATATAGGTCGGCAGTGTCATCCATTTCATCTTCCTCATCATCCGCTGGGTCTTTCTTATTCACAATTTCATATACTCCTAATCCATCATTGCTCCATACCTCATCAATTCCCTCATCATCTTCCAAGACAATCGCGGTCTCTACAAATTCCGGACACTTTAATAGAGCATGACATCTTCCAGCCAAATCTTGTAGAAACCTATCGGGAACGGTTTTGGGAGGGCGCGTTACGGCGGGTGCCGCAGACGTGGATGGGCTGACAAAACTCAAACTAGACTCTACCTTGACTGACTCGACCATCCTAGAAGACTCTGTACGCTGTACATCTAATCTAGGGGAGAAGAAGTCTACCGGAAAAGAAACAGGGGTCTCGTGCCCCTGGGAATCTGGGTAGAACATAGCGTAATCTTCCAAGGAGACCTCCGTTTTGAAATTGGCGTTCTTTTTTGAGGCTGGAGGTGATCACGCAGCAGGAGGAAGAAGACGGAGGAGGAGGAAGCTGCATGGGAAACAATTCTGGGAAGATGCAATCAAAGAAAGGATCAGAAGATGAAAATCACATTTCATGGAGCTGAGCTCCTGGGGGAGGAGGAGTGAATAGGGTTGATAGATCAATGGGCGGGCAGCGCCCGCAAGCACATGGAACGAATAAGATTTCGGGTCTCTCCGCAAAACACGGGTCGACCATGAGTGGAGGGGAACGGGGAACAGAATCCAATCATTGAAACCAGGAAGCGAGACGGGACGGGGACATAGAATAAGGAGTGGCGGAGCTTCCCATCTTTCGTGGCCCCTGGCAGGCCAATGGCATCGGAGGACGCTTTACCAGCTGCGTCTTCTTCTCCTTTGGTTCACCCTCTTTTTCATAAAACATCCTCGTAAAGCAATCAGAAAGGTCTTCCAAGTCACCGGCTAGCCCTTGCGGTGGTGGTGGCGGATCAGCGATAGCACAAGCTTCGTCTATCTTTTCTTCAAGGCTGGATGGCGAGGTCTTCAAGGTGCCGGGCTGCAACGGGCCCTTCACAAAATGTTGCCGGTAATCCCAGGTCAATGGCCCAGAGTCCCCAAGCATCGACATGGAGGATTCATGGTAGCCGAGGCCCCGACGGCCCATCTTCCTGCCTTTGGGAACGGGGTTGGTTCGGCCCTGCAATTGTGCGCCGAGTCCTCGGCCTGGCTGATAGCCCAATTTTAGAATTAGGTGCCACCCTTTGGAGTCTCTCATTTTGGGCTTGACCTTCACATTGGTTGGTGCAGCGGTGGGCTTGCGTGACGCATATGCCCACGAATAGTTTAAGTCCATGACAGATAGAACAGGCCTGTTACTCGGCCACAGTGTGGGCAGAATCTTGGCGGCTATGGCGTCAACATTTTGAACCGTGGAGACACTCTTCACCTTGACCACTCGTCCTTGGAATGGGAACTTTAGACATTGATGGGCCGTCGAGGGGACGGCATTCAAACTATTCAACCATGGACGGCCCAGAATGGCTTTGAACATCGGGTCTATGTCCAGCACATAAAATTCCACATCCATAACTAAGGGCCCTAGCTCGGCCTGCACAGTCACCACTCCGTGACAAACACGTCTGGAGTTATCATAGGCTGCTATGGTAGTCGGCGTCGGCTTGAGCATGTCCTCTGATATATTGCAAGCACGAAGGGTACTCAATGGGCAGACATTTATTGACGCCCCCGTGTCCACAAGGGCGGATTCCACGGCTGTTTTGTTCAGAGAGATGGTGATACATAACGGCATCTGCCGTGCCTCAGGAGGTGCTAGCTCTGACTCAGCAAATGAAATAGAGGGCCCCTTTGTGATTGTGGCCAAGACCGAGGGCAGGTTATCCACTGCCACATCTTCGCTCACCATAACTTTCTGTAGGAAGGTCTTCAGGGCATCTTGGTGGAGTGGCGACCTCTTGATTAGTTCTAACACTGAGATTTTAGCCGGCAGCTGGTCTAAGTGCTGCAATAAGTCATATCTTGTGCCCGGCACAGGGTCTATCTCTTCTGGCTCAACTGTAGGGGAGGAAACTGCAGGGTTTGGTGCAGACGCGCCTGAAGAAGGAAAAATTCTTTGGAAAGGACGTCCGCTCCGAAGGGCGCATTGTGATGCTGGCACGGCCTGGAATGGACCCCCGCTTGGCCTGGTTGGGTAGGTGAATGGCGTGGAGATGGAGGTGAGGATGACTGAAGTGGGTTTAACATGCCCTGGTGGAGGGGAAATGGGTGAAGGGTTAAGCTTAGGGGAAATGATGGGAGGTATGGCGGGTGGTGGTGAAAGTACGGACGGAGCAGAGGGGAATGTAGCGGGCCTAAGAGGCGACGCGGAGGAAGTGACGAGTGGTGTAGCGGTTGGAATGGCGGGTCTAAGAATGGAGGGGATGGCAGGTGTGGGAGAGTAGTGGTGGTGGAAGGCCAAGAGATGTGCGGGGGTCTCATCATCAAACGTCCACCCAGCGTTGGGGGCTAGGCGCTGGACCATATTCACTTGTGCTGGGGCCGACGACTGCTGTTGTTACGGAGGAGCGGGTTGATGTACTGGCATGGGATTTTGATGGATCCCAAGGTCTTGCTGCTGTGGTTGAGGTTGCTGTTGCTGCTGGGGTTGCTGTAGCGGGGGTGGCTGAGGTGCCGCCTGCTGCTGCCTGGCTTGCCTTTGCCTCTGTTTAATATCCTCAATTAACTGGTGCATCTGGGCCCAATCAATCCTCTGGCCCTCATGCAAATCATACACCAGGTCTCTGAACTGGTAGCATCGCTCTATCGTGTGCCCGGGTTGCCGATGGAATATACAATATCGGGATTGGTCGGTAGCCGGATTCTAGTTCAGGCGTTCAAGAGGCAATTGAAGGTCACCAGTATACATTAGAGCAGAGAAAATATCTGGCAAGGTCTCCGGAAGAGGAGGGTAATGAGCCCTTTTTGGAGCTGGTCGAGCAGAGCCATAGGCGGTGGGTGGAGGAACATTATTGTACTGCGGGGGCCGCTGAGGCTATTGAGGTGGCGGAGGTGCCTGTTGAGGGTATTGCGGGACTTGGAAGGTGGGCTGGGGAACTTGCGGAGCGGCGAACTGGGGGTTGCGTTGAGGCGGTGGGAAGCGGGGTGGCGCGGCTTGCTGGGGGATTTGAACGGCCTGGACTTGCTCATTAATTTGTACTCCCTCAGTGACGGGGCCTTGGGTTTTCTTGGTGGCTTTGGGCTTCTGGGCCTCGAATAAAGAATGGATGGGGGAGTCCTTGAATTGGGTTTGAATAAACCTAGCTCTGCTGTATAGCTGGTGAATGTTTGCGATATCATTCATCGCCAGAATGTTTCTGAAAGTTGGCGTAGCATTGGAAATTAACAACTTCACTTTTTCTTCTTCCGGGATCTGCCCGGGCACACCTGAGGCCATCTGCCTCCAGCGGTCTGCATAGGTTGCGAAGTCTTCTTCCGGCTTCATCTTCTCCGCCACTAGGTCAGTGAAAGAGTATTCGGGTCCAACTCGATCCTGAAATCTCTGTAAAAACCTCTCCTTGACTGTCTTGAAATTCTCGGCCTCCTCCATAGGCAAGGTGTAGAACCATTCTAGAGCGACCCCTTCCAGAGACCGACGAAACAAATAGGCCATCAAGCGATCCTCCTGCTGGAACTGTGTCGATTCGTACAAGAACTCCCGGACATGGATGAACGGGTTGCCATTCCCATCGTATTTGCGGTACACGGGGAGCTCAGCCTGAGAAGGAAAATGAATGTCCCTGAAGTTTGGGATAGGGACATCGGCAAGAGATTGCGGGCCGACGCGCTTGTGGAGGAGATCAATTTGTTGCTGCATAGCAGCCCATTTGTCAAAAATTTCCTGTTCCCGGGAAGGAGGAGAAGGAGCAAGAGGAGTACTACCTGGATAGGCGGCCAAAGGGTAAGCTGATGAAGGGGGCGGCCCGTAAGAGGGATAATGGGCTGAGGAAGGGCCCATGTCCGCATGAGCCAACTGGGCCGCTCCTGACCGCAACCTAGCGAAGTCTGCCGGGGCTACGAGGGCCTGAGGTGATGGAGAAATTGTGGTGTACGGATCAAGGTAAGGAACAGAGGGAACCGGGGACTTTCCTTTATCAAGTTGTTGATGGACTGAGGTGGAAGCCTGGCCCATTTCTATATTGGGATATCGAAGGGTCTGAGGGTGGACAGGAGTAAGGTCAATGGGAGCCACGGAGGTGGTCCCGACCACGGGGGATGTGGTGGCAGCAACGGTCGTGCCGTGAGCAGGAGTTGAGGCCGGGGCATCGCCCCCTTGCAAAGCTTGTCTGATGAGATGGAGCTGGGTGGGGTCCAACTGGGCCATCATATCGAGGATCATACTGGCTAAATTCTGATTGGGCGAGTTTGAAAGAGAGGGTCGGGGACTGTGGACGCACTTTTTCGTTCGACTCTTATTATTATTAATTATGTACTGTTCGTTTATTCGGGTGGTTCATTCGTTTATTAAGTGCGTGGGCGTGCCAGTCATCGGAGTGACAATTTATTCGGGCTCCGAAGAACCCATGGTGCTCTCGATCTGACTTCGTCAGACGATTGTGTGGTTCGTGTCGGGACCAAAACCCGCCGCGCCATAAAGGTCACGACGTCATTTACATCCCCCATACGAGGGAACACCCTTGATTCGAGATTCAGGGCCTCATGGCCGAGAAATTAATTGCATAAAAGGTCTATTAGGGGGTAATGTAATCCTCGCGCGAGGGCGAGAAGAAAACCATTCACGGTCATGTCGGTCATGTACTGACCATTTAATGTTCGGACGAATGTCCGGCTCGATAAAATCGCGGTTGTCGCGGGAAAACTGGAGCATATGTATGCCAGTATATGGCAATTTATTGTTCAGAAGAACGGAAAACGTTCGGCTAAACCTCGGTTAGGGCGGTCGGAAACCGGTAAATCTGTTGGCCCGGTGCAAGAGCAAGCTGCGACCATACCGCGGTGGGCCCCCCGCGGTCGAAACAAGACTTGCATGAGCGTCATTAATATTTCCGATGCCAAGGGCGACGAGGGAGTACCCCTTGAATCGGCTGAAAAGCCCCGTGTCCGGAGAAGCGGGCGTTCGAAACATGTCGGTCGCTCAGGAGACCGTTTAATGTTCGGACGGGTGTCCGGTATTGGGAATATCGTGATTGTCGCGGAAAGACCGAGAATGTATGCGGGCCGGGACACGGCAAGTTTTATTGTTCCGAGACACTGAAAACGTTCGGTTGAATCTCGGTTATTGTACCCGGAAACCCGTGAATCTATTGGCCCGGTGCAAGATCGAGTCAGGACCATATTGGGGGCGCCTCCCGTGGTCCGAACAGGGCTTGCATGGGCATCATTAATATTCCCGGTGCCCGGGGGCAACGGGGGACGGTCCCGGGACTAGGCTTCGGAACTGAAAACGTGTTCGAGAGGAACAGGCTGTAGACCGGAGATATGAGCCAGGCGATGACCATGATCGGGACGGGCCCGAAGTCTAAATATGGCCCACGGAGGTCTTATTGATATTCCCATGGGAGGAGTCCAGGGGTGGCGAGAGCCGTCTCGTTCTATTCCGATTCTGTCGGTCACTTGCGGACCTTTCCATGTTCGGGCAAGGGCCCATATTGAGAGCGTGACGGGGGTGGACGCGACCCCGTACCAATGTATGCCGAGTCTACGGCAATTTCAATGAAAGAGCGGGAGCAAATCCCGATAGGAACGGGTCGGAATTGGTGAGCTATTGGCCCAGGGCCGTGCCGGCTCACAACCATGTTGGGGTAGGAGCCACCGGCTATGAAAGTCGCTCACGGGCCTTTTCACGTTCGGATACGGGTCCGTATTAAGAACTCGGCGGGAATCGGGGTGAATCCGTTCAAATGTCTGCTGAACGTGCGGCAATTTTAGTAGCGGCTCGGAAGGAATTCGGCCGGAGAAACGAGTCTGGTTTAATCAGAATGTCGGCCTGAGACGAGGTCGGGTCATGGCCATTTCAGGATAAATTCCCAAGACTCAGACCCAGCCTGCAAGGGCGGCATTGTTGTTCCTTCGGCACCGGGTCACGGGAGAGACGAGGCTGCAAAGCGGGTTGCATTATTTTATTTTTATTTAAGGAATGTCATCATTATCATATGTTAATTTATATATATCTTTGAGTGAATTCTTTATTATCGTTTATTCATTTCTTCTTGTGATTTATTCATTTAATAGTGTTATTATTAGGTTTATTATTATTTTTATTCGTTTTATTATCATTCATTTGCGTGTCGTTTTTTTTTTGTTAAGTCGATTATCATTATCCGTTCATCTCTGTTATCATTTATTGGTCTAATTATTATTATTGTTATTATTTATTTGAAGCTTATTATTATTATTGTTTGTTCCTTTATTATTTTTATTTATTTATACATTTTTGAATTTGTTATTATTTATTATTATTATTACTCATATTTTCTGGAGAGAGAATGGGCCATTAAAGGGCTAAAAAGGGGTGTACTGCTGAAGGGCTGAGGGTGTGCCGTTGAAGGGTAGGAGGGTGTACCGCTGAGGGGCCTGGGTGTGTGCCGCTGAAGGGCAGGAGGGTGTACCGCTGAGGGGCCTGGGGGTGTGCCGCTGAAGGGCCTGGGTGTGTGCCGCTGAAGGGCTAGAAGAGTGTGCTGCTGAGGGCCAGGGGTGTACCGCTGGAGGGTTGAAAGGGTGCGCCGTTGAAGGCCAAGGGGTGTACCGCTGGAGGGCCAGGGGGTGTACCGCTGAGGGCCAGGGGGTGTACCGCTGAGGGCCGAGGAGTGTGCCGCTGAGGGCCAGGGGGTGTACCGGCGAAGGGCGACAGGGTGTACCGGCGAGGGGCCATGAAGGGTGCGCCGGCGAAGGCGGCTGAGGGCGTGCCGGGGAAGTCACCAAGGCAAGTGTGCCGGTGAAGGCTTGGCCAGGTGTGCCGGCGAAGGGTGGGAATCGGCGTGCCGGTGAAGGCCCACTCCTCCATTTCTCTTAAGGCTTTTCTTTTCTTCTTCTCTGATTTTTATTAAGTGTGCATGGGTTTCTTCTTTTCTTCTCTTGATCAATTTTCCGCCCTTTCTCCCATGAGGACGAGCGTTCAAGTTGTTTAGTTGTCGTTCGATTTGCTTCTCTTCGAGTTGATTGCGGTTCCCTTGCATCGGTTGAAGCATTTCATTGTGGTTCTTTTCATTTGTTTGTTGCTGTCTTTTGTCTCTTAATGTATTATAGTTTCTAACGAAAATTCGGCAGCATCTCCCCTTAACCCGAGCGTAAGGGAGATACAGGGAACGCGCCCACATGGGGTGGCGGAACCCGACAACTGGAGGTGGGCCCCCGGAGGAGCAACACCTTTTTAGAACCTCAGAAAACTCAGGAAAACAATGAGCCGAAGGCCCCCAAGGCTGGACGAAGTGGACTGGGGGTTGGCCTAGGCGTACCGGCCAAAGGCAAGCACCGGGTGCTCAAAGGGAGTGGACCGGCGGGGGACTGCCATGAGTGTGTCGGTCAAGGACCGGAAGGGTGAGGGTGTGCCGGTGAAGGCCACAAAGGCCGTGCCGGGGAAGGCCCAAAGGGGGCGTGCCGGCGAAGGCGAGTGGGCGTGCCGGCGAGGGGCATGGACGGGCGTGCCGGCGAAGGTGTCCAAGGGCGTGTGTGCCGGTGAAGGCCCGGCAGGGCGTACCGGGGAAGCCCAAGGGGGGAAAGTGTGCCGGTAAGGACCACCATGGGGTGTGCCGGCCAAGGAGCCGGACGGGCATGCCGCTAGAGCGTCTGGGGCGTACCGGTGAAGGCCATTGGGGGGCTATTGGACGTTGGGTGTTTAGGAGGGGAGAGAGGGTTAAAGGCCAAGGAGGAAGAATCGTCACCGGAGGCCAAACCGATGAAAGAAGAAGAGGAGGGAGAGAGCACGATCAAATGCACGTAAAATACCCCAGACGGACGGAGACGGCACGAAGCCCAGTGAAATGAGACTTTTATTCAGAAAACGAGAAGGCCAAAGTCGGCCATGCGTACATCAAAACACCAGGGTGGAAGATACACCAATGGGGGGGAGAAAGGGAAAGGAAAAAGAAAAGCATAAAAGGGAAGAAATGGGGGAGGGGGAACGGAACGCAACGGGGAAGAGGGACGGAGCGTGAGCTTCTCCCCCTCCTTCTCTTCTTCTTCTTCTCTTTCTCTTCTTCTCTTCTTCTTCTTCTCTTTCTCTTCTTCTCTTCTGCCTGTCTGGCTGGCTGGCTGGCCTTCTCCGGGTGTCCGTCTGTGTCCCCCTTTCGAAGCGAAGCAGAGGGGTTTTATACCCCGGGCGGCGGGAGCCTCCGAAGGCGGGAAGCGTGCGACGAGCATTCAACGGGAGTTGACTCCGTTGTCCTGGGTGGCAGGAGGAGTAGGCAGGTGGCCCTCTCCCCAGGCGACACCTCAGCAACCCACTGCGCGCCAAGGATTCATAGGGCGTGGGCATCACGTTGTCATGCCGGAGCGTGCCGTTGAAGAGCCTTCCGCTGTGCCGTTGGCGGGCTGAACAGGCGTGCCGTGGGGGAGCCAAAAGGGCGTACCGCTAGGAGCCCAAATGGGCGTACCGCTGAGGCCAGGGGCTGTGCCGCTGAGGGGCCAAACGGGCGTGCCGCTGAATGGCCTGAAGGGTGTGCCGCTGAACACCCTGGGGGCCGTGCCGCTGAAGCCCAGGCTGGGCGTGCCGCTGAAGGCCCATGGGGCATGCCGCTGAGGCCAGCAGGCTGTGCCGCTGAAGGCCCTTGGGCGTGCCGCTGAAGGCCAGCAGGCTGTGCCGCTGAGGGGCCAAACGGGCGTGCCGCTGAAGGCTTTTGGGGGCGTGCCGCTGAAGGCCAGCAGGCTGTGCCGCTGAAGGCCCTTGGGCGTGCCGCTGAAGGCCAAAGGGGCAGTTTTGAGCCCGTTGTGAGCACGAGTTGTGGCCCATCTGATTTTCTTCGAGGCCCATGGATTGTGGGGCTCTTGGTGGCCGATTTCTCTTCATAGTTGCGATTCCGGGGACGGCTTCACGGCAGTGTGCATATTTGGGGGTCTGGACGACAAATCTCCCCGGGGCTTCTTCACTCGACGCCGTTGTTGCTGCGAGGCCGAGCAGGACATGTGGGTGTGTAATTTTTGGTGTCCACAGGGACCCTCGCCAAGAACGGTCGGGAGTGAAGGGGCCGTCCCCTCTCCCCCTTGCAAATGGGTGACCCTAGGTGGGTCCTCAAGGAGACCACGAGGAAGGGAGTCCTCGTGGGCCGAAGAGAAGTTGTATGACGACATGGAAGAAGACGAATCGAACAAGGGGTTGGAGTAGGAATGGGAATAAGAGTCGACCCTAGGAGGTGATCATGGGGGAAGAAGGCAACCCCACATACACCAAGACACCTAGGGCTAGAACCAGCAACACCAATCAATCAGATCTACCAAGCAACTAATCAAGCATACAATGGAGAGAGATGAGAGCAGAATCACTCAGTAATGCAATCAAGTTCTTACAATGATGCTCGTCAATTCCTTATATCTTCTTCTTCAAGCTTTAGTGGATTAATGAAAATATAAATCCACTCAACCACTAGGCGCCTAACTGGGATAGGAAATGATGAACTGTGTGACTCTATCAGGATCTCTCACTTGCGGATGCAACCCTAGACTGAGGTGGGTACGGTACAACCTGCCCGGCGTCCGTGTGGGAGTCCATGGCTCACGGGGGCTTACGGAGGTCCTCGGCAAGGTCCCTAGTCGGCTCCAAGGAATATGGAGACGAGAGGAAACCCTACCTCGGTAGGAATGCAACTAATATGAGAAGAGGTCGATGCTCCTATGCGCACCAGAGTGCATGCACAAACTAGCCTAGCAGCTATCAATCAATGAGCAGGTATACACATGAGCAATGAAAAGCATGGTAATACAATGATGATAAGAGAGCAGGGGGGGGAAATCAATGAGTAGCACCAAGCATAGCAAACCACATAGAATATGACAATCAAAGTATAACGTAAACACACTGTGGCACCAGATGAACGGCCCCTCTTCGGCCGCTCCTACAGTAGAACGGTTTGTGTGGACCCGTCTAAGCCTGGGAGAGAACAACACTATGGCGTAATCACAGGACCTAAGAAAAGACGAGAGAGTACCGGGGGGAGAATACCAGAAAGACGGTCACTAGTCAACCGTGTAACCTCATGAACGGCCCTCAATCAGCCGCGTACCTGCAACAAGAACAGACCCAAACGTACCTGTGCTGGAAAACTGAACGGCCAGATCTAGGCCGCTCTACAGTATGAACGGTGCATCTAGCACCGTGTGTAACAGGAAATACCGATGAAGCTGGCTCTGACTGCAGGGGATGGACGGTAGAGTATCAACCGCTCCCGTGGGCGGGCGGCCCAGGAAGAACCGCGTAGGCCCCCAGAGGACAGAAAACGCATTCACCCTGCAAATCACTCCAAGGAGAAAACTTGGACAACAAATAAGGAGGGTCAGCAACTCAAAGGCACGATGGGCATTAGGGGTCCCACCGTGATCGCCACAAAAGGGGTGTAGATATATTTATTCCTTCCTTCTGCTCTCTCACCACTGGTCAAAGCGCATCAAATGTATGGAACAACGTGCGATGAGCAAACCACGAGAGCGAGGGAAAGAAAATAAGACAGAGAGCAACGAAAAGGACCGTGATCGCCATCAAGATGCCGTACGTGATAGTCACGCCGTACCTTGGAAAGAAAGGGGAGACACTCGCCTTGCTGCAGCACCGGGAAGATGCGCGGTCGACGTAGAACCGCCTTAACAGACGCGCGGCCCTACGATAGACCGTTTGAGGGTGCTGCCGAACACGCGGGAGAAGAACTCCTGGAGGACGGACGGCTTTAATGGGACCGCCTAAAGATGAAGAGCGGCACAGAGAGGGCCGCTCGTATCCTTGAACGGGCCTACAAGAACCGCACTAGTCCGCCACGCCAAGAGTTACAAAAGGGCTCACCTCCACCCTCTCCAGCCGGCTAGAGGGGATGGGCCTCGTGCTGATGAAGTGCTGACCTGCGGAACAGTATGAAGACACAGAAGGAACACCCAGATTAGAGCTAAATGATGTAGTACGCATTCATGTGAGAAGAATGAAGCATAATCAAATGGAAAGGGGGATACCTGGGGGGTTTTAAACCCCTAGGGTGACAAAAACGTAGGTGGGTGTATGCATGGGGAGAAAAATGAGGGAAACGCAGAGAGAGAACAATGCATGCAACAGATGATGAAGAAATCGGAAAATGACGCTATGACTCGACACACAGACTACTCCCTGAACCAGAGGCTCGTAAGAACGTAGAGAGCCTCCCTCCTTGGTGCTAGGTCGTTCGGAAATGCGGCAGGGCTTCGCCGTCGACCAAAATTCCCCCCCCCCCCCCTTTTCGAGTCTGGCCACTAGGGTCTATTTATAGAGCCTAGAAAGCCAGCCCCGAAACTAGGGTTTAGAGGTATTTTCAGGTCGAATTTACAAAAGATAATTTGTAGATAATATCATTATTTCCCATCCAGATGAAACGGCATCAAAAATGGCGGATTATCCACGGAGAGATCGTTAAAACAAATCAGGGACAAAACCATGCATAAAAGGATGAAAATCTGTTAAAAAAAACCTCCATCGAAGGGATGAACGGTCTAACGATAGACCGCTCAAGTCTTGAACGGTTATGTTTAGACCGTTCAACCTGTCAGTGGAAATCAGATAATGAGCCCAATTATCACTCGAACAGACCGAAACGGCCGGCGTTGGACCCTGAGATATGAACGGCGCCTTGGCGACCGCTCCAACGTAGAACGGTCCAAAACAAGCCGTTTTAACCTTGTCGGTGATAATTCAAATATTTGGATAATTGTCCGAGGAGATTAACACGCGTAGGACTCTGAGATATGGGCGGTTGGCATTCGCCCGTCCATTAGTTTGAATGGGCATGATAGGGCCGCACAAAAGCCTATCGGTGAGTATTAAGAAAATCCTTAGAAAATAGCCAAAAATGTATGAACGGTCTGTGACCAACCGCCCCAGTCCGGAACGGCTGATGTTGGACCGTTCATGCTCTTGGATGCTTGACTTTCATAAAATACGTTCAATCAATCAAAGCCAAGGTCCAATAAGCCCTGAATTGATACGGACTTCACCAAGGAGGGAGGCTACCCATAAAATGGACCCGGGACGTGCCACAAAAATGGCCCAACGAATGATGGACAACTTAGGGCATCAACTAATGGGAGTAAGAGAAACGACTCAGCTTATCGGCCTAAAACGGGTGTCAACAGCGGGCACCCAGGAATCCGGCAGAACTTCCCCCCTACAAAACTCCCGCGGGTTAGAAATAGAATTCGGCAGCCTATCGGCTCTCTTTCTTCGACCTTTGGACTGAGGGGGGTAGGCCTCTATTTATAGAGCTCTGGAGGATGGAGGCGTCCAGGGGCCTGGACGCCTCCATCCCTTGGATCTTTTTTAAACGACAATCCGACCGGCTGACGGATAATCAGTGGCCAGGGGCACCCGTGACCTGGATGATGGAGGCGTCCAGGGGCCTGGACGCCTCCATGACATTGGATTCCTTTCAAACTACAAGCCAGCCAACGGATAGTCGGGGATCAGGTGTGCCCGTGAGCTGAACGATGGAGGCGTCCAGGGGTCTGGACGCCTCCATGATTTGGATTCTTTTCAAACGACGGGCCGAGCAACGGTCAAGCAGTGGTCGGGAATGCTCGTGAGCTGATTGATGGAGGCGTCCAGGGGCCTAGATGCCTCCATGATTTGGATTCTTTTCAAATGACAGACTAAGTAACGGTCAGTCGATGGCCGGGGGTCGCCCGTGAGCCGAATGATGGAGGCGTCCAGGGGCATGGACGCCTCCATATCTCGGCTTTTCTTCAGGCGACAAACTGAGCAACGGTCAGTCGATGGTCGGGGGTCGCCCGTGAGCCGATTGATGGAGGCGTCCAGTCTCTTGGATGCCTTCAAGAATATATATATATATATTATTTTATTATTTTTTTTCATTTTTTTTGCCATTGATGGAGGCGTCCAGCCTCCTAGACGCCTCCATGATTTTTTTTGATTTTTTAATTATTTTTATTTATGGAGGCGTCCAGGCATGGACGCCTCCATGATTTTTTGATTTTTCTATTATTTTTATTATTTTATATATATATGAATTTATGGAGGCGTCCAGTCTCCTGGACACCTCCAAGATTTTTTACGGAAAAATTCAGAAAAATGTTAAAAAAATTCAAAAAAATAGGAAATCACCAGAGTAATTAAAAATGTGAAGACCGCCTTGGGGGTATCATAGTGTAATATGAGATTTACTCACTGTAATGTCAAGAACGGCGTGTCTACACACCACTGCTGCGAGAGAGTGCGTGACCGTCCCGTGACCCGATCCGGGCACACGAGAGAGCCGACCACCCTAGCTCATTGCCGGTTTCTCAACCGCGCACGTCCGACGCTTCCCTCGCTAAGGGACAATCACGAGCTCGCCTAGAGTCCGAGGATAGCATATCCAATTGGTGTCGTGTCCGTGATTCGTTCCGCATCACAAAAGAAGATACACGAGGTAGACGTGGTCTTCGAGCCCGTCTCATCACACAAAAGAAGAGAAGGAAAGAAAGAATGCACATGAGGCGAACACGGTCTCTGCACCTGCATCTCTACAAAAGAAGAAAAAAAAAGAGAGAAAGAGTCACGAGGCGAACATGGTCTCTGCACCTGCCTCTCTACAAAAGAAGAAGAGAAGAAAAAAAAGAGAGTCACGAGGCAGATGCGGTCAGTGCACCCGCCTCTCCATAAAAGAAGAAGAGAAGAAGAGAAAGAACAATCACGGGATGAACACGGTCTCTGCACCCGTCTCTCCATAAAAGAAGAAGAGAAGAAGAGAAAGAACAAGCACGGGGCGGGGTGCCTCTCCATAAAAGAAGAAGAGAAGAAGAGAAAGAACAATCACGGGGCGAACACGGTCTCTGCACCTGCCTCTCCTTAAAAGAAGAAGAGAAGAAGAGAAAGAACAATCACGGGGCCAACATGGTCTCTGCACCTGCCTCTCTACAAAAGAAGAAGAGAATAAAAAAAAAAGAGAGAGTCACGAGGCAGATGCGGTCTTTGCGCCTACATGTCCATAAAAGAAGAAGAGAAGAAGAGAAAGAACAGCCATCGGGGCTTCAATCCGACAGATATTCAGCCATCGAGGCATCAAGTCGACAGATATTCAGCCATCGGGGCTTCAATCCGACAGATATTCAGCCATCGGGGCTTCAAGCCGACAGATATTCAGCCATCGGGGCTTCAAGCCGACAGATGTTCAGTCATCGGGGCTTCAAGCCGACAGATATTCAGCCACTGGGGCGTTAAACCGGAAAATATTCAGCCATCGGGGCTTCAAGCCGACAGATATTCAGCCATCGGGGCTTCAATTCGACAGATGTTCAGCCATCGGGGCTTCAAGCCGACGAAACCTTCCGCCGACGAGGCGTTAAACCGACTAGACCTTCTGCCAACGGGGCGTTAAACCGACTAAACCTTCTGCCGACGGGGCGTTAAACCGACCAAACCTTCCGCCGACGGGGCGTTAAACCGACTAGACCTTCCGCTGACGGGACGTTAAACCGACTAAACCTTCCGCCGACGGGGCATTAAACTGACTAAACCCTTCCGCCGACGGGATGTTAAACCGACTAGACCTTCCGCCGACGGGGCGTTAAACCGACTAAACCTTCCGCCAACGGGGCGTTAAACCGACCAAACCTTCCACCGACGGGGCGTTAAACCGACTAGACCTTCCGTCGATAGAGCGTTAAACCGACTAAACCTTCCGTCGATGGGGCGTTAAACCGACTAAACCTTCCGCCGACGGGGCATTAAACTGACTAAACCTCCCGCCGACGGGACGTTAAACCGACTAAACCTTCCGCCGACGCCGACTAAACCTTCCGCCGACGGGGCGTTAAACCGACTAAACCTTCTGCCGGCGGGGTGTTAAACCTACTAGACCTTCGGCCGACGGGGCGTTAAACCGACTAGACCTTCCGCCGACGGGGCATTAAGCCGACTAGACCTTCCACCGATGGGGCGTTAAACCGACTAGACCTTCCACCGACGGGGCGTTAAACCGACTAGACCTTCCGCCGACGGGGCGTTAAACCGACCAACTTTTAGCTATCGGGGCTTCAAGCCGACAGCTACCCCTTCATCGGCCTTCGGGCCGACAGCTATATAATCATCGGCCCCGAGCCGACATCTATATAATCATCGGCTCCTAGTCGACAGCTATCTCATCATCGGCTCCTAGCCGACAGCTACCTCATTATCGGCTCCTAGCCGACAGCTTCCCAAACGATAGAATAGACCTCTCACTTTGGTTCGGATCCTTCCCCGGCCAGAGAATCAAAGAATAAACCTTCCATTTTAGTCCGGACCCTTCCCTGGCTAGAGAACCAAAGAGACTTTTCTTTTCGACTCTCACATCCTGCTACCCAACGCCCCTCGGCAGGGCCATTTCGGCCGGGGCCCACTATCAGGATTAATCCATCCGTCCCTCCTCTCTTCCCAATTCTGGCTCCCGCAGCCTGCTTCCCAGCATCTTTTAGCCCTTTTGGCTCACTCCCGTGATGTCCCTCGGGTTCTATAGCCCGCTTCCCTAATATCCTTTCAGCCCTTTTACGGTCTGCCTCCCTAATACCTTTACTACCACTACACATATACGTAACAACAATATTTTCCTATGCAAAAAAAAAAACAACAACAACAGCAAAAACAAACAAACAAACAAAAAAAAATAACAAAACAACAAAACAAAAAAGAAGAAAGAAGAGAATGCTTGATTGCCCTGTTTGCATGCTTGCTTAATATAGAATAACACACCTCCCTAAATTTTTCTAGGACTGTGTTTCCTTGCTAAATAATATCGCCCGATTCCGGATGCACGGGCGTCACGGCACACGCTCGAAGGGAACCCTATTATGGCGGGTGCACACGTCAAGGGGAAGAGTCGTGGCTGAATCGCTAAGCCCAACTCATAAAATAAACCTGAGACAACGCTCCCACACTTAGCACTTAACGTGTTCAATAGTTTTTAACCATAGGGATTGCCCCAATTCCTTCTTAGCACTCTACGGAGACTTGAATTACTGCACTCGCGTGAAAGGGAATCATGAGGAAAAAGCTGTCTACCCCCACTATAAAAAAAAAAGAGAGACGAGAAAAAAAGAAGAGAGAGAGAAACGTGGATCCAAATAGTTGGGAATCCCCACTGAAACAAATGAGGAGACTCGCGCGAAATGGTGAAGCGAATCACAATAAGGATGAAACCTATTAGCCGGGAATCTCCATTGAGACATATGAGGAGACTCGCATCGAACGGTGAAATCCGCAATAGAATTACAATAAGGATGAATCCTAGTAGCCGGGAATCCCCATTGAGACACATGAAGAGATTCACGCCGAACGGTGAAATACGCTATCAAAATAAACAGATGGGGGCTGTGCGAAGCTACCAAAATCGAGAGCCTAAAACCTATGTGTAGGCGCTAGAGTGTTCCTCGAGTGTCACTAGGAAAACCTGCAAATTCCTATGGTTAGAGCTCTTTGTTCACACATTTGCACTGCCACGCCACAGAGAATTACCTCGGGTGAAATGCGTGAATTTAGGCTATGCATGCAAGACATGCGATATCCTCTTGACGGGTGCACCACCCCTCAATTGTGCCTCGCGGCCCGCACCGCATCTACGAATTACGGGCGACGTCCCTATCCTATCCTCTATAGAGGGAGCTGCCTTACTTATATTTATGTTATACCTGCTAATGAATGCTTGCATGCTTAAAAAAAGAGAGAAGAAAAAGAAGGGAAAACATGATAAAAAAAGAAAAAATAACAACATAAAAAAATAATAATAAAATAACAAGAATGTGCGTATGCAATAAACTCAATTTCGGCCATCGAAGCCTACGTTCCTAGCTACGGCTCGTAGAGCCCAATCTTAGCCCCCATGGCCTACCTCTTGCCCTCGCGGCTCGTTAATCCCCAACTTCGGCTCTTTAAGCCCGCTCCCAGCCTTGGCTGTTTTGACCTCCCTTATCGGCTCCTGAGCCGACAGTTTTTCAATCATCGGCCCCTGAGCCGACAGCTTTCTAACCATCGGCCTTCGGGTCGACAGCTTTTCAATCATCGGCCCTTGAGCCGACATCTTTTCAATCATCGACCCCTGAGCCGACAGCTTTCTAACCATCGGCCTTCGGGTCGACAGCTTTTCAATCATCGGCCCCTAAGCCGACAGCTTTTCAATCATCGGCCCCTGAGCCGACAGCTTTTTAATCATCGACCTTCGGGTCGACAGTTTTTCAATTATTGGCTCCCATGCCAACAACTTTCAATTATCGGCCCCTGAGCCGACAGCTTTCAATCATCGGCTTTCGGGTCGACAACTTTTCAATTATTGGCGCCCATGTCAACAGCTTCCAATTATCGGCCGCTGTGCCGATAGCTCTTATATCATTGGCATCCACGCCAGCAGCCACCCGGAGTTCTTCAAAACAAAAGAAAGGAAAAAAAAGGGAAGAAGAGGGAAAGAGAAAAAAAGCAAACAACAAAAAAGAGAGAAGAAAAAAAAGAGATAACAAAAAAGAGAAGACAAAGAAGAAGAAGAGAAGAAGAGAAAAGAGAGAAGAAAAGAAAGAAAAGAGACAAAGAGACCAACAAGCCATGTCAGCTCCCGGCGCCCTATCGGCACTGGCAAAGAGACCAAGAGATCAACAAACCGCTTCAGTTCCCGGCACCCGGTCGGCACTGATGAAGAGACCAACATGCTGCTTCAGTTCCCGGCATCCCGTCGGCACTGATGAAGAGACCAACATACTACTTCAGTTCTCGGCACCTCGTTGGCACTGATGAAGAGACCAATATGCTGCTTCAGTTCCCGACACCCCATCGGCACTGACGAAGAGACCAAGAGACCAACATATCATGTCAACGCCCGGCACCCTGTCGGCACTGACGAAGAAAAAAAGAGACCAACATATCTTGTCAGCGCCCGACACCCTGTCGGCACTGACGAAGAGAAGAGGAGACCGACATATCATGTCAGCTCCTGGCACCCTGTCGGCACTGACGAAGAGAAGAAGAGACCGACATATCATGTCAGCTCCCGACACCCTGTTAGCGCTGATGAAGAGAAGAAGAGACTAACACACCATGTCAACGCCCGACACCCCGTCGGCACTGATGAAGAAAAGAGGAGACAAACAAGTCATGTCGGCTCCCGACACCCCGGCGGCACCGACGAAGAGAAAAAGAGACCAGTACACCCGCGGGCACCGCCCGGTTCATCCTTCGCCTGCGCTACCCGTGGGTGGGGGGCATTTGTGGACACCAAAAATTGCACACCCAGATATCTTGCTCGGCCCAGCATCAACAATAGCACCGAGTGAAGAAGCCCCGGAGAGACTGGTCATCCGGACTCCACAAATATGCACACTGCCGTGAAGCTATCTTCGGAGTCACGATAGTGAAGAGAAATCAACCACCAAGAGCCCCACAATCCATGGGCCTCGAAAAAAATCAAATGGGCCACAACTCGTGCTCACAACGGGCTCGGAACTGCCCATTTAGCCTTCAGCGGTGCGCCCCGGCAGCCTTCAGCGGCACGCCCCTACCGCCCGTTCAGCGGCACACCCCCGCTGGCCCTTCAACGGCATGCTGCCTGGGCTCCTTCAACGGCGCGCCGGTTAGCCCATTCCCCGGCACGCCCTTATGGTGCTTCAGCGACACGCCCTTTGGGCTCTTCAGCGGCACACCCCTTTGCCCTGTTCAGCGCCACGCCCTTCAGCGGCACAGCCCTTTAGCGGCACAGCCCTTGAGCTCTTCAGCGGCACGCCCTGGCAGCCGTTCAATGGCACACCCGTGGTGACCCTTCAGCGGCACGCCCCCCAGCATTCATCGGCACACCCATTGTGGCACCCATGCGGCACACCTGCGAGCTCTTCAGCGGCACGCTTTTGCAGCCCCTCCGCGGCACACTTCTTGGGCCTTCCAACGGCACGGGTCTCTGGCCATTCAGCGGCACGCTTCCTGTGTCTCCCCAGCGGCACGCCTTTTGGCCCTCTCAGCGGCACGCTTGTTGTGCCTGCCAGCGGCACGCCATTCAGGCTCTTCAACGGCACATTCCGGCAGATGAAATCTTACGCCCATGCCCTACGGATTCTTGGCGCGCAGTGGACTTGCTGAGATGTCGCCCGGGGAGAGAGCCACGCTGCCTACTCCTCCTGCCACCCAGGACAAGGGAGTCAACTCCCATTAAATGCCCACCGAACGCTTCCCGCCTTCGAAGGCTCCCGCCGCCCGGGGTATAAAACCCCTCTTCGCTGCGAACAGAAGGGGGGACGGAGAGGGAGAGGCAGATAGTGAAGAGGAGAAGAGAAGAAGAGAAGAAGAAGAAGAGAAGAAGAGGGAAGAGAGGAAGAGAGGGGAGAGACTTCGCCGCTCCACCCATCGCCGCCGTCTATGTGAAGAGGGAAGAGAGGAAGAGAAGAAGAAGGGGAGGGGAGGCTCTGCCCCCCCCCCTCCGGCTGCTCCGTCCATCGCCGTCCGCGCGAAGAGAAGAAGAAGAAGAGGAAGAGAAAGAAGAGAAGAAGAAAAGGGGGGAGAGGGCCTACTGCCCTTCCCCTCCCCGCCGCTCTTTCATTGAAATTATCGCGAACTCGACATACATTTGTACGGGGTTGTTTCTATCTACGTCGTACCTTCAATATGGACCCTTGTCCGAATATCAAACGGTCCGCAAGTGACCGACGAAATCTGAATAGAACGAGATGGCTCATGTCATCCCTGGACCCCTCGCATGGGGATATCAATAAGGCCTCCGTGGGCTATGCTTAGACCTCGGATCCGTCCTGATTATGGTCATTGTCTGACCCATATCCTTGGCCTATAGCCCGCTTCCTTTGAACACGTTTTGGTTTTAGAATCTAGTCCCGGGACTCCTCCCCGTTGCCCTCCGGCATCGGAAACATTAATCATGCCCACGCAAGCCCCGTTCGGACCACGGGAGGCACCCCCGCCATGGTCCTGACTCGATCTTGCACCAGGCCGACAAATTCATTGGATTCCTGCTACACTAACCGAGATTTAACCGAATGCCTTCAGGGCCCTCGGGATAATAAACTTGCCGTACCCCGGCGTACATATGTTCCAGGTCCTCCTGCGGCGATTACGATATTCTCAAGCCGGACACCCATCCGAATATTAAACGGTCTCCCTAATGACCGACACGTTTCGAACTTCCGCTTCCCTAGACACATGGCTTTTCAGCCGATTCAAGGGATATTCCCTCGTTGCCCCTTGGCACCAGAAATATTAATGACGCTCATGCAAGTCTTGTTTCGACCGCGGGGGGCCCACCGCAATATGGTAGCAGCTTGCTCTTGCACCGGGCCAACAGATTTACTGGTTTTTGACCGCTCCAACCGAGGCTCAGCCGAATGTTTTCTGCTCTTCCGAATAATAAATTTGCCGTACCTCGGCATACATGCGTTTCGATTTTCCCATGACAACCGTAATTTTCTCGAGCCGGACATTCGTCCGAACATCAAATGGTCAGTACACGATCGACATGACCGCGAATGGTTTTCTTCTCGCCCTCGCGTGAGGATTTCAATACCTCGTAATAGACCTTTCATGCAATTAATTTCTTGGCCATGAGGCCCTGAATCTCGGCGATTAATCAAGGGTGTTCCCTCGTATGGGGGATGTAAATGACGCCGTTACCTTTATGGCGCAGCGGGTTTTGGTCCCGACACGAACCACACAATCGTCTGACCGAGTCAGATCGAGCGCACCATGGGCCCTTCGGAGCCCGAATAAATTGTCACTTCGGTGACTGGCACGCCCACGCACTCAATAGACGAACCACTTGAATCAGCGAATTTTAGTGCGTCCACAGAGATCAAGTCTTCAACAAGTTAGAGACTTCCAATGTTGCTGATTCTACATTAGGAACTAAGGAATTAGTGTCTTCGGCCCAGATTGATCAAGGAATTCGAAGCCCTAAACGAGGTATCTAGCAATAGTGTCTTTAGAGCTTTTTGTTTACCTTTATATTCTCTACTTACTCTCAAAATTTCACATCTATAGGTCAAGGGAATCAGGAGATAAAGGGACGTGAAGTTGTTGAATTAGTACAAGAAAGTGCAGGAACTAGGACTTGATTCCAGTCAGAAATTTGAAGTTTAGGAGCACTATTAAAGATAGGTCATCTCATGAACGGATAAAACAATATTCTAGGATTAAAATCCCTCTTGTTGCACTTGATTTATACACGGTGAATTTCATATTTTAGTTGGGACTATGCATTTAGCATATATTCATGCATATTTCTTAGCCCTAATTGGTTTAAAAGAAATCCTCTTGTAAATTTCATAGAAACCCATGCATATTCATAGCCCACATTCGTTCTATCATTGTAGAAGCTATAAAATATGTTGATTTCCGGACATGTTGTGTCTTGGAATCATGTTTTATTATTTTATTCGATGTTCTGTTTAACAGGAAGAAACGGTCTACTATTAGACCGCATACATTCCTAAGCGGCCCTACGATATACCGCTTAGTCCAGATGAACAGCCATTAATTAGACCATTTTCAGTTCTGAGTTCTGAAACTATATATGCTAATCCGAAGCGTAATGAAGAACGGCCCAATTATCTTATAATATGCCTAGTTAATTAAGTCTTTACCCTATTTTAAGTGCTATTTTCATACTCTTGGTTTTACTTACTGGTCATTCTAGTAGATTTCATGTTCTTTACGCACTTAGGACTTATTTTAAACTTATGTTAATTTCATGTCAAACCATATACGCTTGTATTAAATGCATATTTTAAATGTTAAGATGAACGAGATTTACTCTTGATTTATCACTGTTTTAATCTCAGAGTCATTTTCTTAAGTATATGGCACATATCCCGGTATGATGTCATTAGTTACACTCTTTGCACGTGTAGGAACACAATCTTTGACTTGATGACCTCTCCCTTGGATATTCCTTCCAATAGATTAGGAAATCATGTTTCAAGGCCTCCGTAATTCTCTGTGAGCCTGAGATTCCCTCCAAGATGCCGAGTATGTTGTACCATTAAAAACCCATTGTCTAGAAAGCACTTATACCGATGTTTTACATTTCTGAAACTTAGCGGCCTTCTGTCTGACCGCCAATGATTGCTAGCGGGCCTACACTTGATTGCTAACGGATCCTAAACGGTTCGTCATTAGACTGCTAAGACTCCAGATATTCTATTTTAAGTATCAAATTGTCCTATCGTTAACGGTTCTATACTAGACCGCCATGATCAAGAAACGGTCCAGTAAATGACCCCTAATTTCCTGAATTTGATTAATCTGGGGTTTGACTCAATGGTTGATTTTCCTATGTTCCTAGATGGTCCAATTGATTATCTAGAACCATTCACATTATTCCAAAGATACCTAAGTAATTTTGAGAATTAATGAATGTACCGTTATGCTGTCGGATTACCACCGTGGCATAATATACCTTAAATCTTTCTTTGATATCTCATGTCAATTTTGGTACATTCTATATCTCGATTACTTGATCATGAAACTTATTGTTGGAATTGAATGATTGGCCGTACTTTATTGTTATATTCATGGAAGTAGTTTAATTTATATTTGAAGATGCAGTTCGGGCACTGATTATGTCCAAGGACTCTATGCTAGTCCCCTCAGCTGATTATCAGAAACATACTATAAACCATGGGGTATGATGCTACTGGCGTCACATTATGCTGAGAGCACTTTCTTTATAAATAAGTGAAATCCACGAGAATACTTGCGAGACTCTCCATTGATTGAAATGCTACATACTTGTTACATGACATTCTAGTGCATAGCCTTTAAAGTTATGAAAAGTGAAAGTGAAAGTGCGTTCTTGATGCATGCAAGCATATTCTTGTTCATGAAATGCCAAATTACATTCTTGTTATATTCAACTCAATCTTGTTCATATATCATTACTCATCGTGATCTTATCATGCTATTATGTTATTTGTTTTATTCACGTGATTTTTCGTATTCACCTGTTTTATCTTATTCTTTAGAGCTAAAATGATAATCATTTAAATTTACCTTCATGTTGATACGAAGATACCTACTGGGTAAGTGTGCTCATGACCCTACTTTCTAATCTTTTTTAGGAAATTCTAGTGGGACGGATTCGGATTACTCAAGTGATGGATCCGAGAGTGACTGATGATTCGAGAGAAGCCGTAGTTAGTCTAGTCAAGAGTCAAATATGTAATTTTCACTTTATTGAGTCCAGTTATCCGATGAGTCAAGATCATGTACTAGATGATTACTATCAATAAAAGTCAGATTTTTGATCAATTATTGTCTCCATTCATCGTATGTGTGAATGATTACGCTCTGATTATTATTGTCATTTGAGGCTTCTCTTGCCGGCTGTTCACATTCTCGAATATCTTCCGTTGTAATAAATGCTCGAGACGTGACACAGAGAGTAATAAATCCCTCTTTTGCACGTACGTTGTTATAAGTGAGATCTGTAAAGCTTCTTTCAAAGAGAGAAGCCTCGTCCCCTGCCGGCTGCCGGTTGGCTTCTTGTAAGAAACCTCGGAAAACATATCTTGGGTCAATTAAGATTGTGTCAAGGCTTCACATATCATAAGAGACTAAAGGAGAGCCATGATTTGAGTCGAGCATATATCTATCTATAACATAATATTATAAGAGAATTGAATGGTTTTTCGTCGCCGATTCAATTGTTGAGATTTTTGTCGTCGACGGCTCAAGGGTGTGTTGGGTTGTATTTTGTTGCTAGTTCAAGGGTTCCGGTTTGAATTTGGTTTAAACTCCTTTGCTCCTCTCTCTTTCTCTGTATGCCCTGCTCTCTCTGCCCTGCTGTCGCCCACTGGCGATCTTTTGACGATATCCGCGAATGAAACACGTTGCCCAATCCCCCGACCTAGACGCCTCCCTGCTCTCTCAGCTCAGTTGTCGCCCATCGGCATTCTCCCGACGAGATCTGCAAAGGAAGAAGCTGATAGTGGCAGATCGGGGTTTTCCTATTCTCCTGACCATGCTACCTAGCCCACTGCAAGCCCAGCCGCCATCCATCCACCACCCGATCTGCGATGGATCTGTAGAATTGATTTATCCTGGTTCACGTTCGGCTCAAAATTTATCAGGCCCGGCCTGGCTCCTAACAAAAGACCAGAAAGGAGGCCTGTGCTTCGAGTTTGATTTCTCCTCCAAGAGTCCATCTTCGAGTCCACTTCCTCCTCTAAGAGTCCATGCCATGCAAGAGTTCCAATTTGCCTTTTCTTCCTCCTCTCTATCCTTTTTTCGATTTATGCACATATTTGTTTCTACCGAAACGCCGGTACTCATTTGATGACAGGGAAAATTTCCAGAGCTGAATGGCCTCTCGTCCACAGCATGAAGATTTGGTGTTCGTCCTTCGTGGCGACTACGAAAAAGCTTATTTTCTCATTGGTGATATGACGGGGTTCAACAAATCTTCTTTCTTTCCAATTGTAATATCCGCAGAGATGGGCTTGGGGGTAGCGGAGCTTTACGAGGCTTTATGCCCTTTGCTTGAGGACTACGTGCTTCAAACTCTGAATGGTATGTGTTGAGTAGTCTCAATTTTTCATCCTGAACTTCCCAAAATTCGCCTTTCGTCTGATTCAATGATTTTTATAATAGTGATGAGTGCTATCGATCCGTCTCAAGGAGTAGTATGCTTATGATCAAAAACTTTCTTTGCTTTCAACTCAAGGTCCAGTAACAATGTGCATGTCTGTATCAAAATAGCTCTATGCCCTTTATGCTGTGTTACCAACAAATCTGTTGTTGGGTAACAATTCTTATCTATGTTTGATTGGACACCTTCTTAAAACTTCTTCAGTTCTCTTCTAAACAGTCTAACAAGCTTATTGATGATCTTTGTTCCTGCCAGTTAATTTTGACTTTAATGGGAGCACCTATTTTTGGGGGAATGATCTATGGAATTGTAACACGAGGTTAATTGGTTATCTCATTTTTTCCTATTCTTTTTTATTTTTTATCTCTCACAAAATCTGAGTTTTCCTCCAATAGCATTAATTCTCATTCATTTTCCTATAGACCCTCCACCTTGCCCACGGCCTATACTTGGGATACTTATCATGTTTCGAACATAAGCATGCCAGATTTGTGATTCTGGCAACAATTTTAAACTCTGAAGCAATCATGTTGACGTCGTTGAACATGCCAATACTTGTTTTTATATTTTGAATGCAACATACTTGGTATAGGAACTCCAAAAACAACAAGCCTGCCAATGTTAGGGATATGTAAACTCAATATCCCCCTTTTATTTTTATTTTTTGTAAAATAATGCCTACATTCTCGATCATTATAATCAGGCATAGCCAAACTGCCATATACTAGGTACATGCACGGAGTGTCTACTTTCTAACTTCCATCTTTCTCTTGACACTTGACGCCATTGTGCTAAAAGGTTGCTGGTTCATACCAAAATGTGAGTTGAAAATTTCTACTAGTTTTGGTGTTCAATTATCTTGTTCTATATTAAAGTAATAAATTGCTAAAATTAGGTTCAAACTTATCTGAAGCAAGTCTGAGCCTGGCCTAAAGGAGGCCTCAATTGTGCCTGAATCGCTTTTAAAACAAGAAACCAATTAAGCTTCGTTCTGCAAGCAAGCGGGTCCAAGGCACTGGAACTGTGCTCTTAGGTTTCTCTGAATTTCTTGTAAAACTATCTGTCCTCGGGCTACCGTCTGATCTGCATACATATAGACATGTTGTCCACTGATTGTTGTTCTTTTTCCGAATACTTTTAGATAAAAGGATTCAAGATGAAGTTCTCTTGAAAACAGAGGAGGATAATTAGGTACAAGAAGAAAGAGTTGTGGTTGTACCAGAAGTTGGCCTAACCCGGGATTTAGTTAGAGCTCACTTCAAATTTGACGGATGCACAATATATTTGGTAAGTTAACAAGTTATTTTTTGCTATGTTACTTGTTTTTCCTTCGTAAAATTCTTCTACCAACTTCAATTTTTTTAAGTAATGTTATGCATTAGCAGACAAACTATTTCGACTTTTATACTTCGTACATTATCAAACAATAAGCAAATGTAGTTCATTACTTCTATCAGAACTATAACAAGACTGTCGTTGATCTTCGATAAATTGGCCAATAATTATCATCAAAGATTTCATTTTAAATATGTGAGTTTAAACATGATGAGGTCAATCAGTGACGCATGGGACAAATACTTTTAACAATTTTCTTCGGTCAAAAGTCCTACAGAATGAAATGTTACTTTATTATTTGAAAAATATGCATTTATTCTTTTATATTAATGTGATGCTTGAGGTATGAGTATCCACCCCCAGATGGAAATATAGTGACCAGCATTGTGGATGCACCGATTGATGTTCCCCATTTTTATACACAGTTGATATTTCTATGATTTTTATTGTTTGAATAAATACTTTGTTAATGCAGCGTTTAACGGCCGGTGGGGGTTTGAACACGGTTTAAAGGCTGGCGAGTACGGGGTACATGCGGTGGGATTTGAAAATACGTCCACAAGCTTGCTCGAGTAGGCTTCTCCGGATTTTTAATTTTCTCTCCACTATCATATTTCTGTCTCTGTCTACTTGAAATATCTGTTATGACATAAAAATCGAGGTGCTCATTATTTATTTGGTTGAGATCACGAGAATATTAAGAATTTTAATAATTAGAATCTCAGAATGTTTCTATGATCCCAATTAAATGAGACCTAAACTTAAAAGTCACAATTTTCAACAATTGACGTATGGGTAGATCATTTTGAAAGGCGTTACACGATTAATTTCCAAATTAAAATCAACCATTTTCTTCCTTTTCAAAAGATTTTCCAAGTGATATTCACTGATATTGGGTTATCAAACATTAACAAATGTGTGCGTGTGTGTGCGTGTGTGTGTGTGTGTGTGTGTGTGTGTGAGAGAGAGAGAGAGAGAGAGAGAGACCAGCGGTCTATTCTTAGTTTTCAAACTCAGCTTTGTGTTGAATGTGTTGCGGAACGCACATTCTTCAAAGACATCTTAATTAAACGCTGATATATTTGATAAATTATTTGACATATATAAACATATATCCGGAATGAGAACCGTGGGATCTTCGGAGTAAGAGTAGCGTGTGTGTGAGACTAGGTCTGGGAGCAAACCTAACTAGATCAGATGATGGGAAAGAAGCAAATAGTGCGTTCCAAATTTCGTTGCCGTAGATAAATTCTTGTAGGGATCTGAGGAGAATGTGCTATATAATGCTTGGTTGCCACGTAAAAAAAATGGGAGATGATCATTCCGGGCCGATCGGTGAATTTGGGCCCAGCTAGCAGAAGGGTTTTATTGGGTTGCATTTTATTTGGGCCATCCGGACACGGACAATGATGGGACCCAAAGTCTTCCTCCCTCGGCCGAGAAAATGGTATTCCAGTCGGCGTTCACAACTTTTCATGATGCAAAACAACAATGTGTACGTACGTTATATTTTTGAGTTAATTGAAATTACTGTACGATTCACCTTGATCAAGCTAAATAATGCCAACTTTTCCAAAGTGAAAGGACAGGATTAATCCTGGTCATTCAGTCCAAAAAAAGAGAATAGAATGCTTTGGCCAGTGCGCGGTACGTACGTATGACAAGAAGAGAGGAGAGGGTCCACTATGAGCGTGTGGCCAAGGAATTAGATGGGAGTTCCGTAATAGCCAGGTGAAATTGAGGACAGGGTTCCCTAGCTTTCAGTCTCCAATATTCAAAGAAGAGTATCCTCTGGTCAGGGTGCATGTCGGCGAGAGGACAAGAGGCATTGATGACTCCCGAGTCATCCATATCCAAAGATGAGGATGCAGCTAGAAGCTGCACCGACGGACTGAGATCGTCATCTTTCAGGTACGTACGGATCTCTGATTAATTGTTGTCGGTGTTTAATAATAAATATATAGGAGCGTTCGCCCTCTAACAAGCTCTGAGGAACATGGAATCCCTGCAGGTCGGAGCCGCCATATATCGAGTTCTCGTTACCGAATCTTAATTAGTTCTTTTACCATGCATGTGTGTTAAGTTTAATTAGGATCGCCATGACATACAGATCGATTTTTCTTACCAGACAAAAAAAATCAAACGTTTCCATCACCGCAGTCACAGGGAATTAAGAAAGAGAAGGGGTCACGTAAAAGTTCCCGAAGGTGAATCACATATATACTCCCACGTATGCAAATATATATATTCATATATGTCAATATATATATTAGCCGTGAAGGCATACGGGACCTTTTATTTTCTTGTGCTACATGAGAGTAACATACATACAGGAGTACTATGACTTCGCACACAACATGTAAGCATACGCGCCAAAGATGGAGAGGAGCCAAAGGAAGGCACTGCATGCCAGCTAGCTTTATCCCTCCTCTCTGTATATATATATATATACCACATCCCTCCACGCCGGCCACACAGTACTGGAACGCTTGAGTATGGATGTCTTCGATAGGTTCGGTATGAACAAGTCTAAGGTTTTGCTGCGGGAGGACGGCAGCGGTAAATAGAGCGGCATGGCCTACGATAAGGGCGACAAGCATGTGGTCGGAGAGGGTCACAGAGAGGCCCGTATCCTATGTATCCATGGTTACGTTGTGCGGTGGGCTTGGCATCCACATTCTCTCCACCTTTCTCTTCTGCTGAGACAATTAAGATAATATTCCCATATGAGTGAGTGAGTGAGTGAGTGAGAGAGAGAGAGAGAGAGAGAGAGAGAGAGAGAGAGAGATGCTGCTTACTGGTTTGAGCATTCTCCGACGTTCCTCCTGTCCCCTCCACCACCGGACCTCCATTTATATATACTGGTGGCCAAGAATGATCAGGGAGGGGATGGAAGAACAACTAAACTGTTTTCGGTCATGCTAGTGGACTTGACGTGAGTGGGCTGTGGAAAGAGCTCAGAAATTTCCTCAGCGTGGGAACAATAAAAGGACCCCAAAGCTTGTGGTCTCGCAGCAAAGGCTTATCTTCTTGCATTGTAAGTTAGTGGGTCACCGTCACAAGGAATGATCACCGTCGAACCCGTCATGCATGCTCGATCGTTGTGAAAATTTGAGCAAATGAGCCAAACTACAAGACTACCATAGATGTGCCAAGTCCGCAGTTCAGGACATATTAGTGTATATATGATCTCGGCGTTGTTTAAGATCACTTTTATGATGGACTCCAGCTATTGAAATTTCGACAAATGAAAACTACCTTTTGTAAAATATAGATTTTTCAAAAACTATGTGACAATATATATACTTTACGGGAAGATTACCAGACTGTATTGAGAAAAGAAATAAGGTTAAAAATGACATGCATTGATGTAGCTAGCTAGATTAAGGATCCATTTGGTTAGACTAATTATTGAGATAGATTTTAAGATTTCAACGATTGGAATCTCTCATATTTTCATAAGTATAACCAAATACACCTTGAACCTTTCAATTTTTGTGCTCAAATAAATTTTTTAAAAGTCGAGAGAGAGATACATGTGCAAGAGGAGAGAGAAAAATTCGAAGAAACATGCTCAAATTAGCTTCTAGGCGGATTATCGAGCCCGCCATACCATCATACGTTAAATTCCACCCTAAATGATTTCAAATAGTTAGTTAAACCCTTGTTTAAATCTGCACAGACCAATAAAATAAGATTTACGCACCTATCATTTGCGTTTTCACAAATGGCACGAGCGACGATGTCATCACGGCTCATTTGTCCCACAGTGCCGTGGTTACAACCTTTCAAATGAGACTTTTGAATCCCGCAAAAATTTATAACATTTTAAACAATGTACGGTAGAGAGATTTTCATAATGATGTATGGGTCATAGCCCCAACCAAATGAGGTCTAAGTTGAAAATCTGTTGGAATTTTTTAGGCTAGGCCTATGAGATTGTAACCGTTAATTTCAACACGCTAGATCGTGCTTTATTTGAGATGGATTTCTAAATCTTATCGCATCTGGACACTCAGTTGGGAGAGCGTGGGTTTATCCGTAATCGTGAGTCTCGTGCCATCGTCCACAGGGCTGTCAATGGGCCAGACCGACCTTATAGATTCACGGGCCTGACTCGATTTCAGACCGGACCGTAAGATCTTTTACAACCCGTGGGCTCTTAGTCGGGCCTAAAAATCAGGCCCGACTAAACTCACGGGTTAGACTAGGGCTTTAAGTTCGACCCGCAGGTCGGCTCGGCTCGTTCTCTTTTTTTCTCTTCTTTCAAATTTTAAAAATTACTTAGTTAAAATTATATTATTTTATTTAATTAAAAATTTTAAAACTCTATTCTAGTACAAATTACGTAATTAATATCAAAATTTTAATTAATTTAGTGAGAATATACATTTTATATTGTTAAATATATTAATTTTTTTATTTTTTATTTTTTATTTAAGTCTCGGGCCAGACTGGATTTTAGATGGACTTTACAATTTTTTAATAATATCGGGCCTGGCTCGACATAACTCGGGTCTGGCCCGACATAGCTCGGGCCCGGACCGGACTCGGACCTTAATATTAATAAGTCGGGTCCGGGTCGGGTCGACCTAAGTCTCGCCCGGGCTCGACCCATTGACAGCCTTAGTTGCCGACAAGAGAGATTTTTTTTACTTTAAAAATTGCAATCACATTTTTCCATGTAAATGGATTTCTTGAAATCCCGAGCTGGGTTGTTATTGGGGGGTACTAGTAAATTACCATTCTACCGTCACCGTTTACCCATCCACTTCTTCATCTCGACTCCGACATGACGACGCCCACGAAAGCCCCAGCGACTGCAACAATGGGAAACGATCCTTGACCTGGAAGCGGCAGCCACAACATGGGGGGCCCCTGCCTTGACCCTGTACGCCTAATCGAGAACCTCGACGCCATGGTTGTCCACATCACCCCTTGCATCTCCCTGATGTCGAAGGCACCTAGCTGCCTCGGTGAAGGACTCAGGAGGGGTGAGTACTGGGGGCAGGGGGAGAAGCTCCAGCGCCGATCCCATGGGAGGTGATATTGCAAGATAATTATCCGTTTAAAATTTGAATAGAATTTAAATTCATATTTATTAAATTAAATAATTATTCAAATAAAATATTTGACGGATAATTTAATCGGATATCCGATTTCTTATCGGATACGAATTTGGATATTGAGATATCCGTGTTAGATATTATCCGACCGAATATGAACCCTTAAATAAAAATATAAAGATACACGTATTCTGTACATAATTAACTTAAATCTTAATATGTTCTTTGATCATTTTTTAAACCCTTTTTATCTCAAAATATAGTTTAAAAATAAGAACTCCACTTACACTTATTTGATAAGTCACCTCCTATTTTTTAGAATGAAGTCTAATTTTTTGATAACATCTCTCACAATAAAAATAATTTTCACTCTTTTTTTTTGAGAAAATGACTTACGACGCATCCACAGGCACGGCTCACTCGACTCACCTCTAAATAGACCTAATAATTATCAGTTTAAAAAATTGAACCGAATTCGAATTCGTATTAATCGGATAATTATCTGAATAAAATATATATCCGATGAATAATTTGATTATTAATCAGATACGAATTCAGATATCATACTATCCACTTCGCATCCGATCTGTTTACAGGTATAATCACGGGTGGAGGTGGCGAGTCATAGCAGAGGCCCAGCAAGAGAAGGGATTGGAGAGACCGGGACTACACGACCCCTGGATCTCACGCCCCGCAGGTTCCAGCCGCCATCCCCTGCATGATCTTATCACTTTGTTTAAATTTTCCGCCGGTGGACGTGAGATAGGGGTTGCTGGTTCGTGTGGTCAGAGACGATTGATCAGGGATTCTCTTGTCTGGATATCGCCTTCCAAGTTGCATCGAATTCATTAATTCGCATTTTTCCAGTGAATTAGAATAATTATAACCACGTACGCTGCGGAGGAGCAATGCCATGGCACTCCATATATTATATGTACATGCATGTCCCTGGCATCTGCATGCCATACCACAGGAGCAATGCTAAACCCAACAGCCAATAATTAATTGACTTGTTTAATTATTAAATAGCAACCCACATAGAGATCTAGTGAGAGATCGAGAGCCCGATCAACACCGCCATGCTGAGACCATCTATATATATATATATATATATATATATATATATATATATATATATATATATATATATATCCTATTTTCTCCACACCGTCTGTACTTCACTTAATAATTTGTTGTAACTAGTAATGTATTTATATCTCTGATCTTATTTTTTGCAAATTTATTTTTCATAACTCAAATAAAATTCACAAACAGAGTCAAGTACAGATCATACATAGTGTGTACGAGAAAATAAGGTAGACGGTCTCAATCCACTACTGGCACCGCATATATGATCATGTTTGGACTTCTCCATCCTAGTCCTAGCTAGCTAGCTAGATTTTTGTTTTTATTCCCCTCACAATATATACCACACATAATATGGGTGGACGTAAGAGACCTCCCACGCACTAGTGTAGATATTAGTGCATATAGGAGATCTCGAGCCTTGATTTGTGCGGACTTCAATAAGATTCACGTCCACGACAAATTGAATATTGTGCAACATAAGATTCTTTGGCCATTAATAGTGTGGGAATGAAAAACATTTGAACTTCTTGAAGGCTGTACATGAGTTGATACGCATGCACGATTGGAATACCTATTCAGGAGCAATCATTCAGTTGAAATCTTAATCTCGTTGGGATACCTTGTTAAATTCTTCTACCGAAGGGGAAAAAACATGCTGACTACTCAGTCATACGATAAGACAATCATTAGTAACTCAGTTGAAACTATAATCCATTCTCTCTCGTAGCACTCCAGTCATAGTCAACATCCTTGGGATTTAAAAACAGTCAAAATAATCAACCGGAAGTCATGCGATTGACTATTGTTTGCCTACCGCCGAGTCTCAACGCCCCACCGAAGGCTGAGGAGTGACCCGTCTGCTGATGTCACGCGCTCGCCATCTTCCTTCCTTTCTCTTCTTTCTCTTCTTCTTTCTTTTTGAGAGGCATACCCCCGTATAGACATGCATGTCTATGAACGTAAATTCACCTTGTTTAATGAAATGGAACCCCCTTTTGTCTACTGTGACATTTTTGCAATTCAAATTTAGAATTGCACATCATGGATCACCTTTTTTGGGTCCCATGGTAGTAACATTGTGTTATGATGAGGTGCAACAATAAGCAATCTTAAGAATGAATTTTTTTTATTGGGTTTTACTTTGCATCAGCCAATTAGATTATTAAATTTCTCACTACACGCAATTTAAAACCTAGTCATTGCTTTAAGCGTGTTATCTTTTGGAAGTTACTTGTCATTTTCCCCTAACTTTGGATTGTGCAATAATCAGTACTCATTCCTGAGTTAATTGTGCATCTTCACTTAGAACATTTCAGGGCTATTTATGTTTTTTCATGAAACAATTTGTTTTTTGTATGCTTATGTATCCTACTTCACGTGGTTATTTTCCATGTTCATCTGACAAATATATGCCAGCTATTTTATTTTATTTTTGCCAGACTTTTGTGCTTTCCGTCGTCAAATAAGGATAAGATCTCTGAAGAGAAAAGGATTGCAATTTGCATTTTTTATGATGTCGCAGAACAATGTCGAGGTACAGCCCTCGAGCATGTCTATTGCTCATGAATTCTTAGCAAAGTCGCACCTTCTGTAATACATTATCGGTTAATGTTGTTCAGATATTATGATTTCTATATACTGCAATGATAAGCATGCATATGTTCATCTATCATGACTTAACCAACTTGAAGGAATTGCACCTATCGTTTTTTAATAAAGTTACTGAACTTGGTGTACTTTTGCTCCTCTGAGAGGCCATGCACTCGATCATTAATGCTTTCGCAATCCCTTTCTTGCCGGTCCTTCTAACCCTTTTCTAGGATGCTTAATTGGTTATCATTATTATATGGTTTTTCCTTTTCTTACTAATTTATTATTTGCCTGTTTTTTAAATATACGGAGGTGATTAATTTAAGCCTGACTGGATGGATGGCTCGGTAGATCATCCATGGACTCATGACTGCGATGGGGGAGATGATAAGGACGGCAATGGCGCAGACTGTGATTACAATGCCACACAGGACATTTTTTGATTTTTTAAATATTGTAAAAATATATTTTTAAATATTATATTTTATAATTTTTATATTTGATTTTAATAATCAAAATGTGCATTTTTCATTTGTCATTATGTGTGATACATGTGCGAGCGACTTGGCCTGCGCAAGCGGCCGCGGCCACCACAGCTGCCCTGCGCCCTGCCGCCAGCCATGGCCGGCGTCGTCCCGGCCAGTCGCTGTCGCCGCCGTCCGCGGAGGCCTCCACCGCCGCCGTTGCTGCTAGGCCCCCACCGGCCGCCTCGCCACGAGCGGGCTTCCCGCCCTCGCCCATGCGGTTCTGCGTCACCCGCGGCCACTCCACCGGTTCCGGTCGCCGTCCGCCGCCACCCCTCCGGCAGCCGTCCTCCCCTGCGGCCAACCACATGCTGCCGGACGCCCTGCAACACCTGCCCCTGCCCAGCAACCACCACCGCCCCAGTTCCGGTCCCGCTGTCATCTCCGACGTCCATGCCAGCAGGGAGTGGGGTTCTCGTCAGCCTTCCCCGCGTGCGGCGCTAGCGGCCAGCCGGATCTTCCTCCGACACGAGGACCAGTTACGAGCACTCTGCAAATGGCAATACATGGAAAACCCCACCTGGCGCATCTCTCTGTTGTCTAAGGGATGTTATGGTAAGATTGGCTGTTGTTCCAATTTTGACACCCGTACACAAGTTATCGAAGGAACAGAAGCTGCGGGTCCTTAGGTTTGATCCTATCATATATTTTCTGAGACGGGATTGTCAACTATGTCACTGTGCAACACCTTGCTGCATCAAATTGATCTCATGAGGACAACTATTAGCCCATACAATTACTGGTCTCCTATGGCCCATTAGAGATCTGATTTATGCTGTGATCAAACAACCCCTTTCATGCTCCCGGCGCAGGTCGTATGAGAATTGTCCTACATCACATTGTGTGACACGCTAGCTAGGTAGGGTGTGCACATGCTTCATTTACGTACATCCGTACAATGTCGCATGCATCGTCAAGCAGAGGAGTAATTTATTGACGCATATCTATATATTTATATATAGTTCGTGCATGACGATCGAGTTCGTAATCGTCCATATATGCATGGAAACAGGGGGAGCGAGCTCGATCGGGGGAACCCCTATATATATATATATATAGTTTAATTATGGGGTTCAACGTCGGCCTCCATGTCCGGGACTTCACCCTTGTAGTTACAGCACCTGAAGCAGCCGCTCCCGTATAACCCACGGTGGCAACAGCCATATCGGCAGCCATAGCCGTCACCACCACCACCACCGTATCCTCCTCCGCCACCGTATCCACCACCACCACCCCCATAACCTCCGCCTCCACCGTATCCTCCACCTCCGCCGTAGTGTTTGGCGTCCCTCGCGTGGTCATTTGCGTCCTCTGCGTGCGTAAAAGTAATTAATTAAGACGCGGAACTAATTAACAAAAATGAATGAAGAAATCTCAATCTGTACGCACTTCCGACGAATTAAGTTAATAATTTATATGATTTTTTTCATGAAAATTATTATTAGAGATTAATTTGTAAAAAAATTGTTCTTAAAAATACAGTAAGAGATATTTTATCGTGTAAATCTAAATTATGCAAATATGTCATATTTATTTATATATATATCACTTCTTTTTATCTTCAATTTGTAAAAAAATTACGTTTAAATAATATTTATACATCATTTAAATTAACCTAATAATATGTATGCTAATATATTTCTAAGAATATTTTTTTTATAAATTCATCGCTAACAATACTCACTCAGCTCGACCATCTCCCTTGCAACCACCACCCAAGAAATCAGGAAGAAGGCGGCAAAGAGGGCACCCAACAGGACCAAGTGTTTGCGAGCCATGATGAGATCTCTAGCTAATTAGTAGAGGAGAAGTTGCAGGAGGGATGTGGAGTGAGTTGGTCTGCCTGACCCCCTCTATTTATAGCTGTCGACCGAGAGATCAGCTGGGGGGGATTGGATAGATATCATATAGAGTACGTACGGAACCACACAACTGGGATTGGATAGATGTCACCCCCTGCATATGATCTTATCACTCAAAGTTTGAATTTTCCGCTTGAGGGCGTGAGATATCTTAAAAGGGGTCGATCGTTTTTTTTTAAAAAAAAAATAAAATATTTATAAGGTAAGAAATTAACGTCATCCCTTTATTCTGAAAGGGACATGACGTGCCACCACAGTCACCAGACAAGCGATTTTCTATTAATGAAAGTAGTAAGAACATAGAGAAGTGCATGGATAGGGACGCCACCCAAGTAAGGAGTGAAGAATAACAAATAACTCGAGGGTCCCAAAATCAAAAGAGACCAAAGAAGTCAAAAACTAAACAAAATCCCGAAAAGGGGTCGATCACGTGTGGTTGGAGACGATCCATCAAGGAAGGATTCTCTTGTCTAGATATCGCCTCCCAAGTTGCATCGAATTCATTAATTCGCATACCTCTCAAGTCAACATCCATATGTCTAATATATATATATATTTTGCTAATACAATAAAACAACAAGTCATAATATAGTTCTATTTAATTATTTTCCAGTGAATTAGAATAATAACCACGCTACGGAGGAGCAATGCCATGCCACTCCATATATATATATATGCCATGCCACCGAGCAATGCTAAACTCCAAGCCAATTATAATTAATTGACTTGTTTAATTATTAAATAGCAACCCACATAGCTAGAGATCTAGGGAGAGATCGAGAGCCCAATCAACACCGAGAGGCTGAGACCATCTATATATATATATATATATATATATATATATATATATATATATATATATATATATCCTATTTTCTCCACAACATGTGTACTTCACTTAAATTAATGTTGTGACTAGTAATGTATAATTTATATCTCTGATCTTATTTTTTACAAATTTATTTTTCACAACTCAAATAAATTCACAAACAGAGTCAAGTGCAGATCATACATAGTGTGTATGAGAAAATAAGGTAGACGGTCTCAATCCACTCCTGGCACCGCATATATGATCATGTTTGGACTTTTCCATTCTTAGTCCTAGCTAGCTAGCTAGATTTTTGTTTTTATTCCCCTCACAATATATACCACACATAATATGGGTGGAGATAAGAGACCTCCCACTCACTAGTGTAGACATTAGTGCGTGGGAGATCTCGAGCCTTGATTTGTGCGGACTTCAACAAGATTCGCATCGTCCACGACATCCAATATTGTGCATCATTATAAGATTCTTTGGCCAATGTGTGGGAATGAAAAGCATTTGAACTTCGTGAAGGCTGTGCATAAGTTGATACGCACAACTGGAACGCCTCCTCAGTAGCAATCATTCAGTTGAAATCTTAATCTAGTAGGGATACCTTGTTAAATTCTTCTACCGAAGGGGAGGAAAACACGCTGATCGACTACTTAAGTCATAATATAGGACCATCAGTATTAGCTCAGTTGAAACTATTTTCTGTCCTCAATCCAAATTCATTCTCTAATCAGAGCACTTCAATCGTAGTCAACATCGTGGGGACTTAAAATCAGCCGAAGTAATCAACCGAAAGTCATGCGATTGACTATTGTTCGACTACCGCCACTCCAAGAAAAATTGTAATTTTAGACAGATAGATTTGATCGAAAATGCGTCGAAAATTTGTCGGTGCGGAGTTTTCCGACGTATTTCCGACAGAATCCATCCGTGGGAAACGTTAGGTCGCTAATTTTCGACATATTATTTTTTCATCGAAAATTTGTCGAAAATTACCGACAAAAAAATACGTCAAAATTTTCATCGATATTTATGTCGGTAATTAATAACAATTAATAATGAGAAACTTAATTTATATTTTCGACGGAAACAACTCCGTCGAAAAATGCGTCGATAATATATTCAATTAAATTTTATTAAAATTAAGGAGTATTTTCGACGCATATCTTTTCATCAGAATATCTCCGGCGGATCCGTCGGTATTTTGTCGACAATATATAAATCTTATTAATACAAAATTTACAAATTTTTTTGACAGAAAAAGTTTTTGTCGGAAAATATGTCGCATTATTTTCTGACAGAAATATAATCTGTCGATAAAACGTCGGTAATGTTTTCCGACGTAAAACATATTCGTTGGAAATCCGTCAAAAATTTCCGACGTATTTTCGACGAAACCCTATACGTCGAAAACCTATTTGTCGCCATTATCAACCTATTTGTCTATTTGTCACCCTTATTTTCGACGGATAGAGGTTTCACCGGAAATACGTCAAAAATTTTCGACATATTTTTGACTAAAAATCATTCCGTCAGAAATGTAAATTATAACAAATATGCCCCAAACTGTCAAATATTTCCGACGAAAAATAATTTGGTAGGAAATACGTCAGAAATTTTCAACGTATTTATGATGAAACCCTTATCGATCCGTCGGAAACCAATTTGTCGCCCTTATCAACTTTATTGTCACCCTTAGGGACCTATTTGTCACCCTTATTTTGATGTATTTTTGATTTTACGACAGAATTTTATCAAAAAATTTCTTCTCATTTTTTTATATATCTTAAAATTGTAAAAATATGTTTAAAATTATAATTATACACCACACAACCTACACAACTCACCATAAAACATGCAATAAACAACATATACAACACAATAGGATAAAATCCGTCGAACAAACAATAAACAACGTCCACAACACATAACTCAATGAATAAAAAAAGTAACAGTTACATTAATTCAAATGTGTCATTTTTTTATAATATCATTAAAAAAATCATCCTATATCCGCTGCATCATCCTCATTCGTAGCATCTCCACCATCCAGCTGCAGGAGGATCCTACATCACAAAAAAATAATATTAAATAGAATTCAGAAAGTTCTTCTAAAACTCATTAGTAACAACCAATCAATTTTTATAAAAAGGAGAAGCATTCATCATAATGTTCGACTGGCCAATGACATAATCAGAAAATTACATTCTGAGTCCAAAGGCAAGTTCATTTGCATGAAAGTAGACCTCAGCAAAGCCTTTGACTATGTTAACAGAAATTATTTGTACTATCTGATGAAACAAATGGATTTTCCCATCACTTTCATTGATTGGATATCAAATTGTTTAGATAGCCGTGCATTTTCAGTGTTAGTGAATGGCACACCACAGGGCATTCTTCAAAATCAAGTTTACATATGTTTCTTGGAATCAAATATGCAAGCCTAAATTTGAAGAGGGACCGGGACTTACAAAGTCTTAGGGCCACTTTGGTAACGGGTTACGTTAGGGGTGGGTGGCTTACCCGGGTTAGCCCACCCCACACCTAATCCTAACCTGGGTGGATTAACTCATTCCACCTATTTCCAAGGAATGAGTTAAGCCACTTTAACCCTATCTGACCCTAGTTAAGAAAAAGTATATCAAACATAGAATAACCCACCCGACCCTGGTTAATTAACTCACCCTAACCCAACTTAACCCGTTACCAAAGTGACCCTTAGAGAATGGAATCAAGTTTGTATGGGTAAGTTGCTTTGGGATATTCTCCAAAAAAGTAGTCATTATCGTATTCATGGGTCAAGAATAAATACTTAGAAAAGAAGAATGTTTGGGACTACAAAATCAAACCTCACTATTCTTCAGTATGGAAAAGTATCCTGCATGCTAGAAGCTGGATCAACACTCATATTACCAACTACATTTCAGATGGACAGGATACAAATATATGGTCGGACCCATGGCTGAATGGAACCGGCATTAATCAGCTATTTGGAGACCACATCAGACAAGATCTAGAACTTGAAAAAATTGTTGTAGTTGGGATGTTCATCTCGGAAGGGAAATGGAATCTCCCCACTACTCTCTCCATGGAAATGGTAGATCTGTGGAGCCTTATCAATGAAGTTCAAATTCACAATGGAGGAAGGGATGTTATTAAATGGAAACATCAAGGAACAAAGACTAGCCACATTTGGGAGGTAATCCGTAAAAAAGGCCCCTCATTTGTCTACCATGAGTGGATCTGGAAAAACCCGACTACACAAGTGGCTTCTCATTGTTCATGGGAAGCAGCACTTAATAAATTGCCCACAGCTTAGAATCTTCAGAGGAGGGGATACCACCTTCCTAGCATGTGTATACTATGCAGGAAAGCCAAAGAAACTCAGGAACATCTCTTCTTTGAATGTCCTTATGCTCAATGGGTATGGAAATAGATTCTTATTCGATTTGATCTTCACATACAACCATAGATTGGGCTGTGCCAAGAACTCCAATAGCAATTTCCAAGTTCCCGTCCAAAGGTGAAACTTGTCAGAATTTTACTTCGAATCACTATATGGAAGATTTGGAGGGAACGTTGTACTAGAATATTCGAGGACATGGTAGCTAACGTTGTACTAGAGCTGACGGAATCTAAATTGGATATCCGGTTTGGGCTCGACGCTTAAAATAGTATTCTCCGAATGCATTTAGTTTAAAAATAAAGAACTTGGGTTCGAAGGTCTAAAATCTAAAATACTGATCTGATCGGCGTGTCAAATGTTCCAACATGACCTGGATGGTGAGAGTAACTTGAGAGAACTGACGGAATCTGATTTGGATACCCGGTTTGGTTTCAACGTTAAAATTATCCCTTTTAGAACTAACTTAAAGAATTCATGCATATACCACTTAGTTTGAATTTATAAAATTAAATAAATTATTTAATTTATTTTTAAATAATATTTTTATATATATTCATGCATATTAAATGCTATTATTTTTTCAATGTAAGATCCTCCCGTGGGTGGCAACGGAGAGGACGGGCGGAACGGAGAGGATGAGGAAATATCCGACATGGATGATATTTGTTGGTTATTTTTATAATGAAGTAATAAAATTGATACTTTTAAAATATCTAGTTAAATATATTTGTATTATAATTTATTTATTTATTTTATTTGATGTGTAGATGTTGTGATTTGTATTTATTTAAACAATTTTTATATGAATTTTATATTTTTTAAAATAAAAGACTATTCTGATAAAATTTTTGACAGATTATTATATACGTCATAATAGTTCCGATGGAAATTTTGCCGGATTATTTATTCAATCGGATCATTTATTCCATTAAGAAATATTTCGACATAATTTTTGACGATATTTCTGACGTACAAAATTTCGTAAAAAATTTCAGACGTACTTGTCACAAATATTGAGGCCGTCAAAAATTATCGATCGAGAATATCTGACGGTCAATTTCTATCGAAAATCCGTCACAAAAAGTCGCCGTCGTGAACGCCGCTCTTTATAGTAGTGGCCGGGACTACACGGCCCCTGGTTCCCACGCCGTGCAGGTTCCCGCCGCGGTCCCCCGCACGATCTTATCACTTAGTTTGAATTTTCCGCTGGTGGAGGTGAGATGCGTTTGGTATGTGTGGTTTGAGACGATCGATCGACGAATTCTCTTGTCTAGATATCGCCTCCCAAGTCGCATCGAATTCATTAATTCGGATGCCCCCAAAGTCAACATCCATATTATGTCTAATATATATTTTGCAAACACAAAGAAACAAAACTTCACAATATTGTGGTTCTATTTGATTTTTCCAGTGAATGAGAATAATAACCACGCTATACGGAGGAGCAATGCCATGGCACTCCATATATTATATGTACATGCATGCCCTTGGCATCATGCATGTCATACCACCGAGCAGTGCTAAACTCCAAGCCAATAAGAAATTGACTTGTTTAATTATTAAATAGCAACCCACGTAGAGAGAGATCTAGGGAGAGATCGAGAGCTTGGTCAACACCGACAGGGTGAGACCACATCTATATAATCCAATTTTCTCCACACCATCTGTACTTCTCTTAATTTGTTGTAACTAGTAACGTATTTATATCTCTGATCTTATATTTTTTACAAGTTTATTTTTCATAAGTCAAATAAATTCACAAACAGAGTCGAGTACAGATCATACGTAGTGTTGAGTGAAATGACTAGCAGATCTGGAGAGGGGTGAATAGATCTATCCGAATTCTAGTCAATTTAAAACACTTAAGATGCGGAATTAAAATACTAAGGCAAACACTAGCAATGCAACGAGATTTCACTCAAAACTAGGAAACAGTCAACCATATGAAGCTGTACTTGGTGGAGGTTCGAATAAGGCTCTCCTCACACAAGGTTAAATTTTCCAGATAGGCGTAACCTATCCTTCTGACTAAACCTTTTGATATACAGCACTAGTTGAAAGTTCAAACAGAAACGAAATATATCAGGAATTCAAAAATCTGTTCTAATCATTCAACGAGTTGCAGTATGAGGAAGAAGTAAAAGCACAAACATGAGCACACGCATTGCAAAGAGATTTTTAAGGTGGTTCGATCTCAATCCAGAGATCTACGTTCACCCCTTACTCAATTGAGTAAGACTTCCGCTGACAAACAGCTTGAAAACCGCTCATCCACAACTTTGGAGAATAGATCCCTACAAACCGCAGATCCACAGCTTTGGGGAATAAATCCAAGACCGCTGAGCCTCACAGCTTGCTCTGCTGAGCCTCACAGCTTGCTTCTAAGGAACACTTCCTTGCCACTGATACACAGCTTACAAATGATGTCAAAAGTAAACGGAAAACCAAAATGACAAAAATAAAAAACAATATAGCTCACAATGGAGCGAATTGACTCTGAATCTGATCCAGGAGTCAAGACAGCAACAAATTCTTTCAGACTCTTGTGGGAGATGATTTTTTATTATTAAGAATATTTTTATTATGATTATGGGTTTATTTGGTTTATTTATTAAAGGTTTATTTGCATGGGCGTGCCAGTCACTGAGTGACAAATTTATTATGCGCACCGTCTGACTAACCAGACGATTATAGGTGATCGCGTCGGGACCCAAAACCCGCCGTACCATGAAGGCTACGGCGTTAATTACACCTCTCCAGAAGAGAAGAAACCCTTGATTAATCGCCAGAATAGAGAGGCCATGGGGCCCATAGAAGATGTAAAGGATGTAATTGCATGCAAGCACACAATATGGTAGTATTTATTTATTAAGTCATCTCCCGGTACAGGGCGGAGAACTTAAGTCCGAGGACCATCATCGCGCATAGTGAAAGCCTCCGGCCGGGTGTAACCCGACCTTCCGCTAATCACCATTCGATATACCGGAGAGTCAGATCATGCAGGCATGCAAGGTGGTTAGTTTTATTGTTTATTGCTTATTTGGTCATTTATTTGTAAATTTAGGGAAGACCACGGCAATCCCTGTCACTTGCAGGGTTGTCGATTAGTCATTGCCTTTTTATTTTGAGACTGCACATAGCGTTACGGTGCATACATATGGGCCCATGGGGTGGGCCGAGTATGACCGTATTCGGGCAGACTCGTGTATCATCGGGACAATGTATGCCAGGATATGGCAAATTTGATATTTGAAACGAGGGACGCGGTTAAAACCCGGTCAAAACGAATTAGATTCAGCGGCTTATTGGCCCGAGACGAGGTCATGCCATGGCCATAATGGGATTAATCCCGAGGTGCAGACACGACCTGTCAGGAGGGTCGTCAATATTCCCATGCCCGAGGTCTAGAGGAGGTGAGAGCTCCGGAGTGGACATGATCATGCTCGTTATTCTTTATTTATTCTTGTCATTATTTTTAAATGCGTGAATGCACTTTATTTGGTATTTGTTTGTTTATTTGGTTTTATTTTTTTTATATATTTTTTTTATTGGGTGCATGCATCTTTCATTTTTTTTGGCATTTATTTGAGTTGTTATTCATTTATTCACTCCTTTTATTCATTTACTATTATTATCTTTTATCATTTATTTTATTATCTCTATTTTCTTTTATTGTTATTTATTCGACCATTACTTGTTTATTATATTCATAGTTTTATTTATTTCTCATTTTTTTACCTCTTTTTTTATTTATCATCATTATTATTATTATCTTTTATGCATGTAACATGTTACGTGCAAGTGTTGTTAATGTTATTGACATGGGAAAGTGCAGGCATGTGTATTAAGTGTGTGCATAACATGAATGAATGCATGTGTGTGTGCTGTGTGTATTACGTGAGTGAATGCATGTGTGTGTGTTGTGTGTTACGTGGTGATTTATTTGCTTGTTAAAACGGCGCGATGATTGTGTTGCATGATTTTTGGTTTTGTTAAAACGGCGTGGTTTGGATGAAACTTTACGGTTAAAACGGCGTGCAAATGTGTGAGCACGCCGGATAACGGTGTTATTCTTTTTGTTTTATTTATTTTGTTTTGTTTTGTTTATTTTATTATTTATTATTTATCATTATGATATTTAGTTGTTGTTTGTTTGTTTTACTATTATTTTTTATTATTTTTATTTTTATTCATTTTTTTTTATTCTCGATTTTACAAATAGTTAATCCGGCAACATCTCCCTTAAACCCGGGGTGTCTAGGGAAAAGTGGAGGCATACCCACGGAATGGGGTAAGCTCCTTAAAGGCCGAGAGGTCAGACACGCTGACCGGCGGACCCGGATGGACGGAGACCCTGAGGGCGAGCCTACGGGGGATACCGATGTGCCCATGGGTTATCCAAATCGGGGCAGTGTTCGCCATTAAGGTGGTTTAATATTCACTCAGAGAGTGACTATTTAAAACAGCATGAGGAATAAAGCCTTAAAACGGCGCGGTTGAACCGGCGTGGAATGCTCAGGGAAAGGGCTTAAAACGGAAAGGGAAACCGTAGGTGTAGAGGGGAAGCCTTAAAACGACACGGTCGCGGTTAAACCGGCGTGGAACGCTTAAGAAAAGGCTTAAAACGGCGTGAGAACCGTAAGTGTATGTTAAAACGGCGCCACAGGGCGTAGGTGTAGGGGGAGGCCTTAAAACGACACGGTCGCGGTTAAACCGGCGTGGAACGCTTAAGAAAGGGCTTAAAATGGCGTGAGAACCGTAAGTGTAGAGGGGAAGCCCTAAAACGGCACGGTCGCGGTTAAACCGGCGTGGAACGCTTAGGGAAAGGGTTTAAAACGGCATGGGAACCGTAGGAATAGGTTAAAACGGCGCCAGAAACCGTAGGTAAATAGAAAAGAGCTTGTTAAACCGGCGCGGCCTGATTGGGGCGCGCCGGAAAGGGCGCGCCGGGAAGGGCGCGCCGGTAAGGGCGCGCCGGGAAGGGCGCGCCGTTTTAAGGCGCGCCATTTTAAGGCGTTATCGCGCCGATTTAGCCCGATTTCGTGGAAACAGGAGTTTCGTTGGTTTATTTATGGACTTATTAACATGTTTTGGAAGATTTTGAAAATTGATTGAGGTGATTGTTCATCGGATCGGTCCCAAGCCGTTCAAAGTCAAATCACGGGCTCACGCGAGGTTCATACTCGAGCGCAGCGATTGTTCCGAGTTTACACTCGTTCGAGCCGGAATTTCGGCAGCATCTCCCCATCCCAAAGGATTATCAGGGAGAAGCGGGGAGTACTCACGTAGTGGAGCAACCCCTAAAGGCCGGGTGGCGCAACGGCGGCCGGCAAACCCGAACGGACAGGAAGACCCCGAGGGCTAGCCTACTAGGGGCACCAAGTCTGTGGGCAGAAAGTAGACGGATGGTGCGACTCACAGCGGGAGCGAAGACCCCGAGGGCTAGCCTACGAGGGGCACGCGACCCGAGTCGGTACCACGTCCAAGTCGGGACGACCGATAGAGAGGGAAAGCCCCGAGGGCTAGCCTACGAGGGGCACCCGTCCCACGGCCACCACAAGGTCCGTGAAGGTCTATGGAATTTAAATGTCGGGATTAACCCAATTTTGATATTCACCTAATAGTCAGTAAGGACGCTCATCATTAATGGATGAGTTCCCATGACCAAATGGCGGTTTGATGAAACAGTGGGGGTATATTCCCCTCCCCGGATTAGTGAGATGGGCTAATGGATTTAACCCTCTCGAATGAGCATAAATCGTATACAAACGATGAGAATGTATACAGCTTACTCAGCTAGATTCAACATATTCAATGTCAGGGAATGCTGTCAGCATGCGAATCCATGGACATAGGAACAAATGGACTAACCATTTGGTCACGAGAACGACCTCTTCGCCTCTGAACAACTGGGGGATGTGGAGAGGCTCGATCGAAGCATCCTGACGCCGTGATGGGTTGAGGGGCACATACAGATATGCCCTCAGCCACGATATCATCGAGAAAGAAAGGAAAGAAAGCAGAGCCAAGCACGACCACGGCGTTAACGCGAAGATCCCGGGGAGGGGGGTATTGCTATAGCCCAGGAAGTCTGAAGGCGTATGCATCAGAGGAAAACCACGGCGGGAATCGTTCGAACACATTCCGTTCTGACGCCATAGATGATGGGGGGTAGTGCGTAATCACACTTTGCCCATCCCCGGCGCCGACACTATTGCACGGCGCCGCTTTAGCGGCCAAGAGAAGAAATGCGAAAGGGGAAGAAGAAGAGACGATGCAACAGAACAAAACCATTCGCGCATATAGCATATTCATTCATCCCACAATCGAGAAGATATTACAAATGCATACATCGGCGCCGGCGTTGTAGCACGGCACCACAGCTATCTATTACAGGGAAGCCTACAGAGGGAGAAAGAGAGAGAGATGGTGAAGGGGGAGACGGGCTCATATCATTGCCCCTCCCCCTTTCACTTACACTACGACGAAGGAAGAAAATAGACAAAGGAAGATCGACAGAAAACACCGCGACCCACCTATGAAAACAACAGAAGAATTCTTCTTTTCCGACGCCGATGAACTTGTGCGTAGGAGAGGGCGACGGCGGTACGGTGGGGGACTCTCTGGGAAAACCTTCCTCCCCACGAAACCTAACCCTCTTATCTTGCGATTGGTCGTGGCTCTCCGGCGATCAGGACCTCTCTTCTCTTCTCTCCCTTCTTTTAATTTTTTTCTCTCCTTTTGTCTTGCGAAGGCAGGCTATTATATAGCCTTGGTTAAATCGGCGCCCCGGAAAGGAGGGCGCGCCGTTTTAACGGCGCCGGGGATGCCCCAGTGGTGGCTTTAGCGCGCCGGATCGATGGCGCCGGGAAGCATTCCTCGAATGAAGAATGGACGCGCCGTTTCTGATGGCGCCGTTTTAAGTGGCGCCGGTGACCCTTCACGCGCCTTTTGACTTGTTTGCTCGGCGCGGGCCAACTGGTGGGTCCGGGGATGGTTCTGGAAGTTCCCGTTGACTGTTCCTCTCGCCCTGGTCCTTGGAAAACCTTGATGGGGCGTTGACGAAGCTCTCGGCATGATGACTGGCCTTAATCGGAACTTCGTGTGCGTTCGGCTCGAGCACGCGGGTCTTCCGCTCACATGGCCTTCGGTACAATAATTTGTGATGCCGGGCCGACTTCACTTGTATTTGTAGCTTTCTGGTTGCTTCTTCGGGGATGATCCCGAATACTCTCCCGAGCTCCCGGGTCTTGCCTTAGCGGCTGTTCATTGAAGCCGAGCATCTTTTCTTTTCTTCTTTTCTTTGGTCTCATCTTTTGTTCGGCTTCTGCCATTCTTTTCCTTCTTTTCTTTCTTTTCTTCTCTGTCGGCATAGGAGCACCTGATCAGAACTTAAGACCTGCAGAAGCAGAAGTTAGGAAATGTTAGGAATATTTTCAGTGTCAACAAATGCCCCCCACCCGCGGGTGTCGCGACAGAGGGACGAAAGAGCGGGACGTGCGGGTGCAACCCATGGCCCGTTTGAAAATATTGCATGGATCCTTTTTATTATTCATTCCTTTTATTTATTCTATTTTCATTTATCATCATTCGTTTTTCATCATTTTTATTTCATCATTCATTTTTATTATCTCTCTTTTTTATATATAGCCTCATCCAAGCATGCAGGCACTCAACGACCACAAGCATAGAATAGCTATGTAGCATAGTTCCCCTATATCAGGGATAGCATAAGGACAGCGCCCACGATTCACGGACAGAATGCGGCTGACGAAGCACAACTAAGGGAGATGTGCATACGTAAAGGGGACACCGCGTACAACATATGCATAGCATAAATCACGATCCACACCCAGGATTATTCCTCCATAGCGTGAAAGTGCAATTATATGGGTAATGAAACCTAGACATAGGGACGTGCAGACGTTCTGAGTAACACTGGAGGATTACTTTATCGCCTACACATACATTCGGGGCTCTCGACTTTTGGTAGCTTCGCACAACCCCCTTTTATTTCTTAATTTCGGGCTTCACCGTTCGGCGCGAGTTTCCTCATATGTCTCAATGGGGATTCCCGACTACTAGGATTCGTCATATATTATGATACTATTGTGGATTTCACCGTTTGACGCGAGTCTCCTCATATGTCTCAATGGGGATTCCCGGCTACTAGGATTCATCCTATATTATGGTTTTATGATGGATTTCACCGTTTGACGCGAGTTTCCTCATGTGTCTCAATGGGGATTCCCGGCTACTTGGATTCATCCTTACTTTAATTATAGGGTTTGTTGCACCGTTTTCGCGCAAGTCTCCTCATTTGTTTCAGTGGGGATTCCTGGCTACTTGGATTCACATTCCACTTATCACAATCATCATCATTTTTTTCCTTTCTTTTTTTTTCAAAGGGGGTAGGCAGCTTTTTCCTCACGATCACCCTTTACGCGAGTGTAGAGATTTAGGCGTCCATGAAGTGTTAAGAAGAATTTATGACGTCCCTATGACTAAAGACCATTGCTCACATTATGTGCGAAGTGTAGGAGTTTTGTCTAGGGTGTATCATGCGAGTTGTGCTAGCAACATGGCTACGCCTCTTCCCCCTAGCCGTATGCGCTCACCGAGAATTGGCTTTTCGTTCCTTAGTGTATGCCGTGACGCACACATATCCTGAATCAGGGCAACGTTATTTAGCAAAGGAGTACGCGGCCTTAGAAATTTAAAGGAAGCGTATTAATACTATACTTCAGGCAGACATGCACGCGAGGCAGACAAGCACACAAATCACGCCATGATTATCATTTTTCCTTCTTCTTCTTTTTTTTCTTGCTCTCTTTTTTTCCTTTCTTTACTCTTTTTTTTCTTTTTTTTTGTTTCTTTCTCATCTTTTTTTTTTTTACTTTCTCCATTCTAAAGGGCTTAATGGGCATGCCTGCAATGATTCTGGCGTCGGGAGCCCGATGCCATGGCATTGGAGAGATGGTGTCATATGTGATGGTAAATCCATAGAGGGATCACGGGTTGGTGTGAAACCAAAGGAGATCTTTTCGTTCGTTAGTTCGGACAACAGTTCCGAGCCAAGGGTAAGAGGTTTGTCGGCTTAGACCAAAGGTCATAACGCCGGATGACTTGGCTTAGATGTAAGGTCATGACGCCAAGGGGGAATATGTAACGGCTTAGACATAGAGTCATGACGCCGTACAACTTGGCTTAGGCGGAAAGCCATGACGCCAAGGCAGAACATTTAACGGCCTAGACATAGAGTCATGATGCCGTGGGAAAAATATTTACTGGCTTAAGCATAGAGCCATGACGCCAGACAACTTGGCTTAGACGGAAGGCCATGACGCCAAGGTAGAATATTTTAACGGCTTAGACGTAAAGTCATGTCGCCGCACAACTTGGCTTAGGCGGAAGGCCATGACGCCAAGGTAGAATATTTTAACGGCTTAGACGTAAAGTCATGTCGCCGCACAACTTGGCTTAGGTGGAAGGCCATGACGCCAAGGTAGAATATTTAACGGCTTAGACGTAGAGTCGTGATGCCGTACAACTTGGCTTAGGCGTAGGGCCATGACGCCAAGGCAGAATATTTAACGGCTTAGACATAGAGTCATGACGCCGTACAACTTGGCTTAGGCGTAGGGCCATGACGCCTAGGCAGAATATTTAACGGCTTAGACATAGAGTCATCACACCGTACAACTTGGCTTAGACGGAAGGCCATGACGCCAAGGCAGAATATTTACCGACTTAGGCGAAAAGTCATGACGCCGGATAAAGATATTTAACGGCTTAGACATAAAGTCATGACGCCGTACAACTTGGCTTAGGCGGAAGGCCATGACGCCAAGGTAGAATATTTACCGGCTTAGGCAGAAAGCCATGATGCCAGACAAGGATATTTAACGACTTAGACATAAAGTCATGACGCCGTACAACTTGGCTTAGGCAGAAGGCCATGACGCCAAAGCAGAATATTTACCGGCTTCGGCAGAAAGCCATGATGCCAGATAAGAATATTTAACGGCTTAGACACAAAGTCATGACGCCGTACAGCTTGGCTTAGGCGGAAGGTCATGACGCCAAGGTATAATATTTACCAGCTTAGGCGGAAAGCCATGACGCCGGACAAGGATATTTAACGACTTAGACATAAAGTCATGACGCCGTACAATAATATTTTTTGTTGGTTAACGTGCCAGCCTAGACGAAAGGTCATGATGCTGACGAATGGTCTGTACATCGGCCTAGACGGCAGGTCATGATACCGATGATGGAAGGGGTCTTTTGTCCTCCAACTGGATGGAAGGGCAGAGCCACAGGTAAAAAGGGTCTTTTTGTTTCCGGCCGGACGAAAGGCCCAAGCCGATGGTGAAGGGGTCTTTTTGTTGTATGGTCGGACGGAAGGTCCGGACCAAAGGTGAAAGGGTCTTTTTATCGACCGACTGGACGAAAGGTCCGAGCCAGAGGTGGAAGGGTCTTTTTATTGACCGACCGGACAGGAGGTCCGTACCAAAGATGAAATATTGATGTTGACCTGAAGGGATGTCGGAGTCAACAAACCTTGCCTAGGCGGTATGTCTAGGAAAGGGTAGAAATAAAGCATTGTTATCGTCTCGACGTCATGTCGAACACGACCAACCTGGAAGAGACGAAGGGTCTGGGCCAGGGCAGAATATGGTCGTTGACTTGACAGACTTGCCAAAGTCAACCAACTTGGAAAAGGCGTGAGGCCTGAACCAAAGGCAGAATATAACATAGGTGTTGGCCTGACGTCCTGTCCAAGTCAACGAACTTGGCAAAGGCGTGGGGCCTAAACCAATGGTATAATATAGAATAGGTGTTGACTCGACGTCATGTCGAAGTCAGCGAACTTGGCAAAGGCGGGAGGCCTAGGCCAAGGGAAGCATACATGATAGGTGTTGACTTGACGCCATGTCGAAGCCAACGAACTTGGCAGAGGCGGGAGGCCTAGGCCAAGGGTATAATGTAGGATAGGTGTTGACTCGATGGAATGTCAAAGTTAATGGGCCCTGCCCTGATAGAAGGTTTGGGATGAGGGTAGACTGATCGTAGACGTATGAGAAGCCCAGACCCAGGGCTAAATATTGATGTCAACCCGACGAGGTGTCGGAGTCAACCAACCTCGCTTAGACGGAAGGTCTGAAACAAGGGCAGGATGTGTAGAGGCAGATGTCAACCTGACGTCATGTCGAAGCTGACCAACTTGGCAAGGACGTGGGGTCTAAGCCAAGATAGAATATGGACGTTGACCCGTGGAGATGTCGGGATCAACAGACCTTGCTCAGACAGAAGGTCTAAAACAAAGTACAGGAATCTTATTGGTCTATTAGTTTGAATTGGTTGAGTTTATTGATTTGATGAGTCGATTGACATGTTGGGTTTATTAGGTCTGTTGGATTTTATCGATTCCATTGGGTTTATTGATTTGTTTGGTTTTATTGGGCTTATCAAGTTTGTTAAGTTTATTGATTTACTGAGTTTATTGGATTTTTTTTTTTTGAAATTTTTTTTTGGGTTTCTCGATTTATTGAGTTGATTGATTTTGCTTAGCTTATTGGATTTATTGAATTGTATTGGGTTTATTAAATTTATTTTAAATCATCACTTTTTTTTATTCATTTTCATCATTCATTTTTTTTTATTCATTTCTTTCTTCTTTTTATTTCCTTTTTTTGTTAACATTATTTTCGTTTGTTTTTTTTGGGCTCCCTGACGCAGTCTCGTCTGCGATGCGGGATATTTTTGTCCGGTGGGACTATTGATGAATTTGACTATTTATTCTATTGGTGGGGCTAGGGATTGATGTCCAAGAGCCCGGCGGGCCTGGCGATGGCGGAGTGCCACTAGGCCAAGGAAAGGGTAGCTCGGTCAGGGCGAAATGCCACTAGACCAAGGAAAAGGTAGCTCGGTTAGGGCGGAGTGCCACTAAACCAAGGTAAGGGTAACTCGATCGGGGCGGAATGCCACTGGACCAAGGAAAGGGTAGCTTTATCGGGGCGGAGTGCCACCGGACCAAGGTAGGGGTAGCTTGATTAGGGCGGAGTGCCACTAAACCAAGGTAAGGATAGCGTGGTCAGGGCGGAGTGCTACTGGACCAAGGTGAGGGTAGCTCGGTCAGGGCGGAATGCCACCAGACCAAGGAAAGGGTGGCTCGGTCAGGGCGGAGTGCCACTAGACCAAGGTAAAAGTAGCTCGGTCAGGGCGGAGTGCCACTAGACCAAGGAAAGGGTTTTATGAATCCCGCCCAGTAGGACAAAGGATAATTTTGGTGCTCGGCGAGGGCGGAGTGCCTCAGGCCAAGGAAATAGGAGATTTTATTGGGCCGACATTGGACAAGGAATCCAAACCGGCATTGATAGGAGAGTCCCATGGGACGAATATGGCATTGTTGTGGCTGAATGCCGAAAGGCCATGAGAGTGCATACAATTCGGGAGGACTTGTTCTTTTCATTCCCTAACAGGGTTTGGACCCGTATTTAAAACTGGAGGCCTAGTGGCCAATGAAGGTCCCTTAGCATCGGTGGGACTGTTGATTAACATGATCCCCCTGGGAGTATTTAGTGACAGCTATACATCAGATCAATAGCTATTTTCTTTCGTCATTGATTTCTTTAGGGGCTGCTCCAAATAGCTTCGATTCGGGCCTCCGGCGCTTACGCCAAGTGTCATCCTCTTGACGCTTATTCTTAGAAGCTGTAGTTGCAGGGTCTTCCTACCTCCACAGATGATGTAGTCATTTTATTATCCCCTTGGGCATTCGCCATGCGTTTTTTTTTTATAGTCCAAGGTGGGTGTACAGGAGAGCGCTCACACCCTCAGAGAGGGGATGAGTGGTTCACTCCACCATACCAACCCCACAATGGTAGTTTTTTTTTTTTATTTGGCATGGACCAAGACATGAGGGGAGTGACATCTCCCTTGACAGATGTAACCATCAAGGCCTCCTTCATTTTATCTTGATTTTTTTCCTTCTTTTTTTTTTTTTGGAAGACCCGACCTTCTGAGAGACGACATCTCAGATTCAATAGGTGGAGCCTTATCTCTATATATGCAAATTTCATTTGCCATCCTTTTTTTTTTATTTTTTTTTTTTTGGTGCATGCCCCCAGAACATGACCTTTCCTTTTTTTTTTCCTCTTTTTTTTTATTTGCCATTCTTCTTTTGTTGGCAAGCATCCGCATTCAAGCTATGCGGGCCTGCTAGACATCGGCTTCAGCCAGATTTGCGAGGAGCAGTTGAGGCGGTAGCATCGTGCGGGGCTGCTCTTTTAAGGACAGATATTTGATGAGGGCATGGTGGGTCCACCCTGTACTCGCCCATCTGTAGTTCGCCTTTCTTGATCAGGCCTTCAATAATGTCCTTGAACACATAGCAATCCTCAATGGGATGCCCCAACATTTGGTGATAAGGACAGAATCGTGGATCGTCTTTTCTTTCGACATCGCCTGGCTTCTTTGGCTCTGGAAGCACTATTTTGCCGTACTCTCGGGCCCACTCAAAAAGTGCCCTAGTCTTGTCCTTTGGGAAGGAATACAGTTTCATTGTTTTGCCCGTTACTGAGGGCCCTTGTTTTGACGGATCGGCGGGAGATGCCTCTTTCATTTTCCTCTTCTGATGCTCGAAGGCTTCAAAATTTGAGGCGTAAACTTCTTCTTGCACCGGAGGTTTGTTGATTGGTTTATTCTTTTGGCTCGAGGTCGTAGAGGCCGAGCAAAGCCTTGCCAGAACTGCTTCGGCATTGGCCGCGATATCACCTAGCTGTTCAAAGGTCGTGACTTCAATGTCAATGACCCATCGTAGAATTTCTATTCTCAAATTTTCTTTGCAGATTTGAACAGAGTCCCTGTAGCTTGGTGGATGTCTGCATCTTTCACGGAGATTCCTCCATCTTCTTATGTAGTCCATGACAGACTCATTATCTTTTTGTTTGGCTGCTTGTAATTCAGGCTCGGTGACTTCCTCTTCGACTGTCTCCATATTCATTGTTTGTTTCGCCTTCAGCTCGTTCATCAGCGTGTGCGGCCTTATTTGCACCATCTTTGGAGATGCCTTAGTTGCCCCCTGACGTGCCCGGGAGACTGTGTGCTCAAGTGGTTGAGGGAGGATACCCCTTGTATGATCATGTGCTATTCGGGGTATGACTGACCGTGCTAAAGCTTCAGGTGAGCCAGCACTACCTCGTGTCGCCTCATGTGGACGTCCTACCAGTTGCGGCATAGGTGGACTTAGATTCATTTCATTCAGCTGCCTTTGCAACATTTCAATTTCCTGCTGCTTCTGATGTAGCAGTGCCATCACAGTGGGGCCTTGCCAAGAGGGGCCGGAAGTGCTATCTTGCGCCTCCGGTTTGACTAGGGTGAGTGGCATCCCGTCATCGTTGCTGGACGCGCCCAGTTTCTTCGAGATAAACTCCCTGGGTTTCATGCCTTCGAGCCTGGGAGGAACATGGTATTGCATTCCCTTGTTGGCTGGTGGGCGTCTTGGTATTCTCCCGGATCCGGCAGCATGATGGGAGGCAGAAGTTTTAGCCTGATTTGCTCCTTTTGGCATAAAGCAAATTTCTTCATCTTTTTCATCAGCAGCTTGAGCCACACTGGACGGTGCTGACAGCATGTTACAAGAGAGAGCAACATGTCTTATTTTAGCTTTTGTATTTTCATTTTCCTTCTCTCATATGGCTGGCCTCTGCCCCTGTTGTGGGTTGTTCGGTGCATTGAACACCCCTGCCTTTTCTTTAGTTCTTTTTGTTAGCATGTGAGACCTATTGTGTCCTTGAAGGGCATGCTTCTTGACCTGCATAGGCTGGCTCTTGAGCTGCTCCTGCTCGTCTAGCCTGTCTGTAATAGTTTGTAGCCGTCTCATGGTTGAGTTGATTTCTTCATGCGCCCGCGCCGGGGCTTGCTTCTTTGTGTTATCCACTGGCCTTCTGATAGCCGCAGGAGGGGCTATTTGATGCCAAGCAGGAGCTATAGGGGGTGGAGCGGGCCGACCCATGGCTTCACTAACATGGACTCTTGGAGTCGAAAGGGATGTTGATATTGTTCTTTTCTTTATTGATGATGCTTGCCAATTTCTTTGCTTTTCTTCAGGCGCTGGGGCGCAGTCTTCATTGGTGTGTTGGCTGCAAGCCTCTTGCACTTCTTCAGGCAGCCGTTGACATATAGATATTACATTAATTGATGCCCCCGGAGTAGGCACTTCATGAGGGCGCGGAGGGTCGACTCTGTCCTCCTTCATCTGTAGCTCCCCTCTTTTTATTAAGCCTTGGGCGATGTCTTTAAATATTTGGCAATCCTCAATAGGGTGCCCCAAGATTTGATGGTAGGGGCAGAAATGAGGATCATCTCTTCTTTTGACATCATCAGGTCTCTTTGGTTTCGGAAGCCTGATTTTGCTACATTTGACAGCACACTCGAACAATGCTCGAGTCTGGTCCCGGGGGAAGGCATAGAGCTTCTTTGCTTTGTTCTGCGGAGGATGACTCTTTTGACATTCAGCAGGTTCATTGAGAGGAGGATTGTGCACCCATTTATGCTTTTTCACCGTGAGGCTGACCGCATGAACCGCCTTCAGTATCGGCCGTTTATTAACCTGCTTGGCTTCATGACTTGAGTCAGCAGAAATGGAGGGATATCTCGTGAAGAAATCTTCAACCTCCGTGGCAATATCGCTTAATCGGTCAAACGACCGGATTTCTATTCCGATCATCTTTTCCAGAATCTCCTTCTTCAGATTTTGTTTGCATATTTGTATTGCATCTTCTGGATGCGGAGGGCGCCGACACCTCATGCAGAGATCCTCCCATCTCTTGATATATTCTGTAGCTATTTCATCATCTTTTTGTTTGGTCGCCAATAACTCGGCCATGGTCACCTCCATCTCAGCGATGTGGAATCTTTCGGTGAATTTCTGCTGCATGTCTGGCCAGTCGTGGATAGACCCGACTGGCAGGTCAGAGTACCATTCAAAAGCAGGTCCTGTCAATGAAGGCCCAAAGAACTTCAGTAGGTATGACTCGTCTGCCGCCAAGTCACCCATGACTGTCATATAATGTGCAATATGTTCTTTCGGGGAGCCTTGCCCATTGTATTTGTCAAATTTTGGGAGTCTATTGACGCCGGGTGGCAATCTTTTGCCAGCATGATGGGCTAGATATGGTACTTCATATATGTCAAAGGGGGCATAGTCATCACCACCCCTCTTTGGCAGTCTTGCCTCGATCATCTGCTCCACCATCAACTTATTCAGCATAGATGGCTCTTCTAGTTGAGGGCAGAGGTGGGTGGGCTGCATCAATAATGCGGCCGAAGTCATAGCATTGGATGGCAAAGGTTCTGACAGGGGGGCCTGCCGCTGCATCTGAAGGGGCATTGGCTGTGCTGGCTGGAGCCGTTGGGAATAATGTTGAGGAGTAGCCCGATTCTGAGCTGTAATTTGTAGAATGGCCTGTGAAGGAGCACCCCCAGGGTTGAAACCCTCATGTGATGGCTCGGCTCGTGCCCCCGATTCCTCGGGCGCCATAGCGTGCCCAGTCTTTTCATTCAATTTTCTCTTCAGCAGTTCTACCTCCTGCTGGTATCTTTGCAGCATCATCAGCACGGCAGGGTCCATAGTTGTTTCGCTACTGATGCCCTCGAGTGCCTCACCAAAGGTGCATCCAGATAGGGGTACCCCTTCTTCTTCAGATGCCATTGTCTTGGCATTGAGAGTAGTGTTGTCTTCATCAGCAACCCACTTGTCCTTAGAGACTTGCAGTAACCCAGCCTCAATTTTGCCCCGTCCTGTCACCGGGTCTTCTCTTTCGGCAACCTCGGCCAGCCGTTCTGGTTCATTTAGCAGGGCGCCATGCCCGCTCATCACCCCTGTCATATTACAGGTGAGGATTTGCATTCTTCTGCTGTACTTTCTGACTCCCCTATGGGCCTGACTAGGGAGAGTTGGCCCTTCATTTGTTGAAATTCTTTTCATCTTTTCAATTTGTGAAGGCCTTTCAAAGCTTCTAGCCCCACCTTGCTTCTCTTTTTCATTCGCCACCATGGGTGACATTTTGTCCTTTTCTTCTTTTTCGGCCCTGATGACACGAATCAATCTTCGCTGGCCCAGGGAGGAATTCTTGAAGTTACAGAAATATTCCCGGACCCTCTTTATCATGTCTTTCTGATGACACTCTGGAGAAATGGCAGGAGACAGCACTTGGACTCGGACGGACGGCATATGTGAAAGCCGTATCATCTTGGCAGCTTGATTGAAGTTTCTTGAATATTTGGAAATATCAGCCTGCCTTGCGCAGGCCCTGGCGACAGGTGGAGGAGTTGTAATCACGGTTTCTTCTACATGCATAGCCCCTTTGCCCCCTCTATTGGGAACATCCACAGAATTTTTGAAGCCTGGTGAGGCTGGTGCAGGGCCTCGAATCCTCTTGGGAACCCAGATTTGCTTAGACTTCGGCAAGTTCGGGGTTGGCCTCCCATGCTCGTTGTCATTAAAATTCACCCTTCGGCTTGTCAGCACTTGGAAGGTGTTATGAGTGGGCACAGTCGGGATGATCCGATCCGGTAGAACTTCAGCGCCACGGCCATTGAAGTAGACTCGGATGCCCCCAATTAACGAGGACTTCCCAGATGCTGAAAGTTGACTCCGAGGAGCAGCAACAATTCTTCCTCTGGAGCTCTTCTTGTTGCCCCTAGCAGGCTTCTTCTCATGTGCCGCAGTTGGACAAACAGTATGGTAGACGTGACAGCTCACGACCACCGGACTCTTCAGCAAAGCCTCCTCGACATGGCCCTCCCTTCGGCGAGCCGCAATTTTGTCGTTCTTCAGCTTCGCAGGTTCAGAACTCTCCACGTCCAGGAGATCCGCGAATGCAACTCCCAAGAAGTTGGGGAAGCCAACGACCGGGGAAAAGTTGCCGAAGGGAGTGGATACGGCGAGGTAGCCGTATGCAGCATGGTCGGCCACGATTTGGGGACAGAAAATAACTCCAGACAGTCCGCTCGCCATCTCTTCAACCTAAAAAGAGGAGAAACAAGACGAATGAATAATTAACATTTGAGGTAGTTGGGTGGGGGCCCCATGGTCCCTCTATTTTGGCGAAAAGATGAAGGGAGGTTGAGTCCCACCGGGCGTGCCAGCTTGTGGGAGATGATTTTTTATTATTAAGAATATTTTTATTATGATTATGGGTTTATTTGGTTTATTTATTAAAGGTTTATTTGCATGGGCGTGCCAGTCACTGAGTGACAAATTTATTATGCGCACCGTCTGACTAACCAGACGATTATAGGTGATCGCGTCGGGACCCAAAACCCGCCGTACCATGAAGGCTACGGCGTTAATTACACCTCTCCAGAAGAGAAGAAACCCTTGATTAATCGCCAGAATAGAGAGGCCATGGGGCCCATAGAAGATGTAAAGGATGTAATTGCATGCAAGCACACAATATGGTAGTATTTATTTATTAGGTCATCTCCCGGTACAGGGCGGAGAACTTAAGTCCGAGGACCATCATCGCGCATAGTGAAAGCCTCCGGCCGGGTGTAACCCGACCTTCCGCTAATCACCATTCGATATACCGGAGAGTCAGATCATGCAGGCATGCAAGGTGGTTAGTTTTATTGTTTATTGCTTATTTGGTCATTTATTTGTAAATTTAGGGAAGACCACGGCAATCCCTGTCACTTGCAGGGTTGTCGATTAGTCATTGCCTTTTTATTTTGAGACTGCACATAGCGTTACGGTGCATACATATGGGCCCATGGGGTGGGCCGAGTATGACCGTATTCGGGCAGACTCGTGTATCATCGGGACAATGTATGCCAGGATATGGCAAATTTGATATTTGAAACGAGGGACGCGGTTAAAATCCGGTCAAAACGAATTAGATTCAGCGGCTTATTGGCCCGAGACGAGGTCATGCCATGGCCATAATGGGATTAATCCCGAGGTGCAGACACGACCTGTCAGGAGGGTCGTCAATATTCCCATGCCCGAGGTCTAGAGGAGGTGAGAGCTCCGGAGTGGACATGATCATGCTCGTTATTCTTTATTTATTCTTGTCATTATTTTTAAATGCGTGAATGCACTTTATTTGGTATTTGTTTGTTTATTTGGTTTTATTTTTTTTATATATTTTTTTTATTGGGTGCATGCATCTTTCATTTTTTTTGGCATTTATTTGAGTTGTTATTCATTTATTCACTCCTTTTATTCATTTACTATTATTATCTTTTATCATTTATTTTATTATCTCTATTTTCTTTTATTGTTATTTATTCGACCATTACTTGTTTATTATATTCATAGTTTTATTTATTTCTCATTTTTTTACCTCTTTTTTTATTTATCATCATTATTATTATTATCTTTTATGCATGTAACATGTTACGTGCAAGTGTTGTTAATGTTATTGACATGGGAAAGTGCAGGCATGTGTATTAAGTGTGTGCATAACATGAATGAATGCATGTGTGTGTGCTGTGTGTATTACGTGAGTGAATGCATGTGTGTGTGTTGTATGTTACGTGAGTGAATGCATGTGTGTGTGTTGTGTGTTACGTGGTGATTTATTTGCTTGTTAAAACGGCACGATGATTGTGTTGCATGATTTTTGGTTTTGTTAAAACGGCGTGGTTTGGATGAAACTTTACGGTTAAAACGGCGTGCAAATGTGTGAGCACGCCGGATAACGGTGTTATTCTTTTTGTTTTATTTATTTTGTTTTGTTTTGTTTATTTTATTATTTATTATTTATCATTATGATATTTAGTTGTTGTTTGTTTGTTTTACTATTATTTTTTATTATTTTTATTTTTATTCATTTTTTTTTATTCTCGATTTTACAAATAGTTAATCCGGCAACATCTCCCTTAAACCCGGGGTGTCTAGGGAAAAGTGGAGGCATACCCACGGAATGGGGTAAGCTCCTTAAAGGCCGAGAGGTCAGACACGCTGACCGGCGGACCCGGATGGACGGAGACCCTGAGGGCGAGCCTACGGGGGATACCGATGTGCCCATGGGTTATCCAAATCGGGGCAGTGTTCGCCATTAAGGCGGTTTAATATTCACTCAGAGAGTGACTATTTAAAACAGCATGAGGAATAAAGCCTTAAAACGGCGCGGTTGAACCGGCGTGGAATGCTCAGGGAAAGGGCTTAAAACGGAAAGGGAAACCGTAGGTGTAGAGGGGAAGCCTTAAAACGACACGGTCGCGGTTAAACCGGCGTGGAACGCTTAAGAAAAGGCTTAAAACGGCGTGAGAACCGTAAGTGTATGTTAAAACGGCGCCACAGGGCGTAGGTGTAGGGGGAGGCCTTAAAACGACACGGTCACGGTTAAACCGGCGTGGAACGCTTAAGAAAGGGCTTAAAATGGCGTGAGAACCGTAAGTGTAGAGGGGAAGCCCTAAAACGGCACGGTCGCGGTTAAACCGGCGTGGAACGCTTAGGGAAAGGGCTTAAAACGGCATGGGAACCGTAGGAATAGGTTAAAACGGCGCCAGAAACCGTAGGTAAATAGAAAAGAGCTTGTTAAACCGGCGCGGCCTGATTGGGGCGCGCCGGAAAGGGCGCGCCGGTAAGGGCGCGCCGGGAAGGACGCGCCGTTTTAAGGCGCGCCGTTTTAAGGCGTTATCGCGCCGATTTAGCCCGATTTCGTGGAAACAGGAGTTTCGTTGGTTTATTTATGGACTTATTAACATGTTTTGGAAGATTTTGAAAATTGATTGAGGTGATTGTTCATCGGATCGGTCCCAAGCCGTTCAAAGTCAAATCACGGGCTCACGCGAGGTTCATACTCGAGCGCGGCGATTGTTCCGAGTTTACACTCGTTCGAGCCGGAATTTCGGCAGCATCTCTCCATCCCAAAGGATTATCAGGGAGAAGCGGGGAGTACTCACGTAGTGGAGCAACCCCTAAAGGCCGGGTGGCGCAACGGCGGCCGGCAAACCCGAACGGACAGGAAGACCCCGAGGGCTAGCCTACTAGGGGCACCAAGTCCGTGGGCAGAAAGTAGACGGATGGTGCGACTCACAGCGGGAGCGAAGACCCCGAGGGCTAGCCTACGAGGGGCACGCGACCCGAGTCGGTACCACGTCCAAGTCGGGACGACCGATAGAGAGGGAAAGCCCCGAGGGCTAGCCTACGAGGGGCACCCGTCCCACGGCCACCACAAGGTCCGTGAAGGTCTGTGGATTTTAAATGTCGGGATTAACCCAATTTTGATATTCACCTAATAGTCAGTAAGGACGCTCATCATTAATGGATGAGTTCCCATGACCAAATGGCGGTTTGATGAAACAGTGGGGGTATATTCCCCTCCCCGGATTAGTGAGATGGGCTAATGGATTTAACCCTCTCGAATGAGCATAAATCGTATACAAACGATGAGAATGTATACAGCTTACTCAGCTAGATTCAACATATTCAATGTCAGGGAATGCTGTCAGCATGCGAATCCATGGACATAGGAACAAATGGACTAACCATTTGGTCACGAGAACGACCTCTTCGCCTCTGAACAACTGGGGGATGTGGAGAGGCTCGATCGAAGCATCCTGACGCCGTGATGGGTTGAGGGGCACATACAGATATGCCCTCAGCCACGATATCATCGAGAAAGAAAGGAAAGAAAGCAGAGCCAAGCACGACCACGGCGTTAACGCGAAGATCCCGGGGAGGGGGGTATTGCTATAGCCCAGGAAGTCTGAAGGCGTATGCATCAGAGGAAAACCACGGCGGGAATCGTTCGAACACATTCCGTTCTGACGCCATAGATGATGGGGGGTAGTGCGTAATCACACTTTGCCCATCCCCGGCGCCGACACTATTGCACGGCGCCGCTTTAGCGGCCAAGAGAAGAAATGCGAAAGGGGAAGAAGAAGAGACGATGCAACAGAACAAAACCATTCGCGCATATAGCATATTCATTCATCCCACAATCGAGAAGATATTACAAATGCATACATCGGCGCCGGCGTTGTAGCACGGCACCACAGCTATCTATTACAGGGAAGCCTACAGAGGGAGAAAGAGAGAGAGATGGTGAAGGGGGAGACGGGCTCATATCATTGCCCCTCCCCCTTTCACTTACACTACGACGAAGGAAGAAAACAGACAAAGGAAGATCGACAGAAAACACCGCGACCCACCTATGAAAACAACAGAAGAATTCTTCTTTTCCGACGCCAATGAACTTGTGCGTAGGAGAGGGCGACGGCAGTACGGTGGGGGACTCTCTGGGAAAACCTTCCTCCCCACGAAACCTAACCCTCTTATCTTGCGATTGGTCGTGGCTCTCCGGCGATCAGGACCTCTCTTCTCTTCTCTCCCTTCTTTTAATTTTTTTCTCTCCTTTTGTCTTGCGAAGGCAGGCTATTATATAGCCTTGGTTAAATCGGCGCCCCGGAAAGGAGGGCGCGCCGTTTTAACGGCGCCGGGGATGCCCCAGTGGTGGCTTTAGCGCGCCGGATCGATGGCGCCGGGAAGCATTCCTCGAATGAAGAATGGACGCGCCGTTTCTGATGGCGCCGTTTTAAGTGGCGCCGGTGACCCTTCACGCGCCTTTTGACTTGTTTGCTCGGCGCGGGCCAACTGGTGGGTCCGGGGATGGTTCTGGAAGTTCCCGTTGACTGTTCCTCTCGCCCTGGTCCTTGGAAAACCTTGATGGGGCGTTGACGAAGCTCTCGGCATGATGACTGGCCTTAATCGGAACTTCGTGTGCGTTCGGCTCGAGCACGCGGGTCTTCCACTCACATGGCCTTCGGTACAATAATTTGTGATGCCGGGCCGACTTCACTTGTATTTGTAGCTTTCTGGTTGCTTCTTCGGGGATGATCCCGAATACTCTCCCGAGCTCCCGGGTCTTGCCTTAGCGGCTGTTCATTGAAGCCGAGCATCTTTTCTTTTCTTCTTTTCTTTGGTCTCATCTTTTGTTCGGCTTCTGCCATTCTTTTCCTTCTTTTCTTTCTTTTCTTCTCTGTCGGCATAGGAGCACCTGATCAGAACTTAAGACCTGCAGAAGCAGAAGTTAGGAAATGTTAGGAATATTTTCAGTGTCAACAACTCTCTTCTCACTCAGACAAGACTTCGCCAACTTACGGAACTCTGTTTTTCTCTCTATTCTTCGCAGCATGCTCTTTCTCTCAATCTCATCTTTAACTCTTCACAACTTTTCTCCTCAGCTTCTCTGAATTCTTATGCTCTTCTACTTTTAATATCCTCTCTTCTTCTCTCGTCTTCTTTTTCTTCTATCTTGCTTCTGTTTTCATTTGAGCGATTAGGCCTCTATTTATAGGCTCGTGAGAGATTGAGCGCGTGGAAAACACGTTCCCGCCCAATTCAAGGAATTTTGAAAGAATGCACTGCTGCATGTCCATGTGTCAGACGTTGAAAGTTTGCTATCCACGTGACTGAATTTTCAATTGAGACTTGTCTTGGATCACGTGCCTGTGGATAAAGATCTCGAGCCACGTGACCATACTGAGTGTAAGGCATGCTGCCTTTCATATGTTCGATCCTGGGTCTTTCAGTGACTTAAGTCCCTGTTAATTTGAACATAAGACATAAAACATTTTGTCAGACACTTTGTAAGCATGAGTGGATAACTAATATGCATCGACCTATTGAGATAAGAGTGAAAGATGCACAGACTTGACTAAGCATTATGCACATATGATGCACTGACATGATGTGAAACCTTGACACACTAGCATCGACCTTCTACTGGCATGCTCAGACTTTAAAGGTGCATGTGCTTTGACTTGAGTGGATATGCTTAGACTTGTATGAAACATGTCCTTCGACCATGCCTAGTATGCTCTGACCTGATGCCTTCATGTGCACTGACTACAGTACAAGTGCTCCGACCTTATAATGCACACTAGCACATATGCTTAGACCTTATAGTGCAAGCTAGCACATATGCTCAGACCTTAGTGTGCGCTCATGCACATATGCTCAGATCTTAGTGTGCGCACATGCACATATGCTCAGACCTGACCTTAGTGTGCGCTCATGGACATATGGTCAGACTTGTATGAGTATGCTCTGACCTGATCAAAGATGAAGTCAAGCATGTGCGCTGACCATTTTGATTATGCTCAGACTTTGTCCATGCATATGCTCTGACTAGTAAATGATAAATGCATGCGTATGCACCGACCTATGTGAAGATGCACATACATTCATGCTGCATGTGCTCAGACTTTATATGTAGCGATAAACATATGCATCGACCTTAATGCTGATATGAGCAATGCAAATGTGCATCGACCTTATATATGACCAATACAAATGTGCATTGACCTTATATATGACCAATGCAAATGTGCACCGACCTTACTCTGTACTAGCGAAAGGTGTACCGACCTTGTTCAGTTACATGCAAACATGCACCGACCTTTAGTACATGACTTATGAACTTGCATCGACCTACATATGCAATACTATAAACATGCATCGGCCTGCATTGACCTAGATATGCAACATGTATCGACCTTCCTATCGTAATGTATAAATGAGCGTTGACCTGTATATATCATTCATGAGCATGCATTAACCTGCATCGACCTTGATAAGTAACAAAACTCATTCTGACTAAAGTAAAGACTTTAATATAACAATATAGCCAGAGTCATAAAAAATTAATGTTGCCATCATTAAAACTAGACATCAAAAATAAGTGAGATACAACATTCTCCCCCTTTTTGATGATGACAACACTGCAAAACTTTGATGGCAACAATTAATACATTATGAGTCAGAAACGCAATGATCAAGTTTTGCACAGACACAGACAGTCAAATAGCAACAAACAATCAAGCAGGAACATGTTCTCATAATCTCTCCCCCTTCATAATCTACAATCTCTCCCCCTTTGATAGAGAAGCAATAAACTCAAACTGCCAAACTGCCCATCATAATCTTCCATCAAAATCTCTCCCCCTTTGCCATCAGCAAACAAGGAACTAAGACAATTGGATATAGGCAGTGAAGAGAAAAGGAATGAGAGGACATTTTCAAAGTAGTGATAATACAGGAGAGATCTGATTGACAAACTGAGTTATCTTTCATTAATCAAGCATACAGAGCTCAAAGTCTTAAGATATAAGATTCCATAAAATGCATTCTTGATAGATATCTAGTTTAAGAATAATAAAGATTAGAGTTTATCAACTTCACTCTCTGAATAAGTTTGCATTAACCCTTAATAACAATCAACCAGAAGCATGACAAATTTAATCTTACATTCTCCTGCTCAACCAAAAATCAAAGAATTTCTTTAGGAGTGATATTATATGTATTGAGGTTAAACAAATTGACAATTCTGATTTTTCACCTTTGGGTTACAGCAAGTTTATCATTTCCTTTTTCATTTTCAGAATAGTTAGGTATCATTCATGCATTTTGTCATAAGGGTATACGTTGTTTAGATGCCAGTACCCCTAGTTACTCGGCAGAATCTACCATTCTGTTTCATGTATCAAAACAGTAGGAGTAATTTGCACCTTTTTACGTAAGGATACACATTGATTACATGCCAGTACCCCTAGTTATTTAGTGAAACTATACATTCTGCTTTAACTTTTGAACATAGATAACTTGAAGCACTTCATGACATGGGTTGATCTCTATTTCTTTTGATGAAGGACCCAATTTCTTGGTGCATTTAGACATTGCTCTGACTATTTTCTTTTTGCTCATACTTTTGACAATGCTGCCCATTGGTTTTGTAGAAAGACTTGTTTAAAAACAATACAGAATCCATGTTTCTCTACCAAGAAAATATTGATTCAAGGACTTTCAAATTCTGTAAGACCTTACCAGACATGACATGTGAGAAATGGTTGAGAATTATTAAGAGTGATCAACAACTTTTTCATTAAGCTCGATCTTTAGACTCAAAAAATTATTAATCTTAAACCATCAGTTCATTCATGAAAACATTTGCAGATTCTTATAAAAGAATATTTCTGATTTTAGTAGCTCATAATAATGAACTGACTATCAGTTTGTCATTATTTCAGATTCTGGAAGACATGAATTTCTTAATAGTTTGATACCAAAACATGGACATAAATGTGGGTACCAAGATAGAATCTGATATCAAGCAATACTCAGAGACACTGAGCTAATGAGATTTCAGTTCAGAAAAGTTCAGAGAGAATGAAGGTTTCTGTTTGAATGAAAGAAAAGAGTCAGGACTGACATACAATTTTCTGAACTCCCTCTAACTACATGCATGCTAAAAATAGACCTTCAACAAGAATTTTGAACACATGCTCCCTTGTCTATATGCATCATTATTGGACACAACATGTTGACATATGACAATGCTTGAAACATATGCATTACACAAATGCATGTTCTTGACTCAGGGTACTTGGCGGAGGGCTATCCTCTGCGCATAGCGTGAGTTTCCAGACAAAAAATATATGTCCTTCTCCCAGCATACCATTTGATATACCTCTGAGAACAAGATGGACATGATGCAAGAAGGACACACAGCTGCCTTGATGAAACAACATGAACCTAACATGAACCCCCCTTACAACATGCATAAAAGAGATGGACAAAGAATGTTTTTGACAGTGACTCCCCCTAACTAAATGCACTTACAGCTGAACATATCATTTTAGGAACATAAGAATAAAACTATCACAGCCGTAAAAGATGAGATGCAGTAAACGGACATGTAACGACTGATTGTACCAAGTGCAACATTCATTGACATTCAGAGAACAAGTTTTTAATCAGACCCAAACAAACATTTATGCTGAGAATTTGCAAATACCAAGTTCTCTTCTCAAATATATAAACCTTTCATTACTAAGAGACTTGGTGAAGATGTCAGTAACTTATTTTTCAGACTCAATGAATTTAAATTCAATTTCCTTTTTATTAACTTCATCTCTAAGAAAGTTGTGTTTTATTTCAATATGCTTAATCCGGGAATGATGAATAAGATTTTTTGTTAGACAAATGGCACTAGCTAGTGTTATCACAGAGAATAATAACATATCCAAGTTTAATGTGATAGTCAATAAGTTGGTGCTTAATCTAAATGACTTGGGCTGCATAGTTCCCTGCAGCAACATACTCTGACTCAGCTATGGAGAGAGCCACAGTATGCTATTTTTTGGATGCCCAAGACACTAGACAATCACTCAGATATTGACAATATCCACTAGTACCTTTTCTATCTATCCTACACCCTGCATAGTCTGCATCAGTGTAAGCTACAAGGTCTAACTCACACCTAGCAGGATACCAAAGACCTAAATTTAGGGTGCCAGATAAATATCTAAAAATCCTTTTTACAGCAATCATGTGAGATTCTTTAGGACAAGTTTGAAATCTTGCACACAAACACACTGAGAATTGAATATCAGGTCTAGATGCAGTTAAATACAATAATGATCCGATCATACCTCGATAGGTTTTGGAATCAACCAATTTATCTTCTAGGTCAGCATCAAGACTAGTTGATGTACCTATTGGTGTATCTATTTCCTTGAGGTTCTGCAGCTTGTATTTCTTCAAGAGATCATTTATGTATTTTTCTTGTGTAATGAAGCTTCCTTATGAGGTTTGGCAAATCTGCAGTCCTAAGAAAAACTTCAACTCACCCATTAAACTCATTTCAAATTCACTTGTCATTAGATTTGAAAATTCTTCACACATAGATGGTTTGGTTGAACTAAAAATAATGTCATCTACATAAATTTGAATAACAAGGATATATGTGTTATCTACTTTAGTAAACAAAGTTTGGTCAACCTCACCTATTGAGAAGCCCTTACTTGTGAGGAACAATGTCAGCCTGTCATACCAGGCCCTGGGAACCTGCTTCAATCCATAGAGAGCCACATCCAACTTGTACAAATGATCAGGGAAGTCAACACACTCACAACTAGGAGGTTGTTTGACAAAGACTTCTTTTATTAGCCCATTTAGGAAAGCAGATTTAATATCCATCCGCTTAAGCTTTATTCCTGAGCTACATGCAAATGTAAGAAGAATCCTAATAGCTTCAAGCCTGGCCACAGGGGCAAAAGACTCTTCAAAGTCTACCCCAAATTCTTGATTATACCATTGAGCCACTAGTCTAGCTTTATTTCTTACAATTTTTCCCTGTTCATCTGTTTTATTCCTAAAAATTCATTTTGTACCAATGGTGGTGCCATTTGAAGGTTTGGGAACTAAGTGTCATACCTTGTTCATTTCAAATTAACTAAGTTCTTCATGCATGACATTTATCTAGTGAATGTCTTTTAATGCATCATCAATATTTTTGGGTCTTTGTGAAACGAGAGCAAAAGAGTTAAGCTCATTTTCTATCCTAAAGTGAGATCTAGTTTTAGGAGGTTCATTAATATTACCAATGACATTTTCAAATGGGTGATCTCTAAGATTTCTGATATTAAAAAGTTGATTACCTGAGTCCCTAATTACCTCTTCCTGAACTCCTGGCTCTTTAGCCTCACCTTTAGTCCCTTGTTCTGCTTTTTGCTCTTCCTTATTCTCTAAAATTTCTCCAGCATCCTTATTCCTGCAAAAGTTATTTTCATATATGTTAGTTGTTTCATCTAAAATCACATGAGGTGTCTCTTCAACAAGTTCAGATTTCTTATTGTAGACCCTATAAGATCTTGATAATTCAGAATGCCCTACAAGTTCATCATTAAAACTAGACATCAAAAACAAGTGAGACACAACACATAGTGTGTATGAGAAAATAAAGTAGACGGTCCCAATGCACTGGCACCGCATATAATATGATGTTTGGAGTTTTCCACCACAACAAAAGTCGGGGTTTTCGACGGACAAGATCCATCAAAAATCCATCGAAAACAACAGTTTCGACATATTTCTGACGGATTTTCGACGGAAATTATCCGTCGGTTATTTATTGTCGGAAATTTTTGACGGAATATTGATCCGTCAAAATTTCGTCGTCAATTTCTCACGGAAAGATTGTAGACAGAAATTTCATCGATAATTTTGGGAATCTAATTTTGTTGACGGATATTTATCCGTCTGTGATTCCGTCGAAAACTTTCGACGGAAATAATGATGTCAAAAATTTCGTCGGCGATTGTCACATTAAAACAATTAAAAATATATACTATTTCTGATGGATTTTTGACGGAATCTGTCTGTCGGTTATTTATTGTCAAAAGTTTCTGACAGAATACCGACCCGTCCGTGATTCCGTCGGAAACTTCCGATGGAAATGATTAAAATATATACTATTTCCAATAGAAACCATTTTTCGTCGGTGATTCCGTCAGACTATTCTGACAGATCCGTCGAAAAATCCGTCAGAAAATATATTTTATTTTTAAAAAAATACCTAAAATTTATATAAAAATCTGTTTAAATAAAAAACACAAAACTTATACATCATAAGCAAAACAAAGGACATAAAAGAAACGAAACACAATAACAATTATGAATTTTATAATAATAATAAAATTAAAAAATATCTTCCGCATCCTCCATATCCTCATCCTCCCCGTCCTACACATCTCCTCCATTGTCTCTCACTCGAGAATCCTATATTAAAAAAATAATAGCATTAAATATGCATTTATAAATAAAAAAATTACTGAGCCGATAAATTAAATATATATTTTATTTGATTATATAAATTCAAACGATTGGCACGCCAATCAGACCGATATTTTAGATTTTGGACCCTCAAATCTAATTTCGTTGATTTCAAACTAAGTGCATTTGAAGAATGTACTTCTGAGCATCGAGCTCAAACCGGATATCCGATTTAGATTCCATCAGCTCTCACAAGTCACTTTTATCTGTCAGGTCGTGTTAGAACGATCGGCATGCTAATCAGATTGATATTTTAAATTTTAGACTCTCAAACCAAACTTCTTTAATTTTAAACTAAGTACGTTTGAAGAATGCACTTCTGAGCGTCGAGCAATGCTAAACTCAAGCTAATAATTAATTGACTTGTTTAATTATTAAATAGCAACCCACATAGAGATCTAGGGAGAGATCGAGAGCCCGATCAACACCGTTGGGCTGAGACCATCTATATATATCGACATGTCAATCAGACTGATATTTTAGATTTTAAACTCCCGAACCTAACTTCTTTAATTTTAAACTAAGTATATTTGAAGAATGTAATTCTGAGCGTCGAGCAATGCTAAACTCAAACTAATAATTAATTGACTTGTTTAATTATTAAATAGCAACCCACGTAGAGATCTAGGGAGAGATATAGAGCCCGATCAACACCGCTGCGCTGAGACCATCTATATATATGTATATATCCTATTTTCCCCCACATCATATGTACTTCACTTAATTTGTTGTAACTAGTAATGTATTTATATCTCCGATCTTATTTTTTACAAATTTATTTTTCATAACTCAAATAAATTCACAAACAGAGTCAAGTAAAGACCATAGTGTGCATGAGAAAATAAGGTAGACGGTCTCAATCCAATGGCACCACATATATGATGGTGCGGACACCAGGGCGATCAGTGACACGTCGGCGAACCGACGGTGCCATACTCGGAGCACCACATGGACTACTTCGGCTTCCCTTCAAATTAGGGACAATTTGGCTTCAATTTGGACTCTTTTTGCATTGAAATTGGGCTTGTGATGAACATTCTACTTGGGTTTGCATAATGGGCTGGTTGTAAGGCTCTTAAAGGGCCAATTGGTTAAGGCCCTTAAGCATTCCTTAAAGAAGGAGTGGCCTTGGTCCATTATGATGGATCCATAAGCCTTGCATGGCCCAATTGGGCTCCCTTCCTACATGGGCTATCTAGGTTGGAGAGGCCTTAAACAAGAATGGGCTCCCTTCACTCATGGGCTCTCAAGGTTGGAAAGGCCTTAAACAAGAATAGTGGAGTGGGCTTAAGCCATGGCCAAAATGGCCCAATTGGAGGCCCAAGTAGGGGGCGCCCCATGTTTTGGATGTATTAGGCTAGAAAATGTTGATTTTTCTTCTTCCCATCCCATTTACCACATGGGAGCATTAAAAGGCTGCTGGTCAAATGACAAAAATGGCTGCAACCTACCATCTTTTACTTGAATTTCAAAGGTAGGTGAGCAACCATGTCCCCTTGTCCCCCTTTCACTTTCACCAACTTGGCAAGGGCTCCTCCCCTCTCCCCATTAGAGATCCCACGTAGTCCCCTCCCCCTATACCCCTTGTATTTGTCTATTTAAAGCCTTGTATGTTGTGTGTGCAGAAGTTAATGAAAGTTTAGTGAAAGAAAAGTGTGTTTAAGAGAGTGACTCTCTTGTTCTTCCTTGGGTGTGACTCCCTTGGTTCTGTCCTGTGACGGGACAGAATTAGGTCGTATGACTCGACCTTGTATCCCCCTCTTCTTCTTATCTTCTTCCTCCACAAAAAATCCCAGTGATATCTCTGTGAGTTAGGAAAATTTCAACGTTGGTTTCGCGTCAATCGGACTTCGTGAGCAACGGCATTGATTCGTTTCGTGGAGGCGAGCAGATCGGTTCCAGATTGCTGCCCAGATCTGGAGGTGACTGTGTTTAAAATTCTCCAGGCCAACCCCGACGCCATCTGAAGCTGGTTACTGAAGGGAGATCATAGGATTTCGAGTCCTCTTCGTGTTGCCGCTAACCTCGCCTCGATCTGAACACCGTGCTGTTCGTGGCGGCAATTCTCGTGAGATCGCGCAAGAGATCTGAGCCGATCCGGCCCCAAATCAGAGCCGACTTCCAGAGTCCGCCCCGACTCATCCGGTCGAGATCTATGAGGGATCTTCGGAGTACGTCTTCCTCTTGACGTCGCCAACAATCTCCCACAAAGAACGTCTCAATCCGACATCGGCCGCTATTTTTCCATCATTTTACCGTGTCGCTGCATCATTTTGGGAGCTCAAAACCAGAAGCTGAGAAGAAACGTTACTGCACCCAGATCTGAAAAGATCTGATCGCGCCCTTCGTAGTGAAGAAACTACGTCCAGTCGCCGACGTTCCCCAACAAACGGAACTCAATTCGGAAAGCGGTGCTAGGAGTACCGGCCTTCGTAAGATCGCTGCGCATGGTGACCAGCGTGGACAGAACCGAGTCGACTCACCCTCGGCGTACCCGATTGGCACCGACTCGCCTCCCTCGGCTCCGAAGCGTGCTGCCCGTCAACCTGGGTTCCAGCAACCCCAAAATCAGTCATTGTAGCCCGATACCTCCCTATGTGGAGTGGGCATTCAGTTCTGAAAATTGTAAAAGCAATTCATTTGTATATCGGAGTTGTTCGGAAATCGGCCGGGGTGTCTTCCCCACGCCTTGTCGTGGAGGTACGCTATTCGTTCCCCACTCACATTGCTGTTTAGTATGCTTTCTATATTGCTGCGTTTGTGAGAATAGGGCCAATAGCTAGTTTCAAATTCACTGCGATTATGAGTTGTGAGCGCCCGTTCTGTGGCTCTAATCGTTCACCGAGCGCGAATTAGCACCCTAGGCGACGGTGGTTTCTTAATCGCCGCGATCCCCACGTTTCCCTCGCAAGGGACGATCGTCGGGCTCAAGAGAGTCGCTGTTGAGAGACGTCTCCACCCGGAGAATACCACGGTGGTCAGCCGCCCGGCTTGCCTTAGTGTGCTAGTGCTGGCCGCACAACGAGTCGGTCGTACGTCTTAGCCCGAGTCGGTCATCTGTCCCGCATCAAATTGGTATCAGAGCGTCCGTGGTCGAGTCTAGGGTATTCATTATAGTTTGGTATAAGTCGGTTTAAGTCGAGTCTAGGATCATCATATTTCTAAAAAAAAAAAAAGAGAGTGTTTTAAAATTGCATTTCACCCAATAACCTGGTATATTAAAAGGCGTTGTCTGAACCTTAGGTTATGCCTATCGGGAAGGTAGCGTACTTGTGCGAGTGATCTTCGGATCGGTTAACTCTGCATCGTACTGGATATTGGTTAGGTCTAAGTGCATCCTCTAGTGAGTGTTTGTTTTAGTCGGTGTTTCCTAGTTCGTGTGTCTCATGTCCACTACCCGCCACTACCATAGCCGTCACCCGAGACCATGGGTCCGATTGGTCACCCTTGGTGGCCGAATTCAATGCTTTCATGGCCCAATGCCCGGACCCTATGTCAACAACCGAGTCGTTCCAGCGACCTATCGTGTCCATTGCCATCTTACCTAATGGGTTGCATACGGAGATCGACTTCATCCATAGGGTGTCGTCTAACTGTGTCTCCCAAGACATAGTTGCATCGCTCTCTAAGATCGGAGAGATTGTTCTCAATGGTGGTTTAGCATTTGTAGAGTTCCAATGGAGGTTCGGCACCGCTCTTTATTTCAATGGAGCATGGTGCAAGGTCGGCACACTTGCTGGCCCATGCATCATTTTAGGGCAAGATTGGTTGGAAGAGAGGAGAGCAACCTTCGACCGGGATAGGAGGACTTGCACTTTATACCCACCTCACCTACCCAGCGAGTTCGTCTTCCACGATGGCAAACACCCGACTACCTCCGTGTCTCCAACCACCCAACTCCACCGATCTGTTCCACCTCCGAACTCACATCCACCACCACTCCCGGAGCCCACCCATGTGGTCCCCTATACTGGGGTTAGCCATTTCTCCGACCCGTGTCCTTCACATTCTCCTACCTTAGAGGACAACCAGTCGGAGGATGCCTCACCCGGGCCTATTATAGTGAGTTACGAGGCTGATCAAGAATTGGCCGAGGAGTATCGCACTAATGTTTTGGGGTTAGAGAATGACCCAATAGCGGACCCCACCATTCCACTCCTACCCGTCTCTCCTACGGTAGTGCAGCCGCTAGTGACTACCGTACCATTGTCGACACCTTATGTTGACACGGTATGGTTGGGTTTCTGCCATGCGTACGAGAGACAATATCCGGACTTCATTCTTGTCGTGCTTCACACTAGACGTCCGGATTATATTACTGTCACCCGTTCCCTGATCCTCCCACTCTTTCATATCCGGGGACGAGTCTTCTCGAATCGGAGACGGTTGACGAGGGATGAAACTCATGACATCCGGTTGTGGGCTAGTCCTTCTTTACACTTGGTGTACGTAGACGATGACCGTCATCGTTAGCGGGTCTTCTTCCATATGTCCCTTGTGTTTGTGTCTTTGTCTTTGTCTATGTATGTCTAAGGTCATATGTGTGTGTGTTTGTTTGTCTCTCTAGTTGTTTTCTTTCATACATATGGTTTGCATAAGTCGTGTCCCAACCAAAGGTCAGTCAAGCACGTATAAGGAGGTACGTAGCCGATGCATGCTACATATCCCTGGATTCAAAAGGAGAGTACGTCTAGATCAGGGTCATACCTGATTGGTTTCCTCCCAGAGACCGAAAGTAACTCTAGGTCCACGATACCCACCCTTTCCGGGTCAAGAAATAAGTGGGTCCGAATGCGTACGATATTGAACTACCAGGCGACTATGGTGTTAGTTCGACGTTCCATGTTTCAGATCTGGTAGCATATTGGAACCCGCGGTGATCCTAGTGAGTTTTGGGCTTTCTCCTCCTATTGTGAGTGATACACCACCCGAGAGTCCACTCTTCCAGCCTCAACGCACGCATATAGATTGTATACTGGATGAGCAGGTGATCACTAGGAACGGAGCCTACCAACACGTCCTAGTGCGTTGGCGAGGATGCCCCACGATGAACAACGCCTTGATCACATGCGGAGAGCTCAAGTTTCATGACCCTTACTCGACGGGGTCGAGTTCCTACCACCCGGGGAGAATTGGTGCGGACACCAGGGCGATCAGTGACACGTCGGCGAATCGACGGTGCCATACGCGGAGCACCACGTGGACTACTTCGGCTTCCCTTCAAATTAGGGACAATTTGACTTCAATTTGGACTCTTTTTGCATTGAAATTGGGCTTGTAATGAACATTCAACTTGGGTTTGCATAATGGGCTGGTTGTAAGGCTCTTAAAGGGCCAATTGATTAAGGCCCTTAAGCATTCCTTAAGAAAGGAGTGGCCTTGGTCCATTATGGTGGATCCATAAGCCTTGCATGGCCCAATTGGGCTCCCTTCCTACATGGGCTATCTAGGTTGGAGAGGCCTTAAACAAGAATGGGCTCCCTTCACTCATGGGCTCTCAAGGTTGGAAAGGCCTTAAACAAGAATGGTGGAGTGGGCTTAAGCCATGGCCAAAATGGCCCAATTGGAGGCCCAAGTAGGGGGCGCCCCATGTTTTGGATGTATTAGGCTAGAAAATGTTGATTTTTCTTCTTCCCATCCCATTTACCACATGGGAGCATTAAAAGGCTGCTGGTGATGCGGGACGACGATGAGACTCGATGTTGTGGACGCAAACCTTGGACTTCTACTAGACAACGTGACTAGAGGGATGACGTGACCAGTAACAACACGATCAAGTCAGCACCTAACATGGCTCCTGAAGAGACAAACATGCCCCAAATAAGAAGCACTCGCTCACGGTCATCCCCGGCGAGGGAAACGAGTCGATCTGCACGGTTGAGAAATCGGCATTGAGTCTTGGGCGGTCGGCTCACTCTCGTGCTCGGATCGAGTCACGGGACGGGTCTCGCACTCTCAACTCACAGCGGTGACTAGCTCAAGCAATCTAGGGACCTAACACACTCACAAGCAGCGGCGTCAAGAGTATATACTAGAAAAGCAAGCACTAAAAGGGGGCGGCGAGTGTACCTCCACGCTCCGGGCGTAGGGACGACGACCCCGGCCGAACTCGTACTCCCGGTACAACGAATAATAATAGTTACAGAATTGATTATTTCTGCCCACTCCACACAGGGAGGTAAAGGGCTACATGCAGAACCCGGGAGTAACGCGTTTGGGTTGGCGGGCAGCACTCGGGGCCACTCTGACGGTGGCAAGTGCTAGTACTCGTGGGGCCCATGACCTGATTGGCGGGTGTGGACACCCAAAAAATGCATACCTGGATATCCTGCTCGGCCTCGCGTCAACAACGGCGCCGAGTGAAGAAGCCCCGGAGAAAATCAAGCACAAAAGGCCCCGCAGCCCATGGGCCCCAAAGAAAATCAAACGGGCCGCAGCTCGTGCTCACAGTGGGCTCAACATTGCCCATCTAGCCCCTCAGCGGCACGGCCCAATGGGCCCTTCAGCGGCACAGCCCCCACTGGGCTGTTCAGCGGCACGGCCCCAATGGTCCTTCAACGGCACACCCTCTGGGGGCCTTCAACGGCACGCGCCAGGGGGCCTTCAACGGCACACCCCCTAGGGGGGCCTTCAACGGCACACCCCCTGGGGGCCTTCAACGCCACACCCCAGGGGGCCTTCAACGCCACACCCCCTGGGGGGGTCTTCAGCGGCACGCCCACTGGGCTATTCAGTGGCACACCCCGTTTAGGGTTCAGCGGTGCACCCCAAAGGGGGGTCTTCAGCGATACGCCCTGAAGTCCTTCAGCGGCACAGCCTCCAGAGGCTTCAGCGGCAAGCCTTTTTGGCTCCCCAGCGGCACGCCCATTTGAAGCCCTCCAGCGGCACGCCCTCAGAGGCTCCAGCGGCACGCTTGCTCAGCCCGCCAGCGGCACAGCGTGAAGCTTTTCAACGGCAAGACGACGTGCAGCCCATGCCCTACGCTTCCTTGGCGCACAGTGAGCCGTCTGAGGTGGCAACCGTCCATTGGGCCACGTGAGATACCCCCTGACGACCCAGGACGGGGCAGGTCAAATGCCATAATCACAAGGCCACTTCCCGCCTTCAACGGCCGGGCTGGAGGGCTTCGGCTGTTGGAGGTATAAAAGACCCTCCGCTTCAACAGAGAAAGAAGGAGACACGGACAGAGAGGGAGAGGCTCAGACGGCAGGAGACATACACAAAGAAGAGGCAGAGGAAGAGAAGAGAAGAGAGGATAGAAGAAGAAGAGCTCGAGGATAGCCTCCTCGGACGGCCACCGGAAGAGAAAAGCAAGAGTAAGGGAGAGGGAGAGAGTTCAATGTAATGGGGGAGAGGGTTAGGGACAGTGGCCAGGGCTATTGGGCCCCAATGTTTTCTTTCCCCTTTCGTATTCCATTCCTCCTCTTGTTCTTTGTTTTGGGTTTCTCTTTTCCTTTGTCCACGGCCTCGTCTTGGGCACCTCCTCTGTAATGTGCGTATAGGGCTCCGGCCCCCTTTTGCTCCCCATGAATGAGAGCCACCCTTCTTGGGTTTCTTATGTGATTTCCGTTGATTTTTGCTCCGGTACTTGCAGCGTATGATGTGTTCATCCGTCCCTTCCTTCTCCGGCGTTTTGGAAGCCCCGTAGCAACGTGACTCTCCCTCCGTGAGCTTTGGCCCCCATGGGCTCTTCATCACCCCCTGCCGTGGCCGTTTGTCGTGCCCATTGACTTAAGGAGAGGGGGAGACCCTCGCCCTCTCCCCGAATGCCCAGTTACCAGTGACCTTTCCTTGGCCTCATGCTCCCCTTTACTCCCTAACTAGCCTGTAAGCCCGGGCACTTGGCTCCCCCTGTCATTTCCTCAGCGCTACACCTACTCGGCCTTTGACCGGTACGCCCAGATCGGCCCTCAGCGGCACACCCAGTTCTGTCCCTCAGCGGCACGCACACCCATTGGCCTTTAGCGGCACACCCCATTCTGGTCCTCAGCGGTACACACACTGACATCCCTGGCCGGCACACCCCTTGGCCGATACCCCCCCTTCTTGGTTTGCCTTCAGCGGTACACTCCCTTGTTCAGCCCTCAGCGGCACACTCTCCAGGCCCCTAAGCGGCCTTCAGTCTGTTGCTCCCCTTCGTGTTTTCTGAGGCTCTATAAATGTGTTGCTTCTCCGGGGGCCCACCTCCAGTTGTCGGGTTCCGCCACCTCATGTGGACGCGTTCCCTGTATCTCCCTTACGCCTCGTGTCAAGGGGAGATGCTGCCGAATTTTTGTGAGAAACTAATAAACAATTAAAAGAGCCAAAAGGAGGCAACAAACGAGCAGGATAATTAATGAAACCTCCCAACTCGTCAAACCGCTGCCGGCACCACAACGAGAACTGAACCGAACTAATTAGCCACCCGGCAGCCCGAACGTCCGACCCGCAAGAAAAGAAGCCGAACCGAACAAAGCAGAACAAGGGAAGAGTTTTATATAAAACTACACGAAAATTAAGATAAGAAGAAAAGAAAAGCCTTAAAACAAACGATCCAAAACTGATCGGGCCTCTACAATCACGCCCCATTGGCCTTCAGCGGCACGCCCTTTCTGCCCTCAGCGGTACGCTCCCCTTTAACCTTCAGCGGCACGCCCTCATTGGCCCTTAGCGGCACAGGCCATCCCCATGTCCCTTTCGACCTTCAGCGGCACGCCCTTTCTGCCCTCAGCGGTACGCTCCCCTTTAACCTTCAGCGGCACGCCCTCATTGGCCCTTAGCGGCACAGGCCATCCCCATGTCCCTTTCAACCCCCAGCGGCACGCCCTTTCTGCCCTCAGCGGCACGCTCCCCGTCAATCTTCAGCGGTACGCCACTCCTTCCCTTCGCCGGTACACCCCCAGCCACTGTATAGACTTCACACTCCAATGTATAGACTTATCCAGTGTATAGGCTTGAGCCAGCCAACGTACAGACTTCATGATAGCCAATGTACAGACTTTGAGCCATCCGATGTACAGACTTTGGGCGGCCAACGTATAGACTTCATATCTCAATGTACAGACTTTATACTGGGCAATGTATAGACTTTGAGCAGCCAGTGTATAGACTTGAGCCAGTCAACGTACAGACTTCATGATAGCCAGTGTATATACTTGGGCAGTGTATAGACTTCATACTCCAATGTATAGACTTATCCAGTGTATAGGCTTGAGCCAGCCAACGTACAGACTTCATGATAGCCAATGTACAGACTTTGAGCCATCCAATGTATAGACTTTGAGCAGCCAACGTATAGACTTCGAGCCCGGGGAACGTACAGACTTTATACCACCCCTATGGCCTCCAGCGGCACACTCCCTCCAGTCTCCAGCGGTACACCCTCACCATTGCAGCCTTCAGCGGCACACCCCAAGTAGCCCTCAACGGTGCACCCCTTTCCAGTCCCCAGCGGTACGCCCCTTCAACCCCCAGCGGCACACTCTTGCCCTCAGCGGTACACCATGTTTCCTTCGCCGGCACACTATATATATATGCATATATATGGCCCGATAAGGGCATCCACACCGTCAAATAAATTAACAGAAATTATGCTAATTGAAGGACTCAGAAGGCGCAGCGTTAATAATGATTCAAAGACATAAATAAACAACAAACATCAAATCAGAGATCAGCACATATAACCAAGAAAACCCCAAATAAAAGATGTTAGGGCCCACACCGCAGCCCCCCATCTCTCCCCGCGACCCGGGGCGAAAGGAATAATAATGCCGCCCTCTCAGGCCGGGCTCGGATCTCGGGAGTCATCCCAACATGGTCCGGTCCCGACCTGGCCTCGGGCCGACATCTTGATCAGATCGGGTTCGCTCCTCGCTCCAGACGCCCTCCGAGTCATCATTAAAATTGCCGGGTGTTCGGCAGACACTTGAACGGATTTGTCCCGGCTTTTCCCGTCACGTTTCTATCACGGACCCGTCTCCGAATATAAAAAGGTCCACGAGCGACCGACATGGCCAGTGGCTCGCATCCTAATGCGTACTTTGGTGTGATTTTCTCCTGCCTCTTTCTTGCACAATTAGTACTGTTCTTTTCGGCCGCGGGGCCCCTAATTTCGGTAATTAATCAAGGGTGTTCCCTCGTATGGGGGATGTAAATGACGTCGTGACCTTCATGGCGCGACGGGATTCGGTCCCGACACGAACCACACAATCGTCTGACAAAGTCAGATCGAGCGCACCATGGGCTCTTCGGAGCCCGAATAAATTATCACCTCGGTGACTGGCACGCCCACGCACTCAATAAACCGAATAAACCAACAAAACGAATAAAATAGCTGCAAACGAAAAGTGCGTCCACAACTCAGGCACGCCCGGTGGGACCGATCCACCCTTCATCTCTTTGCCGAAATTAGGGGCCCCGCGGCCCCCTTCTTGTTACACTAATTGTGCCACTTTCTTAAATGCAGAAATCAAACAAAGAAGAGAAAGCAACATCATGGAGCCGACAATGGCTGTCGTCTGCAGCCCTGAGGTGGTGGAGAATCATGTGCGAGGCGGCTACCTGGCGGTGCCCCTCACCTTCGGGAGCTTCCCTCCCACTGTGGGCTTCCCCAACTTCTTGGGGGTAGCCTTCGCTCAGATCCTCGACGTGGAGACACCCGAGGAGTCCCAGATCAACACCCCCACTCCAGGGGCCATGGGAGCTGCTGCCGGCCGAGCTGTGGCCGAAGACAACAATAGCGTCCCCACAACGACGCTCAGCTGCAACGTGCACCACGTGCACCCCACTACCGGCCCATCCCACCAAGGGTCGACATCTCACCGGAGGAGGCTCCGAAGAAGCAATACCAACACCGGATCAGGGCGTCGCGCCTCCAACTCCGGGAAGTCCATGACGGTTGGGGCCCTCCGAGTCCGCCTAGACGGGTAGAGGTCCCAGGTAACACCGGACCGCGTCGTCCCAGCCGTCCCAGTCCGTAACTCCTTTGAAGGACTGGCGAAGCTGAAGGAGAAGGCGATGCCCACAGCCCCGGTCGTAGCACCAAAGGGGACGCCGGCTCACAGGCCGGCTAAATTGAAGCAAGTCTGGGTACCTAGGGAGGCCCAGCCCACTGCACCTGCCCAGGCAGGGCCCAGCACTTTCCGCCCCAGGAGGGCCCGGCGCGATGAGAGGGATCGAGGTAGTGACCCCCACTCTCCGACCAGCACCCGTCGTCCCGGTGCCGTCCGAGAATGTTCATCGCCGTCGCCGAGGGCGCCGGCACAATGCCGCCCGCCCGGTTCTCACGGCCTACTCCCCTCCTGCCGCCGTCATCGACGCGCAACCCCAGGCCGCTCTCCTTGACCAGGAGTGGGAAGGGATCGAGCAGGCCATGAGAAACTACCTCCGAGGCCCGGGTAGCACCCCCGCTGGCCACCAGAGACTACTGAGGGCAATGGCCTCCGCCTTCCAGGAAGAAAGGGGGGGACCCGCACCTAGCATGGAGTCGAGGACCCGCCTGGAGGAGCCGCGCCAGTCCCCTGTGCGGGAGGAAGCGCCACCCCGACGGTCGGTCTTCGATAGGCTGACATTCCCAGGAGGACCGTCCAGGAGGGCGTCAAGAAGAAATAAGAATAAGAGATGGCAGACATTTACCTGTAATATGGCAGGAGTTCATGGTCGGTACGGGGCCTTACCCACCGACCCGGAAGAATTGGCCAGAATAGCCGCCAGGCCGGGACCCCTTACCAGAAGAAGGAGAGCGGCAGGCGGCGCAACACACACAGGCACCGAAGGGGCCCTACCTGAGGAGCCCCTCATGGCCCTCACGGCCAACGTGGTCACCACTAGCGACACGAGTGGCGGACCCTCGACATCATCCGAGGACGCCCCGGCCGAAGAGACAGGGGGCATGCCCAGTCTTCCCACAGCTGACCCAGCAATGCTGCTTATGATACAACGATTCCAGCAGGAAATCGAATTACTTAAAAAGCAGCTAAATGCGCGAAACACACCACCCTCGATGTCTTGGCAGACCGAGGTTATACCCGAGATACCCAGGGACAGGGGGCAGTCTTCACAGGCAGCTCTTCCAGCGACCCTCGACCCTCTCGGGGGCGCGCCCCCGCATCAAGCACATTGCACAGCAGTGACCCCGCCGCAGGCTCCGCTTTCACAAGGGTCCCCCATGGCCCCCCGAGCGACCGTGGTAGCCACCCCGAGCGCGCAGCCCGCTCACTTCTACCCGAGCCCAATCGACCCGGCGGCAGTCAGCCGGTTGATGCTCGAGCAGATGATAGATATGAAGCTGGCCGAGAGGGGCGAAGGGGATCAGACGCTGTTTGACGTCTACCGGGTACCCTACCCGGCCCATTATGCTGTAAGAAAGCTGCCGGCTGGCATCACCAAGCCACCGAAATTTGAAAAGTTCAACGGACAGGGGTCCCCCAGGGAACACATTGCCTACTATGTGAACGTCATGGGAGACCTGGCTGCTGATGAGGCCTACCTCCTGAAGTTCTTCGGCTCAACACTCACCGGACTTGCCTTTGAATGGTACTCCGGCTTGTCACCCGGGTCGGTGGCCGATTGGCCCGACATGCAGAAGAAGTTCAAGGAAAGGTTCTACGTTGCCGAGAGAGAAGTTACCATGGCTGAACTCTACGCCACAAGGTAGAAGAATGATGAGTCGGCCCTCGACTACATCAAAAGATGGAGGAACCTTAGTATGAGGTGCAAACGCCCCCCGCATCAGGAGGACGCAGTTCAGATCTGCAAGCAAAATCTAAAGAAAGAAATCCTAGAAAGGATGATCGGCACTGAGGTCAAGACATTTGACCGCCTGAACAATGTGGTGGCGGAGATCGAGGCATTCTTGGCCCGATACTCCTCCGCCCCAGCCATGTCAAGCCAGAGGGCCAGGCAGGCGGAGAAGAAGCCGGCTCCCCCGGAGGTGCATGCACTAGACTTCCAGGCTTTTGAAAAGCAGAAGGAGAAAGCCAAGGGAGCGGCCAACCCTCCGCCGCCCAGAACCACAGAGCGGCGGGAAGGCCCCTCGCTAAGAGAAAAGATGAGAAACAAGTTATATTCCTTCTCCCGGGACAAGTCCAAGCTCCTGTTCGAATGGGCAACTAGCTACAATAAAATCACACTGCCAGAGCCGAAGAGGCCTGGCGACTTGAAGAAGAAGGATGACCCGCGCTTCTGCATGTACCATCGGGTGCTCGGGCATACCATTGAAGACTGCTACGTCTTCAAGGACGTTATTGAGTCCTTAATCAGGGACGGGGAGCTGGACATGGGGGAACATAAAGTAGACCCCCCACAGCCACACGAGCTGCCCAGCATAGCCTCATCCGTCAATATGATCTCACTATATCAGGAGTTGCCAGAAGAATGGGCGGAAGCCTGTGCCCGCGCCACTTATGAGACTTTTGTCCTGGCCCCGGCCCAAGATCAAGAGGGTTGGCAGACCGTGCCCGGAAAGAACAGAAAGGCGCGTGCCCCTCGCTCCGCCCCGGGGATCCATCCAAGGGACCTGACACCCTCGCCGGTGCCACCACCGGCGAGCCCGGTTCGCCATGACACGGCCCCCAGGCTGGTCATGAGGCGGCCCACCCACAACAAGAAGAGCTCTGTCCCGCTGCGAATGCACCAGAAAATCAGCCCGGCGGTCGAGAAACTCCAGGCTATTATTGACGGGCTTGAAGATTATGAACAGCCCAAAATCCAGCCCGTCGAACTAAAACAATATGTCCCCTGGGAGGAGTTCGAGTCACTCGAGCTGGCTCCAGGAACAGAAGCTGAAGTAGAAAAAGAGCCTCCCCTGTGGGGTGAGCTTCCTCAAGAGCGGCCATTGGCCACAGCAGGGAAGAAGAAGAAGAAGAGAAGACCCAGGGGCAAGAAGAAGAAGGAGGTCGTCTTCGCCTGCAACACCCTCTCGGCGTTGTTCGACACCGCTCTCTCCCTGGAAGAAAAAGAAGAAGACCCACCCCATGAACCAGCAGAGGTGAGTCAAGCTGAAGCATCCACTTCCCAGCATGCCACCAGGTCGGGAAGGAAGTGGGGGCGCCCTCCTCAGGGCAGTCTCAACATCATGCTCAGGGGGGAACAACCATACCAGGTTCCCGAGCCCGAGGTCCGAGGCACCGAAATCCCTCCCCCATCAGGTCTCTACCCCGGAGGTACCAAGAGTCAAGGCACCCCGTCATTCGCCGAGTTCCTGTCAGCTCGAGCAGGAAGGCGGGCGCACCCCCAGGGGTCCGCTGCGACCAGTAAAGCAAGCATTCCTCAAGCTCTACCAGCTGCAACTCCTGCCCAGCCAGAAGGAGAATTCAACGGCATCCCAAACCTCTCCGAATTCATGCGAGAAACAGAGGAAGCCCAGCACGCCCCGCCGGCTCAACAGGCCGCAGCAGAGCCCACAAACCAGGCGTCCTCTGATCTGGCACCCCAGCCTCAGGATGAGGGCAGGCGCAGCAAGCCCGAAGAGATGAAATTACTCAAGGTGCGGGCGGCCGAGCGAATAGTCAGACACCTCAAGAAAATCCCGACCCGGTTCACGGTGTGGGAGATGCTGTCCTTGAACGAAGAAACACGGCAAGCCATCATCGCCGCACTCCAGACGCCAGCACACCTTGAAGCCTGTTTGGTAGAAATATCACCTGAAGTAGCAGTGGCTTTCACAGAAGATGACATGTTCCTACCGACTTGCAGCCATAACAGGCCCCTCTACATGAAAGGGCAGCTGAACGGCCAGCCTATCAACAGGGTCTTGATCGACCCAGGGGCAGCAGTGAATATACTCCCGTACCGGGTATACCAGAAGCACTACTTTGACGTACATCTGGTCGAAGTTAAAAATGTCAAGATTGCTGGCTTTAACCAGAAATGTGAGGTGCCCATGGGGGTTGCAGAGTTCAGCCTGACCTTTGATGACTTCACCACCAAGGTCCAGTTCCACGTCATCAACTCCAGCACTTCCTACAAGGCGTTGCTTGGCCGGCCTTGGCTACACCAGAACAGAGTGGTACCCTCCACTCTGCATCAATGCATCAAATACCCCTGTGAGGGGAAGGAAGTCAGGATCTTCACCGACCTCCACCCATTAGAGGTGTTCGAGTGTCACCTGTCAGATGCTAATCTATACTTAGAGAAGGCGAAGCAAGCTCCTCAAGTCATCCAAGGCAAGGGAAAGAAGAAAATGGAATCGGGAGGCTGGTTTCCTCCGCCGCCCCCGGGTTATGTGGCTCCTCCACATGTACCGTTTATTGCACAAGAAGAAGGGGTATTTAGGGCAGCCCCTCTCCCTATCTACCCCACACCGGGGGCACCCTGCCTCGAAGACCTGCTAGAAGATGTCAGGGTCCCGCCAGGGATCGTCAAGCCGATAGCGGAAATTGAATGCCAAGCGGCTGAACAACTGAGAACCTTCGAGGTGCCTAACCCTGAGGGGCCGCCCACTATCTTCTATGTGGCCGGGGAGAAGCCAGTCAGGGAAGACGACGATTGCCGGTTCCCTGACGAGTTGCATGACCCGCACGTCCCCATTACGGGACTTCCCCACATGACTGGCCAGGCAGCCAGAATGGTCAGAAAGCAAAAGATTCCTCCCTACCAGCCCTCCAACAGGAAGGAAATGTTTGAAAGAATGTGGAACCCACCAAACCTGGATCGACGATTGCTGAAAATCACCAAGCACCCCGGTCTGGGCTTTTCACTAGAAGATTACTACGAGACTGATGTCATATCGGTCTCGACATGGCCCGGCGACGACCCCGTAGAAGCTACAGATTCGCGGGAAGCCTGTCAAGATGCATATCCTGTGCCCCCAGTTCAGGAGGCACAAGACGAGGAGATCTTCCTTTGGAAACCTCCCCGCCGCCGTTGCATGGAGAAGACCCCCTCCTTCTCCGAAGTGTCGACCTCGAAAGGGCACACCGGCGAGACACCTTCGCCCCGGCCGGCCGGTGAAGCGAGGAGCAGCAGCATGGGCCATGCTCCGAATTCCCCTCGATACGACCCCGTCATGTACGCCTTGTACCACAGGCAGCAACGGGAGATCGAGATGCTGAAAAGGCGGCTGGCTGAGTTAACCTCGCTAGTCGCCGACCTGATCCAGGGCTCCCTCCCCCCATGGGGTGGCCGGATGCCTCGGCCCCGGGGCACCAGTCCCAACACCCCCGCCTTGTCAAGGCGGGAAATGAGAGACATGGCAAGCTCGCTGGCCGAGCGGCCAACCAGGCAGGGCCTAACACTCCAAGAGAAGCTGCAGAAGCCCTACTCCTTCCCGAGAGAGAAGACCCGGGGCATCTTCGACTGGGCCTGCCATTACGGCAAGGTCTCCCTCCCACGGTCCAAGAGGCCACAAGACACCAGAAGGAGTGGGGACCCACTATTTTGCCCTTACCACCAGATGCTGGGTCACGCCATTGAAGACTGCTATGTCTTCAAAGACATTGCTCAAAGCCTCATTGACAGGGATGAGCTCAGAATGGGGGACTACGTGGTAGCCCCGCCACGCCCCCACGTGGCGGACAGCCCCAGGGCAGGAGCCTACACTCTGTCCATCCAATACCAGGCGCCTGAAGATGCGGCTACCCCGGCCCCCGCGGGAGCGGTCTATGATGAATACACAGAAGAGCCCGGGATGGACCTATGCCCCTCTGAGCCAGCGGATCCCGCTTACCCGGCAGCTACGGCCCAGGAGGAGTGCGAGGTGAACGCAGCCTCCATGCCCAGTCATGATGAACAAGAGGAGGGAGATGGCGTCCTTGAGCCCGAGGGCAATGAAGACCAAGACTTCGTCGATTTGTCGCCAGCCCCGCCGGAAATTGAAGATGGCGGCCAGGTCACGGTCGACGAATTGATCGAGGTCAACCTTGGTACAGAAGACGACCCCAGGCCAACTTTCCTTAGTGCTCTTATGCCCCTATAGGAGAGAGAGCGGTACACAAAGTTGCTGAAAGAATTCCGGGATTGCTTTGCCTGGAATTACAAAGAAATGCCTGGGCTCAGCACCGAAGTGACTCAGCACATACTCGCCATTGATCCCAAGGTGGAACCAGTGAAGCAACCTCCCCGGCGCATGAGGCCGGAGCTAACCAGCCAGATCTGCAAAGAAGTCGACAAGCTCATAAATGTCGGCTTCGTGGCGGAAAATCAATACACCACATGGCTGGCCAATATTGTCCCAGTGAAAAAGAAGAATGGACATATCAGGATTTGCGTGGACTTCCGCGACCTGAATAAAGTCTGCCCGAAAGATGACTTCCCGGTGCCTATCACCGAAGTGATGATTGATGCAACCACTGGCCACGAGGCCCTGTCCTTCATGGATGGGTCATCCGGCTATAACCAAATCTGGATAGCCGACCACGACCGGGTCCATACAGCTTTCCGGTCACCCAAAGGGATATTTCACTATAAGAGGATGCCCTTCGGCCTCAAGAATGCCGGTGCCACATATCAGCGGGCGATGACCAAGATCTTCGACGAGCTACTGTACGGCAAGGTCGAGTGCTACATTGATGATCTGGTCGTCAAGACGAAGAAAAGAGACGAACACCTGAGTGAGCTCGGGGTCGTCTTCCAAAGGCTCCGACAGTACGGGCTGAAGATGAATCCCATGAAGTGCGCCTTCGGCGTGTCCAGTGGGAAATTCCTCGGCTTTATTGTCCGGCACAGAGGGATCGAGATCGACCCCCTGAAGATAAAGGCCATCTAGGAGCTGCCTCCTCCGAAGAGTCTGGGAGAGCTGAGGTCTCTGCAGGGGCGTTTAGCTTACATCCGCAGGTTCATCTCCAACCTGTCAGGGCGCTGCCAGCCCTTCCACAGACTGATGATGAAGAATGCACCCTTCAGCTGGGGCCACGAATGCCAGCACGCGTTCGACCAGATGAAGGAATACCTGAAGGCCCCGCCTGTCCTGGGGGCACCTGTCAAAGGCAGACCGCTGATTCTATACATAGCGGCCACCGAATATTCACTGGGGGCAATGCTCGCCCAGAACAATGATGAGGGAAAAGAGCAGGCTCTCTACTACCTCAATCGAAGATTGGTGGGTGCAGAGGCTAAGTACACCCCGATTGAGAAGATCTGCCTCACCTTGGTCTTCGCGGTTAAGAAGATGAGGCACTACATGCTATCCCATGAAGTCAGCCTAATATCCAAGGCCGACCCCATTAAGCACATCATTTTCCAGCCAGTCCCAAAGGGGCGCCTTGGCAAGTGGGCCGTGCTACTCATGGAATTTGACATCACCTACGTGCCACAGAAGGCCGTTAAGGGATAAGCCGTCGCGGATTTCTTCGCAGCACACCCCGTGCCCGAAGACTCCCCTTTGGCCACCGAACTACCCGAAGATGAAACACTAGAGGTAGACCAAGTACAACAAGCCATCTGGCAGCTATACTTCGACGGGGCCTCGAGAACAGAAGCGACCCCGTCCGGGCATGCCAAGGTGCGGGCCGGAGCTGACATCGTCCTCAAATCCCCAGACGGAGAGGTCATGCATACTTCCTGCTGCATTAGCAAGCCCTGCACAAATAATGAGGCAGAATATGAAGCTCTGATCATCGGCCTCTAGGTGGCCCTCCAGTTGGAGATCAAAATGCTCCAAGTGTTCGGCGACTCGCTGCTGGTCGTCAAGCAAGTCCAGGGATAGTTTGATGTCCGAAAACCTGAGCTGCTCCCTTATCACACTAAGGCGAAGCGGCTCATGGAGCGGTTCTACCTCCTCGAAATAGGCCATGTCGCCAGAGGGGAGAACGCGCAAGCCGACGCCCTGGCAAAACTGGCAAGCTCACTGGCAGTACCTCCAAACGGATCTCTCAACATCCAGGTAGTGAACCAGCGCCAGATGCCCAGTACGATAGAAGAAGAGCCAGAAGAAGAGGACCTACAGGTCGCTACAGCAGAAGCTGTCAGCTTGCCTGACTGGAGAGACCCCCTAATGTAGTGGTTCAGACACCAGCAACTACCCGACCGAAGAGAAGAAAAGATCAAGCTAGTCAGAACCAAGGACTCCTATGAGCTCCGAAGCGGAATATTATTCCGGATTGTGGCCGATGGCAAACGGAAGCTACTCCTCCGATGCTTGTCCAGTGAAGAAGCTTGGAGGGTTATGAAGGAGGTCCATGCCGGCACAGCTGGCGCACACCAGGCGGGGCCGAAGATGAAAATTGAAATCAAGAAACTTGGCTACTATTGGCCTGCAATGTTCAACGACTGTTGCGAGTACGCTAAGTCGTGTCAGAGATGCCAGGAGCATGCCACTATACCCAGGAGGCCTCCTGTGCAACTGCACCCAACCGCGCCCAGTTGGCCGTTTGCCCAATGGGGAACAGATGTTGTGGGCCCCCTACCTGCCTCCTCCACAGGCTGCAAGTACATCCTGGCGGCAACCGACTACTTCTCCCGCTGGGCGGAGGCTGTCGCTTTACGCGAGGTCACCGGGGAGATCGTGGCCAGGTTTGTCCTCCGCAATATCATATTTCGGTTCGGCGTGCCCGACCGAATTGTGTCAGACAATGGCAGCCACTTCCGCAACTGGAAGGTCTACCGACTAGCAGAAAAATATAAAATTGATTGGAGGACCTCAACTCCTTACAATCCACAAGCTAATGGGCTGGCCGAAGCTTTCAATAAGACACTCTGTACCCTCCTGGCCAAGACTGTCAACTCTAACAAAAAAGACTGGGAAGAAAAGATGTACGAGGCACTATGGGCATACCGAACCGTATACAAGACCCCAACGGGCTGCTCGCCCTTCTCTCTTGTATACGGCTCGGAAGCAATCGTCCCCGTCGAACTGGAGATACCGTCCCTCAGGGTCGCCATTCAGCATGGGCTTGCCCCCGAAGGGCAGACCAACACCGAGCGAAGGCTCGAAGAACTCTCCAGTCTGGAAGGAAAGCGGCTTCAAGCCCAACAGAATATTCAGGTCTACCAGGCCCGAATTGCGCGCGCCTTTGACAAGCTAGTCAAGGAGCGCAAATTCAAGAAGGGTGACCTTGTCATGGTCAAGAGAAGAGATCTCATGGCTGCCAACCCCAAGGGTAAGCTGAATGAGAACTGGCTCGGACCCTACGTAGTCCAAAAAGTCTACGAGGGTGGGGCCTATGTAATTGTCAACCATCGCGGGGAGGTTCAGTTCCCGCCTCTTAATGGAAGGCACTTGAGATTGTACCACGCTCCGGCGCCCCCATTCAGGTAATAATATTACTCTTCGCCCCATTTTGGGGTGGATTTGCGTGATTAATGTCCGAATGATTTGGCCACCAGCCGGGTTTCAAAAAAAAAGGAGAAAGGAATAGAAAGAAAAAAAAAGAGAGGAAGAGATAAGGAAAAAAAAGAAGAAGCGAAAAAAAGAGAGAAGGAAATAGAAAGACAAAAAGAAGAAGCAAAAGAAAAGAGAGAAAGGAATAAAAAAGGAAGCAAGAAAAAAAATAGAAAGACAAAAAGAAGAAGCCAAAAAAAAAGAGAAAAGGAATAGAAAAGAGAAAGAAAGAAGAAGCGAAAGAAGAGAGAAAGAAATAGAAAGACAAAAAGGAAGAAGCAAAAGGAGAAAAAAAAAGAAAAAAAAAGAGAAGAAGAACCAGAAAAGGGGAACGCCCCCCATTTCCAGTCACCGCCCCGCGTCAGCAGAGGTACCAAAAAAAAAAAAAAACAACAACAACAAACTCTTCTCTCCGTCCTCCCCGGGCGGTGAGTACCCCTTTGGCTCGGACCTCACGTCCGGGTCATTGACTAAACAAACTCTTCTCTCCGTCCTCCCCGGGCGGTGAGTACCCCTTTGGCTCGGACCTCACGTCCGGGTCATTGACTAAACAAACTCTCCTCTCTGTCCTCCCCGGGCGGTGAATACCCCTTTGGCTCGGAACTCACGTCCGAGTCATTGACTAAACAAACTCTTCTCTCCGTCCTCCCCGGGCGGTGAGTACCCCTTTGGCTCGGACCTCCAGTCTGAGCCACTGACTAAACAGACCTTTCTATCCGCCACCTCTGAACGGCGAAAAGGGTTTCTGGCCAAGTACCCCCCACTCGAGGTGGTCCCCTCGTCCGAGGGAGTTGCCCGTTCGGTATGGTGGAGTGGTCCCCTCGTCCTCCCCCTGGGAAGGCGAGCACTCTCCTGTGCCCTGACATGGGTTCCTGCCTGGTTCTCCCAAAGCGAATCCTCGCGAAGGTTCACACCCTGCCAATGTGTCTCAGCACAAAAAAAGAGGAGGGGAGGGAAGAGGAAGAAGAAAACAATATACACAAAAGAGAAAAAAGGGGAAGAGAGGTCCCTCTGGGATGAATGCATACACGAAGAACACGTGAAACTGTAACTGTTCTGTTCTATTTAAAGAAGGATCAGATTACATATGCTTCGGGGCATACCCCTGTGTTACAAAAAGGAGAAAGCTAAGGGAGGCAACGCTCAGTCGACACCCCTGAAGATGTCCTCAAGGGGGAGGATCCCGACGCAAGGGAAGTTCGTCATATCGCGCAGTCGGCCCCTCAATCCCTCAAGACGGGCGAGCTCCGCTTCGACGGACGCCATTTCAACGTCGGCGACGGCAAGAGCTTCCCTCTCCTCTGCCACCGTCCTCTCCGCCTCGGCGAGGCCAAGTTTAGCCGCAGCGAGATAGCCCTCCAGCTCCTCGATCCGGCTCCTGAAGGAACGAACGCTGCCTTCGCCTTCCTCTAAGGCCTTTCCGTGGCGTTCTCTACCGTGGCGTCGGGCCTTTAGGACATGCAGATATTCGTCTGCCTGAGCATCTAGAGCGGCGCGCTCATCAGGAGCATGAGTCTCAAGGAATTCGCGGCGCTTGACATACTTCAGCAGCAGCAAAACCCGCCGCGACCATTCTCCCAGCGCGCAGCTGAGCACTTGCAACGCCCCGGTCAACTGCACCACTATAGTATGCACCTCCCTATATGACAGAGAAGGGTCGGCGAGGAGTATGGTCCGTAGAGTGATCAGCATTTGGCGTACTGGCGCTTCTGATGACATATGGCTGACTGAGGGCGCTACCGGAGGAGTGAATTCCACGGTGCTGTCCACTTCTGCCCACAGGTCGGTGTCTGCCGCCACTGAAGATGAAGGAAGGGCGAGGGTCAAGTCGCCCGACCGACGTAGCTCGACGAGAGACTCTTGGCCAACCACTGCCTGGGGAACGGAAAAGACCATTGTCGAAGACTCCGGTGTCCCCATCGTTTGGAGTTCCCCAGCCCCCTCTGCCTCCGTCTGGCCCAACTCTGCCACTGCTCCAAGGGGCAGGGGTGCAGGTACCGTCACCTCGGCTAGAGGAGGAGCTTCGAGTAAGGCCAGGCCCGAAGTCGCCACCCATGAACTCCACCCTCGCGGCTGAGATCCCTCCAGATGCGCACGGAGCCCCGCAAATATCTGCTGCAAGAGCGGGTCCTCCATCTGAGCCGGGAGTTTCGGAAAGGGCGGAAGCAGAACCACCAGCTGGGGTAAGCGTCCCGCTTCCACGAGCGCAGCAAGGCTCTCTGCCCCCAAGCCCAAGACTGGAGCCGGCCCCTCCACTGCCATCGGGCCGATGCTCGGCCTCCGTTTGGCCACGGCCTTCCGGATACGGCCAGGCGCCTTCCCCGATATCGGCATCGCCTGATCATGGGAATGGGAATTAGCTATTCGCCATCTAGAATAAACCATGCAAAAAGGGAGACCGCGGAGCCCGCACACTCACCTCAACCACTGGGATAATGCTACCCTCAGGCGCGATCTCCCCCTCCTCTAGAGGCTCGCCCGCCGCTCTGGTAGTACCGGAGGGCTCCACAGGTGTTTCGTCTCGAAGGGCGCCGAGTAAAAAGGCCAACTTACCCATGCCGACATCGACTCCCGTTGGGCGGTCGATCAGCGCAGCCGAGGCAGCCTCCTCTGCGACCTCAAGTTCGGTCGGTTCTGGAAAATCCTAAAAAAAGGGAGGGGGGGGAGAATAAGGTCGTCAGTCAATCATAAAAAGGGAAGGGGAGCCGGCCCAAGCAAGCTCACACTCACAGCGGTCTTCCCCACAAGGCTCGGGGAGCCGGCAAGTAAGGGGGCCCCGAAGACCGGCTCGGGCGCCTCTGATGCCCCGGACACGCCCTCGTCAGGAGCCGCTTCGTCGGAAGAGTAGTTGTAATCTACCTCTTCCCCAGACGGAGACTCGACCGCCGTCGGCTCGGCCTGGGCCGGCAAAGGAGCTTCCACCTCGGAGTCCCTGTCCAACACGTCCTCCTTCGGGCTAGGCGAGGCTCGCACCCCGATCTTCTTCCTCCTCACATATATCAGCGTCGCCGGGAGGTCGAGATCAGGCCACAATGACTCGGTGGCCACCGCAGCAACGCCTGTCGTGCAAAGGAAGATAAGCCATGTTGAGTCTACTAGCCCTCAGGACAAAAAAAGGGAGAGCTAAACGTATAGTCGAAAATATTTACCCCCTTCAGCTCCTGCGGCACCGGGTGACCCACGGGCTTCCTCAACAGGCAAAGCCTTCTCGGGAGTCCCAGCCGTACCCTCGCCCGGGAGCAACACGGGCGCCGGTTCCTCTGTGTCGCCCGTAAGATAGAAGCGCATCGTCGCCATGTGTGAATCCGAAGCCAACTCGGGAGGCCGATCGACCGCAGACGACGCAGGCGGCCGATGAACCTCACCAGCTTCGTGGCTCGGTTCGGTCCGCGTGGCTTCGAATTCTTCGAAGACAAGACAGGGGCCACCGGCGAGGCTGCCGTCGGAGCTGGGGATGCCGCGGTCCGCCGCCGTTTTTCCGTCTCTTGCCCTGCCACCTTGGCAGCAGCCAGTGCCTCCTTAACGGGCGACTGCGCCCGGGGCCTTCCCGTTGCCTGCGGCGAGGGAGCCGGAGCCGCCGCCAGGGTCGCCTCTGCTGGGACCGCAACTTCACCCTTGTCAGGCGTGGGCACGGGCTCTCCCATAGAAGCTGAGACAAAAGAAGTACCCAGATGTCAGAACTCCACTCCAAAATAAAAAGGGGGGGATTCAAAAGACACACTAAAGAGCGGAGACACGGACCGGCGGGTTGGCCCGGCTCGGGACGGGCAGCTTTGAATTCCTCGAAAGACGGGACTAGTGGTGCCGGAGGAACAGCCGTCGGAGCCTTAGCCGTTTCTGTCTTCCTCCGCTTTGTGTCCCGCTGCTTCGCCGCCTTGGCGGCATCCACCGCCTTCTTCACAGGCGATTTAGCCCGGGGCCTCTTCGCAGCCTTGGGCAAAGGAGCCGTGGTCGGGGCCAGCGGCGCTGCTTCAAAATATGCAGGCTTCTTCACCAGCCGGAGGAGATTCCGGTACGTGGCCATCTGCGTGCTGTCGGGATGATCTGCAAAGAAAAGAGGGGAAAGAACGAACATGCATTTACGATTAGTACCCAACTCACCGCGAAGGCCGCAGTGCTAAGAGATAAAATCGAAGAGCAAGAAGGGACTGAATACCATGAGGGCCAGTGTACAGCCGCAGCGTGATCGGCCAGTAGCTCATGGATGTCTCCTTGTCCAGACGCGCCGCCTCCCGGACTAGCCAGCAAACGTCTTCAATCGTTTGGCACCGGTCCATGAGGTTGGCCAGATCCGCGTGCTTCTTTGAGGAGAGGTGACAGAAAAGATTAAAGTGGTCCACGCCCCACCCGTCAGCATAATAATAACGGATGTGCAGGCGCTTTCCCAGGATGGAGGCCGTCAGATCTTCAATCTTCATCCCATTCACCCGGGGAAGGACGTACAGCCACGTGGTATCCTTATAGTTCTCGGGCTGCCTCTCCTCCCGCCTCATAAACGTGCGGTACGGACAGGCCGAATCCCTCTCTGGACGCCAGCTTTTGGCAGGAGTCCCCTCTTCCTCCATGGGGAATGGATAATTGAAGAGGTCCAGGCGGTCGCTCCCCACTTGGCACAGGTCCCTCAGCGTCTTCTGGTAATGATCCTTGGCCACCGGGGGTAGCTCCACCTTCGGCGTCGGCCTCTTATCCCGGGCTTCCCGGCGAGCCACCAGATATGCTGCCACCTCCTTTTCCTGTCTATTCCTGAGCCGAAGAAGATGGTCTGGCTCAATGTCAAGAACCGGCACCGGCTGCCGATTAAGGAACTTCCTCTCGGCCCCATCCCAGCAATCGGTCTTGTGTAGCCGATAGAAGGCCGTCCGGCTATTCCACCACTTGATATAATCCTGGGTCACTCGCAGAACACGACCCGGGGCCGGTACTCTGAAGGAGGCTGAGTCCGCCCGGTGGAAGAAGTCCCACCAGCTCCTGGCGTGTTCAGGAACTGAGCTCCCCCGGACACTCCGCAAGGGCAGGCCGAACTGTGCGTGATAAGCAGGGATATGCTGGTCATACCCGAAATTGCGACCGAACCGGAAGGGGTAGTACGGCTCCAGCAACACGTTCTCCCCTTTCCTGAACACCAGCACGCTCGGGCGAATCGACAGCGCCCAGTCCCTCAGCTCCGGCTCCAGCAGTGGGCGGATCACATTCTCCTAGCTGATAGGGTGGGTGTACTTCTCCACCTGGTCATCTTTGCACTCCCTCTTGTTGTTCACCAGAGGGCTCGAGTGCGCCGCCAGAGTCCAGAAATGAATAGACCCGACCGCATCCCGGGGGACCGTTGTCAACCGGCCCCGGATATCATACATCCGCATGGAGGTGGAGCCCGGCTCGGCGCTGGCAAATTCCAACATCCTCGGTATCAGCCCCCAGTCCTGGAGAACTCGCGGGGCAAACTCCGGGAACAGCGAACAGACCCACGCGTTGAAGAAGTGCAGTGGGCATACATACCGGGCCTGCCGCGGGAACTGGTGCGTGCTGATATCCCCCAAGGCCTTGTAAATTAAGCAAAGGGTCGCCAGGCACAGCGACAGCCTGATACCCCATGCCATTTGACATGCCGGGTAGATGGCATCCGGCCGAATCACCGTCCCATCGCCGTACGGCATGGCGAATGAGCATAGCCAGTACGTGAGATAGGCGGCGCAGTGGGTCTGGGGATCCAAGCCCATCGGGTTGGGCCCACCCCGACGCCCCCGGGTGGGGATCTTCACGTCAAGCTTCGGCTTCGCACGCTTCTTGGGAGCCACGGCGGTACCGACACAGGGGAACTCCTCGTATCGCTTCGGCCCGTCATAAAAGTATTCCAGCCACAAGGGCATGCGTACCCTCTTCCTGTCCCCACGGGCGGGCTGCTTTCCCTTATGCGATGCCTGGTACAGCTCCCGGTACGCCTTCATGAGGTACCGATATGAATACCCCAGAGAATAATAACCATCCCCGTTGGTCTCATCCTTGATCAAGTCGGGGAGGCATACTTCTTCATAAGGCTCCCCGTCAATGGGCAAGCCACTCAGCTGACTGAGACTCCACAAATCAAGTGAAGTCTCGCCCTCCGCCGTGTAGAAGGTGTTGGTCTCCGCGCTGAATACCTCTATCATGCCGCAGCAGAGACCCTTGGAGATGGGGTAGCCATACCGGGAAGCGTACACGCTATGATAAACACCGACCCGAACCAGCAGCGGAGCATAGTTGAACAACACGTGCTCCGTAAACTCCACCGCCCCCTCCCGGAATCTGTGTGCATCCTGAAGCTTCAGCTCCCCAAACCAGCCCAGGGACAACTCGTACTTGAATCTGATGGCCAAGCAGTCCAAGATAAACGGCTCTTCTCTATAGCCCCACTTCAAGGGAGCCAAGAATAGGCCGAATCGGGGCGATTCGCCATGCACTTTTCCGGCAGATAGGTCCCATCTTGCCGGAGTAAACTGGGGCGCCCGTACCAGCTTGTCTTCGGTCGGCAGCACCCCCTCGATCCCTAGGACTGGCTTCCACTCCCGGGCTTCTCCCACCAGGTACATCGGAATACTCCGGGGGACGCTGTACAATAAGCTGTCCCGGGCCTGCAGTATGGCTTGCTCGGCCTTCTTCACGACCCGGAAGTATCGCCCTTCCCGCGAGCGAAAATGCTTCAGAAATCGAACTAGATGTCTGTCCTTCGGGAAGTCCTTCCTGTACTCCCCGGTGACCCGGTCAAATGTGAAGCCGCTGTCAACTCTGGAAAGCCTCTGGAAATCCATGGTCTCCCTGTCAGACTCAGATGACTCTGCCAAAGCGGCTATTTCTGCATGCTCCCGATCCAAGTCCTCTACATTTAGCCAGGTAACTGCTGGCACCGGACCCCGTGGGATAAGGTCAGCACCGATAGCAGCAGCAGGAGCAGAGGAACCACTTGGGGCAGCCATTTGTCTGCAAAGGTACACAAATAAGAAGATCAGAATAAATCACAAGTAAAAAGACTGCAAAGGGGCTTTACTACAAGTCAAATAAACAAAATATCGCCAATTTCTAACGAAATTTCGGCAGAGTCTCCCCTAGGCCAGAGGCGTAAGGGAAAACACGGGTGCGCGTCCACAAGGAGTGACGGCCCCAACAAAGCATGGTGGGCCCCGAGAGGCAACACCAGAAGTCTGCCGGTCGAAGGAGTCCTCTTCCTTGGCTAAAACTCCCCTTGAAGCTGCCCTCGCCGGCACACCCATATGTGCCTTCATCGGCACACCCTGTGGGCGGGCCTCCCCGGTACGCCCAAAAGCCCCTTCACCGGCACACTGCGCGCCTCGCTTCACCGGCACACTAAGCGTCTCCCTGCCCGGCACGTCCTAACAACCGCTTCGCCGGTACGCCCCCCGCGGCGCTTCCCCGGCACGCACCCGGGCAAGTCGCTCCCCGGCACGACCTTGGGGTGTCTTCGCCGACACGCCCCCAGTCGGGCTCTTCCCCGGCACACTACCCGCCAGGGGGGACCGCTCCCCGGCACACCTCCTACCCTGTTCGCCGGTGCACCCGGGGAGCCTCTCCCCGGCACGCCCTGAGGCGTCTTCACCGGCGCGCTCTAACCGCCGCTCCCCGGCACGCTCTGGCCGTCGCCCCTCCACGACGCCGGAGAAAAAGACGAAGAACGAAGAAGAAGAAGGGAGGGAACCAAAAAATGGTGAAAGGAAAGGGGAAGGAGGGGGACGGGGAGAGGAAGAAAACGGTGGGGAGCCTAGGGCTCCCCCGACCTCACAGCTACCCGAAGACGAAGAAGGAAGAACAGGGGAGAGGGAGAGAGACAGGGGAAGACGAGGAAAAAGGGGGGGGCTCCACGGAGGCGTCCTCACCACGACGACGGCAGCAACGACGGCCGTGCCCGGAGAAGAAGAGGAGTGGCGAGCGGGCGGGGCTCCCGTCCGCTCGGTCGCCAAAGAGAGGGAAAGAGGGAAGATGAGAGAGGGGGGGGATTCGAACGGGCTGACCGTTTGAAGTCCCCCGCTCCCCTTTTTATATAGAAAAAAGAGAGAGAAGAAAAAAAAGAAAGAAAAAAGGAGAGAGAAGAAAAAAAAAAGGAAAAAAAAGAAGAGAGAAAGAAAGAAAGAATAAAAGAAAGAATAAATAAGAAGAAAGGGGGAGAATAAAAGGGAAGAGAGAGAAAAAAAGGGGAAGAAAAGAAAATGAATAGAAAAAAGAAGAGGGAAAGAAAATTTAAAGGGGAGAAGAGGGGGACGTGGAAATAAAAAAGGGAGAAGAGAAGATAAAAGAGAGACACGAAAAATAGAGATAAAACGGAGAGAAGAAAAGGAGAAAATAAAAGAAGGGGAAGCAAAATATATGTAAGATATTAAAATAAATAAATGTACATATATATACATATATGTATATATGTACCCACACACTGACACCCCTTTACACACTCATCCGCTCACATACGTGGAGGAGTAAGCCGGTAACGTCCAGTAATAAATGTCCCCGGGGAAAACATTCCATCCCCACAATCCTGGTCAAGCGGGTGTCCATACAAGCAAAACAACTTTACCCCTGCACACGGCCACCTTTGCAATAGTGCCGTTCCCATGCAAAAATAATAATAAGCCCGTCCCTGGCTTATCGCCTCGGGCCTCAGCCACCACCCACGTTATATAAAATCGCCATCGCAGGCCTTACGCCCGGATCGACAGAACCCCTATCCTTGCGTTGGCATTAACCTCTTGCCAACGAATAAGTCCCTTTCTGGTGCAAGGCCCCGTGCCCTAGCCACCCACTCCGCACAATATGGCCGTTACGGACCTTACGTCCGAATCGACACACATTCTCCCGTTGCGCTGGCATTCTATTCTTGCCAACGAGTGAACCTTATCTTCCGGCGCAAGGCTTCGTGCCCTAGCCTACACACGCATATCACTCACTCGTCAAAAAAAAAGAGAGAAAAAAAGAAATAAAATGGGGTTATAAATAGAGATACCCCGCCGGACTTGTCTCTACACGAGGACAAGGGTAAAAATGGCAACGACCCGGCTGTGGCGAAAACCCGAAAGGGCGCTACAGGCAAAATCGGGTACCCCGCCGCGTGAAAACCCGAGAGGGCACGTGGGCAAAAGCAAGAGGGGGCCGGTACCGGTGAAAACCCGAAAGGGCGCTTGTATCGGTAATGTGGTTCAAAAAAAAAGAGAGAGAGAAAAAGAAAAAAGACTAAGAGACAACAAACCAGGTCAGTTCCCGACGTCATGTCGGCACTAACGAAGAGACCAAGAGACCAAGAGACTAAGAGACAACAAACCAGGTCAGTTCCCGGCATCTTGTCGGCACTGACGAAGAGACCAAGAGACCAAGAGACCCGGCCAGTCCCCGACACCTCGTCGGTACTGACGAAGAGACCAAGAGACCAAGAGATCAACAAACCATGTCAACACCCGGCATCCTGTCGGCACTGGCGAAGAAACCAAGAGACCAACAAAGCATGTCAGTTCCCGACACCCCGTCGGCACTGATGAAGAGACTAAGAGACAACAAACCAGGTCAGTTCCCGGCATCCTGTCGGCACTGATGAAGAGACAAGAAGACCAACATACTACTTCAATTCCCGACACCCCGTCGGCACTAACAAAGAGACCAACAAACAACAAACCAGGTCGGCTCTCGACACCCCGTCGGCACCGACGAAGAGAAAAGGGACAAGTACACCCACGGGCACCGCCCGGCTCATCCTTCGCCCGCGCTACCCTTGGGTGGGGGGCATTTGTGGACACCCAAAAAATGCATACCTGGATATCCTGCTCGGCCTCGCGTCAACAACGGCGCCGAGTGAAGAAGCCCCGGAGAAAATCAAGCACAAAAGGCCCCGCAGCCCATGGGCCCCAAAGAAAATCAAACGGGCCGCAGCTCGTGCTCACAGTGGGCTCAACATTGCCCATCTGGCCCCTCAGCGGCACGGCCCAATGGGCCCTTCAGCGGCACAGCCCCCACTGGGTTGTTCAGCGGCACGGCCCCAATGGTCCTTCAACGGCACACCCCCTGGGGGCCTCCAACGGCACACCCCCTAGGGGCCTTCAACGGCACGCCCCAGGGGGCCTTCAACGGCACACCCCCTGGGCGGGCCTTCAACGGCACACCCCAGGGGGCCTTCAACGGCACACCCCCTGGGGGGGTCTTCAGCGGCACGCCCACTGGGCTATTCAGCGGCACACCCCGTTTAGGGTTCAGCGGTGCACCCCAAAGGGGGGTCTTCAGCGATACGCCCTGAAGTCCTTCAGCGGCACAGCCTCCAGAGGCTTCAGCGGCAAGCCTTTTTGGCTCCCCAGCGGCACGCCCATTTGAAGCCCTCCAGCGGCACGCCCTCAGAGGCTCCAGCGGCACGCATGCTCAGCCCGCCAGCGGCACAACGTGAAGCTTTTCAACGGCAAGATGACGTGCAGCCCATGCCCTACGCTTCCTTGGCGCGCAGTGAGCCGTCTGAGGTGGCAACCGTCCATTGGGCCACGTGAGCTACCCCCTGACGACCCAGGACGGGGCAGGTCAAATGCCATCATCACAAGGCCACTTCCCGCCTTCAACGGCCGGGCTGGAGGGCTTCGGCTGTTGGAGGTATAAAAGACCCTCCGCTTCAACAGAGAAAGAAGGAGACACGGACAGAGAGGGAGAGGCTCAGACGGCAGGAGACATACACAAAGAAGAGGTAGAGGAAGAGAAGAGAAGAGAGGATAGAAGAAGAAGAGCTCGAGGATAGCCTCCTCGGACGGCCACCGGAAGAGAAAAGCAAGAGTAAGGGAGAGGGAGAGAGTTCAATGTAATGGGGGAGAGGGTTAGGGACAGTGGCCAAGGCTATTGGGCCCCAATGTTTTCTTTCCCCTTTCGTATTCCATTCCTCCTCTTGTTCTTTGTTTTGGGTTTCTCTTTTCCTTTGTCCACGGCCTCGTCTTGGGCACCTCCTCTGCAATGTGCGTATAGGGCTCCGGCCCCCTTTTGCTCCCCATGAATGAGAGCCACCCTTCTTGGGTTTCTTATGTGATTTCCGTTGATTTTTGCTCCGGTACTTGCAGCGTATGATGTGTTCATCCGTCCCTTCCTTCTCCGGCGTTTTGGAAGCCCCGTAGCAACGTGACTCTCCCTCCGTGAGCTTTGGCCCCCATGGGCTCTTCATCACCCCCTGCCGTGGCCGTTTGTCGTGCCCATCGACTTAAGGAGAGGGGGAGACCCTTGCCCTCTCCCCGAACGCCCAGTTACCAGTGACCTTTCCTTGGTCTCATGCTCCCCTTTACTCCCTAACTAGCCTGTAAGCCCGGGCACTTGGCTCCCCCTGTCATTTCCTCAGCGCTACACCTACTCGGCCTTTGACCGGTACGCCCAGATCGGCCCTCAGCGGCACACCCAGTTCTGGCCCTCAGCGGCACGCACACCCATTGGCCTTTAGCGGCACACCCCATTCTGGTCCTCAGCGGTACACACACTGACATCCCTGGCCGGCACACCCCTTGGCCGGTACGCCCCCCTTCTTGGTTTGCCTTCAGCGGTACACTCCCCTGTTCAGCCCTCAGCGGCACACTCTCCAGGCCCCTAAGCGGCCTTCAGTCCGTTGCTCCCCTTCGTGTTTTCCGAGGCTCTATAAAGGTGTTGCTTCTCCGGGGGCCCACCTCCAGTTGTCGGGTTCCGCCACCTCATGTGGGCGCGTTCCCTGTATCTCCCTTACGCCGCGTGTCAAGGGGAGATGCTGCCGAATTTTTGTGAGAAACTAATACAATTAAAAGAGGCAAAAGGAGGCAACAAACGAGCAGGATAATTAATGAAACCTCCCAACTCGTCAAACCGCTGCCGGCACCACAACGAGAACTGAACTGAACTAATTAGCCACCCGGTAGCCCGAACGTCCGACCCGCAAGAAAAGAAGCCGAACCGAACAAAGCAGAACAAGGGAAGAGTTTTATATAAAACTACACGAAAATTAAGATAAGAAGAAAAGAAAAGCCTTAAAACAAACGATCCAAAACTGATCGGGCCTCTACAATCACGCCCCATTGGCCTTCAGCGGCACGCCCTTTCTGCCCTCAGCGGTACGCTCCCCTTTAACCTTCAGCGGCACGCCCTCATTGGCCCTTAGCGGCACAGGCCATCCCCATGTCCCTTTCGACCTTCAGCGGCACGCCCTTTCTGCCCTCAGCGGTACGCTCCCCTTTAACCTTCAGCGGCACGCCCTCATTGGCCCTTAGCGGCACAGGCCATCCCCATGTCCCTTTCAACCCCCAGCGGCACGCCCTTTCTGCCCTCAGCGGCACACTCCCCGTCAATCTTCAGCGGTACGCCACTCCTTCCCTTCGCCGGTACACCCCCAGCCACTGTATAGACTTCACACTCCAATGTATAGACTTATCCAGTGTATAGGCTTGAGCCAGCCAACGTACAGACTTCATGATAGCCAATGTACAGACTTTGAGCCATCCGATGTACAGACTTTGGGCAGCCAACGTATAGACTTCATATCTCAACGTACAGACTTTATGCTGGGCAATGTATAGACTTTGAGCAGCCAGTGTATAGACTTGAGCCAGTCAACGTACAGACTTCATGATAGCCAGTGTATAGACTTGGGCAGTGTATAGACTTCATACTCCAATGTATAGACTTATCCAGTGTATAGGCTTGAGCCAGCCAACGTATAGACTTCATGATAGCCAATGTACAGACTTTGAGCCATCCAATGTATAGACTTTGAGCAGCCAACGTATAGACTTCGAGCCCGGGGAACGTACAGACTTTATACCACCCCTATGGCCTCCAGCGGCACACTCCCTCCAGTCTCCAGCGGTACACCCTCACCATTGCAGCCTTCAGCGGCACACCCCAAGTAGCCCTCAACGGTGCACCCCTTTCCAGTCCCCAGCGGTACGCCCCTTCAACCCCCAGCGGCACACTCTTGCCCTCAGCGGTACACCATGTTTCCTTCGCCGACACACTATATATATATGCATATATATGGCCCGATAAGGGCATCCACACCGTCAAATAAATTAACAGAAATTACGCTAATTGAAGGACTCAGAAGGCGCAGCGTTAATAATGATTCAAAGGCATAAATAAACAACAAACATCAAATCAGAGATCAGCACATATAACCAAGAAAACCCCAAATAAAAGATGTTAGGGCCCACACCGTAGCCCCCCATCTCTCCCCGCGACCCGGGGCGAAAGGAATAATAATGCCGCCCTCTCAGGCCGGGCTCGGATCTCGGGAGTCATCCCAACATGGTCCGGTCCCGACCTGGCCTCGGGCCGACATCTTGATCAGATCGGGTTCGCTCCTCGCTCCGGACGCCCTCCGAGTCATCATTAAAATTGCCGGGTGTTCGGCAGACACTTGAACGGATTTGTCCCGGCTTTTCCCGTCACGTTTCTATCACGGACCCGTCTCCGAATATAAAAAGGTCCACGAGCGACCGACATGGCCAGTGGCTCGCATCCTAATGCGTACTTTGGTGTGATTTTCTCCTGCCTCTTTCTTGCACAATTAGTACTGTTCTTTTCGGCCGCGGGGCCCCTAATTTCGGCAATTAATCAAGGGTGTTCCCTCGTATGGGGGATGTAAATGACGTCGTGACCTTCATGGCGCGACGAGATTCGGTGCCGACACGAACCACACAATCGTCTGACGAAGTCAGATCGAGCGCACCATGGGCTCTTCGGAGCCTGAATAAATTGTCACCTCGGTGACTGGCACGCCCACGCACTCAATAAACCGAATAAACTAGCAAAACGAATAAAATAGCTGCAAACGAAAAGTGCATCCACAGCGGGCCGGGGAAGCCGGGAAGGATGCTGCGGCGTTGGTGACTCCTGGATGGGTGGCTCCGGGGATGGAGGCACATTGGTCCGGCGAGTGGAAGGCGGGTCGGCCGCCTCGGGGGTGGTCGTCGGGTACCGTCCACGAGTCGAATATGCTGTTTTGCTGTGCGCGACCCGGCGAGAACGGCAACTGCGATCAGCCCCGATGTCGGATCGACGCGGGACAGGTACCGTTGGAAATCTCTTCCAGAGATCTTCAACCCCAGGCTAGAGAAAGAATTTTAAATCTTCTGTGCTGACCGTGGCTGAATTTAGAAGCTGCTGGCTCACAGGGCAGGGACAGACAGGGTGGACAGGGGAGTTTCCTGAGAACAGGGGTTGACCGTGGGGTTAATGATGGATATAGGTGAAGAGATCTTCATGAAAGTTGTAGATCTATAAGTCAGGAGAACGAAGATATTTTTTATGTGAACTTTTATGGAGGTATCGATTTTTGGTGGATTTTCTAGTGGACGGGTGTCGGGCCTGGAAACTGTGGACAGAGTGGAAGTGGCGGTTTGCAGGAATTTTTTGGGAGATCTTGAAAATTTTTAAATTCATGAAAAAAATATGGGAGATGGTATTTGATAGAAAGAACTTCCAGTTAAAGTTTCATGAGGTTTGGTGGACGTTAAAGGGGGCTAAAGGGTCGGATGGTGGCTTGCTGAAATGGAGTCTGCACAGTGGACAGATCTGACACAAGGGGAAAGAAGAAAATGGGAAAAATCTAAATGGAGGGATTTTTGGGCGGGGTTTTTTTGTGGAGGTTGGGGGGAACGTGGGGAACCTACCCTGGAACTTTCAGCTTCATAAGATCTGGGGCTTGAGCACGGGACTTCTCTCTTTGGGGCTCTGATCAACAGGACAGTACTCCGGACAGCACCTCGGAAGATTGATCACGGCGATTCGTCGGCGGCACGAACGGCGGTGGCGGCAGTTGAGATAGAAGGATGAGGGATAGAGGAGAAGATAGAAGGGGCCTAAGCCCTAGATCTGGAGGAGGAGGAAGAGGGGAGGGGAGAGGGTCGGAGAGGGAGAGGGGTTGCTTGCTCCAAATGACAACAATTCTTCATTTTTTCATTAGTTCCACACAAAATACAACAAGAGACTATAAATATGAAAATTCTAGATCTAGATCCAAGGACATCCACTAACACCAAAGGACATCCACTAACTCTAAAGGACACCCACTAACATTGGTCAAGAGTATGTGGGGGACAAGCATGGGGGACAAGGAGGGGACACCCCCCCCATTAAGGGTAAGTGGGGGACAAGCATGGGGCACAAAGATGGGGAATCCTCTACCTTTGTCTCCTTGGCCTAATGGTCCAAGTCTTCTAGAAGGTCCAATTGGGCCCCTAATGGTCTTGAGGCCCAATGTAGAAATTGGACCCCTTACATGAATTGTAGTCCATATTACAAGCTTGACCCATTACACTCATAAATACACAAATACACACCATGACACTCATAATAAACATAAAAAAAACTCAATACCCAGGTGGGGACTCCATGCTATCACCCAGCCACAAGGAGGTCGGCGTCGCTCGAGTCGTGCTGCGTGTCTGATATCGACGACTGGCTCTGGTGTCCTCACCAGCTATTCAAATGACAAAAATGGCTGCAACCTACCATCTTTTACTTGAATTTCAAAGGTAGGTGAGCAACCATGTCCCCTTGTCCCCCTTTCACTTTCACCAACTTGGCAAGGGCTCCTCCCCTCTCCCCATTAGAGATCCCACGCAGCCCCCACCCCCTATACCCCTTGTATTTGTCTATTTAAAGCCTTGTATGTTGTGTGTGCAGAAGTTAATGAAAGTTTAGTGAAAGAAAAGTGTGTTTAAGAGAGTGACTCTCTTGTTCTTCCTTGGGTGTGACTCCCTTGGTTCTGTCCTGTGACGGGACAGAATTGGGTCGTGTGACTCGACCTTGTATCTCCCTCTTCTTCTTATCATCTTCCTCCACAAAACATCCCAGTGATACCTCTGTGAGTTAGAAAAATTTCAGCGCTGGTTTCGCATCAATCGGAGTTCATGAGCAACGGCAACGATTCATTTCGTGGAGGCGCGCAAATCGGTTCCAGATTGCTGCCCAGATCTGGAGGTGACTGTGTTTTAAATTCTCCAGCCCAACCCCGACGCCATCTGAAGCTGGTTCCTGAAGAGAGATCGTAGGATTTCGAGTCCTCTTCAAGTTGCCGCTAATCTCGCCTCGATCTTAACACCGTGCTGTTCGTAGCGGCAATTCTCGTGAGATCGCGCAAGAGATCTGAGCAGATCCGGCCCCAAATCAGAGCCGACTTCCAGAGTCTGCGCCGACTCATCCGGTCGAGATCTGTGAGGGATCTTCGGAGTACGTCTTCCTCTTGACGTCGCCAACAATCTCCCACAAAGAACGTCTCAATCCGACATCGGCAGCTATTTTTCCATCATTTTACCGTGTCGCTGCATTGTTCTGGGAGCTCAAAACCAGAAGCTGAGAAGAAATGTTACTGCACCCAGATCTGAAAAGATCTGATCGCGCCCTTCGGAGTGAAGAAACTACGTCCAGTCGCCGACGTTCCCCAACAAACCGAACTCAATTCGGACAGCGGTGCTAGGAGTACCGACCTTCCCAAGATCGCTGCGCAGGGTGACCAGCGTGGACAGAACCGAGTCGACTCACCCTCGGCGTACCCGATCGGCACCGACTCGTCTCCCTCGGCTCCGAAGCGTGCTGCCCGTCAACCCGGGTTCCAGCAACCCCAAAATCAGTCATTGTAGCCCGATACCTCCCTGTGTGGAGTGGGCATTCAGTTCTAAAAATTGTAAAATCAATTCATTTGTATATCGGGGTTGTTCAGAAATCGGCCGGGGTGTCTTCCCCACGCCTTGTCGTGGAGGTACGCGATTCGTTCCCCACTCACATTGCTGTTTAGTATGCTTTCTATATTGCTGCGTTTGTGAGAATATGGCCGATAGCTAGTTTCAAATTCACCGCGATTGTGAGTTGTGAGCGCCCGTTCCGTGGCTCCAATCGAGCACCGAGCGCGAATTAACCCCCTAGGCGACGGTAGTTTCTTAATTGTCGCGATCCCCACGTTTCCCTCGCAGAGGACGATCGTCGGGCTCAAGAGAGTCGCTATTGAGAGACGTCTCCACCCGGAGAATACCACGGTGGTCAGTCGCCCGACTTGCCTTAGTGTGCTAGTGCTGGCCGCACAACGAGTCGGTCGTACGTCTTAGCCCGAGTCGGTCATCTGTCTCGCATCATATGATGATTGGATTTTTCTATTACCCTCACAATATACCACACATGGTCAGTGGTAAGAGACCACCCACACGCATTAGTGTAGATATTAGTGCATATGAGATCTCAGCCTGATTTGTGCGGACTTCAATAAGATTAACATCCACGACAAATTGAATATTGTGCAACATAAGATTCTTTAATTGGCCATTTTGTGGGAATGAAAAACATTTGAACTCCGTGAGGGCTGTACCTAAGTTGACACGCACAATTGGAATGCCTATTCAGTAGCAATCATTCAGTTGAAATCTTAATCTAGTTGAGATACCTTGTTAAATTCTTCTACCGAAGGGAAAGAAGACACGCTTATTACTTAGTCATAACATATGACAATCAGTAGTAACTCATTTGAAACTATTTTCTATCCTCATTTGAAATCTACTCTCTCATAGCAGTTCAGCCATAGTCAACATCCTTAGGACTAAAAGCATTCGAAGTAATCAACTGGAAGTCATACGATTGAATATTGTTTGACTATCGCCCCACCAAAGGTTGAGGAGTGACTCGCTTACTGACGTCGGTCTTCCTTCTTTTCTCTCCTCTCTTTTCGAGGTACACGCCCACATATAGGCATGCATGCCTATGAATGTAAATTCACCTTGTCTAATGAAATGGAACCCCCTTTTGTCCACTGTGACTTGACGTCTCTTCATTTGATTTTTCGGGCTTCGGGGCCGTTTCATCTTCCACGGGGCTTCGGTGGTCCCCAGGTGTCTCGGTCCCTAAATCGTCACATCGACATATCTCATACACAACACTCTTAACCGATAGCACATTCGGACGTCTGGGCAGAATGCGCTACCCGACCCCAATGTCAAAGGTGACCTAATGATTTTCACTCCATGTCATGTGGTGAATGATATGAAAAGTTAAAACTATATATGAGTTTTTGAAGAGTAGATTGTTTAGATTGAGGACGTGATTAAGATTGTTTTCTCTGAACGACACCAGATCTGGGTTGAGGGTGACAATTTGAGAGAACTTTAACAGTTAAAGGATGTGGTTGGCTCGACTGACCTATCTGCATCTTGCAATTCAAATTTTTAATTGCACATCATGGGTCACCTTTTTTTGGGTCCCGCGGTAGTAATTAAAATTGTGTTATGATGCGGTGCAACCATAAGCAATCTTAAGAATGAAAATTTTTATTGGGTTTTACTTTGCATCAACCAGTTAGATTATTAAAATTCTCACTGCACACAATTTAAAACCTGCCGGTCAGTGCTTTAAGTGTGTTTCTTTGGAAATTACTTGTCATTTCTCCCTAAATTTGGATTGTGCAATATGTAAACAGTACTCATTCTTGAGTTAATGTGCATCTTCACTTGAGCATTCAAGGGCTATTTATGTTTTTTCATGAAATAGTTTGATTTTTGTGTGATTATGTATTATCCTACTTCATGTGGTTATTTTCTACGTTCATAAGGATTGCAATTTGCATTTTTTATGATACCTATAGATGATCGGTTAATGTTGTTCAGATATATATTACGATACCTATATACCTTCTATATTAGAAGCGTGCAACGATAAGAATGCAGATGACCTTTATATCTTTCTCCCACTTCCGATACTCTTCTCTTTGCAAACATTAAAATGTGCTAGCTCATGTAACCAACTTGAAGGAATTGCACCTATCGTTTTTTTAATAAATAGTTACTGAACTTGGTGGTGTTGCTCATCTGAGAGGTACTCATTAATCAATTTCTTCGTTGCCGGTCCATCTGACCCTTCTCTCGGATGCTTAGTTGGTTATCATTATTAATTATATGATTTTCTTTTCGTACTAATTTATTATTTACCTATTTTATAAAAAAAATAAAAAGTAACACCTATATAAACAATCTCATTTCTATATAGGTGATGTCAACTTAAATGAATTCCACCTAGCAAAGTTGATTAATCCCATTTCTCGACGACAAGCTATAACATTTCATGTACCATAACCTAATCTATGTCCTTTAATTTAAATTTTAGTGAAAAATATTTATAATATAGCCAAATCAAGCCGAGCGAGCAAAGTTAATTATTTTCCAAGGTGAAAGGGCATAATTTTCAGTCAAAGAAGAGAAAATAATACCTTGACCAGGGTCGACTCAAAGTCACACATATTTTAAGTGGCGAGAAGAGCTAATTGCATGACTAGACGGATAAAAAAATTTATCCATCCAACGCACTATTGGTCCACATGTTAGTGTGCGGGCCTCATCTAAGAGGCTCCTATTTTTTAAATAATCATGTCATTTCTCATAAAATTATTCTCAAAACTAAAGGTGACGAATAATAAGTTAAAAGTGATAAATAATTTCACCGTGAAAAAGTTATTTGTCAATCTTAATCTCAATGGTGAAAAAAAATCAATTAAAATTGATAAATAATATTTTTACGTCGAAAATGTATGCCTGTGTAACAAAAAAGAGAGAAAATAGAGTGGATCCCATGCAATCCAATACAAAGAGAGAAAATAGAGTGGAGCCCATGCAATCCATGTGTGGCCTAATGACGTACGGGAGCTACATGGAAATTAATCATTTTAAGTGAGTTCATCCGCAAAAGAAGTGACTTCAGTGACAACGGTGACATGAACTCAAACTAATTTTACCAACTAAACTATGAGATAATTAATATTCGGTTACCGTATAGCCTAATCCAATGTCGTAGAATGTGAGGTAAGAAACAAAATAAACAAACGTTCATGATTCCAAATTAGTTTTCAATATTGAAGTTGAACTAGAACATAATAAGGTTTTTTCTTCATATATAACCTTTTCAAATCATTAATTAATTGCAGAAAAATTCATGATGAATTTACATTTATTAATTGAATATAGAACCTTTTGATGTATAATTCCCTAGCTAGACAGGTCGATATCTTACAGACGACGCGCTCATTGAAGACTTGAAATTGATTGGGCAGCTGCTTAACCACTAATTCCTTTTCAGTTCGCTGGGCATTAATTACATCATATAAGTTCTAAGTGATAATATATGTATATATATTTATAATTATATTAATTTTGAGGAGCATTACTACTTGATGCAGTCACATTAATGCCATTATTTTAATTAGGGTACTGCATCGGAGGGCGATAATGTTGGGGAGACATTTTACAAATGCTAATTATTATAATCTCTACTCATGATCATAATTCCATCTGAAATTGTTGAGTTATTATAAATTTAACGGAGATTCGTAAAGATATTTTCGAAGACGTGTCGGAGAGAGAGAGAGAGAGAGAGAGAGAGAGAGAGAGAGAGAGAGAGAGAGAGAGAGAGAGAGAGAGAGAGAGAGAGAGAGAGAGAGAGAGAGAGAGATATATATATATATATATATATATATATATATATATATTATTTGAGAATTATTATATCTCTAAGACCCGATTTATTATTAGAATTGTCGGGAGAATGTCAGATTCGACGAGAGAGAAACGAGGGGGGCTACTCTCTCCCTCACACAGTCGATCTTATCCGAGCGCGGGCGACGTGTTTAATCTCTTGGGGTCGAATATGACGTCCGCGTTCGAATAACAAAGAGGGCCTAAAAGATTGTTATTACAAAAATCACACATCAGGTGATAATAAATTTCTTAATTCTAACAACTACGCATTTAGAGGACATCGAAATAAATAAAGAAAATCAACATTGGATGCACTCTTCCATCATGAACTTAAACATCCCAAGCATTACGTTATAATTATTACTTAACGAGGAGTACTAGCTAGATGGAACATAGTTAAGCAAGCACGCATATATACATGCATTGTGTGACATCCTAACTAGGTAGGGTGTGCACATGCTTCATTTACGCACATACTTACAATATTGCATGCATCCTCAAGCAGAGGAGCAATTTATTGACGCATATATATATAGAGTTCGTGCATGACGATCGGGGGAACCCCTACTATATATATGTAGTTTAATTATGGGGTTCCACGTCCGGGACTTCACCCTTGTAGTAGCAGCACCTGAAGCAGCGCCCGTAGTACCCACGTTGGCAACAACCATATCGGCAGCCATAGCCGCCACCACCGTATCCTCCGCCGCCACCGTATCCTCCACCACCACCACCACCGTATCCTCCGCCGCCACCGTATCCACCACCGCCACCCCTATAACCTCCGCCTCCTCCACCGTATCCTCCACCACCACCCCTATAACCTCCGCCTCCTCCACCGTATCCTCCGCCTCCGCCGTACTGTTTGGCGTCCCCCACATTATTTGCGTCCTCTGCGTTCGTAAAAGCAATTAATTAAGACACGGAACTAGTTAACAAAAATGAATGAAGAAATCTCAATCAGGCTGGCTGGTTAGCTTGATGGTTAATAATGTTTACTTCATGCACGTACAGGATGCAACAATTAATATATAATAACATACGGCCGGGTCTGTACGTACGTACTTCCGACGAATTAAGTTGATAATTTATAATAGGTACGTATACTCACTCGTCTCAGCCATCTCCCTTGCAGCCACCACTGAAGAAATCAGGAAGAAGGCGGCAAAGAGGACACCCAACAGGAACAAGTGTTTGCGAGCCATGATGAGATCTCTTAAAGAGTAGAGAAGAAGTTGCAGGAGGGATGTGGAGTTGGTCTGCCCGACCACTCTATTTATAGCTGGCGATCGAGAGATCAGCTGGGGGGGGATTGGATAGATGTCATACAGAGAACGTACGGGACCACTCAACTGGGAGGTCGATCTCTAGCTAGCCGCCGCCGCCCCCCCCCTCCCGGCCGGCCCCTCGATCCCCTGCAGGTTCCAGCCGCCGTCCCCTAGCTACATGATCTTATCACTTAGTTTGAATTTTCCGCTGGAGGACGTGAGATATGTTAAACGGGTCGATCGCTGGTACGTGTGGTTAGAGACGATCGATCGAGGAAGGATTCTCTTGTCTAGATATCGCCTCTCAAGTTGCATCGAGTTCATTAATTCGCATACCTCTAAAGTCAACATCCATATATATGTCTAATATTATATATATTTTGCAGACACAAAAAAAACAACACTTCACAATATGGTTCTATTTAATTTTTCCAGTGAATTAGAATAATAACCACGCTACGGAGGAGCAATGCCATGGCACTCCATATCTATGTACATGCATGCCCTTGGCATCTACATGCCATACCGCAGGAGCAATGCTGAACTCCAAGGCAATAATTAATTGACTTGTTTAATTACTAAATAGCAACCCACATTGAGAGATCTAGGGAGAGATCTAGAGCTTGGTCAACACCGACAGGCTGAGACCATCTATATATTTTATTTTCTCCACACCATCTATGATTTGTCGACTCGATCTGACTCGGACGTGTCGTACCGTATCTGAAAAAATTCGATGCGCTGCGGATCTCTCTCAAGATCAGTGAGTCGGGCCAAGTCACAGTAAGAGAGAGAGAGGGAGAGGGAGAGAGAGGAGATGATGTACGCCGAGTCGAATCGAGTTGATAGTAACTCGAACGTATCGTATCAGATCAAGGAAGATCCGATCCGATACGGATCACCGAGTCGACGAGCCATGACACCATCTATACTTCACTTAATTTGTTGTAACTAGTAATGTATTTATATCTCTGATCTTATTTTTTACAAATTTATTTTTCATAACTCAAACAAATTCACAAGCAGAGTCAAGCACAGATCATACATAGTGTGAATGAGAAAATAAGGTAGACGGTCTCAATCCACTATTGGCACCGCATATATGATCATGTTTGGACTTTTCCATTCTAGTCCTAGCTAGATTTTTATTTTTATTCCCCTCACAATAGTGTTTATTCCCCTCACAATAGTGTTTATTCCAAAATCAAGAGGGCCCATCCCAATACCTCAATCCACTACCACATGATGCATGTTTGGACTCTTTTCCATTCTATTGCTAGATTTTTTTTCTTTCTCTTCCCCCTCACACTATATAATATTGTTTATGCCACGATGCATGTAGAGGGCCCACCTCAACCCTCCATCTATATCTATATGCACCATTAATTTGGTGATTCAGAGGGGGGCCGGGTGGGATCTCCTATATATCTGCCCTTAGGTATGTTAGAGTGTGCAGCCCGAACTCGCTATCGTGCGCTCTCGCACGCGGATCGACCTGTACGATCAGGTCGCGAGGATTGTTGTCTTTGATACCGTGACTGGTGGCGTCCTAATCTCCTTGTATAAAAGGCTGTGAACTCTCTCTTTGTATTATATCTAGGTGTGATTATTCTAGTGAAAATCCTACTGCGGCAGTAGATGTAGGAAGGCACATTACCTCCGAACCACGTAAATCTCAGTGTTCTTGTGACTTCATCTTTTCTTCCCCCTTTCTTCTTCCTCCTCTGTTATTTCTCCATCTTTACATGTACTCCGATTTCTAACAAGGTACTCACTAACACCTACACCAACGCGACAAGTCACCCTTACACAAGGGTAAGGAGTCTTTAAATTTTCTTTTTTACTCCCATATACTGCGCGTGGGTGGATTGGAGGAAAGATTCCTCCCACGCATTAGTGTAGTAGATATTAATTAGTGCATAGGAGATCTCGTGCCTGATTTGTACAGACTTCATTAAGATTCACATCCACGACATTGAATATTGTGTGGGATGGTGCCATCGTGGCACTGTCACGTGTAAGGTTGTGAGCGCCAAGACTTAACGACAAATAACATCTATAAGAATGAAAAACATTTGAACATCGTGAAGGTTGTACATAAGCTGACATGCACAATCACTCACTTGCTTTTTGCCGATGATACACTGATTTTCAGCAATGCTTCTACTGTATCTGTCAAGAATCTGCTCAAGGTTCTAAGAGTCTATGAATGTGCCTCTGGCCAGCTCATCAATGTGGGGAAAAGTGGATTCTTCCTACACTCCAAAGTTAATGTAGTGTGGACATGTAAAATTGCACGTCTATATATCCTATCTAGGTCTCGCGTTGGCGTCAGAGCTAAAGAGAGAAGACTCAGAGAGACTGTCCATCTAGAGCTCCAGAGAATACTACCATCCGGCAAATCCTCACATTTGCCCGGGCACACCGAATGACAAAGAAAACACAGGATACGCTCCTAAATTTATACACTGCTATGGGCCCACCCTCAGGTCCCTGACGGTGAAGAATGTCCCAAAAACGTACACAGTCCTGAGTCCCTGAAGAAGGGATCAACGCCTTCTAAGGCATACCCCGTGTGCCTTTGCCAACAGCACACTTAGTGTGCCTGTAATGCCCCGGATTTTTCGGATCATTTTAGTGGGTCTCGGAGTGTATTTTGTGCTTTACACGTGTTTTTCCCTGATATGCCTTCGGAACTCTTTGCAGGGCAAACCGTGGAGTTCTCCGACTCCGGGACGTTACCACTGCGTTGTGCTCTTCCCGAGGATCGCGGAGGTAATTTTTCATAATTTTCTGAATTTCTGTAATTTTCAGGTTTTCCTATATATACTAACCCTTTTCTCTCTCCCCCTCTAATTTCTCTCTTCCCTCCCTCTCTCTTCTCTCACGCCCTCTTTCTCCCCTCTCTTCTCCGGCGGCCGACAGAGCGAGGCCGGGGCGAGGTGGAGGTGGCGCGGGCGAGGATGCCGGCGAGGAAGGTGAGGATCGAGACGGAGGAGGCGCGTGGAAGCTCGGTGGCGCGATCGCGAGCCGGCGAGGGTTTTGCGACGATTTCTTCATGGATCGGCGTCCACAGCGCGTCGTTTCTTCGGTGGAGGTAGGGAGATGGACCCCCAGCTCGTGCACTTTTTTCCCGCGAGTTTTGTAGGCCGTGGTGAGTCGAGCGGGCTAAACGGGGCGATTTGGGGAAAGTGCTTGTTTTTGGGGTGTGAGCCGGATCCCTCGTTTTACGGTGTTTTTGGGCGATCCAGGGGTTTAGATGCATGCCTAGGGACTTGGGGAAGGTTTCCCCTTTTGTTTCCCCTCCACCTGGGGGTGAACGGGGCGTGGAATGGGTTTTTCTGCGGTGTCCACCATTTTCGGGCACGGACTGAGAACGCGCTAGCCTTGGGTAGCGCGTTCTTGAAAGTCGCGCAGCCCCGATAGAGCGCGTTCATCAGGGAAGATGAACAGTTTGGCGGTTCCTGTCGCGCTATAGGGCCCCAGCGCGTTCAGGGTTGTCGCGCTATAGGATCATAGCGCGACCTGGTCTGGTCGCGCTATGGACCTGTAGCGCGTTCTTGTTGAACGCGCTAGGTATGTATAGCGCGTTCTTGCTAAACGCGCTATGCACGTGTAGCGCGTTCTTGGGGGTGACTAGCCGGGCTGCTCGGGGCGGGCGGTCTGCGGCTGATCGTCTCCCCTTGGGCCGTGTGTGTCCCGGACACCCCGTGGAGTTCCGTGACCGTGTCTTTGGGTGTCCGTAGGTCCGTTTACTTCGATTAGTGTCCCCGTGAGTTTAAGGGTCTGGGTGACCTTCTAGCGTCCCGTTTGCGTTGTTTTGACCCCCGGTCGACCCGGTTGTGACCCAGTGGTTGACTTTAGGTCTCGTGAGTGTCCCGGGCACCCAGTGGGTTCCATGTCCGTGTTTCTGGGGTGTCGGGAGACGTCGTGTTACCTCGATTAGCGTGCCCGTAGGTGTGGTGGGTCCTGGTGACCCCATGTGTTCCGGACTTTCGTGTTACGCTCGATCGAGTCACCGTGTATCGGTGTGTGTGCGGTGGGGTCTCCTCCGCATGTCGTGGGTTTCTTTGGAAGGCGATTCCCATGTGGGCCACGTGTTTGGCCGTGGACTGCGAGTCCAGTTGTCCGGCCTGGGGCTGGAGGTTTCCCGCATGCGCTAGGATGGGAAATCGACTTGGCGGCTTGTGTGCTACCTTGGGAATCGTGCTTCTGTGTTTTCCGTGTGGCCCGTGTGGATGGCCTTTGTCCTTTGCGTTCCCTTCCCGAGGGAGTGGTCTTAGCGGCTTGTGAGTTGTCTCGGTACTCTGGCTATCGTGGTTTTAGACCTAGAGATTGGACTAGATCGACGGCCTTGTGCTGTTGCGTGCAACGGTCTTGACTCCGAGTCTTGTGACTCAAGGACCGTTGACTGTAGTGTGTCTAAGAGGACTATCCAGAGTCCAGTGGCTTAAGTGCCACTCGTGTTTTCTCGACTCTCGCGCACGGTGCGAGCGTGGCCGTGGACTGCGAGTCCTGTTTCTTCTCCGACTGTGGTCGCCGTGCGACGGTGCTGGTACGTGGGATGGTCCCCGTACGTCGTCAGGTTCGGACGTTATTTTCCGTTGTCTTGAGAGTCTACTCCTTCAGTGACCCCTCAGTAGTCGTAGCCCACCAGTACGAGGTGCTGGTCTCACCTGGGAGTGGTGTACGGGCACTCACCTTGAGACGGTTTGTGGACCGGTTACCGTAGGCCCCTCGTCGGTAGCCAGAGTCCGGCTACGGGGGAAAACCGGTCAGAGGGCCAGACCTAGTGACGCGTGGTCTGTGTGTGCACACGTGGTTGAGGGCGGTTGGGCCCACGTCGGCGGGCGTGACCCCAGCTAGTCACTTGTTTGTGGTTACTTGTACGGTGTTTACGCCTTTGGTAGGAGCTACCACGTCAGGCGGTTCACCTGCGGCGCGGTGTAAGACGTCAGGGGACGCTACCGGCTGTGCTTCTAGTGGGTGGTACTCCTGTCGAGTTGGGAGTGATAGACTGTTAGTTTCCATAACTTTGACCTTCGGGTTTTCGGTCGTGTCGACCGTTAAGTTTTCGGTTGTTTCACCGTGGCGCGTGTGTTGGTTTTCGCACCGTGAGACTAGTGCTAGTGGCTTTACCGAGGTTGCGTCTTGTTGTGCGGTACCTGCGATCGGATGGTCGGGGTTGCACCTTGGATAGTGTGTCCAGGTCGGCTGTGTCCGGGGGACAGGCCTCTACGGCGTGGTTGCCGTGGGTTTTTACTTCGGTAGGTGGTGCTAGCGTGGTTCGGTAGCTTCGAATGCGTGATCGAGGTGTGCCTTCTGGTACAGTAGGAGTAGCTGTAGTGCTGAGTTTTGATCGGCCATCGGTTTACTGTTCCTGCTGTACTTGTAGCTTCCTTTCCGCTACCGCCGTTGTTTCCGGTTGGGGTTCCGCGGGATCCCTGCTGAGTCTCTATTTTGGAGACTCATTCCCTGCTTTTCAGGTGTGGCAGTTCTTCCTCGAGGTTCGAGGGTGCGGAGCGGAGGTTCTCAGTTGCCAGCTTGCCGGGCCGAGTGTTCACTTGGCATGTGGTACGCTTTACTGCTTTAGACTGTACTTTCTGTTGGACTGGACTCTGTTGTAATTGTTTATTTATTTCTGTTAGTTGTTGGTTGTCCTGCTTTTCCTATTTCTTTGTGCCTCCACACTCCTTTTAGCCCTTCCGAGCCCTCCCGGCTCGTGGGCGGCGGTGCGAGTCTCGGGTTATCGGGCCTTCCTGGTAATCGGATTCTCGGGTCGTTACAGCGCCCCTTCTAACGGCACAACAACTTGAAGCCCTTCCAACAGCACGCTCTGAACGTGCCCCCGTGGCACACCCCTCAGAAGCCCCAGCGGCACGCTACTGGTGCCTCTTCCAAACGGCACACTCCAAACAGCCCTTCAACGGCACACTCTGTGCCTTCCACCAGCACACCTACGAGTGTCTCTAGCCGGCACACCCTCAAGAGGCTTCAGCGGCACACTGCCGAACGCCCTCCAGCGGCACACTCTAAGTGCCCCCCAGTGGCACACCTACTGTGCCCTCCCAACGGCAAACCTGCCAGATAGCCTTTCAACGGCACACCCCCCTTTCGTGCCCCTTCAACCGCACAACAGCCTGAGTCCTCCAACGGCACCGTCGTCACGCCCTCTCAACCGCACAATAGCCTGAGTCCTCCAACGGCACCGTCGTCACGCCCTCTCAACTGCACACCTTGTCAAGCAGTCCACCCGGTGCAGCGTTAATTCCCCCGCACCTGACACAGCGTTATGACCTCCAGACCGGCACAAACCAGTAGAAGACACAACGGTCATTAGGTAATGCCCTTGGCACGCAGCTCGGCCACCTCAACGCCAGCTGGTATTTGGCCGCGGTGTCACCCTTTGGTTCGACCAGGCAGACCTCAACCTGACAAAGGCGTGACCAGGGTCAACCTCAGATAAGGGTTGCCATCATGAGGTCCCCCGTCAATGTCGGACATATATAACCTCTTCCGAAGAGGAAAACGGCATGCATGTATGGACACACAGTGAGGGACAGACAGAGAGACGAAGACACATAGCAAGAGGAAGAAGAGAAGAAGAAAAAGAAGAAGAAGGTAGAAGAGAGTAAGAAGAAGAGAGGGAGAAGAGAGAGAGAGATCAAATGTAGAAGGAGGGGATGGGAGAGAAGAGTGGATCCGTCGCTCCTCCTTCCCTCCATCCCCCTCCTCAAATGTTTTCTTTTTTTCTTCCCATGTTCTTTCATTTCTCCCTCACTACCATTTCTTTTGCTATACCACGTTGTGTTTGGCCCCCGACCATGATCTTTTGTCATCGTGTTCTCTATGAATAAAAAAATATATCTTTCCTTTCATTTTGCTTCTTATTGTTCTTGTTAAACTGCACCCCTCACGATACACTTGGTAGTTCTTTGTTTATCTTTCCCTATGGTGTTCTACCCCCTCGTCTTGCCTGCTCTTCAAAATGTTGGTCTATCCAACATCATGGGTAGTGTCTCTGGCGTCATGGCGTGAGGTGGGCTTTCTTTCATCCCCCCGTAACGGGGCCAATCTCTGCATGTCCCTTCGTCGACTTCATCCTAAGCTCTCACTTAGCCTGGTGGAGGCCCTCTCCTGAGCATTGTTTGTCCCTTCGAGAAACCCAGCCCTTCATACTCAATCTCACCCTTTCCCTTGATCCCACTATTATTGGGACTGATGTCTCCACTCAGCATCCCTAGACTTCTCCTTCTCGCCAGTATATCTCCTGGCCGAGCCCAGTCCGGTGCACTTGCTCCTTCTCTTCCTCCATTGGCACACCTGGCTCCCATGCTCGGTGCACTCCTGACGCGTCCAGCCCGGCACACCGCCCAGGCTCCCATCGGTACACCCTAGATAGCCTGTCCACTGGTGCACTCCTGGCCCTCTCGTCCGGCACATTCCTCAGCCATGCCTTGCCCGGCACACCCCCTTGACCTTCAACCGATACACCCTAGCTGTGCCCTAATCGGCACACCCCAGCCATGCCTTGCTTGGTACACCCCAGTTGTATCCAACCCGGCACACCCCTGGCCAGTTCAACCCAGTACACCCTAGTCATTGTTTGCCCGGTGCACCTGTAACTTGTGTCAGCCCAGTGTCTCTCGTTCGCTATTTTTCCCGAGTTTTTCAAAATTTTCTCAAAGGTATTGTTGCCTTGGCATGCACCTCGAACTGTTAGGTCACGTCACTCCTTGTGGGCATGTTCCCCTTTCATTCCCTTAGTATCCGGGTCAAGGGGAGATGCTGTCGAATTTTTGTCAGAAATAATAACATATTAAAAGATAAAAGGAAGCAACAAACAAATAAAGCAAGCAATAATAAAACATTCTAATGAAAATAAGGAAACCATGCAATACTCAAAGAACTGGACTGCTGAGCATGACCACGGACTTAACCATACAACAGAAAATTGAAAGCTTGATCATTTAAGGCCCTCCATCTGAACTCCATGACCAGGGGAACCTCCCCTTATACTGTACTTCACCTACATGGATTCTACCTCAGCTGCATTGACCCTTCACCCCACTCTAGCCCGGTACCCTCTTGGCCTGCCCTGTCGGCACGCCCTGCCTGTGCTTCATCCGGCACATCTCGCCTGTCCCTTGCCCGGCACACTGCAAGCACTTGTCTGCCCGGTGCATACCCAATCAAGCCTCCCACCGCACACCTCCAGCTTGATCTTGGCCTGCACATGCTTAGACTCTGCCCAGCACGCCTAGGCCTCAGCCTTTGGCCAACACGTTCATACCTTCCCTCCGGCCTTACTCCACCCATATGGACTCTGCTACAGCTGCATTGGCACTTGCTCTCTGCCTTCACCCCATCCGGCACACTTCCACATCTCTCTACTGGCACACTCGTGCTTCTCTCTCTCCGGCACACTTTCTGTGCCTCCATCCGGCACAGCCTTGGCCCCTTATTCGGTGCACTCTCACCCTCTTCCAATGGCACACTATCCAACAGCTCTGCCCTTCACATATTTCCCATGTGCATCGACCTCCTCTGTAGCCCAACGGCCATGTGCATCGGCCTTCATACGGGGCTATGCATAGCATGCCTCGACCCTTGTTCTCCAAAGCAAAACGTGCACAGACTCAGACCCAACTAGCACCGACCTTAGATCCAACTAGCATCGACCCTGGCTGTCTTCTGGTCTTCACTGACATCAACCTCAGCAGAACCTGGCCTGAGCTAGCATCAACCCTAGTAGCACTCAGTCACTCCTAGCATCGACCTGCCTTCATGCTTGAACTAAACGTGCACTGACCTTGTTACCGTGTGCATTGACTTTACCTTCAACGTGCACATACCTTAAACCCAAAGTGCACTGACCCTACTCAGACCTTGTCTTAGGTATGCTCGGACCTTGGCCCCGCACTTGCACAGACTTTGGCTAACCTGCACAGACCCAACGTGGACTGACTACATCCTTGTGTGCACCGACCTCCCTTCCAGCCAAGCTAACCACTACATTGACCTCGTCCTTTGCGTGCATAGAGCCTGCACTGACTTTATTCTAGCCCGGTACACAACTGCACCGACCCTCATCTCAGCCCAACTGAAATGTGCACCGACCCGAACCCAGATCTGCACCGACTCTACCCAGCCTTCACCCGGTGCACTCGATCGCATCCTAGCCTGGCACACCTTCAGCCCCTCTGCCCGATACACACATACCTTCCCCCAGCGGTACACCCTTGACAGTCCTACCCGGTACACACTCCTGCTCACGACGCAGCCGGCACACTCTTCAATCCCCTATCCAGCACACTCTAGCCTTGCCCGGCACACCCGTGGCCTAGCCCAGCGGTACACCTTCCAATGCTCCACCCGGCACACTCTGCATTCAAAATACCACACAAAAAAGGGGTATAATAATTAAAAAGGGGGGGAAATTTGTATAATGATAAAAAGGGGATTTTAATTAAAATAATGGAAATAATAAAAAGGGGAGGGATAATGATAATAGAAAATATAATAAGTAGGAGAGGAGTTCATGGTCCACGGGTGATAAAAATAGTTAACAAAGAAATGATAATAATAGTAAATAAACGATGATAATAAATAATAACAATAATAGTGAATAAAACAATACGACCTTCGTCTCTCTCGGACCCCGGGTTCGGGAACATTAATGATGCCCTCATAGGTCGGGCTTCACCCGTGGGAGTTACTTCCCCGTCATGGTTATTGCTCGACCTCATTCTGGGCCAATATCTCACCGAAGTTCCCCCTTGCCACCGGGATCTGATCCCGTCGTTGTATCAAGATTGCCATCTCCTGGCAGACATCTGAACGGATTCATTCTAGCTATCGTCCTATTTTCTACTCGGACCTTCGTCCGGACATGGAATGGTCTGCCAGGGACCGATATAATCTGAATGTTCATATCCCGACGGGGGCTTTTAGCATAGTTCGACTGCCCCTTTCTTCTTACATTAATTAGTAGTTCTTTCGGCCGTAGAGCCCTTATTCCTGGCAATCAATCAAGGGTGTTCCCCTCTCCGAGGGGATGTAAACGACGCCGTGACCTTTATGGCATGGCAGGTCTTGGTCCCGACCCGAACCACACAATTGTTTGACTGAGTCAGATCGAGCGCACCATGGGCTTCCATGAAGCCCGAATAAATCGTCACTTTGTGACTGGCACGCCCACGCACTTAATAAGTCAATAAACAAACAAACCAAAGTTTTTTCTTAAATAAAAATAAGTGCGTCCACAAGTCTGGCACGCCCGGTGGGACCAGATCACCCTTCATCTCTTTGTCGAGACTAAGGGATCCACGGCCCCTTTCTTGTAACACTAATTGTTTGATTTGCAAATGCAGGTTGCATTTCGGACACCAGGATGGCGCTTACTTTCGGTTAGCAGGCCGTTGAAAGCCATGTTCGGAATGGCTACCTAGCCATCCCCCTCAGCTTCGAGAGCTTCCCCCCCGTGGCGGGCTTCCCCAACTACCTCGGGGTGGCCTTCGCGAACCTACTGGATATGGAGGCGTCCGACGGGACTGAGAGCAACGCTCCCATCCAGGGAGCCACCAAAGCTGCCGCTGGCCGATCAGTGGCCGACACTTCCAAGACCGTCCCCACGGGGACGCTGAGTTACAACGTGCACCACGTGCACCAAACTACCGGCCCATCTCACCAGGGATCGGTGTGGACGCGCTTTTCGTTCGGCGGTCGTTCCCGCCTCGTCTTGTGTCGGTTTATTCGTTTATTGAGTGCGTGGGCGTGCCAGTCACCGAAGTGACAATTTATTCGGGCTCCGAAGAGCCCATGGTGCGCTCGAGCTGACTTCGTCAGACGATTGTGTGGTTCGTGTCGGGACCGAATCCCGTCGCGCCATAAAGGGTCACGACGTCATTTACATCCCCCGTACGAGGGAACACCCTTGATTAATTGCCGAAATTAGGGGACCTGCGGCCGAAAAGAATAATACTAATTGTGCGAAAGAGAGATAGGAATAGATCACTATGAGAGCTGTATTCAGACCACAAACCGTTGGTCATGTCGGTCACTCGTGGACCTTTTCATGTTCGGACACGAGTCCGTGATAGAAATGCGACGAGAAAACCGGGACGAATCCGTTCAAATGTCTGCCGCGTGCCGATTAAGATGTCGGCCCGAGGCTAGGTCGGGGCCGGACCATGTCGGGATGACTCCCAAGATCCGAGCCCGGCCTGAGAGGGCGACATTATTGTTCCTTTTGCCCCGGGTCGCGGGGAGAGATGGGGCTGCAGTGTGGGCCCTAGCGTCTTTTTATTTGGGGTCTTCTTAGTTATATGTTCTGATCTCTGATTTGCCATTTACTACTTCTTTATGCCCTTGTCCGGGATGATTTCTCTTCTTTTATTCATCATTATCATTATTATTATTATTACTATTTTGATTATTTTTTTTATTACCCATCCCACCTCTTTAATCATTATTAATGTTGCATATTCGGAGTCCTTTAATTAGCAAAATTTTCATTAATTTATTTGCTATTGTTAATGCCCTTATCATGCTATATATATATGTATATGCATGCAGTGTGCCGGCGAAGGGAATAGGGTGTACCGCTGAGGGAAAGAGTGTGCCGCTGGGGGACAAAGGGGCGTACCGCTGGGGGCAATAGGGGCGTACCGCTGGAGCTTAAAGGGGTGTACCGCTGAAGCCGATAAGGGTGTACCGCTGGAGGTAATAGGGGTGTGCCGCTGGAGACTGAAAGGAGTGTGCCGCTGGAGGCAATAGGGGTGTACCGCTGGGGTTGAAAGGATTGTGCCGGGGAAGGAGTTGGATGAGCGTACCGCTGGGAGGGGTGAGAGTGCACCGGTGAGGGGTCGCTTGAGTGGAGGGTAGAGGCAGGCATGCCGGTGAAGGTTCATTCTTTTATTACTCGTTTTAAGGCTTTTCTTTTCTTCTTGTCTTAATTTCCATGTAATTTTATATAAACTTCTCTCTTGCCTCCACTTTGCTCGGTTCAGCCCCTTTTCTTGCGAGTCGGACGTTCGGGCTGCCGGGTAGTTAATCAGTTCGGTTCTCGTCAAGGTGCTGGCAGTGGTTTGCTTAGTTGGAAGGTTCATTGATTATTTATTCTGTTCGTTTGTTGCCTCCTTTTGTCTTATTTAACATGTTGTTATTTTCTGACAAAAATTCGGCAGCATCTCCCCTTGACCCGGGGCGTAAGGGAGATAAAGGGAACGCGCCCACATGGAGTGGCGGAACTCGACAACTGGAGGTGGGCGCCCGAGGGCAACAACACCTTTATAGAACCTCGGAAAACACGAAGGAAAGGGCTCGGGGATAGGGCCAAGAAGTGTGCCGCTGAGGGCCTGAAGGGTGTGCCGTTGGAGGCCAGAAGGGTGTGCTGGCCAAGGGCTCAAAAGTGTGCCGGCCAAGGACTAACTGGGTGTGCCACTGAGGGCCGGGGTGTGTACCGGCCAAGGGCTAAGGGCCAAAAGTGTGCCGGCCAATGGCTAATTGGGTGTGCCGCTGAGGGCCAAAGGGGGTGCACCGGCCGAAGGCCGAAATGGTGTGCCGGCCAAAGGCCGAAAAGGTGTATCGCTGAGGGTTAAAGGGGGCTAGGTATGTGGGCTAGGAGACCTACAGATAATTTAGGAGGACGGGGGAGGTTTAAGGCCAAAGATGGGCCACTGGTAGCTGGGTATTCGGGGAGTGAGTGAGAGTCTCCCTCTTTCTTCAAGCCCGTGGGCACAGTAGATGGCCATGGAAAGGAGTGAAGAGTCCATGAGGCCAAGGATCATGGGAAGGCGATCATATTGATGTGGAAACCCCAAGAACACTGGAGGGATGGGGAGACAGAGGGAAAACGAACAACCCGTCAAAGACGGTGAAAACTAGCACAAGCCAACAAAAATCATAGAGAAACCCGGAGAGGGTGATTTTCCTTTATGGGAGGCAAAGGGGCCGAGGCCCTACATGCACATTACAAAAGAAAGTGCCCCAGACGAGGCTGTGGGCAAGGGGGAAACCCAAGAAAGACGGAACAGGAGGGGGAGGAACGGAGTACAAGAGGAAAGCAAACCGTCCCCAACCCTCTCCCCTATTACATCGAGCTCTCTCTCTCTCTTACTCTTGCTTCTTCCCGGAGGTCGTCGGAGGAAGCTCACGCCGGGACGCCTCTTCTTCTCTTCTCTCTTCTCTTCTTCTGTCTCTGTCTGTGTGTATCTCTTTGTTCCCGTGCGTCCTCCTCTTTTTCGTCGAAAGCAGGGGGACTTTTATACTCTCGTCGGCGGGGCTTTGGCCACGGCCATCGAAGGCGGGAAGCAGCCCATGATGATGGCATTTGACCTGCTCCGTCCTGGGTGTCAGGGGACTAGCCTGCGTGGCCCAGTCATTGATCGACACCTCGGATTGGCCACTGCGCGCCGAAGATGCGTAGGGCATGGGCACCACGTCGTTTGCCGTTGAAAATGCCTTACGCTGTGCCGTTGGCGGGCTGCACAAGCGTGCCGCAGGAGAGCCAAAAAGGCGTGCCGCTGGAGCCTCCTGAAGGCGTACTGCTGAAGCCCATTTGGGCGTGCCGCTGAAGGCTCAAAACGGGCGTGCCGCTGAAGCTTACAACGAGCGTGCCGCTGAAGAACCCCCTTGGGGGTGTACCGTTGAAGGCCCCCCCCAGGGGGTGTGCCGTTGAAGACCCCCCAGGGGGTGTGTGCCGTTGAAGACCCATTGGGGCGTGCCGCTGAGGCTCAAAACGGGCGTGCCGCTGAAGCTCAGAACGGGCGTGCCGCTGAAGAACCCCCTTGGGGGTGTATCGCTGAAGGCCCCCCCAGGGGGTGTGCCGTTGAAGACCCCAAAGGGGTGTACCGCTGAGCAGCCCAGGGGGTGTGCCGCTGAACGCCTTGGGCCGTGCCGCTGGGACCCCAAAGGGGTGTGCCGCTGAACAGCCCAGGGGGTGTGCCGCTGAGCACCCCAGGGGGTGTGCCGCTGAGCACCCCAGGGTGTGCCGTTGAAGGCCGAATTGGGCGTGCTTTTGAGCCCGGTCTGAGCCCGTTATGGACACTAGTCATGGCCTGTTTGGCTTTCTTCGAGGCCCACGGATTGCGGGGCTTATTGTGATTGGTTTCTCTTCACGGCCGTGACTCCTGGAGGCGGCCTCGCGGCAGTACGCATACTTAGGGAGTCCGGATGACCCGTCTCTCCGGGATTTCTTCACTCAGCGCCGTTGTTGATGCGGGGCCGAGCATAATATTTGGGTGTGCAATTTTTGATGTCCACAAATGCCCCACCCACGGGTAGCGTAGGCGAAGGATGAGCCGGGCGATGCCCGCGGGTGTATTGATCTCTTCTTTCTTCGTCGGTGCCCGACGGGGTGTCGGGAGCCGCCCTAGTTTGTTGTCTCTTTATCTCTTCGTCAGTACCGACAGGGAGTCGGGGGCTGACCTGGTTTTGTTGCCTCTTGGTCTCTTCTCCAGTGCCGACAGGGTGCCGGGAACTGACCTGGTTTTGTTGTCTCTTCTTTTCTTTTCTTTCTCCTTTTTTTTTGAACCACATTACCGATACAAGCGCCCTTTCGGGTTTTCGCCGGTACCGGCCCCCTCTTACTTTTGCCCACGCGCCCTTTCGGGTTTTCACGTGGCGGGGTACCCAATTTTGCCTGTAGCGCCCTTTCGAATTTTCGCCACAGCCGGGTTGTTGCCATTTTTGCCCTTGTCCCCGCATAGGGGCAAGTCCGGCGGGGCATCTCTATTTTTAACCCCATTTTATTTTCTTCTTTTGGATGAGCCGGGCGGTTCCCGTGGGTGTACTTACCCCTTTTTTTTTGTCGGTGCCGACGGGGTGTCGAGAGCCGGCCTGGTTTGTTGTTTATTGGTCCCTTTATTAGTGCCGACGGGGTGTCGGGAACTGAAGCGGCATATTGGTCCCTTCGTTTCTTTATCAGCACCGACAGGGTGTCGGGGGCTGACCTGGCTCGTTGATCTCTTCGTCTCTTCGTCAGTACTGACGGGGAGTCGGGGGCTGACCTGGTTTGTTGTCTCTTAGTCTCTTCGTCAGTGCCGACGGGGTGTCGGGAACTGAAGTAGTATGTTGGTCTATTCATCAGTGCCGACGGGGTGTCGGGAACCGAAGTAGTATGTCGGTCTCTTCATCAGTGCCTGACAGGGTGCCGGGAACTGAAGTAGTATGTTGGTCTCTTCATCAGTGCCGACGGGAACTGAAGTAGTATGTTGGTCTCTTCATCAGCTCCGACGGGGTGCCGGGAACTGAAGTAGTATGTTGGTCTCTTCATCAGCGCCAACGGGGTGCTGGGAACTGAAGTAGTATGTTGGTCTCTTCATCAGCGCCGATGGGGTGCCGGGAACTGAAGTAGTATGTTGGTCTCTTCATCAGTGCCGACGGGGTGCCGGGAACTGAAGTAGTACGTTGGTCTCTTCATCAGTGCCAACGGGGTGCCGGGAACTGAAGCAGCGCGTTGGTCTCTTTGTCTCTTTGTCAGTGCCGACAGGATGCCGGGAGCTGACCTGATTTGTTGTCTCTTAGTCTCTTCGTCAGTGCCAACAGGATGCCGGGAGCTGACCTGGTTTGTTGGTCTCTTTGTCTCTTCGTCTCTTCGTCAGTGCCGACAGGATGCCGGGAGCTGACCTGGTTTGTTGGTCTCTTTGTCTCTTTTCTTTCTCTCTTTTTTTGAACCACATTACCGATACAAGCGCCCTTTCGGGTTTTCGCCGGTACCGGCCCCCTCTTGCTTTTGCCCACGCGCCCTTTCGGGTTTTCACGTGGCGGGGTAATCAATTTTGCCCGTAGCGCCCTTTCGGGTTTTCGCCACAGCCGGGTTGTTGCCATTTTTACCCTTGTCCCTGTGTAGGGGCAAGTCCGGCGGGGTATCTCTATTTTTTAACCCCATTTTATTTATTTTATTTTATTTTGACAAGCGAGGAATATGCGAGTGTCGGCTAGGGCACGAAGCCTTGCGCCGGAAGGTAGGGCTCATTCGTTGGCATGAAGACAATGCCAGCGCAACGAGAGAATTCGTGTCGATTCAGACATAGGGTCCGTAATGGCAATATTGTGTGGAGCGGGTGGCTAGGGCACGAGGCTTTGCGCCAGAAAGGGACTTATTCGTTGGCAAGGGGCTAATGCCAGCGCAAGGGTAGAATTTGTGCCGATTCGGACGTAGGGTCCGTAATGGCAATATTGTGTGATGGGGGGTGGCTGAGGCACGAGGCGACGTGCCAAGAAAGGCCTCGTTTGTCGGCAGGGTAATAGTGCCACTGTCGGGGTAAAGTTACAGGGGTAGAGTCGTCTTTGCTTCTGTAGACGTTCGTCCGACTAGGATTACGGGGACGGAATGTTTCCCCAGAGACACTTATTGCTGTACGTTACTGACCTACTCCTTCACATGCGTGAGTGGACGAGTATGTAAGTGTAGGCATATGGGTAGGTATATATATATATTTATTTATTTAATATTTTACATATACTCCTGCTTCCCATTCTTTTATTTTCTCCTTTTATTTCTCTTTTTTTCTTTTCTTGCTTCCTCTTTTTCTTTTCTCATTCCCTCCCTTTTTCTTTTCTTCTTTTTTTTTATTTATCTTCCCTCTCCTTTCTTTTTTTTTTCTTCCCTTTTTCTCTTCTCCCTTTTTTTATAGCCTTATAAAAGGGGGCGGGGGTGGCTCGAACGGGCCACCCCCCCCTTTCGAATTCCATTTCCCTCCCTCTCCTTCTCTTTCTTTGGTGACCGAGCGAACCCCCCCTATTCCTCTTCTTCTCTTCTCTTCTCCGGCGCCGGACGCCGCTCCGCCACCCTCGTTGCCGTCGGCGTCGTCTTTCCTACCGGGTGAGGGCGCCACCGTGGGAGGCTGGAGGCCCCCCATCTCTCTTCTCTTCTCTTCTCTTCCTTCTTCTCCCTTCTCTTTCTCTTCCCCTCTTTTTTTTTACCGTGTTCGGCGGCCGGGGGCGCTAGCCCTCTCCACCTCCATCTCCCTATCTCTTCCCTCTCCCTTTCTCATTCTCTTCCCCTTCCCTTTTTTTTATTCTTCTCTTTTCTTCCCCTCTTTTCCCTGCCGTCGGCCACCACCGATAGCACCGGCGGGAGGGAGGTCTCGACTGTGCCGGGGGGCGTTTGCTGAGTGTGCCGGCGGAAGCACTTGAAGGTGTGCCGGGGAAACGCCTTCGGAGTGTGTCGGGCAGCACAGGGCACAAGCGTGCCGGGGAATGACCCAGACGGGCGTGCCGAGGAGGCCTCACCGCGCGTGCCGGGGAAGACCCCTCAAGGGCGTGCCGGGGAGCGCAGAGTGTAAGTGGGCCGGGGGACGGGTGGTCTGGGTGTGCCGGGGAAGAGGCTTAGTCCGTGTCGGTGAAGCAGGCGCTGGGACCGTGCCGGTGAAGCCATCAGGGGCTCGTGCCGGGGAAGCCTAATGGGGTAGTGTGCCGGCGAAAGGAGTTCGCCACGGGGCGTACCGGCGAAGCGGTTGCTAGGGCGTGCCGGTGAAGCCTCAGTAGGGCTGTACCGGCGAAGGAGGGCACCAGGGTGTGCCGGGCAAGGTTGCCTGGCGACCGTGCCGGCGAAGGCATGGAGGGGAGCGTACCGGCCAAGGGGCCAAGGGGGATTTTTTAGCTAAGGAAGAGGGCTCCTTTGACCGGCGGACTTCTGGTGTTGCCTCTCGGGGCCCACCATGACTTTGTTGGGGCCGTCACTCCTTGTGGGCACGCACTCGTGTTTTCCCTTACGCTTCTGGCCTAGGGGAAACTCTGCCGAAATTTCGTCAGAAATTGGCAACATCTTATTCATTTGTCTTGTAGTAAAGCCCCTTTACAGTCTTTCATTTCCTTTTGCATGTGGCTTATTCTGACCTTTGATTTGTGTATCTATACAGACAAATGGCTACCCCAAGTGGCTCTTCTGCCCCTGCTGCTGCTGTCGGTGCCGACCTCATTCCGCGGGGTCCCGTGCCAGCGGTCACTTGGCTCAATGTGGAGGATCTGGACCGCGAACATGCGGAAATAGCTGCCTTGGCAGAGTCGTCGGGGTCCGACCGGGAGAGCATGGACTTCTGCCAGCTTGTCAGAGTTGAGAGCGGCTTCACATTTAATCGGGCCACCGAGGAGTACCGGAGGGGCTTTCCGAAGGACAGGCACCTCATTCGATTCCTGAAGCATCTGCGCTCCCGAGATGGGCGAGATTTCCGCACTATAAAGGCCGTCGAGCGAGCCATCCTGCATGCCCGGGACAGTCTATTATACAGCGTCCCCAGGAGCATCCCGATGTATCTGGTGGGAGAAGCCCGGGAATGGAAGCCGGTCCTGGGGATCGAGGGGGTGCTACCAGCTGAAGACAAGCTGGTGCGAGCGCCCCAGTTTACTCCAGCAAGATGGGACATGTCTGCCGGGAAGGTGCACAACGAGCCGCCTCGATTCGGCTTATTCTTGGCTCCCTTGAAATGGGGCTACAGAGAAGAGCCCTTCATCTTGGACTGCTTAGCCATCCGGTTCAAGTATGAGCTGTCGCTGGGTTGGTTCGGGGAGCTGAAGCTTCAAGACGCCCACAGCTTCCGGGAAGGGGCAGTGGAGTTTACGGAGTATGTATTGTTCAATTACGCCCCGCTGCTGGTTCGGGCCGGCATCTACCACAGCGTATACGCCTCCCGGTATGGCTACCCCATCTCCAAGGGTCTTTGCTGCGGCATGATAGAGGTATTCAGTGCAGAGACTAACACCTTCTACACGGCGAAGGGCGAGACTTCACTTGACTTATGGAGTCTCAGTCAGCTGAGTGGCTTGCCCATTGACGGGGAGCCTTATGAAGAAGTATGCCTCCCCGACTTAATCAAGGATGAGACTAACGGGGATGGCTATTATTCTCTTGGGTACTCATACCGGTCCCTGATGAAGGCGTACCGAGAGTTGTACCAGCTGTCGCACAAGGGAAAGCAGCCCGCCCGCGGGGACAGGAAGAGGGTACGCATGCCCCTGTGGCTGGAATATTTCTACGACGGGCTGAAGCAGTACGAGGAATTCCCATGCGTCGGCACCGCCGTTGCCCCCAAGAAGCGTGCGAAGCCTAAGCTCGATGTGAAGATCCCCTCCAGGGGGCGCCGGAGCGGGCCTAATCCGATGGGCGTCGACCCGCTAACCCACTGCGCCGCCTATCTCACGTACTGGCTATGTTCTTTTGCCATGCCGTACGGGGATGAGACGGTTATTCGGCCAGACGCCATCTACCCAGCATGTCAGATGGCGTGGGGCGTCAAGCTCTCCTTGTGCCCGGCGACCCTCTGTTTGATTTACAAGGCCCTGGGAGACATCAGCACCCATCAGTTTCCGAGGCAGGCCCGGTATGTGTGCCCACTACATTTCTTCAACGCGTGGGTTTGCTCGTTGTTCCCCGAGTTCGCCCCGCGAGCTCTCCAGGATTGGGGACTAATGCCGAGGATGCTGGAGTTCGCCAGTGCAGAGTCGGCTTCTACCTCCATGCAGATGTTTGATATTCGGGGCCCGTTGACAACGGTTCCCCGGGATGCGGCTGGCACCATTCATTTCTGGACGTTGGCCGCGCACTCTAGCCCTCTGGTGAACAATAAGAGGGAGTGCAAGGACGATCAGGTGGAGAAGTACGTCCACCCCATCAGCCAAGAGAATGTGGTCCGCCCGCTGCTGGAACCGGAGCTGAGGGACTGGGCGCTATCCATTCGCCCGAGCGTGTTGGTGTTCAGGAAGGGGGATAATGTGCTACTGGATCCGTATTATCCCTTCCGGTTTGGTCGCAACTTCGGGTATGACCAGCATATCCCTGTTTATCATGCACAGTTCGGCCTGCCTTCGCGGAACGTCCGGGGAAGTTCAGTTGCTGAGCATGCTAAGAGCTGGTGGGACTTTTTCCACCGGGCGGACACTGCCTCTTTCAGGGTGCCGGCCCCGGGTCGCATTCCCCGAGTGACCCAAGACTACATAAAGTGGTGGAACGCCCGGACGGCCTTCTATCGGTTGCATAAGATCGACTGCTGGGATGGGGCCGAGAGGAGGTTCCTTAGTCGGCAATTGGTGCCAGTACTTGATATTGAGCCAGATCATCTTCTTCGGCTCAAGAACAGACATGAGAAAGAGGTAGCGGCATACATGGCTGCTCGTCGGGAAGCCCGGGATGCGAGGCCGACGCCGAAAGTGGAGTTGCCTCCGGTGGCGAAGGACGACTATAAAAAGACATTGCGGGATCTTTGCCGGATAGGGAGTGATGGTTTGGAGCTCATTAACTACCCGCTCCCGATGGAGGAGGAGGGCACCCCCGCAAAGAGCTGGCGTCCAGAGATGGACCTGATCTGCCCATACCGCACATTTATGAGGCGGGAGGAGAGGAAGCCCGAGAACTATAAGGACACCACATGGCCGTATGTTCTGTTGCGGGTGAATGGGCTGAAGATCGAAGATCAGACGGCCGCCATCCTGGGCAAGCGCCTGCACATCCCGTATTATTATGCCGACGGGTGGGGCATAGACCACTTCAATCTTTTCTGCCACCTCTCCTCGAAGAAGCACGCAGATCTGGGTAGCCTCACAGACCGGTGCCAGAAGGTCGAGGACGTATGCTGGTCCGAGAGGCGGCACGTTTGGATAAGGAGCCGTCCCTGAGCTACTGGCCGATAACACTTAGGTTGTACACCGGTCCTCACGGTATTTGACCTTTCCCACTTCTTCTATTCTCGTGGTCGTGTCCTTGGCAGATATATCAGGTACTAACCACGTGTGTATATGTATCTGTTCTTCTTATCAGACCATCCCGATAGCACCCAGATGGCGACATACGGCAATCTTCTTCGATTCGTCCAGAAGCCTGCCTACTTTGAAGCCGCACTGCCGGCTCTGACTACCGCTCCTCTGCCCAAGGCAGCGAAGAGGCCCCGTGCAAAATCGCCCGTGAAGAAGGCAGTGGATGCCACGAAGGCGGCTAAGCAGCGGGACACAAAGCGGAGAAAAACAGAGGCGGCCAGGGCCCCGATCGCCATTCCTCCGGCACCACGGGTCCCATCTTTTGAGGAGTTCGAAGTCGCCCGACCCGAGCCAAGCCAATCTGCCGGTCAGTACCTTCGACCATCAGCGTGTCTTTTAAGTCTTTCTCCTTTTTTGTATTCTCACTTTGGAGCAAAGCCCTGACACCTGGCTATTTCTTTTGTCTCAGCCCCCGTGGAAGAGCCCGTGCCCGCACCCATTCCTGATGCGGGGGAGCCAGTTCCTGTGCCCGCCCCTGTCACGGGTGAAGCCGGGATCGTAGCAAAGGCGACCTCGGCGGCGGCTCCGGCTCCCTCACCGCAGGCCAAGGGAAGGTCTCGAGCGAAGTTGCCTGTTAAGAAGGTGTTGGCTGCTGCCAAGGTGGCCGGGCCACAAGCGGCAAAGCGGAGGTGGGCTGAGGAATCCCCGGCTCCGACGGTAGCCCCTCCGGTGGCCCCTATCCTATCTTTTGAGGAATTTGAAGCTACCCAGACCGGGCCGAGTCACGAAGCTGGTGAGGTTCATCGGCCGCCTGCGTCATCCGTGATCGATTTGCCTCCTGGGTTGGCCTTGCACTCGCGTACGGCGACAATGCGTTTCTTCTCTACGGGCGGCACAAAGGAACCGGCGCCCGTGTCAATCCCGGGCGAGGGCAGGGCTGCAACTCCCGAGAAGGCTTTGCCGTCGAGGAAGCCCGTGGGTCATCCCGGGCTGTAGGGGCCGAGGAGGGTATTTGTCTTTGTCGGCCTAAACGACTTCTTTGTTCTTTGGGAGCCGACTGGATTTGATGTAATCCACCCTTTTCTTCTTCGTGACAGGCACAATAGAGGCAGTCGCTGGACTATTCGGGCCCCGCGTGCAACTCCCGACGACGCGTCTATATGTGAGGAGGAGGCTGAAGCCCGGCGTACCAGCCTCATCTAGCCCGAGGGAGGGTGCGCCAGCCATTGACCTCGAAGTGGAGGCCCCTTTGCCGGCAAGGGGAGAGCCTGCGGCGGTCGAATCATCATCGGGCGAAGAGGTAGACTACAATTACTCCTCCGATGAAGCGGCTCCTGACGAAGGTGTGTCCGGGGCATCGGAGCCGCCCGAGCCGGTCTTCAGGGCCCCCTTACTTGCTGGCTCCCCGAGCTTTATGGGGAAGACTGATGTAAGTGTGAGCTTGCTTGGGCCGGCTCCTTCCTCTCCTTCGTGTTTACCTAATGATCTTTTCTTGTCAATTCCGGGTTTCAGGGGCTTAACTTGCCGGAGGCTGTGGAAAAGGTTACCCCAGTTGCGCCGATCGACCGTCAGGTGGGGGTCGACGTGGGCTCGGGCAAACTAGCCCTTCTATTCGAGGCTCTTCAGCAAGAGTCGGCCGCATGGACTTCAAGTGTTTCTGAAGCGGAGGACGAGCCTCTGGAGGAAGGAGAGATTGCGCCCGAAGGCGGCGCCTTCACGGTGGCCGAGGTAAGCGGGGCTTTATGGCTCTTCCCACTTTTCGTCCTTGCGTAATTTATTCCCGGCGACGGGCGGCTAACCGTATTTCATGTGGGCAGGTGGTGCCGACGACCGGGAAGACGCTTGGCCGCTCTCGCAAGGCAATCGCCAAGCGGAGGCCGATTACTGGTCAGCCACCAGCGGGGGGGCCGACTCCGGCATCTGTTCCGGAGGAGGAGACTCTTGCCGTGCTCGTGCAGGCGGGAGGCATCCCTCACCTGCTGGTTCCACTTCCACCCCTTCCGAGGCTGCCGGCCCAGATGGAGGACCCTCTCTTGAGACAGATATTCGCGGGGCTTCATGCACATCTGGAGGGGCCCCAGATGCGAGAGAAAAGTCTGTGGGTGATGGCGTCGGGTCTGGCTTTACTCGAAGCTCCTCCTCTAGCAGAAGCAGCGGCACCTGCACCCCTCCCCCTTGAAGTAGTGGCAGAAGCGAGCCAGGCGGAGGCAGAGGGGGCAGGGGAGCTCCAAATAACGGGAGTGCCAGAGGCTTCGGCAATGGTCTTGTTTATTCCCTCGGTAGTGGCTGGCCAAGGGTCTCTCGTCGAGCTACACCGGCCAGGCGGCTTGACCCTTGCCCTTCCTTCCTCTTCAGCGACAGTGGACGCTGACCTGTGGGCAGAGGTGGACAGCACCGTGGAATTTACTCCTCCGGTCGTGCCCTCAGTCAGCCACACGTCATCAGAAGCGCCAGTCCGTCAAATGTTGATCACTCTACGGACGATGCTCCTCGCCGACCCTTCTCTGTCGTATCGGGAGGTGCACACCATAGTGACGCAGCTGACTGGGGCGTTGCAAGTGCTTGGCCGCCCGCTGGGGGAGTGGTCGCGGGGGGTTCTGTTGTTGCTGAAGTATGTCAAGCGCCACGAGTTCCTGGCGACCCAGGCTCCTGACGAACGTGCCGCCCTTGACGCTCAGGCGGACGAGTATCTGCAGACCTCAGAGGCCCGACGCCATGATAGAGAATGCCACGGAAAGGCCTTAGAGGAAGGCGAGGGCAGCGTTCGTTCCTTCAAGAGTCGGATCGAGAAGCTGGAGGGCTACCTCGCTGCGGCCAAGCTTGACCTTGACGAGGCGGAAAGGGCGGTCGCAGAGGAGAGGTAAGCATTTGCCGTCGCCGAAATTGAAATGGTGTCCGTAGAAGCGGAGCTCGCCCGTCTTGAATAATTGAGGGGCCGACTGCGCGATATGACGAACTTCCCTTGCGTCGGGATCCTCCCTCTCGAGGACATCTTCAGGGGCCTTGACTAGGCGTCGCTCCCTTACTTTTCCTTTTCCCCCCTTTTGTAACACAGGGGTATGCCCCGAAGCACATGTAGTTTAATCCTCTTTCTGAATAGAGTAGATCATTTATGGTCTCTCATGTTCTTTGCGTGTGCATTCGTCCCAGAGGGACCTTTCTTCCCCTTCTTTCTCTTATGCGTACATTATTTTCTTCTTCCCCTTCCTTCCCCTCTTTTGTGCTGAACCACGTTAGCAGGGTGTGGGTCTTCGCGAAGATTTGCTTCGGGAGAACCAGGCGGGGACCCATGTCAGGGTACAGGAGAGTGCTCGCCTTCCCAGGGGGAGGACGAGGGGACCACTCCACCATACCGAACGGGCGACTCCCTAGTTCTGCCGCAATACTGAAAACTGGCCTCAGGCGGGGGGCCTCGGTTAGAGACCGTTTTCTGGTCGTTCGGAGGGGACGGAGAGAAGAGTTGGTCTAGTCAATGACCCGGACGGGAGGTCCGAGCCAAAGGGGTACTCACCGCCCGGGGAGGACGGAGAGAAGAGGAGGACGGAGAGAAGAGTTTGTCTAGTCAATGACCCGGACGGGAGGTCCGAGCCAAAGGGGTACTCACCGCCCGGGGAGGACGGAGAGAAGAGTTTGTCTAGTCAATGACCCGGACGGGGGGTCCGAGCCAAAGGGGTACTCACCGCCCGGGGAGGACGGAGAGAAGAGTTTGTCTAGTCAATGACCCGGACGGGGGGTCTGAGCCAAAGGGGTACTCACCGCCCGGGGAGGACGGAGAGAAGAGTTTGTTGAGTCAATGACCCGGACAGGAGGTCTGAGCCAAAGGGGTACTCATCGCCCGGGGAGGACGGAGAGAAGAGTTTGTTGAGTCAGTACTTCCGTGGCTACGGGGCGACGGCTAGAAATGGGAGGAGTTCCCCCTTTCTCGGCTTCCACTCTTCCCTTGCCCTTGTATCTTTTCTTTTCTTCTTTTTTTTCTTTCTCCCCCCTTTTTTTTTACTCCCTTTTTTTTTCTTCTTCTTTTCTTCTTTTTTTTTTCTCCTCTTTCTTTCTCTCTTTTTTTTTTCTTCTTCTCTTCTTTTTTCTCTTCTCTTCTTCTCTTTTTTTTCTTCTTTTTCCCTCTTTTCTCCCTTTTTTCTCTTTTTTTTCTTTTTTTTTTACCTTCCTCTTCCCTTTTTTTCTCGCCCCCTTTTTTTGAAAACCATGGATAGTGGTCAAGTTGCTTGGACATCAATCATGCAAACCCGCCCAAAATAGGGCGGAGGGTTATATTATTGATTTGAACGGGGGCGCCGGAGCGTGGTACAGTCTCAAGTGCCTTCCATTAAGAGGCGGGAACTGAACTTCCCCGCGATGGTTGACAATTACATAGGCCCCACCTTCGTAGACTTTTTGGACTACGTAGGGTCCGAGCCAGTTCTCATTCAGCTTACCCTTAGGGTTGGCAGCCATGAGGTCTCTTCTCTTGACCATGATGAGGTCGCCCTTTTTGAATCCGTGTTCCTTGACAAGCTTGTCAAAGGCGCGTGCAATCCGGGCCTGGTAGATCTGGATATTCTGTTGGGCCTGGAGCCGCTTTCCTTCTAGACTGGAGAGTTCATCAAGCCTTCGTTCAACGTTGGTTTGCCCTTCAAGGACAAGGCCATGCTGAATGGCAACCCTGAGGGATGGTATCTCCAGTTCAACGGGGACGATTGCCTCCGAGCCATATACGAGAGAAAAGGGCGAGCAGCCTGTTGGAGTCTTGTATACGGTTCGGTACGCCCAAAGCGCCTCGTACATTCTTTCTTCCCAGTCCCTTTTGTTAGAGCTGACCGTCTTGGCCAGGAGCGTACAGAGTGTCTTATTAAAAGCTTCGGCCAGCCCATTGGCCTGTGGGTTGTAAGGAGTCGACGTCCTCCAATCAATTTTATATTTTTCTGCCAGCCAGTAGACCTTCTGGTTGCGGAAGTGGCTGCCGTTGTCTGACACAACTCGGTCGGGCGTGTCAAACCGGAATATGATATTACGGCGGACAAACCTGACCACGATCTCTCCGGTGACCTCCCGCAAGGCGACAGCCTCTGCCCAGCGGGAGAAGTAGTCGGTTGCCGCCAAAATGTACTTGCAACCCGTGGAAGACGCAGGTAAGGGACCCACAACATCTGTTCCCCATTGGGCAAACGGCCAACTGGGCGCTGTTGGGTGCAATTGCACGGGGGGCCTCCTGGGTATGGTGGCATGCTCCTGACATTTCTGACACGACTTAGCATATTTGCAGCAGTCGTCGAACATCGCAGGCCAATAATAGCCAAGCTTCTTTATTTCAATTTTCATTTTCGGCCCGGCCTGGTGTGCGCCAGCTGTCCCGGCGTGGACCTCCTTCATGACCCTCCAGGCTTCTTCAATGGACAAGCATCGGAGGAGTAATTTCTGCTTGGCGTCGGCCACCATTCGGAATAATATTCCATTTCGGAGCTCATAAGAGCCCTTAATTCTGATCAGCCTGATCTTCTCTTCTCTCTTCTTGGGTAGCTGCTGGTACTTGAACCACTGCATCAGGGGGTCCCTCCAGTCAGGTAGGCCGACGGCTTCTGCTGCGGTGACTTCTAGCTCTTCTTCTTCTGGTTCTTCTTCTATCATACTGGGCATCTGGCGCTGATTTATTACTTGGATACTGAGAGATCCATCTGGAGGCACTGCCAGTGAGCTCGCCAGTTTTGCCAGGGCGTCGGCTTGTGCATTATCCCCTCTGGCGACGTGGCCTATCTCAAGGAGGTAGAACCGCTCCATGAGTCTCTTCGCCTTAGTGTGATAAGGGAGCAACCCAGGCTTTCGGACATCAAACTGTCCCTGGACCTGCTTGACGACTAGCAGCGAATCGCCAAATACTTGGAGCATTTTGATCTCCATTTGGAGGGCCACCTGGAGGCCGATGATCAGAGCTTCATACTCTGCTTCATTATTTGTGCAGGGTTTGGTAATGCAGCAGGAGGTGTGCATCACTTCTCCGTCTGGCGATTTGAGGACGACGCCGGCTCCGGCCCGTACCTTGGCATGTCCAGACGGGGTCGCTTCTGTTCTCGAAGCCCCGTCAAAGTATAGTTGCCAGATAGCTTGTTGGACATGATCCACTTCCAGTGTCTCATCTTCGGGTAGCTCGGTGGCCAACGGGGAGCTTTCGGGCACGGGGTGTGCTGCGAAGAAATCCGCGACGGCTTGTCCCTTAACGGCCTTCTGCGGCACGTAGGTGATATCAAACTCCATAAGCAGCATGGCCCACTTGCCAAGGCGCCCCTTCGGGACAGGCTGGAGGAGGATGTGCTTGATAGGGTCAGCTCTGGATATTAGGCTTACTTCATGGGACAGCATGTAATGCCTCATCTTCTTGACTGCGAAGACCAAAGCAAGGCAGACTTTCTCTATCGGAGTGTATTTGGCCTCCGCTCCCACCAATCTCCGGCTGAGGTAGTAGAGCGCCTGCTCCTTTCCCTCATCATTATTCTGGGCGAGCATTTCCCCCAGTGAATATTCGGTAGCTGCTATGTAGAGAACAAGCGGTCTGCCTTTGACAGGTGCCCCCAGGACGGGCGGGGTCTTCAGGTACTCTTTTAGCTGGTCGAACGCGCGCTGGCATTCGTGACCCCAGCTGAAGGGTGCGTTCTTCATCATCAGTCTGTGAAAGGGTTGGCAACGCCCCGACAGGTTGGAGATAAACCTGCAGATATAGGCTAGACGGCCCTGTAGGGACCTCAGCTCCCCCAGACTCTTCGGAGGGGGCAACTCCTGGATGGCTTTTATTTTGAAGGGGTCAATCTTGATCCCTCTGTGCCGGACAATAAAGCCGAGGAACTTATCACTGGACACGCCAAATGCGCACTTCATAGGGTTCATCTTCAGCCCATACAGCCGGAGCCTTTGAAAGACGACCCTGAGGTCGCTCAGATGTTCAGCTCTCTTCTTAGTCTTGACAACTAGATCATCAATGTAGCACTCGACCTTGCTATATAGCAGCTCGTCGAAGATCTTGGTCATTGCCCGCTGATATGTAGCACCGGCATTCTTGAGGCCGAAGGGCATCCTCTTGTAGTGGAATATCCCCTTGGGTGATCTGAAGGCCGTGTGAATCCGGTCGTGGTCGGCTATCCAAATTTGATTATAGCCGGACGACCCGTCCATAAAAGACAGGGCCTCGTGGCCGGTGGTTGCATCAATCATCACTTCGGTGAGAGGCACCGGGAAGTCATCTTTTGGGCAAGCTTTATTCAGGTCGCGAAAATCCACGCAAATCCTGATCTGTCCATTCTTCTTCTTCACCGGCACAATATTGGCCAGCCAGGTGGTGTATTGGTTCTCCGCCACGAAGCCGACATCTATGAGCTTGTCGACCTCCTTGCAGATCTGGCTGATCAATTCCGGCCTCATACGCCGGGGAGACTGCTTCACTGGTTCCATTGTGGGATCAATGGCCAAGATGTGCTGAGTCACCTCGGGGCTGAGCCCGGGCATTTCTTTATAATTCCAGGCAAAGCAATCCCGAAATTCTTGCAGCAACTTTGTGTATTGTTCTCTCTCCTGTAGGGGCATGAGAGCACTCAGAAAGGTTGGCCTGGGGTCACCTTCTGTGCCAAGGTTGATCTCAATCAGTTCGTCGACTGTGGCCTGGCCGCGATTTTCAATTTCCGGCGGGGCTGGCCGCAGATCGACGAAGTCTTGATCTTCATTGTCTTCGGGCTCGAGGACGCCATCCCCCTCTTCTTGTTCCTCATGAAGGGGCGCGGGGGCTGCATCTGTTGCGCACTCCTCCTTGACCGTAGCTGCCGGGTCCGCGGGGTCCGCTGGTGCAGAGAGGCACAAGGTCACCTCGGGATCTTCTGTATAATCATCGTAGACAGCTCTGGCGGGGGCCGGGGCAGCCGCATCTTCAGACGCCTGGTACTGGATGGATAGTGTATAGGCTCCTCTTCTGGGGATGTCCGCCGCGTGGGGGCGTGGTGGGGCTACCACATAGTCTCCCATTCTGAGCTCGTCCCTGTCAATGAGGTCTTGAGCAATGTCCTTGAAGACATAGCAGTCTTCGATGGCGTGGCCCAATATCTGGTGGTAGGGACAAAATAGTGGGTCCCCACTTCTTCGGGTGTCCTGCGGCCTCTTGGACCGTGGGAGGGAGACCTTGCCGTAGTGGCAGGCCCAGTCAAAAATACCCCGAGTCTTCTCTCTCGGGAAAGAGTAGGGCTTTTGCAGCTTCTCTTGGAGTGTCAGGCCTTGCCTGGTTGGCCGTCCGGTTAATGGGCTTGCCGTGTCTCTTGTCTCCCTTCTTGACCAGACGGGGACATCGGGACTGGTGTCTCGGGGTCGAGACATATAGCCACCCCACGGGCAGAGAGAGCCCTGGATGAGGTCGGCAACTAGCGAGGTCAACTCAGCCAGCCGTGCTTTCACCATCCCGATCTCCCGTTGCTGCCTGTGGTACAAGGCGTACATGACGAGGTCATATCGAGGGGAATTTGGGGCATGACCCATGCTTCTGCTTCTTGCTTCGCCAGCAGGCCGAAGTGAAGGCGCCTCGGCGGTGTGCTCTTGCGAGGCTAGTCTGTCGGAGAGAGAGGGGGTTTTCCCCGTGCAGCAGCGGCGGAGAGAGTTCCAAAGGAACACTTCTTCGTCTTGTGCCTCCTCAGCCGGAGGCCTGGGATATACTTCTTGGTGGGCTTCCCGCAAATCTACAGCTTCCGCGGGGTCGTCGCCGGACAAGGCCGAAACCGATATCACATCAGTTTCGTAATAATCTTCTGGTGAAAAGCCCAGACTGGGGTGCTTGGTGATCTGCAGCAACCGCCGATCCAGGTTTGGTGGGTTCCACATTCTTTCGAACATTTCCTTCCGGCTGGAGGGTTGATAGGGGGGAATCTTTTACTTTCTGACCATTCTGGATGCCTGGTCGGTCATATGGGGAAGTCCCACAATGGGGACGGGCGGGTCATGCAACTCGTCAGGAAACCGGCAATCATCGTCTTCCATGACTGGCTTTTCCCTGGCAACATAAAAGATGGTGGATGGCCCCTCCGGGTTAGGCACCTCAAAGGTCCTCAGCCGCTCGGCCGCTTGACAGTAAACCTCTGTAATAGGCTTGATGATCCCTGGCGAGACCCTGACATCCTCCAGCAGGTCTTCGAGGCAAGGCGTCCCCGGTGTAGAGTAGATAGGGAGAGGGGCTCCCTTAAATACCCCCCCTTCTTGTGCAATGAATGGTACATGTGGGGGAGCCACATAACCTGGGGGCGGCGGAGGAAACCAACTGCCCGACTCCACTTTCTTCTTCCCTTTGTCTTGGGCGGCTTGGGGGGCCTGCTTCGCCTTCTCTAGATATAGATTGGCATCTGACAAGTGACACTCGAACACCTCGAACGGGTGGAGGTCGGCGAAGATTCTGACTTCCTTCCCTTCACAGGGGTACTTGATGCATTGATGCAGGGTGGAGGGCACCACTCTGTTCTGGTGTAGCCAGGGCCGGCCAAGCAACGCCTTATAGGAGGTGTTGGAGTTGATGACGTGGAACTGGACCTTGGTGGTGAAGTCATCAAAGGTCAGGCTGAACTCTGCGACCCCCATGGGCACCTCACATTTCTGGTTAAAACCAGCAATCTTGACATTTCGGACCTCAACCAGGTGTACATCAAAATAATGCTTTTGGTCCACCCGGTATGGGAGTATATTCACTACTGCCCCCGGGTCGATCAGGCCCTGTTGATGGGCTGGCCGTTCAGCTGCCCTTTCATGTAGAGGGGCCTGTTATGGCTGCAGGTCGGCAGGAGCATGTCGTCTTCTGTGAAAGCCACAGCTACTTCAGGTGAGGTTTCTGCCAGGCAAGCTTCAAGGTGTGCTGGCGTCTGGAGTGCGGCAATGATGGCTTGCCGTGTCTCTTCGTCCAAAGACAGCATCTCCCACACGGTGAACCGAGTCGGGATCTTCTTGAGGTGTCTGACTATCCGTTCGGCGGCCCGCACCTTGAGTAATTTCATCTCCTCGGGCTTGCTGCGCCTGCCTCCTTCCTGGAGCTGGGGTGTCAGGTCAGGGGGCGCCAGCTTTGTGGGCTCCGTTGTAGCCTGCCGAGCCGGCGGGGCCTGCTGGGCTTCCTCCGCCCCCGCATGAATTCAGCGAGGTTTGAGATATCACTGTTGTCCGCTTCTGGCTGAGGAAGAGTTGCCGCCGGTAGAGCTTGAGAGCTGCTTACTTTTTCGGTCGAAGGAGACCCCTGGGAGCGCGCCGTCCCGCCTGCTCGGGCTAACAGGAATTCGGCTAATGAAGGGGTGCCTCGGCTCCTAGCCCCTACGGGATAGAGACCCGCCAGAGGAGGGATCTCGGTGCCTCGGACCTCAGGGTCGGGGACCTGGTATGGTTGTTCCCCCCTGAGCATGATGTTGAGGTTATCTTGAGGGGGGCGCCCCCACTTCCTTCCCGACCTGGTGGCATGTTGGGAAGTGGAGGCTTCAGCTTGATTCGCTTCCGGCGGCTCATGGGGTGGCTCTTCTTCCATTTCCTCCAGGGAAAGGGCAGTGTCGAATAAAGCCGAGAGGGTGTTGCAGGCGACGACGACCTCCGTCTTCTTCTTGCCCCTGGGTCTTCTCTTCTTCTTCTTCTTTCCTGCTGCGGCGGATGGCTACTCTTGGGGAAGTTCAGCCCACAGGGGAGGCTCTTTCTCTGCTTCAGCTTCTGTCCCTGGAGCCAGTTCGAGTGATTTGAACTCCTCCCATGGGACATACTCCTTCAGCTCCACAGGCTGGATTTCGGGCTGCTCATAATCTTCAAGCCCATCAATAATAGTCTGGAGTCTTTCAACCTCTGGGCTGGTCTTCTTGTGCATCCGCAGCGGGACAGAGCTCTTTTTATTGTGAGTGGACCGCCTCATGACTAGCCGGGGGGCCGTGTCGTGGCGAACTAGGCTTGCTGGGGGCGGTGCAGGCCGGGGTGTTGCGTCCCTCAGATGAACTCCGGGGCTGGGTCGAGGGGCGTGTGCTCTTCTATTCTTTCTAGTTGCAATCTGCCAACCTCCTTGATCCTGAGCCGGGGTCATGATGAAGGTCTCATAAGTGGCGCGGGCGCAGGCCTCCGCCCACTCCTCCGGCAACTCCTGGTATAGCGAGACCATATTGACAGCGGAGGTTATGCTGGGTAACTCATGCGGTTGCGGGGGGTCTACTCTATGCTCCCCCATGTCCAGCTCCCCATTCTTGATTAAGGACTCAATAACATCCTTGAAGACATAGCAGTCTTCAATGGTATGCCCGAGCACTCGGTGGTACGGGCAGAAGCGCGGGTCGTCCTTTTTCTTTAGGTCGCCAGGCCTTTTCGGCTCTGGCAGTGTGATTTTGTTGTAGCTGGTTGCCCATTCGAACAGAAGCTTAGACTTGTCCCAGGCAAAGGAATACAGCTTATTTCTCATCTTCTCCCTTAGTGAGGGGCCTTCCCGCCGTTCTGTGGCTCTGGGCGGAGGAAGGTCGGCAGCCCCCTTGGCTTTCTCTTTCTATTTTTCAAAAGCCTGGAAATCAAATGTATGCACCTCAGGGGGAGCCGGCTTCTTCTCGGCCTGCCTGGCTCTCTGGCTTGACATGGCCGGGGTGGAGGAGTATCGGGCCAAAAATGCCTCAATCTCCGCTACCACGTTGTTCAGGCGGTCAAATGTCTTGACCTCGGTGCCGATCATCCTTTCCAGGATTTCTTTCTTCAAGTTCTGTTTGCAGATCTGCACCGCATCCTCCTGGTGTGGGGGATGCCTGCACCTCATGCTGAGGTTCCTCCATCTCTTGATATAGTCGAGGGCCGACTCGTCATTCTTCTGTCTTGTGGCGTAAAGTTCTGCCACGGTGACCTCCCGCTCCGCAACATAAAATCTCTCTTTGAACTTCTTTTGCATGTCGGGCCAGTCGGCTACAGACCCGGGTGGCAAGCCGGAGTACCACTCAAAGGCAAGCCCGGTGAGTGTCGAGCCGAAGAACTTCAGGAGGTAGGCCTCATCAGCAGCCAAGTCCCCCATGACATTCACATAATAAGCAATGTGCTCCCTGGGGGACCCTTGCCCGTTGAACTTTTCGAACTTGGGTGGCTTGGTGACGCCGACCGGCAACTTCTTCGCAGCATAATGAGCCGGGTAGGGCACCCTATAGATGTCGAACGGCGTCTGATCCCCGTCGCCTCTCTCGGCCAGTTTCATGTCTATCATCTGTTCCAGCATCAACCGGCTAACCGTTGCTGGGTCGACCGGACTCGGATAAAAATGAGCGAGTTGCGCGCTCGGGGTGGCCAGCACGGTCGCCTGGGGGGCCATGAGGGACCCTTGGGAAGGCGAGGCCTGTGGCGGGGCCGGTGCGGCGCAGTGTGCCTACTGTAGTGACACGCCCCCGAGAGGATTGAGGGCTGCTGGGAGGGCTGCTTCTGAAGACTGCCCCCTGTCCCTGGGTACTTCGGGTATAACCTCGGTCTGCCAGGACATCGGGGGCGGTGTGTTCCGCTCATTCAATTGCTTTTTAAGTGATTTGATTTCCTGCTGGAACCGCTGCATCATGAGCAGCATTGCCGGGTCAACCGTGGGGAGGCTGGGCATGCCCCCTGTCTCCTCGGCCGGGGCGTCCTCGGATGATGTCGAGGGTCCGCCACTCGTGTCGCCGGTGGTGACCACATTGGCCGTGAGGGCCGAGAGGGGCTCTTCAGGTAAGGTCCCTTCGGCGCCTGTGGGTGCCACGCCGCCTGCCGCTCTCCCTCTTCTAGTGAGGGGTCCCGGCCTGACGGCGATTCTGGCCACTTCTTCCGGATCGGTGGGCAAGGCCCCGTACCGACCGTGAACTCCTGCCATGCTGTAGGTGAATGTTTGCCATCTCTTGTTCTTGTTTCTCTTTGTCTCCCTCCTGGACGATCTTCCTGGGAACACCAGTCTGTCGAAGACCGATTGTCGGGGCGGCGTTTCCTCCCGTACAGGGGACTGGCGCGGCTCCTCTGAGCGATTCCTCGACTCCGCGCTGGATGCGGGTCGGGCTCCTTCTTCTGGAAAAGCGGAGGCCATTACCCCCAGCAGTCTCTGGCGGCGGGAGGGGGTGCTACCCGGGCCTCGAAGGTAATTCCTCATAGCCTGCTCGATCCCTTCCCACTCCTGGTCAGGGAGAGCAGCCTGCGGTTGCATGTCGATGATAGTGGCAGGGGGAGAGTAGGCCCTGAGTGCTGGGCGGGCAGCATTGTGTCGGTGCCCTCGGGGACGGCGGTGGACATTCTCGGACGGCGTCGGGATGACGGGTGCCGGTCGGAGAGTTGGGGTCATCACCTCGACCCTGCCATCTCGTCCGGCCCTCCTCGGGCGGGAAGCGCTAGGCCCTGCCTGGGCGGGTGCAGTGGGCTGCGCCTCCTTGGGTACCCAGACTTGCTTCAGTTTGGCCGGTCTATGAGCCGGCGACTTCTTCTGTGCCGCAGCTGGGGTTGCGGGCGTGGCCCTCTCTTTCAGCTTCTCCAGTCCTTGAAAAGAGTTGCGGACTGGGACAGTCGGAACGATACGATCCGGTGTCACTTGGGACCTCTGCCCGTCTAGACGGACTCGGAGGGCCCCAACAGTCATGGACTTTCCGGAGTTGGACGAGCGGCACCCCGAGCCGGCGCCGGTGTTGTTCCTCCGAAGCCTTCTTCGGTGGGATGCTGACCCTTGGTGGGATGGGCCGGTGGTTTGGTGCACGTGGTGCACGTTGCAGCTCAGCGTCGTTGTGGGGACGCTGTTGTTGTTCTTGGCCGTAGCTCGGCCGACAGCTGTTTCGACGGCCCCTGGAGCGGGAGCGTTGATCTGGGACTCCTCGGGCGCCTTCACCTCAAGAATGTTGGCAAAGGCCACCCCCAAGAAGTTGGGGAAGCCTACGGTGGGAGGGAAGCTCCCGAAGCTGAGGGGGACCGCCAGGTAGCCACCTCGGACGTGGTTCTCGACGGGTTGAGGGCCGCAAGTGACAGCCATCGTTGGCACCATGACGCCTCTCTCTCTCCCTGCATTTAAGAAAGTAGCACAATTAGTATTACAAGGAGGGGGCCGCGGGGCCCCTAATTTCGGCAAAGAGATGAAGGGTGGATCGGTCCCACCAGGCGTGCCAGAACTTGGGACGCGCTTTTCGTTCGGCGGTCGTTCCCGCCTCGTCTTGTGTCGGTTTATTAGTTTATTGAGTGCGTGGGCGTGCCAGTCACCGAAGTGACAATTTATTCGGGCTCCGAAGAGCCCATGGTGTGCTCGAGCTGACTTCGTCAGACGATTGTGTGGTTCGTGTCGGGACCGAATCCCGTCGCGCCATAAAGGGTCACGACGTCATTTACATCCCCCGTACGAGGGAACACCCTTGATTAATTACCGAAATTAGGGGCCCTGCGGCCGAAAAGAATAATACTAATTGTGCGAAAGAGAGATAGGAATAGATCACTATGAGAGCTGTATTCAGACCACAAACCGTTGGTCATGTCGGTCACTCGTGGACCTTTTCATGTTCGGACACGAGTCCGTGATAGAAATGCGACGAGAAAACCGGGACGAATCCGTTCAAATGTCTACCGCGTGCCCGGCAGTTTGGGTAATGACCCGGAGGGCACCTAGAACGAGGAACAAATCCGGTCCGATTAAGATGTCGGCCCGAGGCTAGGTCGGGGCCGGACCATGTCGGGATGACTCCCAAGATCCGAGCCCGGCCTGAGAGGGCGACATTATTGTTCCTTTTGCCCCGGGTCGCGGGGAGAGATGGGGCTGCAGTGTGGGCCCTAGCGTCTTTTTATTTGGGGTCTTCTTAGTTATATGTTCTGATCTCTGATTTGCCATTTACTACTTCTTTATGCCCTTGTCCGGGATGATTTCTCTTCTTTTATTCATCATTATCATTATTATTATTATTACTATTTTGATTATTTTTTTTATTACCCATCCCACCTCTTTAATCATTATTAATGTTGCATATTCGGAGTCCTTTAATTAGCAAAATTTTCATTAATTTATTTGCTATTGTTAATGCCCTTATCATGCTATATATATATGTATATGCATGCAGTGTGCCGGCGAAGGGAATAGGGTGTACCGCTGAGGGAAAGAGTGTGCCACTGGGGGACAAAGGGGCGTACCGCTGGGGGCAATAGGGGCGTACCGCTGGAGCTTAAAGGGGTGTACCGCTGAAGCCGATAAGGGTGTACCGCTGGAGGTAATAGGGGTGTGCCGCTGGAGACTAAAAGGAGTGTGCCACTGGAGACAATAGGGGTGTACCGCTGGGGTTGAAAGGATTGTGCCGGGGAAGGAGTTGGATGAGCGTACCGCTGGGAGGGGTGAGAGTGCACCGGTGAGGGGTCGCTTGAGTGGAGGGTAGAGGCAGGCATGCCGGTGAAGGTTCATTCTTTTATTACTCGTTTTAAGGCTTTTCTTTTCTTCTTATCTTAATTTCCATGTAATTTTATATAAACTTCTCTCTTGCCTCCACTTTGCTCGGTTCAGCCCCTTTTCTTGCGAGTCGGACGTTCGGGCTGCCGGGTAGTTAATCAGTTCGGTTCTCGTCAAGGTGCTGGCAGTGGTTTGCTTAGTTGGAAGGTTCATTGATTATTTATTCTGTTCATTTGTTGCCTCCTTTTGTCTGATTTAACATGTTGTTATTTTCTGACAAAAATTCGACAGCATCTCCCCTTGACCCGGGGCGTAAGGGAGATAAAGGGAACGCGCCCACATGGAGTGGCGGAACCTGACAACTGGAGGTGGGCGCCCGAGGGCAACAACACATTTATAGAACCTCAGAAAACACGAAGGAAAGGGCTCGAGGATAGGGCCAAGAAGTGTGCCGCTGAGGGCCTGAAGGGTGTGCCGCTGGAGGCCAGAAGGGTGTGCTGGCCAAGGGCTCAAAAGTGTGCCGGCCAAGGGCTAACTGGGTGTGCCGCTGAGGGCCAAAGGGGGTGTGTACCGGCCAAGGGCTAAGGGCCAAAAGTGTGCCGGCCAATGGCTAATTGGGTGTGCCGCTGAGGGCCAAAGGGGGTGCACCGGCCGAAGGCCGAAATGGTGTGCCGGCCAAAGGCCGGAAAGGTGTATCGCTGAGGGTTAAAGGGGGCTAGGTATGTGGGCTAGGAGACCTACAGATTATTCAGGAGGACGGGGGAGGTTTAAGGCCAAAGATGGGCCACTGGTAGCTGGGTATTCGGGGAGTGAGTGAGAGTCTCCCTCTTTCTTCAAGCCCGTGGGCACTGTGAGCGACGTCACGCGGTTCCGGGAAAGAGAGCGGGGAAGAGGAAGCGGAGAGCGCGCGGGCTCCTTCTTTTGTTTGTTTTGTTTGCTGCAATACAGAAATGAGAGGAAAGAGAGAAGGGGCCACCACGGGAGATTGCTCCGGCGGGGCGAGCGGGACAAGTGTGATATAGCAAAATATGGGGGTTAAACGGCCATAGCGGGAAGTGACTCGCCGCGGCCTCGGGAGGACGGGAATGGTGCAAAAATTAAATAACAAGAATTGAAACGGCCATTGGGGAAGTGACTCGCCGCAGCCTCGAGAATATGAGCAGATAATAAGATGACAGAATATGAAGAGGATATAAAGAGCGGGAATTTAAACGGCCATTGGGGAAGTGACTCGCCGCGGCCTCGATGATAAGAGCAGAATATAACAGAGTATAAAGAGAATATAAGAACGGAAATTTAAACGGCCATTGGGGATGTGACTCGCCGCGGCCTCGATGATATAAGCAGAATATAACAAAACATAAAGAGATTATAGGAATAGAAATTTAAACGGCCATTGGGGAAGTGACTCGCCGCGGCCTCGATGATATAAGCAGAATATAACAAAATATAAAGAGAATATAGGAAACAGAAATTTAAACGGCCATTGGGGAAGTGACTCGCCGCGGCCTCGATGACAAGATGTGATCGCCAGGGGCCAAAAGACCCCAAAATAAGAAGGTGATCGCGCCTACCTCAAGAGCGGGAGATGGCGGGTTGCTTCTTCCTCTCCTTCTGGCCGGCCGACGGAGAGGGCTTTCCTCGGGTACCCTTGCAAAATAACGACAAATAAATGACAAGTGGATTAGAAAGATGGAGGTGTAGTATTCAAATCCTTGCGGTAAAAATAACGAAATGATGGCAAGACACACACCTGGTTGGTGTTATCTTTTAAACCCCTCTCGGACTCGAGTAGGAGGAAAATGAGATGATGGATGTAAGAAGTATAAGAGAAGAGGCGCCCTTGTAAAGGGGGATAGAGGATGCAATATGATGAATGTAAAGAACTATGGAGAAAAAGGGGAAGAAAAGGCTTATTGGATGAGCCGAGGGTGAAATCCGGCGGAGCTCCGGCAGCGTGGGGACGACGTGGAAGCGCGGTGGATGAAGACGACCTTCCTCTCGCGAGCGTGGGCACCCGAGAAGCCGGCAGAACCTCCACCTACAAAAGACCCGACGAGTTAGAAAATGACTCCGTAGCCTCTGGGCTCCGGCAGCCTATCGGATCACTGCTTAGCTCCCCTAGAACTGAGGGGGTGGGGCTCTATTTATAGAGCTCCGGAGGGTGGAGGCGTCCAGGACCCTGGACACCTCCATCAGGGCCGAAATAATATTTTATTCTATTTTTATTGATTTTTTTGGAATACTTTTGTGGGGGCGTCCACGGCCCCGGACGCCTCTACCATGTCCACCGAAAACCGACGACGGCCGCACGCGGTTTGGCACAGCGCGTGGTTTTGTGAGCGGCGCCTCGTGATTCAGAAATGGGCGCGTCCAGCTGACCGGACGTCTCTATAATTTGGCCTTTTTCACACACGACAAACCGTCGTTCGGTGGGCGGCGCCCGTGAGGGACTTGATGGAGGCGTCCAGGGGCCTGGACGCCTCCAAAATTATATTATTTTTTATTTTTGTTTTGTCTTTTATACCAGGGCTGGCATTATATATTTTTTATTTGTTTTTATGGAGGCGTCCAGCGACCTGGACGCCTCCATTAATATATATATATTTTTTTAATTTTTTTGTTTTTGTATGCCAACTGGCAATATATATATATATTTTTATATTTTGTTTTTATGGAGGCGTCCAGGGGCCTGGACGCCTCCATTAATTTATTATTTTTTTATTTTTTTTATTTAATTTTGGGCCCTGAAAAAAAAATAAATTAAATAAATTAAAATCATGGGGGCGTCCAGGGGCCTGGACGCCCCCATTAAGACCCACCCGGGTCCTTGGATCAGGCGTCGGCAGGCGCCCGGCAGACACCCTTCTTGGTTCCGGAACCTCTTGATGCGTCTGACTGGTGTTGATGCCGTCCGAATGCCGTGACGAGACGATTCCGGATGCCGAAAAGGGCGGAAGAAGACTCAAGAAAAGGAAGTACTCAAGTGATTTGAAATGCGTAAGCCGTCGCGGGGCGTCGTATAGTAATATGAGACTTTCTCAGGAGACGTCAGGAATGGCGTGTCTACAACTGCCCCGCCTTGGCGTCTGCTTTGAAAGGGAGCGACATGTAGTGGAATGATATCGAAGTGGAGTGGAGTGAAGTGGGAGCGGACTGATAAGTTGATGCCAAGGTGTGATGAGACACGCTTTTGACGTTACTGTTTGGAATCTTTCCTGGAGTTTCAATGAGGCGACCTTGAAGAAGGTCTTTCAAATATTGACGATTGCTTGGACGGAGATCAAATAAGGGAGAGTGAGATGTGCGCTCAGGCAAGAAACAAAAGGAGACCAACTTCTCGGTGTGGAAGTACCTGGGTCATAAACCGGAGGTTTCACCTTTGGGGAGCGGTTACCAGCCAATGTGGAAGTGCTGCGACCAAGGTGGGTCAAAAAAAGGTAAAGGAATATCTGAGGGTCTGTCCAAACAAGGGTCTCCTTTGGAAGAGCAGCGTTGGGGCTGTCTCAAGGAAACTCAGTATTTCATTCGGAGTGGAATATCTCATATTTGTGGGAATTGAAACACAACGGCTTTCACAATCGAATCACTTGAATGATCTTCCGCAATAAATCAAAGTCCTATATGAATGCATGTTGGGTTCAAAGAAAAATTTAAAATAAACTAAAATAGAAAATAGCCAAGGATAATATTGTTAACTTGTGAAGAACGGGTCAGGATACCGATCCGGTGAGCTGATACTGGGCTGGGGCCCGTTTATCCGCGCACCAACTCACTGAATGGAACCGTCGTCCCCATGCTACCATAAATTAACGGCCTATCCGTACAACCCAAACTCTTCCGGGATCATCACCGTTTTTGTTGAAGGGGAACTCAAATCCCAGATTCGTTCAGGCCGCACGGTCCTCGGCATGTTCTAGTAGCGTACGTACCATATATTACAATGCATGACATGGTGGGACCAACCAATGAAAGTTGGGACAGGAGATAGGACAAAGACGTCCGTTAGTAAAACCTGCACAGGCCAGCAAAGGTTAACAACATCAGAAAGTAGCAGAATCACAGTAGAATCGCACCACAATGGAAAGAAGATCTAGCCAAAATCCTGACGTTGACAATTGATGTGACATGTTCTGTCCTGTAGCACCCTCCCCTTCCTATAAGAACTCCCCTTAGGCTAGCTCATTCAAATGCACCAAGGTGGGTTTTGGAAGCTCAGGAGAGGGAGGAGAGGAGAATTTAGGATGGAAGGAGAGTCTTCCCGCGTTATGAAGAGGAGCAAGCCTAGCAGCGAGATTAGACGACTTTCGACCTCGAGGGTCATCTGAGTGGGACGATCATGTCGCATATGGTAAGCTGACTCTTTTCAAATTTCTGCACGTGAACCTTCTTCTTACTTCCTTCATTTCTTCTTCTTTCCTCTCCCAGCCATATCCACTCTTCCCAGGCCCGAGGAAGTTTTCCAAGCTGCCATGGCTTTCAAGGCTGACTTCCAATATCTCCATTGGCATGAGGGCTATACTCTCGAAGTGGCATCTGCAGGGGCTCCTTATTCACGCCAAGCATTATGAGAAGATTCGTATGGACTGGGCGGCTATGGGCGCACTAGTGGAGATCTGGCATCCCCAGACCCACACTTTTATCTTCCCGACCTTCGAGGTGACCATCCTCCTCGAGGAGGTGGAACTTCTGCTTGGTTTGAAGAAATTCAAGAGTGACGGGAAGGTGAAGGCTATGCGGATGCTGACACGGGTGACTTCTGAAAGTGTCCTTGGAAGCTTCATGCCGCCCGACGCAGCCAGAAAGGTCCGTACTCAAAAGGGGATCGATCTCCAAAAGCTTGCGGAGTGGGTCATGGACGCCTTGAGAGGGTCACCAGACGATGACTATTTGGAGGGAATCATGAAGGGGTTCACTATCTGTCTGGCGGGTGCTCTCTTGTTCCCTTATACCGACAATATAGTGGAGGAAGACCAGCTGAGTGCTATCTGCGGGATCTGGCGTGGAAAGAGGGTGGTGTTAGTGTTGGTGTGCTACAGGCCAATTTCGGGTCGGGTAGGCCCAATAGTTGTACGATCTTGTTCATTAATAAAGTGGTGTATGAGCGTAAATATGCGATTGTGTTACTTTACGTTGTCCCTAGGATATGTGGTTGTAAAGTCAGCTCGAGATGGGATCTCGAACATGAGACTTACTTTACATGAACACATTCCTTAAACTGTTCCTGGTTGGAGGGTAATCACTCGGGGACTTTGATTACCTATTAAACCAGTACACATGATGTGTCAGTGACCAGTCTCATGGTCATTGGTGCGGGGCACCAACACATATGTGTAGGTGTATGTCCTTGGAGGATGTGCACTGAACTGATCCGCTATTGGATCTTCAGATGGTTGATTATACCTAATATCAACTGAAGATCCAACGGTCTCAGTAGCATCGTTGGTCCTTTGACCTGAGACATTGATCGGATCTTACACGAGGACTGGAATGGTTTAATTACTTAGCTAAGTGACTTTAACCATAAGTCATGAGTTGCCGAGTCATTAACCACTCCAGGATACGTGTGAAGATCATCAATGGTCAAGATGGGATCGCTCACTGTCGGGTATATATCAGACAGTTAATGGGTCATGACGTTGACGCTCCGTTAAATCCCTGGCCAGGGTCGTGTGAGTTCGTTTAGAACGGACGTCATACACTTTAAGGAGGTCATAGTCAAATGACACGATCATGGGGTTTGACAGAAACCGTACCCTCGATCGTACCAGACTCATAGAAGGAGCGAGGGATTATATCGATGCGGTAACTGTGGACTTACAGGTACCAGACAGGTTGGTTTAAACCCGAGGTCATCTAGGATCACGCGGATTTGCTTGACCCAACGTGATCAAAGGTTCGAATAAATTAAACTATTGTTCG